>JAPDVR010000006.1:14118841-14718841 GCA_026230005.1 Gila orcuttii
AAGAATAAAAATACCAAATACAATACAAACAAGGAAAATCCAAATTGAGATTTACAGGCAGTTCTACAAAAAGTGAAGCTTTAAATCGCACAAGCTCCAGTGCTAACTTACATTAAAGCTATTAGACAAGGAGCTCAGAGAGAAGCAGCCAGCAGATATGCAGCTGAGAGCTGAAGGCTCTGAAAGATTGTTATAGTTAGACAGATGGCCGGCTTTCACTCATGTCTCCTCTTGTCTATGCATGACCTCGGTCTCTCCTCAACTGCTCTACACACAGGTCACCTGCACTCAAAACACCTGGACCAGACCAGACCTATGCCACGTCATCTGTGTTCAGGCTGTTTATGCACCTTGACAACATTCTCTTTTTAATGGCTTTTTATGTGGTTTTACTGACCCCATAGAATCAAAGTAAGTTTGAATCCAGCTTTGAGGTCATCTATATGCTAAACATCGACAATTTCACTTGTAACATTTAAATTTTACTGTCTTTCTCTTCAGGGACAAGGGACTGTGAATATTGATTACTCATGGGATGAACCCTTCAATGTCTCACCCAAACTTCCTATTTCAATAGAAAATACATGAGCACATGACAGAAATCTGAGCTCGTTGAGCAATTTCATGGGGTCTTTAACATCATTAGCAATAACCAAATGTTCCTTTACCAACACATGAACAACCCAAACGGGGGGAATCAACTCTACACACACACACACACACACACACACACACACACACACACACACACACACACACACAAACAGAGTGCACTGTCAGACTCATGTGAGAAGATCTATGTTAGGCAGCAGTATACAGGTAAACACTTTAAACTGGAATTTAATCTCTCCCAGTTACTGTATATTAACCAATACAAAAGAATTCAAAACAGATTTCAGACCAGCCAACAAGCCCCAACCTGCTATTTTCATGAGCGTCATAGGCACAAGGCCTGCTCCATGACAAACCCCTGAAACTCTTTAGCATTTTAATGAGGCGCTTTATCCCGTGTCAGTCGACTACTTCGGGTAAGGAGAGGAATGGCAGGATAAATTATTAAGCAGAGTTGCCCTGTGCCTCCCAGCTGATACGTTCTGAACCAGAAGACACCAGGGATGGAGGGGACACACAGCCCTGAAGTACGACACAATTTATGACCTCTGATGGAAAACACCTTCTGAAACCATTATGGATGAGCTATACGATATATGCAGATAGATGGTGCAGCCCATTACATTTTTATTGTTTGTTATTACATTAGAAAGGTGATTATGGGAACAGAATTTTTTTTTGACAATTTAAAATAGCATCTATTAAAGATAATAAATAAAAAAATACATATGGACAAAATTTTATTATTATTATTATTATTATATGGTATATTATAATAAATGTATATATATTACAATAGATAAGAAAATTAGTAGTAGTAGTAGTATAAAATAGTGTAACAAAAACAACAGATTTCAAAACTATGAAACATGACATTCAGATTACAACTTGAAAAATGAATAAGAATATGTATTATTAAATTGTTTTTCTGAATATTCTGAGTTTTATCTGAATATTTTGAGTTTTATCTGAATATTCTTCCCATATCAATTTATAATAATAATAATAATAGTAGTAGTAGTAGTAGTAGAAGTAATACAAAACCATGAGAAACACCCACCACTCATACATTAATCTCTATAACAAAGGCTGTTCATGCAAATATTAATTAATCAGTCACAGTCTGAACAGTGTGGTCTAATGTGTGAGTCACACTTAAAGTGAGCAGTAAAATCAAAGGTGAAAGACGAGTTGAGGGTAGAGATTTTTTTTGACATTTTGCATCCACTTTATGGTTTTACCAAGACAATCTTGATACCACAGGATATTTCTCAAAGCAATATCTTGAAAAGCTAGAAATAACAGAAAAAATCCGGGCCGGAAAGAGGCTTTTCTATTGCACATTCAGAGGTACCACTAATCACGGGCGTTTGAGAGGCTTGTTTAGTGTTCGGCAAATAATGGAGAATCACAATTCCAAAAATTCCATCTCGTCTTGGAGCCTTTGATTGCTGATGAAAGAATGCATGGATAATCTCATTCAAAAGGCGCTAATAACCTTGACTGACCTCAACAGCCACGCTTCAGAACGGGACTGAAATTAGACTTTTTTTGTGTGTGAAAAAAACGAGTCCTTCACAAAGAGATACTTGGCTGTGGCCTTTCCTTTGTGGTGCGAGTGCACTATGAATGCACAGGGGCCTTTGACAGGCAGAAGTCAGTGTTCACGGTTGGCGCCTGGTGATGAAGACTGGCTGAGAGACGACTGCAAACCCTGAGGCAGAGAAAACGCGAGTGTGACTGGTTCTCCATGGCATTCACCGCAGAGCCCCAGGGCAGAGGCCCAACTTCCCAATGAATGGGTCAGTGACTATTGAACTTGAGATGAAGAATGCATGATTTTTATTGTTCTCATTTGTAAGTCGCTTTGGATAAAAGCGTCTGCTAAATGAATAAATGTAAATGTAAATGCATGAAGGAACGAATGAATACAGACGAATTTACACCTCTATAAATCTGCATCTTACATGTCTGAGCACAGATGATGAGTCAAAGACTGAGTCGGCTCTAAACTAGAGCAGTCTAGAACCAAAAGAACAACCAGTGAGCAATTTCTGTCAAACACTTTCCAGTCGGATAGCATCATTATGAATTTAATTAGTGCATGCACTGGCCCAGATAAGGGATGAGCAAGTTTGTGTTTAAAAAACAAAAGGTTTGGGCAGTGAGAGAGCTCAGCACTGATTTACACACTTAATAAAATCCAAATACAATTGTTCGGCTGTAGATAATAGGCAGATGAATGAAAAAATAGGATAAAAGCCCAAGCCACTGATTTAGGGTCTTATTAATTCATGAGATAACTGCAAACTTTTCCGCCAGAGAGACAGACAGATGAACAGGCAGCATCGCAGACACAGGATAAAGCAGGGGGATAGCCAGATAGACAAAGAACAAGTACATTTGAAAAGAGGAGAGAAAGAAAAATGAGAGAAAGAGAATCAAAGAGACTCAGAGATCAAGATGCAAATTACTGGGGGTTTTGGGCAAGATATAACCACATATTTGTGACTGGGGAGGAACAAATTAAAAAATGTATGAGTTTAACCACTATTTTGAATATTGGAGGAGATGTGTCCCCCACAAAGTCTGTGATGGTTACCCTTTGAATTACGGTTTGAACCCTACAAGCAGTCAAATTGTAAGGATAGTGGTCTTAAAAAAAGTTTTTTAATTCTTCACATTAAGTTTTAACAACATTTTCAAACAGTTTAATTATCCACAGTACATCAACAAATTAGTCAGAGTGCTTATTTTTACTTTGTCAAATGGCCTGAGGTGGTAACCATGGTAACAGTAGCCTCACTTTCTATTGGGATCAGTATCGGACAGAAAATTGAGCCGTCATTATTTCTCATTTTATTATAGGTTTACATATCAAAAACTGTAAACTTATTAACTAACTGAGCTGGGGGCGGCAGAAGACCTCCACATATCACAAACCAAAATTTGCCTACGGAAATTAAAAGGTATCCTTTAAAAAAGTTGATGAAAGCACACATGAATCAGAGTAAGAAAGAGAGAAGGAAGTGAGCATGGTGAGTGCAGTCTCAGGGCTGCAGTGGCATTTGTTACATAATTCCTGCTAGCAGTGTAACATCATGGCTGAGTGCTTGTGCTGGGTGAGTTTATGCAGAGCTGGGCCTGTCGGAGCGGTTCGGCACACATGGCACATATGCGGTTAAAGCTCTTAACGCAGTTCCCACGTGACCCCGGCAGGCCATGTCCCAGCCAGCTGCAGTATGAGACGGATGGCCAGCTCCCGCTGGGATGTACAGCCACTGGGGTGCAGGGGTCTCTAGAGGGTACTATCCACACAGGACATCATGTTTAATTTACTCAAAGATGTGCTAATTATCATAAATGCATGGGGGAATTAGGAACACATATTGGAGAATAATTATAGAATAGTTCAGGTGCATAGAAATGAGGGTGCTAACATAGCAAGTTGCACCTAAAATGTCTATTTTTGGTATTATGTTTATTTACAGATTGAATAAAATAGAGGACAGAAAAATATGGAGAAAAAAAGGAAATGTAAGAATTTAGTTTTTAGCAAGCCAAACTCAAACTGTCCACATGAGCACCAAAGTCCAATATTAAACTGCTAAGAGCTCCAGTTGATCTAATCCTAATTTCAAAAAGATAATGAAGGTATGGCGCAGTCTGTGTGTACATGTATGTATTTTTGTGTTCAGCAGGAGGGAGGACAGAAACGCAGCATGTATTAGGAGGACATCTAAAGTACATGAGTGATCTGTCACAGTGTGTGTTGTGTGTCTGCTTTTCTGTTAGATCCAGCAGAGATCTGTGGGCTTATAAACGTCCCCCACATCAAACGTACATGGGGGCGACATGCATGTGCTTTTAATCAAGACATATCTGTTTAACTCTGTTTATCATCCCCATAACAGAAGGACTGTGTGTCTGTACATGTGCCTATCCCTCTGTCTGTCTAGTCAGATGAGAGAGTGTATGTGTGTAATTAATTGGATATGTTTGTAATTAGGAGAGAGTGAGCAACACATTTGGCTTTGTTTGGCTGCCTCAGCACAGCAAAAAGGAGTGCAGAAATAAATTGATTACACAGAATTGTAATTACACTGAAATTATCTCTTTCACTCAGGGGGTTAATTACTGTCCACACAGTAAACATGCACTGTTATTACTCATGGGCCAACATGCAGGGTCTCCCTTTTAATTCTGATGACAGCACTGCAAAATGTGCAATAAATATAGCAGAAATAAAGAGTGTGGACCGGTGGTGACTGATCAACATCACGATGGTGGTTCATCTCACCTCCTATTGTTAATAAAGGTCAGTGTGCAGCCATTACTCTGAAAAGGCAATGTTGTACTTTGTAGTTCAAGCTACAATTCATTCTACTTTCTTCATTCCTCTGACAAATCATTTATTCTTACAGCTTTAACATCTTCATTGGCTTAAATTGAGGCAAGGCCACTTATATTCATAACAATATAGGCAATTATTAAAAAAATGTATCATCACCGCTAAAAACATTTAAAATTTTGTTCTTTCAAACTTCCAATTCATCAAGCCTCAAGTGAAAGTCTTTATCAATTAAAATTAGTCACAGTTATTCGTGACAGTAAGGATGCTACCTTAGAAGGTAGCTGCAGACACCAAGGGCATTCACAAAGTTCTGGAACAGGGCTAATGTATGTGCATTTAACCATAACATGACAAGCTGAGAGTTCTGCATTTTTCCATTCACAAAACTGAAAGAACAAATCAGTCGAGTCGACCAATCAGTGTCAGACTAACTAAGGAGTTCTCCATCGCCCTTCTCTTTTCTCTTCAATCTCCATTATTTTCCTTGGATAGTGATCTTTTTTCCTAGCAGGCTGTTGAAGGCAGGCAGTAATGAACCGTTTAAAGAGGAGAGAGGGCAGTAGAGAGATGAACGCTCACACTGAAATGTGTTATCTTTTATAACTGTGACTAAAACACTGTTTAATGGCAACTCACTCGCTCTTGGCTTGACTCTGTTAATAAGCTCTTCTCCCAGCCACTTAAAGACTCGTCAAAGGTCACAACACAGATGCACCAATACTGACACAGTCACTCATAGGCACATTTATAGGATGTAAACATAAACATGTGCACTGACATTATAATCCACTAAACATGAAAAAAAGATGTAAACAGATGTGACTTCCTGCTTGTAATGGGAAGGATCAAGACCAAAGTCTATTTAAGGTAAGTCGGTGCACTTGGTCCAGTTTACTCTACCAAAAAGGTGATTGGCTTTTTTTTTTCTTTAGGCAGGGCTTTCTTTGGTATAGCAGCCAGTGTTATGGTATCTTCTATTCTTTTGTCTACCACTTATACAGTCTCTAGTGAGACTCAACTCAAGCTAACACACTTGTGCCCCCATCAAAAGAATCTTAGTGCAAACTGACTATCAGAGAGATGGAGAGCACCCTGAGAGTTTGATCATTCACAGCAACAGAGAGAAAGAAGGAAACATCTAGTTTTTAAAGCAGACAGCATACACCTTCAACTCATCCACCGTAAACTCAGAGACAGAGAGTGAAAGATGGACAGAACGAGAGAGAAAAAGAGAGAGAGTTTGGTGTGTTTGATGTCAAACCACATTCCAGAGGCTGTCTGAATCCCTCAGACGACTCTCCCTTCATCACTGCGGCTCTTGCTCCGCCAGTTACCATGGCAACAAGGGCCTGAATGGTGGACCGGAGTTGGAGGGTGTGGATAGAGAGAGAGAGGGGAGGAAGAGAGTCTCTAACTGCAGCCAGGTACCCAGAGGCCTATAGAGACCAAACATCTTGGCATAGAGTGACAAGCACTTTTCAACTCCCTCCTTCAATCTACCTCATGCCTTTTCTTCTCTGGAGAAACAATATTCAGTCTCTTCTGAATACTAAGGGAGCTCGCGCAAATTTCTCGCAACTGCTTCATGACTGAAACGTCCTTCAACATCAACGCGGAGATGTATGAGGACTCTCACTCCTGTGTGCAAGGGCAAGACGCATGAATAAGTCATTTGTCAACATTTCAGTTGGGACGTCATAAGACCGAATTGTAATTATCAAAGTGTCACTCTTGGTTATGAACAAAAGCCATTCCCTGGCACTTAAGATTGGACACTTTAAGGACTGATAGCTTCATTATTGTATGCGCTTCCAACCCAAAATACACTCATACTGTCCGTCACTGTCTTAAGCCAATCGAAGCAGAACGGGCTTATATTAAAGACTGACAACGTGTGCATGGTAATGGAAGTTATGAGAAGGCCCACATGGAATCTGTGCCCACAAAGTGCTTACGCAGAAATCTTGTGTATCTTACACAAAACTCTTCACATCTTGCAATTTTGTTATTACTGAATTGAGTTTTGAATACATTTTATTATTTTGTTTCACAAAGCCTAACACCACCCACAGTGAAATACCATAGGATCAAAATCCACATAACTACATTAAGAATCCTCTGATCGGCTGAAACTGTGACCCTGCATTTTGCAATCAGTATGGACAGACATATAGCTTGTCGTTGGTAACTTGTTGAACTTTATGCATTTGGCAAATACTTTCATCCCGAATGATTTAAATTTCATCAGCATGTTTGTTCCTTGGAAATCAATCATGACCTTGAGGGTCATTTCTAAGCCATCCTTCCGGTGATTATCCATCCATCCATCACATGTGAAGACCAGCCACTCAGAAGTAATGTGTGTTCATTGTTTAGCCTGATATCTTTTGACACACATCAGCAGATAATACCACTGGAGTTTTTAATGAAAACACAAACACAATCAGCAATAGCTGATCATTATTATGATTAGTCCTTGAGACTCTGTAGGACAGATCGTTAATGTCGGCGGTGGTAAATGGAGAGAGTCGTGGAGCATCACTACAACCCTCAGCACCTTTCGGATCCAATCAGGACACCCATTTCTCACCTCTTCACTCCATTAGAATATCTTTCAACAACAAGCAAATGAATTACAACTCATGGAAAACTCAACATGATTGTGAGTGTGGGGGGTGTGAGAGTATTTGGGTGATTTGGTAAAACCTAATGAAAAGTGCAGAAAGCTACGCATGCCAGCTTTACAAATGAAATGTTCAATCCATTCATTAGCAAGGACCATTAGGCAAAACCTCACAGCAAAACAAACAAACATTAGAGCCTATTTGGAACAATGACGGATGGACTCCGAAGATACTTTTTTTAGTCGTTTCTCCTAGTAGAATGTGACCTCTGACAAAGAGACTTTCACTTAAGTACCAACTTTGCCTCAGATGTTTCTCCTTAAATTAGTCAAGAGAAATAAAAATGGAAACAAATGAGACAAGAGTAAAGAGCTTTATTGGAGCTTTATATAGAATTATGAGAAATGTCTGAAAATGAAATTAAAATAAGAATAAAATTAAAAATTAATAGGCTTTGATATCTTGGCAAATCTGAGACACTTAGTGGAGATTAAGGTCACTGAGATTAAGATCTTTTTCTCAAGAGAAAAATCTGAGAAGCAGGAGGCTTTCCTCCATTTACTGTCTATAAGAAAGAAAGGAGATAAAAATGTCATTCGTGATTACTCTTTCATATGGGTTTGTGCGTGATTGTGTATGCCTTATGGGAAAGTGAAAAAAATAATATCACTGACTCATAACCAAGTAACTAACTGAGAGCCAAGGCATGTGTGTGTGTGCGAGAGACACTGTTAGAGAGAGCGAGAGGGAGAGAAAGAGATCCCAAATTCTGCTCGGAGTACTTCTCATATCTGACTCACAGTGCAAAGTCCCTCTGCAATTAATCTCTCCTTTAAAGTTTCTTTCTGACCCTCCCAAAGGCTTTCCTCTCATTCTCCTCTTTTGCTGTCTGTGTGTTTGTGTTCAGAGAGGAGTCATTGTGGATTGGGGCCTATTTGAAGCAGAATCACAACAGGAGTGGAAATGAGAACGAGGAAGAGGAAAATGAGAGTGCAGGGCCAATAATGCTCAAAGACATTTGCTCTGTTCCAAAACCTAGTAAGCACATAGAGGCAGCATTTTAAGACATCACATCACCAAAAAGTTCTGTAGGTAATTTAATGATGTTTCTCCTAAGATAACTTTACCCAAATTATAAGGCAGTCTCATCTGTATCATTTGTGGAGAAGACAATCCCAGAATGAATTGAGCAGAACTGAGATGGTGGACAATGCGGAAAATGTTGAATATAAATAAACTCTTCAATCAAAACTGAAAAGTATCGATAAAAATAGTTTGATGTCATTAAAAATTGATTATTGTACCCAATAATTTGGCGTGCTATGCATTTTATGGTTAGTAGAGTATTGTGCTTTTATCTTTAGTAGTGTTCATTTCGTTAACGAAAAGCATGACTAAGACGAGACGACACTAAGGTCATTAAATGATAACTGAGACTATATTAACATGCAATTTCGTTAATGAAAAAATACGACTAAAATGTAGTTAAAAAAATAAAGCTTTATCAAAAACTGGAAAAAAGGAGACCATGCTGGAAGGGAAGGTGGAGGTCATTTTGAAAGTTCATACTTTTATTTTCCTCGAGTCCTCCAGGAAGACCAAGAAAAAAGGAGAGGATAGAGATCAAGAGACAAGGGGTAATACATATAATACATAAATACATACAGGTAATATTAGCACTCTCTTTACTCCTCCATCACTCAACAGGGTGCCTCTGTGATATGGGTTTAGGACTATCAACAAACAAACAGAACCAAAAGTACAAAACTGACCCCAAACAAGGGCGCAGATGGCACTAGGGACAGGGGGGACATGACCCCCCCAGATTCATAGTGACCCGATCCGTCCCCCGCCCTCACTATCCCTACGAAAGGCGACAAAAATCGGTAAAACAGAGGATTAACCAGTGTTTTCGCTATGTACATTAGCCAAAGTAGTGTCCCGGCCCGCCGCTGCTTCAGAATTGAGTCGGGGCAGACGCAGGCTGACACACAATAATAATCTACACCGGTCGCCAGTACTTTGTTTGTACCCACGTTCTCACTACATGCTGTTCTGTTGTCAATAAACACACGATGCCATCATGCCACCGACGTTCACACTCTCTCTCTGTGTGTGTGTGTGTGTGTGTGTGTGCGTGTGTGCTGCGACTCCTGAGTGACGTCGTGGGGTCCTATGAGGAGCTGGTAGCTGCCTCAATCGTGCCTGTAGGAGCGGACCGGTAACCATAGTGATCATATACCATCTATGACTGAGCTGAGTCAGTGATTTTCTGAACTGAAAAAAATCGACTGTATAAATGCCACATAAAGGCAATGAAGAGACAAAAAACAATCACCTCGTTTTTTCAAAAACCAAACAATGTAAGTATCCTATGCCTGTTGACTTTCCCAGATGTGGCAGATTAGATTTGTTAAGGGGAATAGCTAGTCTGACAATAATGGCAAGAAGGCTTTTGCACTTAGTAAACACAGCAAAATGTGGAGACCATAACTATGGTTGGATAAATCAAACAATTTATGGAAAGGAAATGATGTTTTATTTTATCATTTAACCCATTGTACTGTATAAATTGACTGAGGTATGTTCACTGTCATGTAAGCCACTATAAAAATAATTATAATAAGTAAATTTGTGTGGTGCAAGGTTTATGCAAACAACAAATAAAGGCCTACATAAACTTTTGACATCCTATTATAGCAGGAAATCATGTTTTTTTTATTGTACGGATTGGAGCAACGGAGGATATAGATTAAATTATGGGCTATGAAAAACATTTCTTAATATGTCATACATCATTTGAAAGATATTTCTATATTTCTATAAATTGCAACAAACTTGTAATTAACACTTAAATGTAAAATTTTGAGTTATTTTTTAGACATTTTTGAAATAGTAGTTTTAGCCATTAATTCTCAGGAAAATGTTGTATTTCACATTGTTGTGAAATTCTATAGAGGTATAGAGGGTTAACTGAAATTATAAGATTTAAAATGTTGTCATCCTGGCCTGCAGGCAATTTCTCAGGTAGGCCTTTGTTTACCTTTGTTCATTGTTGTTTATCCATGATTTCAAATAAGAATCCCCCAATGGCTTTTTAGTGCAAATCATTAGCCCAAATTACGCAAAGTAACTACTTGAGCAGTAGTTAAAGCCCAAGTTACGCAAAATAATGAATTGAGTTTAAATCATTTGCTGACAGCTTGCCCCCCCCAGTTAAAAAATCCTATCTGCGCCACTGACCCCAAAACAACACTTTCAGATGGCTTAAAATGAACATGAACTTTTTAAAAAACTCTCTCCGCCATGTGACGTCAGTGACTACTTCACACAGTACAGAAACACCCTGGTGGGAAACAGCAGGCTGGATAGGTTTGATTAATGTGTCTGATGGCTTCAGAAGGTGGTGTATATTTAGCATGCTAATATAGGCTCTGCAGAAGCGGAGGAGCTCTCTGATATATTGTTTTGAGCGTTCTCTTAACAGACCTCTCCATTAAAAACTTCCAGCTTATCTGCTCTGCAACTTTATTAACCCTTTCACACGTGAGTTTAAAATATTCTGGCTGACCCCCCAGCGTGAGTTTTTCAAGGCGACCGTTATTTAGAATGTGTCACTTTATGGTTTCCATGGTGACGCGTCATTGCTTGTCACGTGACACACCGCAGCAACAACAGAGCTGAATGAATGATGATCTGCTTTTATGTCATATTTCCTTTTTTATTCAAAATATTCACAAATTTGTTTGATATGGCATGAAATATCTGATATTCTGGTTGTCAAATATATGCAAGTGGAAGTGTTTTGTTGTTTAAACACCTTTATAACGATCACGTTAGTTGAGCTGTATGCGCGATGGGTGCCGCCATCTTAATTTGTGCCGCAGACGCAGTTCAGAGAATCGGATCTGTTGGATTTACAAAACGTTAATTCATCCACTTCTCCCGAAATACATACAAGTAAGTGGCTGGTGAACTGGGAGAAGAATAGAGTAAACTTTAAAATTACTTACACAATGTCTATCTGATATGAATAAAACTAATTATAATGGAAAGGATTATTATTGCCTCTTCCTTTGACATCAGTGTGTATTTTACGAACTCTAAATGTATTGTTTTTTTAGTACTTATATGTCTGGAACCTAAAATAAACATTATGTGGTTGAAAACACTGAAAAGTTGTGATATATGACAGCTCTGAGCGCGCCTGTCTCTGGCTCAGCGCCAGCCAATGCGCCAAAGCACATTTGAATTTAGCAGTTGATCACGTGATGCACTGACCGTTCTAATCACACCGGTGTGATCGTACGCTCCAGGGACCAGCCTAGACTGATCACACCGGTGTGATCGTACGTGCGAAAGGGTTAAATGGATGATGACACCTTTACATTTACTGAAGAAAATGTAAATGGTGCTAGCACATGCATAACTCACAAATTTGTTGCTAGGGTGCTGTGGGTGGTTGCCTAATCTGTTCATAGAGACTTATAGTACAGTAATAAGGGGTTGCTTTGGTTTCTGGGCAGTTGCTATGTGGTTGAAGCACCACTCAAACAGAAGTCAATTTGAAACAAAGCAGCTTTCTGTTAGTTAACGAGGCAAATTTTTGTGACTAATGCAAAATCTGTGAGCGTAAATCATACATTGTAACAAACAGTCGTAGTCAGAATAGTTCTGGCTCTAAAAACCAGTTACACTTAAATTTTAGAATATAAGCATCCTTAAAGAAAACAAAAGTGCCACGAAGTATGAGGATAACCTCATTCTGATTAAATGCTTTCTTGGAAAAATAGCTTGTAGAAGAAGTATGAAGGAAAACGCTTATGAACCTAGAAACCTCTCTCACCATCTCTTTTGTCTGTAATTCTGTTCCCCTTTCTTCTCTCAATGTTTCTATTTTCTTCATTTCCATGCCTCCTGTCAGCCAGAAATCATGCAGTATAAAGAGAGTCTGGAACAAAATACAACCTGTGGCCTTGGCAAGCTTTTCTATCAGGCTGCCATTGTGGTACAATGACACATTACCCCATGGTTTACGATCGCACGCACACACATAGCAGAAATGTGCTGTCTTGATGATGTCTCCATGAGTATGAATGTAATGAATGCTGACTTCAGACCCATCAAAAGACGAGCATTAACCCAATCCAAGCGTGACAGACAGTCAATAAATACTAATCAGACTTTGCTCACCTTTCTCCAGCCTGTCTGCATGACACAATGCCTGTGCTTGACATGAGTTCTCAGATATAAACCCCCCAATGAACAATGTTGTGACAGAATCAAGTGACCATGATTTAAGTGTCATTTTCTAGATACTGTGCCTTTTTGGTCGTTGGCACCCAAGTAATACACAATGTATGATTATGGGCCATGATTTTGCAGTCTGATTGCCCTTGCAATTAACAATAAAAATAAACTTGACGATTTTTCCTCAATCTCTTGCTTGGTCAGCTGCCTTATTGTTCGTCATTAGAATTGCTGCCCATTCTCCCATTCTTGTTGATCATCTAAAGCTCACTCTTTAAGAGCCGTGCCATGTTCTTTTACTTCCTACTCTGCACATCCGTCCAATTTTAAGAGCTAGAGAGAGAAAAAAAGAGTGGGACAATCATCAACCGGATACTCTTGCAGGAGGTAACCCCTTCTTGCCTTTCTGTCTAACATTGAATTTTCAGTAGTCTAATCACTGCACTGTTCCTGGGGCTCTGTGGTCTTTAATATTTTAGGCAAAGAGGTTGACCTGTTGTGCCCAAGAGCTGGGAATTCCCAGAGGACCACCGTGATGGCGGAGAAGTGGAGAACTGGCACTTAAGCTGTGGCCTCGGAATGACTCATGCCTCCTGCGGTTTACACAGTGTTTCATCACCTGCCTCCAGTCTGAGCCAAAGAGTTTTCGCACAGATCTTATGATAACCATGATTTAATGCCTCTGTAAACAAATAGTTGTAGTAAATCACATTTTAAGCTATTTGGGGAGAATTTAATTGTCTAAATTGTTTTGACACCCAATTTGTGAAAAGGTTTTTGTGCTGAAATGTTGTACATGCTAATTGTTTAGCAAATGCGCCCTTTTTACTGTAGTTAATGTGTGCATCATTATCTAATGACTGAGCTAATCTCTAAGACTGTTCATTTATGTCCGCGTGTGTATTACGCTTTGATAGAGTTTTGTTAGTGCCTTGGGGCAGAGCTTATTAACAGAGTTAAACCAAGAGCCCTGATGAGAGAATGGTCACCCATTAAACAGTGTTTTAGTCACAGTTATAAAAGATGACATCTCACAGTAAGTATTCATATCTCCCTTTCTTTCTCCTCTATTATTTGCGATTAAAACAACTTGTAATGTTTCCCAACGGAAGCCCCAAATAAACAACTTGCCTTCCTCTTTCCGTTCTCTCTCCTTCCCCATCTTTCCCATCCAAAGTTCTGTCTCCGCATTGGATGGCTGAACCTGAGTTCCACTGTGGGCAGGTGTTAATGCATATTCATGAACACACTAATTCTCATCCAGACTGCCATTGTGGAGCCAGTACCGTAGGTGGTAACTAGCCTTCACTCAAAGTTAAACAAACAATACGGTTGTGAAAAAGCTTCCTGGACAGCAAATACATGCATATTCATGAGTGCGTCACAAAAGTGAACGGCAGCCTCAGCAACAAATTACTGCAGTTCAAGGAGATTTTGGAGAACAAATTTGTATTTTTACAAATTTGACAAGGTGTTTACTATGAGATTGAACAAATATGGACTTTATTATGTACATTTCTAGAGCTCTAAGCTAATAATGGTCTTAATTCCAGAAATTTGGGGAAATTTGACTTAAGCATTCGATTCAAATTCAAAACCTAATAACCTAATAATGCCTGTTTGAAATGTTTGCCATGATCTTCCTGGTTTACAAATTATGCATCTTAAATGGTCAAAACCATCACTGGAACATCAGACCAAATGAAATTAAAATGAGAGTTTTAGTCAAAACTCCTACAGATATCAACATAACTAAAGCCTGTTGGAAAAAAGGATGAGCCAGTCGATGTCCTGCCCAAACTTTGTTTCAATAAACAATACGGCAACACAGGACAAAAAAATGCCATTTCAAAGCTATTGCATATAGGTCTTTAAGGCCCGCTAAGCCACCAAAAAACAACAATCATATAACACAAATTAAATATGATGAAGTGATGATAGTGTACCGTTTCAGTCTCAGAACAATAAGCTCTGGGCTGCTATAATGGCATAATGTGCTGTAACATATTCTGCTCCTAAAGCTATTCGAGTCTAAAACTTTCAGGGCATAAAAAGAGGTCTTCTCTTTAGGCGAGTATGAGAAAGATACACTGTATGGCTTGTTGCAGAGATCAGGATCTCCTACCAGTTATAGTGATTACCCAAAAACTCAGCTGCGATGAGGTCCTCTGTGAAAGAATTGCTTTCAAAGGTGCACCCACAAGAATGAAGTTTAATCAAAAAACAAGTTATTTCAAATGTGAAGGACACAGCGCTATAGAAAAATACATGCCAACACACACAGACGTCAATTTAATGTAAAACATATTTTCCACTCGCTCACACGCACACAAAATAAGCGCATTTT
Organism: Gila orcuttii; assembly: GCA_026230005.1. NCBI lineage: Eukaryota > Metazoa > Chordata > Actinopteri > Cypriniformes > Leuciscidae > Gila > Gila orcuttii. The sequence continues at coordinate 14,134,029 of JAPDVR010000006.1, forward strand.
TGAAAGCACGTCATTTCCATGGAAACAACATTCAACAGATGTTTTGCTAGGCAGTGCCATGTCACATTGGGCCAATGAGTTTATGCTTTTCCCCCTAAATTGACTCTAATGAAAATTTAAACTAATGGTCATACATAATTGAGAGAGACTAAAGACACAGGAGACCATATTTTCATGGGGTTTTATAAGACAGGCATGGCAAAGGACACGTAAATATCCTAACGGACCTGGACTTAAGTGTCACCTCTTGGATAAGACTGAACATTAATTTAAAAGAAAAGTGCCTAAGAGAGAGACATCAATACATTATTTATGCTCTCTTTATATCATTGCCTGACAGATTAATCAGATATTCACTCCTGGGATTGATGATACTATATAGCACTATGATGTGCCAGAGGAGTCAGTCACACTGCATATTCATGAGGAGGGGGACGTGAAGGAAGACCACATGGTCATCCTTCGTACAAAGATAATGAGGCAGGTACAATTGTTTCAACAAGCACCAATATATTCAGTGTTGGAGCAGCTACTGTAAATCTACTTTAGATATTTCCCATCATCCTATCCAAGAAAGCATCAAGCAAAGTTACAGCTGCTCACATCACTTTAGTTGGAGGGCTCAATCTAAAAGCATGATTGGCAGTTAATGTAAATCAAAGCGCATGGGATAAAATATGGCAAAATTCTGATAATGTCAAGATGTTGTGATGCCATAATCGCTTGTAAGGTATGTGTTATGATGCATTTTTGGCAGTCCTGATGGGTGTTTGTGTGACCTGTAAAGTCTCGCTCTGTCACTCACGGGGTGTAATAAGACAGAGGTAATGACTCAGCATTTCAGCGGGGTGGAAACGTTCTCTGTGAATTTCAATAAAGCAGATGGTGGCAATGCTATCAAATATGCAGCTCACAGTTTCACTTTTCCTCCACTGCGAGGACAGTTGGGCCTTTATTTAGCAGCTTTAGCGAGACAAGTCTGGCTGTAGCTGGTCGCTGAGAGCGTGAATCATGAATGGCGAGTGTCCTGAACTATGACTATTCTAGAGAGGACACTGAAAACAAGGTGATATCATCCTTGAGTGTGCCATCTATTTTCAACATATCATTCAAAATCCCATTCAGCATGAAAGCGAAACTCCACTCGACATGCCAAATCAAAACCACCAAAAAAAGAGACGAGCTCCTTTGGAAATGAACCCCCCTTGACTCGTCCTCCCGCTGCAGCAGCCAATCACACTGTGAGACAGCTGCATCTCTTCTCTTCTCAGAGCTCGTCCTACAGATGCTTGTCTGGCTGCTCCTGCAGACCGATGAATCCTGCAGGTAACGAGTCAGCACAGGGAGGCATGCTGGGACACGTGGCTCTTCTTTTGTGCATCTCGTTTGCCTAAATTTGCATTCATTACGCATCAGGCAGGGCATTGAGAAGGGCTCAGAGAGGAAGAAGGGAGTGCAGTGTGGCGCCGTGGTGGATTGTGGGAGCTCTATGGGGGGGCAAGAGCTCTCAGGGGCTGGAAAAACAACTCAGTGGGTTATTGAGCACAAGGGTACAGCAGTTCACTGAGGTGAGTGGGAAGAAGAAAAAGAGTTTGCTCGATTCCAAAACCTAGATACGGATGCAACATTTTAAATATTTTAATTACGGCGCTTCCTAAGATACCACATTTTAGTCAAATTCTAAGGCGGCATTGCATGTATCCTTTGCAGAGAAAGCAAACCCAAGATGCACACAGAGTTCAGAGGAGGGGAAACGAGATGGTGGAGAAAGTAGGAGAAATGCTGAATCTAAATAAACTTACATAATACTGAAAATGATCAATAACAATACTTTATAATAAAAATAATTTACTGAATGGAGTATTGTGCTTCACTCTGCGACATGCTAACATGCTAATAATGATGATTAGGATGGTACCTTAGGAGGCCTGTAAGAAGTAGGCTACACACCAGGTTTTGGAACAGAGCTTGTTTGTGTGCGAATAAGCATGTTTCTTCGAACTGCTTGCGGTTTTGGAGGTGGAAGTGAGCTATACTGGGAGTCGGAGGTGATGGAGCAGAGAGACGGAGGAAAGAGGAGAGGAAGAACATGTTTAAATGCACACGCTCAGGCAAACCCCACTGACACATCACAACTCCTCCATTCTCCTGACAAATCCTAACAGATTAAGTGCTTTCATCTATTCACCATTTGCCACGAGAGAAGCGTTTATGAGAGACGGGACAGTGTACATTAGTAATATTCCCTTAAGCGCTCAATCCTGTCAACTGTAATTTGAAAAAAAAAAAAGAAGAAAAAAGTCAAGTCTTTTTTTTTCTTTCTTTTTTTGAATCTTATAGATATCATCATAGCAGAAGGATGGTATTTGTGTCAGAATAATTCCTGATCCCGGTTTCCCTCTACTGAGCAGCAAAAACAGAGGGTTATGTGTCTTCTCATAACAACAAATAAAGAAAAATGCAGCAGAGCAGAACAGGTACACAGTCAATGTCTAAAATAAAACAAAAAAATTAGGTGTTTCAAATGGTAATCCCGCAGTTTTACCAGGAACACAGGAGATCATGCTTGAACTGACAAAATAATGCCTAATAAATTCTAATGAACTGATGTTATTCTAATGTTGAATCTAGTATTTTAACCACAGATCAGGGTGAATCTTATCAATCCTGTCAAAAACAAGTCATATCACTCGAAATACAAAAAGAGAATATTAGAAACTGTTTCTAAATTGTTGTAAAGAAATTAGTTTTAGTACAATTGAGATTTTATTTTGCGTTGTAATATTTCATGACAATTAAGCAAATTGAGCCTCATTACTGTAATGTGAAAAATATCACATTTAAATTCTTAACTGTCATTAAAGTAATATTTGTTGTACAGTCTTATAATTTATGCTCATTTTATTTAAAATTAAAAGGCTCCAGAAAAGACTATTCTAAAGAGAAAATAAAAATAAAAAATTACATCTCTGAAAATTACAACATAAATTGAGGGAGAATATGTGCCTAATTCTCATGAAACTAATGTCACAAAGCACCATATGCCAAAATAGCATTCCTTTTCTTAATGCATAATAGAGTTTCTTATCCTGCAAAACAAAAGTAAAAAGTGTTTTCACCCTTAAAAGGTTTGGTGTATGACTTCATGTAAAAATGCTCTTCTGAACCCATATAAACTGACGAGGACAGGAAGATCAAGTCAACCAGCATGTTCTCAAAGGCTTAGAGGAAGAAAAAACATCACGACCAGCGAGTCTTAACACAATTTAAACTAATCACTTTCATTACAGGCCTGATCGGGTTATCTGTCCTTGTTGCAAACAGCGGGGATATTAGCTTTATTCAAACTGCTCAAAATAGTCAGAGAAAATGGAGTGAAAATGCCAGTAATTAAGTTATGCAGCTATGTTCTAGGCGTAACCACGGCGACACTGAGCTCAGTGTCCACGGCTGTGATGAAAGCCAATCATGACACTGAGCAGACTCAATGCAGGCTGATCTCCAGAGATTATATCTGATATAGCTCATGCATGTGCATAAACAGATAATGGAAGAGAAATTTTATTTAGGGAGCACATTTCTACAGCGAGAGAAGGCAAACTGTAGTCTATACTCCTTTGAGAAGCTTATATGAAAGTAACGTCTGATGCATACATCTGCTCAGCGCCTTTATTGACTGCTGGGATTGGGTCAGGGCTGTAAAACACACTCTAAATAATGTTTACTAGCGTGTTTATGTTTGAGAGATGTGTGTAGTTGGATTTCATATACAGAAACAAACAATGCCAGAACCTGTGAACACACACACACACAGGCATTAATTTACACTGTAAACACTTTATATCACTGACCAAAGGTTGAGTTCATGCCAAAGAGGACACCAGGGACTGAGAGACTGTTCCAGACACAAACATATCTGTCATTTCCTTCAAATAGAGCCATATCAACATTCAGATCAATACACACAAACACCACTGTGTAACCCATTCTACACACACACCAGCACACCTGGATCTGTAGCATTCTGTCTCCTTAAATCAAATCTAAACCTTTAAATCAATATCAAAAGTGTCAGGCTGGCATGAGGAGACAGAAACAGCACAGGAGTCACTTTTAAGGACTAAAACAATCTGCCAATCTCGGTTGACTTTCAGTGACTGTTACGGTTAGATAGCCTCACAAAATGGTTAAGATGCAACACTTTCTGTTGGGGTTACATGCACTGAAAAAATTGTGCTCAATAAGACCAAGGACCTCTATTACAAAAGTATATGGGTTTGATTTTGATTTCCATTTGTCTTTGGTGTTAATATCACCACAGACAAGAGCTAAAGCAAAATGCTTCCCAAAATTTTGGAATACACATTTACAACCCTTACTGTTTGAGTCTTAAGGTGATGATACACAGGGCAACTTTTTGAGCAATATTGCTTGGCAATCTTGCCGAGTGATTGTTGCTTGGGCACTTTCCCATTGAAAATGGGCAATAAGTGTCTATCTGGATAATTTAGATTGGTCGTGGGCCCTGTGTCTCACCTGGTTGGCCGTTGACGGTAACATTGCCCAGCGATATTGCGCAAAAAGTTGCCCTGTGTATCATCACCTTTATAGTCACTGAAGCATTGCTCTACTAAGTGCAGGATATGATGTGTTGGCTCATGGCTTTGCCATGTGACCGCAGAGCCAGTCGCAATATGGCCTAAAGGTGTGGGGTCTGATCACAGGCGGTAAGATGAAGAGACAGAGGAAGAAAATCAGACGAGGGCCAGTGTGCTTCATTAATCTCTCAGTGGCCATCCCATCTGGACTTGGATGGAAGGGTCAGTGGCCACATGCAGGTAGAGAAAGGACAGGAGAGATGTTAAGATGGTCAATAAGGAACAGAAAAAAAGAGGGAGAATGTAAGTAGAGAGGATACATAAAGAAACAAAAGAGAAACATGTATGTTTTCAAAAGGTAGTGAGCTATGTTTTAAAGATGCATTCAGCAGTTCTTAAGCTAGCATTAGCATCACTGTTCCTCATGTATTTTAAGTAAAGATACCACAGGATACCACTGTCGACCTGGATCAGTGTGATGGTCTCTGTTCATCTGAGTTTTAGTTAAATTACACTGATACTAGTGACTTTTATAGAGTGGTCTGCATAATAATTACAAAAGAAAAGGAATTTTGGCATCACTCAGATAAAACAACATATACAAGTGAAAAACCTTTGTCAGTCTTTCTTCCTTCTGGCTTTGGACCTTTTCTGCTTCTTCAGCCATAAAGGTACTTATTCTCCCATTGTCCTAGCTGATAAAGCATGTGCAGTTCCCGTCCCCCTCATTCTTCCACTTCACTTCCTGTCAGTTTTCTATACTATCCTATCTCAAAATAAGGCAAAAATGCCAAAAATAAATAAAAAACATTAGCTTAGCAACATCCTAACGTCAACTTTAACAATTATATGTCTCTTGTGCAAAGTGGCATTTATTATGTTATGTAGAGAGTTCCAAATCAGTCAAATTATGAGCTTCTGTGACAGTTATATTGCAGTCTTAGAAAGTGGCTACCTGTGTAGGTAGTGAGGCAGCTCACTAGGTTTTGGAACGGAGCTATTGCGAGAACGTGAAAGAGCCAGAGAGAAGCAGTAATTACCAGGCGCTCTGGTTGTACGTTTTACCGCTCTCGACCCCGAGATGGCTCTGTGTGAGTGGAGTGGGCCGGCTGGCAGGGTGGGCAGTTCAGAGCAGACAGCAGATGCTGCCTGAGCCCGGCACACAGATGCAATCTGATCAATGCTCAACAGTGCCAGGGGCCAGAGACAGACAGATCAGACATACGGCACTCTGGCAGGTAAATCAGAACCGCCTCGTCTTCGCTGAGACTACACAATTTAAAGCCCTCTGCACCTTCTTTGCATAGACTTTCTTCTTATTGTCGGTAATATGACTGCACCAGTGCTACTTCCTCTCTGCATTACTGTAGAAAAGAAGCATAGTGCCTAAGGTTGAGATTCATTAATCAGTTTCAGACCCAAGAGAAACCTTATTCTGTTCACCCTGACGCCCCTCACTTCTCAATGCTGACCGCAAATTCCCTTCCTTCTCTATCACTGTCCTCCTAAAGTATAGATATGACAATGCATTTCTAAGGCAAATCCTCAGGGGGTGCTGCTTCTGGAGGAATCTGGCTGTTTGGAGGAAAACAAGGATTCCACAGATAATTAGCTGAAGGCAAGGTTGCTTTCTATCAGAAAGCTGCACATTTCTGTTGCCTTTCTTTCGTCTCACCCAATCATGTGTCTTTTCTGCATGTTGCAGGGTATTATTAATCAATGTCCAGGATAATAAGGTCCTACGTGGCCAGAGATTGCGGTTTGAGGCAATTGTGCAACGATTTTAAAGGTCCACTGTGCAACTAGCCAAAATGGGGAACCTCTAAGGGGCAACACATTCTGTATTGTCCAGCAAAATGGAAGGATGTTTGGATTTAGAAGAATGTGGATATGGATTTGGCCCAAAAACTAGGTCTGCAATAAAGCCACTTATCAAAAAATAGCAAGATTCCACTGTTACACGTGCTTGGAGAGAGATAAAAGTGTAAAACTTTAATGTTCACGTTCTCTTTGATCCTGCAGAACATAATGAATTCATTTTCAGGCTGCTAGAACAGCATAAATCTATAGAAAACCTGAAGGTTAAGAATTGTCTGAATATGGCTGAAATTGATGTCAAAAACCTTTTAGCTCAACACCTCCACAGTAATGGATCAAATCTAAACTCTAAACTCCTGGCAAGAACTCCTGCGTTCCCTTTCGAAGGGAACTCAACAATACGTCAACGACGTTATGGGGAACGCCTCAGGCGTGACAGGTGTCTGAAATCACTATCAAATCACGTCAATCATATTGACCGGCGACAGCCCGTGAATCATTAGCGTGAATGATTAACGTGCGACCTGGAAGTATAAAGGGGCGCCTTGCACACATGACAAATCATCTCATCGTCTTCAGGGACTGTCTGTTTGAAAACGCTACTTAATGAAACGGTAAGAAAATTAAATGTACAGCACACGAGTGTGCTTTTCCTGCCTGGGAGAAGAGCGCGCACGGGAGATTCTCGAGGGAATCCTCTGTGTGAACTGTGAGCGTTTTTCTTTTAAAACGCTCGCTCTCGTCTGGCCCTCTTCTCGAGTGAAGGGGGTTCAACGTCTGGTTCTCGTGGTCCCGCTCGTGCCGAGGCAGAGCGGCGACTTGCATCATGGGCTTCCAGATAGAGCTCGTCGATCATCTTGAGAGTGCTGTAAACCTCTCAGATGATTCGACGGCTGACGAGGGCGAAGCAGGTGCTCTTGCTGCTCTTCAGGACGAGCAGGAGATGGCTGAGGAGGTTTATAATCAGGTAGATCCTGAACCCTCTCAGCCACCCTGCCCCGTGTATGCAGGTCTGGTGGATGTTGTGGAGCGCGCCGCCAACAGGCTGTAGCTGCCATGGCAACGCACTAGAGGAGAGACCGCTCGCGGTAGGCTCGGCGATCGGTTTCTCCCCGGCCATACACCACCAGCTCAGGTGAGCCTAATCCATTCCTTTCTGATCTTCACACAGAGATCTAGAGGGCATGGAAGAGCCCATTCTCTGCCAGTATTCACTGACATCAGCGGGTTAATTTCGCTGATGTTGAGGGGATCGCAGAGCATGGGTATGTGTCGATGCCGCCCATTTGACGAGTCGTTTGCGAACTATCTCATGTCTGGGCAGGCGTTGACACTGAGAGCTCCATTTCTGCCATCCAAACCGCTAGAGACAACAGCGCGTTTGAATGGCAGAGCATACACGGCAGCAGTTCAGGCTGGTGCTTCCCTGCACACCATGGCGGTGCTGCAGGCATACCAGGCCGACCTGCTGCAGGATCTCGACCAGGGGGCAGGGATGTCCCCTGAGGCGGTTACTGAGCCGCGCCGAACCACGGTTCTTGCGCTCCGGGCCACCAAACAGACTGCTGCCACGATCAGTCGGTCGATGGCGGCGATGGTGGCCACGGAGAGACAGCTTTGGTTAAACCTGGCCGACGTTGAGGAGAAAGAGAAGGCCTTTCTCCTCGATTCGTCGGTTTCGCCCTCTGAACTCTTTGGCCCCTCCGTGGAGGCGGGGCTTGGGAAGTTCAGGGAGGCGAAGGCGCGCTCAGCTGCTTTTAGGAAAAAACCTGCATACCGCTGAGATCCGGTTCCACGCCCAGGCAGGCGGGAGGGCCTGGCCCTTCACGGTCTGAGGACCGTAGACAGGGCCAGAGAGCCAGTGTCGCCTCTCGTGCGCCCCCTCTGTGGAGGAACAGGGCGCAGGAAAGGCGTGACTCCCGCTAGAAGAGGGATCTGAGGGAGGTTATCCAGCACAAGCGCATACAGCGTCGCTGATGGATAATCTCCCCGGAGGGCTTCATTAAAAAGAGAAATCCAGCCCTCTCCTCTCTTCTGACTCCCCAGACGTGCATTACATCAGGCCTGGCGCTGGGCCTATGATAAGAACGATGTTCCGATGGCCCGCCTAGGCTTGGTTAGTAGAAACGCCTCTTTCAGGCATGTAAAGTGGTAGACCCCAGGTTCATAAAGAACTATCTGGCGAGTCTTCACTCCGCACGCCGCAGGTGAGCTGTCTGGTCTTTTCAAGAGTCAATTTTTGTGAATTAAAATTCCGAAATGTATCTCTCTACAGACCTCGTTCCCTGTATAGAGCTATGGGGTCATGTCATTTGCTATGTCATCAGGTAATAAGGTAAGAGAAGTTTCCTGGATTATTAGGGCCCTGAAGTTCCCCATTAGGTGGCCAGAACGATAACTATGTTAGCCTTCGGGCTGTTAGCCACCTCAGGGTAGAGTAGTTGGTCTCTCTCTTAGAATTTTTTACTTCGAGTGTTGACTGACGCTAGAGCTTCAGATAGATCTTATGTCCGGCCCACGGGTCCGTTTGACTTCTTCCTGAGTATTTCGCCCCTTGAGCTCTGTTTGGGTTTTCATTAGGCTGAGCGATCATGCAGCCCTTTGTATGGAATAATACAGACTATATTCTTTAGTAAGGCTGTGGCTCCTCCGAGCCCTCAGATAGATCTATGCCTGCAGGCTGGCCCTCACCAGGGCCGCCTCTGTAGCTGGCCTAGGCTGTGCCAGGGATAATAGAAGTGCTCTGCTAAAATTTAGCATTGCTTCCTCTGAACCTTCACTTTGTGAATGTAGGTTTCTAGCATCCCTGTATAAACAGCCTCCTCCCATGGGAGTCGTTAGGCCAAGGCCCGCCCCCTTCTCTGCATTCTGGGGTGACTAGAGTAATGCAGCATGGTGCAGAGGATGGTTTGTAAGGACATGGTAGGCCTCAAACAGGCCTCCGTGGTATATATGTCTTTATTGAGCAGGGTTAGGCCGTCTTTCGCTTCACGAAGAAGACTGGGTTTCCTGCCCGACCCTGCCATGCAGAACTGGCCTACGGATTTAGGCCGCCAGTTTAGGCTTCACTCACCTCGCTGAGCGACTGCTCGAGCGCTAGGTTGTAGGTGGATGGCTTTCATTCAAGCCCCACTCCCCTAGGTTGGGCACAGATAAATTTCTGTCACCCCTAGAGCCGCTGGCAGGCCCGGACCCTGGTAACCTCAGGGTGAGGTGTGAGTATCCCCCTGTGATACAGGGTAGGTCTGAGCACTTCACTCCCAGTTCTGTTTATCCTACCTCGCACCACTATGGCTCGGGTCGAGTATGAAGTAAGCTTCACTTCTTCTTTGGTCGAAGTACGCTCCCCTGAAGCCAGAGCATTGCCCTGAGCTGACGCCCATGCATAGATGGTAGGCCCCTGACTAATGGGGCCTCCGTTGAGGCAGAGTGGCGTATGTTGTACTCCCCTTGTTTTAAGGGTGCTAGCTTTTTTGCGGAGTACACTGCCATGGGCAGTGCACAATCACATGCTGTGATTATCAGGTAGTAGGCTCCTCCAGGCCTCCTTGAATGAGTACGGTCAGGTAGTAGGCCTCACCAGGCCTCCCTGAAGGTGAGCTCCCCACATACTGTGGTTGTAAGGTAGCAGGCCTCACCGGGCCTCCCTGAAGGTGAGTTCCCACGTACTGTGGTTATCAGGTAGTAGGCCTCTCTTGGCCTCTCTGAAGGTGAGCACCCCACATACTGTGGTTATCAGGTAGTAGGCCTCTCTGGGCCTCCCTGAAGGTGAGCACCCCACTTACTGTGGTTATCAGGTAGTAGGCCTCACGGGCCTCTCTGAAGGTGAATTCCCACTTACGTTGGCTATCAGGTAGTAGGCCTCTCCGGGCCTCCCTGTAACGTTCCCTAGTGGTGCTGGGTTTATGAAGCTAGTGGTCTCTTGCTATCAGTTTCAGCTAGCCTTAATAGGCAGCTGCTGAAGGCGAGCTTGCGCCCTGGCTCGCTAAAGTGTTCATTCTCTGCTATTGGTTCCCTCCCGGAACTTTTTCTGCCTACAGCCTGGTTTGCCTACCAGGCAGACCTGTGCTCCCCTCACCGAGGGTCTCTAAGAGCATGCGGCTTCCTGAGTCTGGTCAGACGGTCGTAGGCCTCTCGTGAGGCCTCCCAGTTAGATCAGCCCTTAGGCCTTCACAGGCCTCCTCAGTGTTTTGAAACACAGACACTGGGTTGATCCGTGGATCGAGTAGAGAAACTCCCCTCGCTAGCAAGGGTTGGAAAGCACTATGCTGAGTCATACTCTCCGGGATATCCCGTCTCTGAGATCCGGGCCGAGTGGTTCACTGCCAGCTTCGCAGTCCCTTGGGTTGGATGCCTTTCTGAAGGCTTTGTTGTCCAGAGGCTCTGTCTTCAGACAGACAGGATTTGGCCAGACTAGTGTCTATGTACTGACGCCAGGTCAGGCCGTCCTGGTGGCATTCGGGGTGAGTACGTTCCCCTGAATAGTGACTGGCTGGGGCTCCTTCGGGTTCCCTAGCCACATTCCCTAGAAGGGACCCCTTCTAATCGGAAGCTGTGGTTCCAGGCCCGGAGCCGGCCCAGGTAGACCTTTTATTTAACCATGTTTATGAAGGTTTTTCTGTGAGGCTGTAGCTTGGGCTATGACCGTAGGGAATGCTGTCACTAACAGCCCAGTGTGACCTGAGGGTGAGTGGTTCTAGCGTTTCATTTGAAGTTGCTGGTTCTGACAGTTGTCACTGCCACTTGGCATGCACTCCCCTTAGCATGGCGGAGTTGGTATATCGTTCCCCATAACGTCGTTGACGTATTGTTGAGTTCCCTTCGAAAGGGAACGTCTCAGGTTACGACTGTAACCTATGTTCCCTGAGAACAGGGAACGAGACAATACGTCTCCCTGCCATGCCTCGGGGCTTGCCTACCGTACAGTCCCTTCAGACGATAAGGTGATTTGTCATGTGTGCAAGGCGCCCCTTTATACTTCCAGGTCGCACGTTAATCATTCACGCTAATGATTCACGGGCTGTCGCCGGTCAATATGATTGACGTGATTTGATAGTGATTTCAGACACCTGTCACGCCTGAGGCGTTCCCCATAACGTCGTTGACGTATTGTCTCGTTCCCTGTTCTCAGGGAACATAGGTTACAGTCGTAACCTGAGACGGTTTCCACTATCCTGATTTTTTATTTTTTGTATAAACTGAGTCAATGCTAAATTTGCTGAGTGTGGCATCTGGCTGTAGTTGCAGAACGATTCTCCATCGCCTAATGGCTCTGATCTCCATGCCAGCTCACTGGCATCCACACCAGTCACCCCGAGAACATCCTTAAGCATTGAGTCCTGTGCGGCCCACGTAGGTATTTTCTGAAATAGCCCCAGAAAGGGTTTGGATGTTAAAAAAGGTAACCGGGGGCTGTCATAACACTGTTTAATGCGCTGTGGCACTCGGGCAATCCAGAGTTCACATTTCTAATAGATGAGCTTTGGGAGAACTGCTGAAACTGTACCCGCTGATCATAGCAGGCCCACTCCACACATGTAAGAAGGATGCTTGGAAAGTGAGTCAGCCTTTGATGTATGCAAAATGTTTATGTAACAACTCACAAGGAGATGGGATATGAAGTATTAGTCAACTGCTGTTCCTGAAAGAACCATCTGGATATGAAAGGTTTACATCTGGAGTTTAACAGAGGTTCATTTAATCTAAATATCCTATGTGTTGAAGGAGCAGGAAGTTTTATTTCTTCAGTGTTTATGCCATGGCAGTGACACCAACTTTAATCCTTTTTTCTTTTTCTTTTTTAATCTATGCATCGAAAACAAAGACACCCCCCATTACGTCAAAAGAATCCAAAAATGTTCTTTTCTAAACAAGCTAAAAATTGTCATAACTGAGACAACCCCCCGTTCCGCACATGCTGTCAAATATGAAACTGATCAATTATCCTGACAATAATGTCTGAATTGCATTGGGTCAAAGAGGACAGTCATATTGATATGTGTGGTCGCGACTGGTGAAACACAGAGGCCAAGTCAATTGTAAAGTAACAACATATCATTCGGCTCAGACGCTGACCTGGGAGCAGTTCATTGATCTGCGACTGTTTCTCTCGTCCTGGGAATACCGACATGAAGGAACCACAATACAATACAATAATGCTAAAATAACACATGCTTTAAATAAACATTATAGTAATCTGAAGTGACTCTGACTCTTACAGAGTGAGGCATTACATTTAAAGGAAATCCGAGGCAAAACCAAGACACAATATAACACCACAAATGCTTAAGGAACCACACACATACATGCAAGGATACATTACAAGATCCCTAATTTGAGAATATGGAAGCTCATTTAAGGAAGATGATACTTCCGATGACACAGATTCATATGTGTGATTAATAAAAGCCAATGAATGTTACAGTGTCATATACAAGGATCAGTGCCCATATTAAAAATATTCAGTGTCACGATGCAGTCAAATATGGCCGAGGTGTTTCACGCCTCGAGTCACTACACTACAGGAAAAGCAATTTCTGTTTAGATAAACACCCGCAAAAACAGAAGGAGAAAATGCAAGAAGGGGAGAATTAAGGGAACGCTGATAAAATTTGAGCAGATGGGAGTCATCATGGAAAGCTTTGCATGACATTTCACCACTAAGAGATGTCTATGATATAAATCATTCCAAGATATAAAAAAACACACTTGAGACAGAGTAAAAATCATTCCAGCATAAGTGAGAGAATAAGTGCGAGTTGTTCTTCCATCGTTGATTTAGAACGAGCCCTATAGCAATGCTGTGGTTCACTGCCAATTAAACGTAAATGTCGGTCTAACTAATTACCAGTAGAATATACGACGTTACTTCATACTGAATGATGATGGCGCTTAAAATGACGGTAATTACCTGTCAATTGGACGTAATTGACAATAACAACAGTAGCGAGTGCACAGATGAGGCGGGGACAGACATGTCAAGGGTCCTCCAGACGGGTCTGATGGGTAGACTTACTGACAGCTGATTAAATGGACCAGAGACTTCATTCCACATATTTATTCTCTCTTTCCCCATCAGTTTTCCTTCTTACATGTTCTTAACGTCTTTTCCCGTGATTTTTTCAGTCTTTGTTTTGCTTGCATAGTCTCCTTCTGTAGTTGGCAGCACTCTCTGCCACCACTTCCCTATTTAATTGGAGCATTAATCTTATTAATTCTTTCTCTCTCTCTTTCGCTGTCAGAGAGGCAGGTCAGTGACAGCTCCCACTGTGTCAGTGCACTGGACTGTCTGCATCCCTCCCTTTCCTTTCACACAATCTGTTAGCTCCACACTAGGGCCATTCATTATTGATCAGAGCCGGAGCTGCTGCTTGTCCGCGAGGCCAGCAGCACCATTTCCATCAGGAATATTTGAGGCCATAAAGTCATTCAGTGAGAGATTCCTGGAGAGACGCACGTCTCGTGTTGTATGGCTGTGGGCGCTGAGGGGCTCATGCTGCTTGTGTGAAAAATGAACATCTTGCCCACAGTATGTCACAGTAAGAGCCTGGGGCTAGAATACCAAAGAATGAAGCAGGATGGCACTTCCAGTAAAACACACAAATGGCTGTAGCCTGTACTTTGAGTCTGTATTTAGTGTAATCTAGGAATTATACTAGCCAAGGATCTTGGAAGTACTTCACAGCACCTTTTTTTACTCCAAGGCCCCCAACTGCCCACAACAATATTTACTGGATAAGGAATAAAACATTTTTTAATCAATTTCTACCCCATAAAATATTTTAGAGCTTGAATAACTACAAACATGTATATTCATTATAAAAAAAATGCTCATGGAGTTTTACTAGAAATCAATTGTCTAGTCTAGAAATCACTATTTTAAAATTAGGTTTACTCATATATTCAAGACAGTATATTAAAGACAGATTTTTTTTTTTTTTACTTTAAATAATTTTAAGTCATCCTGAGACTCCCCTGAAGTTTGCTGAGGTCCCCTGGTTGAAAACCACTGGAATAGTGTTTAGAGCTGCATCACATTGTGCTGTGGTGCTCCTGTGGGCGATGCAGGATTATGTTTCCACCTCTTCTCTCCATTTCCTATCATTTCTGGCTATTCCTGTCATTTAAAACAGTCTCAGGGCATGTTAAGTTATGGTGCTCATTAAGGTGATTTAGGATTGAGTAGAGCTTGCAATGTGTCCTGATGCCATTGATCATCTCTCCAATACGTATATGTCCCCTAACTATTTAAAAAGTGTCAAAGGCCAAAAAGGTACCCCATGTGAAGTAACTAGAAAAACCAGACTGATCACGATCATTATTATTCATGATTAGTGATCATGACTATGGATAGCGACGCAAAAAAACAAAAGTTCTTCCCCCATTTAAGGTCATTTTACTGTTGGAGAGTGTAACATTTAAGACACATCTGAAACAGCTCTGACATCCCCATGCAGAAGCCGTTGTTCTAGGAAAAGTCGTGATTATCCAGCAGCGTGTAAGTTGGAGGCAAGTCACGACAGGTAAAATCTCCCCTTTTGAAAAGGTCACAGGCCTCTGCTTTTGTCTCATGTCAGGATTCATCCACATGCATATGGCCTACTATATTTCCATTTGCTTTCAGAAAGGGACGGATGAATAAAAGAGACCTTTACAGACAGTAGCACGCTGCTCTAATACTGTATAATATCTCTGGATTAAAACCGCACAGCGCTGTCCTTGTGGACCACAACATCCTGAGTCATTAAAGAGCGAGAGTGGTTTCCTGAGCTGGGTTATAAATGATCAGTTGGAGATCCTTATGCATCTAGCGTTAATCAGTCATGTGGCAGTACGAGAGGAAGTGGGGCTGCTTTATGGCTGTGTTGAGACTCCCTGTGAATCTAAGTGAGCTCCGCATCCTGTTCTATAGCTATACATTAACCCGCAGTTCATTAATCACACGGCTCTAATTATCTCAGCAGCAGCAGCACGAGTGCAGATAACCGCACCAGGTATGTCAGCACGCACTACAGATGTTTCCAAAACCTAGCTGGCTGCCGTGTATTTAATGGCAGAATCCTAATTGAAACGTTCTTCATACTGTAAGCGGCTGATATTTAATGCTCTACATAAGCAAAAACACAAATAGCACTACTCACAGGACTCCATATTTTGACTTTGATATTAATGTAAAAATGTAACGTGAAAATATTAAATAAATAGCAAAAAACTATTTTTTTTTACATAAATATTGGCTAAAATAGTACATTTTTATTTAAATATTTTTAGGCTATTTTTCTTGTGGCAAGAAATTCATGTGGGATTGCAAAGTAATACTACCATAAATCTACATTTATGTTTAAGGGCACCCAGAGTATGCAATTTTTGCCTTCGTTCCAACATTCTTTTGAAAATTATAATACATTTCAATGCAAAAAATTATTTGTGAAAACATTTGTACACAGATTTACACAGTTAGTGAATAAGACCCACTGTCTAAGCAGCTAGTTAGGCTTTGGAACAGCATCTGTTTTTACACATATACCTGTACATAGCTATGCATACAAACGCATTGGTGTCTCAGTCAGGATGTGTAAATGTGAAATCCAATATGGATGTTCACACACTCTTGGTATGGTGTACGCTGACAGCAGAGACAGCCATAAATGACACGAGAGCTTCCATCAACTTAAACTGTCAGCGAAGAAACATACAGAAAGAGAGTAGAGCTATAAAGAGTCCAACTGCAGAAGCCCATCTGTTGTCTAAGACAAAGTCACCCTCTTATTTGGACTCGGGATATCTGAACTTGTGTTCTCAGGCACAAAGCCCTCTTCTGGGAAATTAATTTGAATATTGGTACAAACATGCTTGTATCTGCTGCCATGATGCAGAGAATGAGAAAAGACAAAAAGAACGCAAGACACATACTGTCTGATGCCCCCAGGAAGAACCCATCTTACACATGGTCATATGCCAGAGTTATAAAGACGCTTCCTTAAGTTTTTCAACAACATGTGCATAATTACAGCAAACAGCTATGGTCACTGTTAATCACATACAGCACCTGTACATCTGCTTGGGTCTTCAATACACGCTCAGTTTGCTTAGCATTTTAGATGGTGATTTAGTTAATGCATAAAAGGCGGTGCTGAAATACTGCAAATATCTGAAATTATTGAAAGTAAAATATATATATATATATATATATATATATATATATATATATATATATATATATATACACATTTTTAAATTAAATATAATATAAAACTTTCTTTTGATATTTCTCTAAAAACAAGTTTTCTAGGTTAAAAACAACAACAACAAAAAAAAACAACACTGACTAAAATCCATGTAGACTGAAACATCTCCCAGTAGCCAGTTTGTTTGTTTGTTTTGCACTCTGATCTTTATTAACAAGGCTAAAAAAATCTGATTAAATCTTATTTTAAAAGATACTCACCGATAGACCTCAAGATAGGGGACAGATGGGGCAAATTTCAAACGCACACACAAAACCAGCATGAGGTTTTAATCAGTGTTTGACCATAAAGCTGTAATATACAAATTAGGACCAGATAGGAAGAACGGAGTGGGAGACAGCACTTGACCCTTTTAAATATTAAGTATCAGGGCCACTATCTACAGTCATCAGCTCTTATTGATTGATTATGTGTGTATATAGTCCACATTCATGCTCACTCACACACTCACAGTGCCCTGTACCCCCCTCCCTTATCCTGACCTCTCTCCCTCCGCTGTGCTGCATGGCAGTTTTAATTGCTGCGGTCAGTGCTACAACCCCATGGGGTCATTTCAATTAAACAGAGTATCTAGAGAAGAGAAAGAGAGAGAGAAGTCTCTACTTCTGTCTCAGCCTGAGCCCATTATTTTGACACGCGGCACACACACACACTAGCCATAATGAATTAACACAGATCCAGCGACCCTTATTTAAATCAGAGGAAACCCCTCTCTGAGTGAAAGCTCATTCAGTGCTTATCACTTAATAATGCTTATCAGGCTTTATTTGTAAATCTAATGGGACAATATATTTTTTATTTTGATTACATTTAGTCTATATTTCATGCTTTATTTGCATTTCCATGACAGGAACTGTTGTACTATTAAGCCTAACCTTTGCATCTATAAATCAAAATCTTCATTCATATGCAACATTCTACAATATTAGTTCATGCTAGCGCTTACACAGGGGACGATTAATGACTCAATCATCATAATCAGTAACCATGCAAAGAAAGGCTGGAAAAAAAAGCAACCTCATGCATGTATAACCTTATCACAGGCTTGCATGATGTGCTCGACACACCCTGAGGTGACATCAACACAATCATTTCTCTTTCCATTGAGCCTGACCGTCAACCTTTGACCTGTGGGGCTGATCTTGCGGCACAGAGGTTGAATATGTCTAGACAAGTCATGGCTTCAGGCAGAGGGTCTGACTCTATGTGAGATTAAATAAACAAGGAAGGTTTTCTGCTCGGGTTTTGAAAAGAGTCACTAGACGCCCACTGGGCCTTTGAGTGGGATCAGGCTCCACTGCACTCTGTGATCAGCCGGCTGTTGCAAGGCCGCAGCCAGACTCTGTGATCGGCTAGAGAGGTCTGAGAGTTCTGTCCCACAGGGCTGAAACACAAATCAGAGACTCAATCATACACTAGAGGGGTCTAAAAAAGACATTGCCTGCATCTATATTAACTTGTCCAGCCCAGCAAAAGGAGCAGTAGTAGAATAAGATTCTTTCTTGTCTGATTAGAAGGGAACTGTAAAGCTGAACTATAACACAGCTTCAATTATATATATATTTATAGATACAATATAAAAATATATATCTATTATAAAAGGGACACACTTTTTTTCACATATTTTTAAGTATCTCAGGTTGTCTGTGACCATGACCATAAAAGTTAATTCTTTTGATCCTGCTGTTGATGACATTGTATCTTAGTTACACTACAGCAGGCAAGACACAACTCAATTGAAAAATGAAAAGTAGGCCCTGTTCTACAAGATTGTGGAGGGAGGGGATAACGGGGAGGAGGAAAAGGAAAGACTAATACATGTATACATCTATCTTGTTAAGTCCTAATCTGTTTTCGCTTCTATGAGACGCCGTCATTTTTACCTATTTTTCTTTCTTCAGCACATAAAAACGTCTGTAATAGGATTTCCCAAATATTAGACCAGGATTATTATAGGCTTCCGGAAGGCTTCTTTGCCTCCGCTTTCGTAGCATCTGAAGGACTAGCATGCTTCATCATTCCTAATGCAGCTGAGACACAACAGAAAAGCAATCAGCTCAGAGTTCACATTTCCCGAATCCGTCACTGTAATCTAAGTCATCTGTTGTGCCAACACAATGGGGAAATGCATGCATAATCCATCCCTTAATCGATAGGGGAGGCCAGACGTGCGCTATTAAAGCTACCTCATCAATCATAACATATTTAACCTCTGTAGGCTCAGATTGTGCACCCCTCTCCCCCGCTATCCCAGCATTCCGTGTGATTCTTGCTATTCACACAAACATCACACTGCATGGCACTAAGGGCGATGACTGGGAGGCACAATGAATGTCCCAATGGAGATACTTATGGCTATACGGTGGAACCACAAAAGCCCATTTGCGGTGTCCAAAGCCTCGCCCAATCTGGGCAGGTCAGTGTGGTGAGAGACCCATTCTCTTACTCCATGCTGATTTTGCCCGGAGGAGGCACTCAAGAGCTTTAGCTCCCCTCCCCAAGGAAAGAAGCTCATCAAGCAAGTCAATATCCTTTCATCCCTGGATATGAGCCTTCTTAAAACATACATGAGCCCAGGAGCCGTTCAGCCCGCAGGAGGCAAAACAAGTGACCCAGCTAAGTGGAAAAAGGTTTTACTGGATTAGGGTTAAACATTTCACTCATCTACCAACATTCCCAGTCCTGATCCAATCCTTCATATACTTCCCACAACCATTCTCACTATTTACTTCAGGCTGACCTTGCCTCCAAACATGGACCAATAAATATTTAAACTTGAAGTCTGGATTTGTAGCACCATTTGCATCACCAAAACTAAATCCTAATTAGGGGAAAAAATGTGTTTGTACTCTGGAAACAGTGCTGCAGAGATTCACTCTTGTCCCTGACACTGTCCTCAACAGGCCTTGCCTTTCTTTACAGTATCTTAGCAAGCGTTTAAAGCTTCCGCAGGTCAGTTTTAAAACCTATACCGACCATTTCCGGAGGACGTGCTTTGGGGAAATTAATCTTTGATGAACTGAAATGGCTTTATCCCTCAGCTGCCAGGGAATGAAGGGCTTTTAGTGTTGCAGAAGTGCAACTAAATGAGTTTCTGGAAACGGACAGATGACAGGAGAGCGGTGTGTAGATACGGCAGAAGAAAGGCTGTCTGCTTGGCCCTATGAGAAAGCCCTATGTACCTATTGACAGTGTACATTACAAGAACATGTGTAAGCTAAGAATGATTTCATACAAGAACTTGCTACATTTTTTACAATAAATCACTACACTAAACACTAAATCTTAAGGAGGCAACATATCAGGATGCATGAAGCTGATTCATTGAGGCAACTGCAGTGTGATGGACAGCAAACTAATAATGCAGATACAGACAAGAACAGTCACATATTCGCTCATTGTCTGAATAATGAAATATGGGTGGAAACAAATGAGGGACAAAAGACAGAGCAATGCGGATAAGGAAAAAAGGACTGGGCCCAGAGTAATGATGAATCAGACCCCCTGCTTAGCTGCGCATTAATCATTAAAATACAAAAGGAGCAGTGAGACAGACAAGCAGCAGATGCAGCCTTAACTCCACTTTACACACACTCTTCTGAGCTTTCATTTTGTCATCTTTGTTGCTTTCTATTGGTTGCTTTTTCCCTCTCTCTTTTTATCTCCTTGAGAATGATCAGTGTTCTGCCTTCTCTCCTTAAGTGCCACCATTACAGCATGCCTTTATAGCTTTCACTGCATTGATTGATCAAATCAATACGTCATCCTCAGCCCTGCTTTGGAGACAATACATTAAGAGCTGCATACATAAGCGTTTCAAATGTACTACAGCCATTTTAAGGCATACAAAATAGGCAGCAATGCAGAAGTCAGAGTCTGATTGTCTTCGTTTTGATTGTTTTTGTGGTTGAACAATCTCTCTGTGTTTATAATATGGTGCGTTGAATCTACTTGAGATTCACATTATCGCCACTTTTCTAGCTTGTCTTTCCCATGAGTCCCACTAAAGACTGATTGCAATCTATTGGTTGCAAAAATATGTATTATCCAGTACTGCAGCATTCTGCAACCACATGTAGTTGGAACATAATCTCTTATACGAAAATAAATATTGATTTTAATGTTATATACTGTTTACAACCAGACAGGGAAATACAGGAAAGAAAACGTTCTCTATTCATTTTGAGATCACTAACTACATGTATGGTAGGGAGTTATATGGTGCTGTTGTAGTATTCTAAATCTAGGGCTGGATATCTTGTATTAACTACACCATGACAATATATGTTGTGATGTGCAACAATTGGATAACAACTGAAACTGTGCCAAATGCCAGGATCAAAATGGAATAATTTTAAATTTCTTTCAAATATTTGATTTGCTGTATATAGTAGAGCACCTTAAGACTACTGTGAGAAACCAAATTATCGCAGTTTAAACTTCAATAACTTCATTTATGGTAAGTGTAAAAGAAATAATATAAAAAAAAATAATAATTATTTTTCTAATTATTAGTGCTGAATAATATTTATGTCGAAACCATGATACATTTTCTCATGATTATTTGATGAATAGAAAGTTCAAAAGAATAAAATACGTTTATTTGAAACAAATCTCTTGTAACATTATAAAAGTCTTTACTGTCACCTTCAATGCATCCCTGCTGAATAAAAGTATTCATTTTCTTTCCAAAACAAATCTTACTGAACCCAAACTAGTGAACGGTAATGTATATTATAATCATTATTATAAGAATATATATATATATATATATATATATATATATATATATATATATATATATATATATATATATATATATATATATATATATATATATATATATATATATATTTGTGTTTAATAAGATAAAAATGGAATTTAATTAAATTTGAAAAGAAAAAATAATAGAATTAGAAATAAAAGTGTTTTTACTTTTATCCCACTGTATGATTCTAACGGCACATCCCTGTATCAAACACAACTGCAGTCAGTTTGATTCAGACATTGTCTTGTTCTCTGTTTCTCTTTTCTGTCATTCCCTCTCACACAAACATGTTGTACAAGTTCAAAGCACAGCTTCTACACTTACAATTCGGAGCAGACTTTGCACTTTGAGCAGATCAATGATCCCTCGTGGCTCATTTAATACCTCTCCCATAATCACTTTTTCTTTCCCTCTCTTGCTTCCTAACTTTTCTACTCTCCCAACATATTCTTTCCCAATGAAGCCTTTTTTCTACATTTTCTTCCTGTCTACGTGCTGACTCAGGTCTGTGTGAGGTCAGATGCTGATGGTGGTCATCAGTAGTGTGGTACCCCTGAAACGGCTGAACCCCCAAACATCTGCTCCTCATGAGAAGGAGGGGGCTCGATGATTGATGAACTTGTAAAAAAGGCCCGAGGTCAGTGATGTATGAAATCTCATCACTTATTCATAGGAGAGGATGCAAAATGAGACGGGATGAGAAGGCTCTGGCGCTGCGAATAAGAACTCGAAAAGCGAGGCGGCGGGACTCCGCCCTTGAGCATTTTTCTTAAACAAGCCCCAGCAACAGGGCCCTCTTCAGAACCATTAAAACCCATTAAAACAGAATAGCATGCACAAACGCTTAGACAAACCATTTACGCAAGAGAAGAATAGCACAAGCAATTGACAAGCTTGTCATGTCATTGAAACGACTGCACTTTGGAGTAATCTGGGAGCCCCATTCAAGGGTTTTAGCTGGCATTCACGCACACACTCACTCTTTGCTCGTTGAGATGCAACAAAAGAATGGCCTTTTTCTCTTTCCTATTTACGAGGTGAATTAGGATTCAGAGAGAGGCTGTCCAACCCGGCTCTGCAGGTGCTGAGTGCAGCTCTCTTGCATTGATGCAGGTGTGGTCATGATATTTATTGTGTGTGTGTGTGTGTGTGTGTGTGTGTGTGTGTGTGTGTGTGTGTGTGTGTGTGTGTGTGTGTGTGTGTGTGTGTGTGTGCGCATGTGTGTGTGTAACCAACAGCAGAGGCATGGGACGTCTCTGATCCCGAAGGAAACAGATCCAACACTTCCTAACAAAGCAACCAAATCCAACACACCCACTTCACGTCACACATATTTAAAAAGAAAGAGAAAAATCGGCGATGGAAAGACCAAGCTGGCAGGAAGGAACAAGCAGTGTATATTCAAAGACAGATAGAACAAATGTTGGCTGCTTAGTTGTAATTAAACATTGTGCATAGTGGCGTTCCAGAAAATAAAACACTGGCTAGGGCTCCACTCTTTCTTTCAGTAGGGCTGCAGGTGGCGAAATTGGCAGTAATTGTTCTAATTGTTGGCAGTGTTTTCAGCTTAAGATATGTAGCTCTGTTCAATCAGCAGGGCTACTGGAAAAGAAATGGGATGCAGAGGAGGCGGGCGTGTGTGGAATAGAGGAATGAAAAGATGCGGAAGAGAGGAAAGACGAGGACGCAAAAAAATCTGTCCAAGTGTTTACTGGTGGCCAAAAGAATTTCCCTGGCTAGCCACTAATCCGGAACAGAGGGAGTGTAGGGATGGAACGAGTTCCAGCTGCACTATTTTTGAATTGTTAGTACATGTGCATCAGGTGGAAGTTCTTGGTCAGCAAAATTCTATTTTTAAATATTGATTTTTTTTCAATGTGGAATTATTTTGACAGTTACACAATTTTCGTATAAATTTTCATAATTCCCATTTTATGACGCAATATATGAAGCTCTGCTCACACAGAAATCAGAATCGACCGGATTCCCATTGAAATGACTGGATTTAGACTGTGATTTTACTATTTTTGTAATTATTTTATTATTGCAGTTATTTTTGGAATTACAATGAGAAATGTACCAGAAAATATGCTCAACTATCAAATAATCATCATAATGGCCCTAAATATAAGACTATTTTTTCCAATTTCAATAAAATTGTGTCTTTCTTTTGATTTTGGGGTGAAATATGACCGATTCTTAAGAGATTTTGAAAGTTTCTCCCACTCATGCTCATCTCTGAACTGGTCAAATTTTCTGGTGGTAAAGAGGGAGAGGAAAGACAGAAGAAAGGAGGAAGCTAAAAGCTCTCATTGCATCAGACACAACTCGAGTGTTTTCCGTCATATTCCCCAGCCTGATGCAGGAGCCATTAGAGACAAACACATCATGTTGCCCATGGCAAACAGTGGATGCCAAGTAAGCTTTTTCAGATGTGTGAGCGTGTGGGGCAATACCTATTTTTTTTTTCTTTCCCCCAAGAGTGAGAATGACTCTGGTATGACGCAGCACCTGCCAAGTGTGAACAGATGACATATGCTGTGATGTCATCAACAAGGGACTCCACAGATGGAGAGAAAATAACCTGAATCAAAACAAATCTTCCAACACTAATAATTTAGATACTTCTACACTGCACAACATTTTGTGAAGACAGACAGGAGAGAGTCTCCAGGCTGAAATTTGTCAGGAGTCTGTCATGACTATCTCTCAGGCTACACCTGTACACTGCATGTTTCTGTCTGTCCCTGCACACCAGTCTCCACAGAGACAGGCATGAAGTGGGTAGAGGGGCATGCTGGGATTTGTGTGCTGCTGTGAATTCCTGACAGCTGTGTGTGTGTGTGTGTGTGTGTGTGTGTGTGTGTGTGTGTGTGTGTGTGTGTGTGTGTGTGTGTGTGTGTGTGTGTGTGTGTGTGTGTGTGTGTGTGTGTGTGTGTGTGCGTGTGAAGTGCTATGTTATCCTCCAGAACTGCTGATAAAGCGGTTGAGCAGTGTATCTGTGACTGAGCTAAAGGCAGGCGAGAGGAACTACTCTATTCCGAACCAGCGCTATTGCCATGGAAACAGGGACAGTAGAAAGAAAGTTCAAGGTTAAGAAACTTGTTTTCCTTCTGTCTTTAAACAGATCTTGTTAGTCTGCAATTAACCAAGTTGAAAAATGGTAATACCCCATCCAGTTGAGATCTGTGCTATTTTTACAGGAATGGCCTATTTAAACAGTCCAGGAAAGGACTTATCCACCTGTGCACTCTCCCGGAAGAAAGAGACAGAAAACAAGGGATGGGGAGAGACCTGCTGGTCTCAGGTGTAAAGGTGACGCAGGTGAAAGTCATGCTTTATCAACCTCACTGGTGCTTTCAGCGATGCAGGTGCACTATGGGAAACATCTGAGCTTACTTAGAGAATTAAACCTGCAATTTAATTAACCCTTATGCGACCTTATGGACATTTTTGTCTTGTTCAGTTTTTTTTTTATAATTTTGCCTGTGTTAATGCCAACTGCATAAATTCTGGCACAGGTGTGTATTTTTATTGGAATTTTACTTTTACACCCCCATTTTCTTTAATAAATCTATTTTGCAAAAAAGTTCCACTCAGGACATTAGGGACAAAACTTTTTAATCCCAGGGCCATTTAACTATAAAATTATGCAATATTTGTTAATAGGCTTTCATTCTGTTGGCAAGTCTTCAAAATTTAATTTATTACCAGATGGTGACATTCTCTCAAGTTTGGCCTATAAAGCAAATACTCGCTTTATTCCTATTTTCTGCTTATGATTATTATGGAGTCAATTGGATAAATTATGTAGCTATAATTGTGTGGGTATGTTAGTATGGATATCAGAGTGTGGTTTATATGTGTGTAATATAAATTGTCCATGTATGTGCTTGTAATATTTGAGAGAGAAAAACTCTACTGCAAATCACAAATCCAACCACCGCGTGCACCAGTGGAGTTTTCCTGGTATCTATGGGTAAATGGGTAAAAAATGTTGGTACTGCGCCCAAACAAAATCTTACTAAAAGCTAATTTTTTGAGATATCAACCTCAATTTCGAACACAACTTGTTTAGATTTATGGCTTTGATTTTCTAACCGTTTTAGAGTTCAACATGTTTCATAAAATATAAATTTTATATAAAATAATGTTCATAAATTATTTTCATAAACTTAAACCTATATAACTTTTATCAACCTATATCAACCTCAACTTTTTTACTTCAACAATAATTTGCCAAGGGTCTTCTTTAAAATTAGACCAAACTTAAGTCTGTGCTCCCAAGCCTAACATTTTTATGACAGTTTGTTTGACACAGACATTGTTGTCCTCTATGGACCTATGTGTAATTTTTTATGATTGACGCACAAGGGTTAAAAAAAGAGGCCCAAATTATTCTGACTAAAAATGTAAACTGTTTAATAACCCTGACTTTATTTAACCATTCAATAATGGTTCTTTAAAACACTAGGCATTATGACTTTGTAAATGGTTACAGTCTTAAATGAAATTGTTAAATTTATTTCTATGCATTTGCATTAGTACAACATTTACAGTATATATTCATTTTGCTTTTGAAAGGTTCAACAAAAATGTGCTTATGTACCCGTCCTTTTACATAATGTTCATTTCCCCTATGTAAAATTAAATAAGCTTGATAAAACCTCATAGATGAGATTTGTACTATATGTAACCTGACAGCACTTACAGGCAAACACGTGTTCTTGTAAAGCGCATTTGCATTCCTTTAATTTCCAATCCTGCATGTTCCATCTCTCACCGCACAACCAAACACTCCGTCTATTCCGCCCCAGTGAGCTTGATGGTGTAATTTGTTATTTGTTGGGCTTTTTTTCTGGTTCTTTGCTGTTGACAACCCTGAATAATTCAAATCAACTGAGCAAAGTTGTTTATTTGCGGAGGTGACTCTCTCCCCCACCCCTCCTTCTGTTCTCTCTTCCCCCTTCACTTTTTTCCTCCCTTTTTCTCCATCGCTCTCGCGAGTATCGGGAAAAATCCCTCCCTTCTCTGATTCAGGTGCAGTGGCGGTTATAAAGAGCAACAAACGCGGCCTCTCTCTCTCTCTCTCTCTCTCTATCGTCTGTGCTCCAGTAAGATGGCTTCCAGCTCGGACACAACTACTCATTTCTCACTCGTACAGTTCAGCTGAGCAGATTCGTAGCATGCAGCTTCGTCTAACATAATGCATTGAGTACCATTTTGACAAGCTTCCACACATGCCAGCGTTTACCAGAGTTTTGACACAAAAACTGCAGTCAAATAACCCTGACGGTGGACATTGCTATCAAAACTAAAAGACATATGATTAAAGTCAGCAAGACAAACTAATTTACTTTCTAAATACATATTCCTGGTCCTATTGTGCTTTATTTCAAAAATACAGTAAAATATATATAGTAACTATAGTTAATATTTTTTATATATATCTATATTTAAAAATGTAATTAAATTCTGTGATGGTAATTTAGCATCATTACTCCAGTCTTCAGTGTCACATGATAAGCTGATTTGGTGCTCAAGAACATTTCTTATTATTATCAATGTTGAAAACAGTTCATAGTTGTGGAAACTGTAGACTTTTGAACAGTTGTATAATAAATTGCTCCACGTCTGAAACTACTTTGCTTTTTTAAATGACATTATAATATACCTTTTGCTTTTTCAACTACTTCCCTACACATTATGTACTGTACAGTAAAGTCCACTTTTTTGTGATCCAATCAAGTCCTAAAGGCTAAATTATTTTAGTTAGGGTCAGCCTGCCATTTTTTCTGATTTAATAATAAGCCAAGTTTTGTGATTAATATGCAAGATTATGAAAGTAAAATGGGCTGTGGACAGCTTTTCTAAAATCATTTACTAAAACATTATCTAACAACATGCTAGAGTTTGAAATAAATCAAGGGTTGTCAACAACAGACTGAATGGCAAAGCTACCCGAGTCCAAAAAGAGAGTGATGAGATCATCTCTGATGCTGGTGTTTACTCTCATTCATCCCTTCATCTCTCTCCCTCTCTCTCAGGTTGGTCCCTGAACTCTGGGGCAGATCTAATGGCCTGTGTATAGCAGGGGGCAGGAGGCCACACATCTGAGAGGATTTACTGGGTCACTGAGCTAAAGAGTCTCAGTGCAGGCACCAAATGCTCACTGCAGACTTCAGAGTCGGTAAAACTAATGAGAATACATGAAAAGAGATGGAGGAGATGGAGATAAGCAACTAGTGGTTAACTGATATGGGATTTTCATTAGCTGATGATGATATCTCGAGAGCAGGGTGGCCAATGGATGATTTAATGCCTATTTTAATAAAAGCAAATGATATGTATACACAATTGCTGAAATATGAACCCATAATAATATATTTACTATAAGTTCTACATTATTGATAATGACAAACGTATTCAATTCTGTATTCTGTTAATAGGCAAGTACCAACCAATCAAATGACAGAAAAGAACATGTATTGTTATGGGGTTAATTGCCATTCTCACCCAAAACTAACACCTGTCTAATGTCTCATTAACACCTGTGCTTATCTTTGGGCAAGGTTGGCATGCTGGCATCTGCTCTAGGATATCAAGGGGTTAAAGAAAGGAGATGCATACACACAAACACACATGCAGACTCCCCAATTAGCTCCAGGCATGAGCATCAGTGCTAGCGAAACATTTAATAAGGTATCAAGTTTCCATGCCGATCAGAAGCAGATTATATCAGTGTGTTTACGCCAGGCTTTCACAGAGCTGCCAGACGTGTCAAGACCCATGGGCGAATTGATTTATTACATTACACCATTCCAGTGTGCAAAGCACTGTATGAAGGCCTCTTCGATGAAATTGTTTATAGACATTTCTACCCAAATAAAGCGAAACCCACGTGCGCATTAGAGCGTGAACTATTAAGACAACATGATTTCTCCAAGGCTCAATAAATGCCAAGAAGCATTTCCCTAAAACTATTCATTGATCTACGAAACTTCAACTTCAGTTTAAACTTTCTTGGATGCAGAAAACAAAATGGCTACCATGTCAAGGATATGAAAGGATAAAAGGGAAAGGGTTTTAAATTCGACCACAAAAGGGACCAGTTACTTCAGTTAGTGTTGGACATCTACTGTACACAACGAAAACAGAGTCAAAATCATCCCACTTAAATCCTGTTGCATGAGCTCTGGTAAACACAGATGTCCCCTGAGAGGCTGAATTTACTGGCTACAGGTACATGCAGCACTCTTGGGGAGGGAGAGATGTCTACAGAAGACTCACAACAAGACAGAACATTCCAGTCCAATTAGAGGGACACGGTAAAACAGATCTGATAAACATCCCAATACAATATCATTTTAAAACTGTATGAAGTAATTTAAGGTGGGGTAATATATTTCATATTACATGGACATTTTCCATGTGGTCTGGCAATTAATATGAGGTCAGAAATTAAATTCAATGAATAAAACTATTAGAGGGGGA
The DNA here is from genome assembly GCA_026230005.1 of Gila orcuttii. NCBI lineage: Eukaryota > Metazoa > Chordata > Actinopteri > Cypriniformes > Leuciscidae > Gila > Gila orcuttii. Next base: position 14,162,954 of record JAPDVR010000006.1, read on the forward strand.
AAATGCTGTTTAAAACGTTTGCACTGCTGCTTTTATATTTTTGAGTCAGAAGTTCTGTGTGAAGAAGTGCAATGATATGACATCTCCAGTGGTCAAACATTATCAAGATTGCATCTAAGTGAGAATCATGGCGCATGACTGCAGTGGAGCCGCAGATCACGGAGCCTTTGGGGTGCAGAGACATAAGCCAGTATTACAATACATCACAGAGCTTGCTCTATTTCTTTCCTTCTCTCTTCTCCTCCACTATTCCTTTTCTGCAGATCTTTACGTTAAATCATTTTTCTTTCTCTAAGGACTCTTGCTTTGTATTCTCTTCTCTCTCTCTTGTTCAGAGTCTCTCTTTCTCTCTCTCTCTCTCCATAAATGGTCAGTTTTAGGCAGTGAGCGAGTGGAGTCGAACAGAGAGGAGATGAATGTCTGGCGGTGTTTGTCCACCCTGCCTGAGTTACAGTCTTTTAAAACCCGCTGCACTGTCAGAGGAGCTACAGGATAAATCTCAAAACAGACATCAGCCCATTGATCAGGCCGAGCTTGTGTATGTGTGTGTTTTCCTGCCGTAGGTTGATGACAATACTAGTTGAGGCAAATGCCACGTCCTCCAGGGACTGTGGAAGAGGAAAACCCCCTCTGGAGAACTCCCTGCTCCCTCATACTCCAAAACACACAGTCCCTGCTGAGGCCCTGTAACCTGGAGTCAACCACACACACACACACACACACACACACACTATCCTAACTCAGTTCTATGGTTGGTAAATGTAACTTTTTGTGGAAAGATTTAGATACATCTATTGTGTTTCCACCTAGAGTTCCCAGGTGAAAGAGCAAGCCTGGACATGGTACAGAATAACTCACATACATGTGCACACACACAAACACACTCACACTCATGAGCATTCACTCCACACGTCATCAGGGTGACCGCAGAAGGAAACTCACTGTCTCTGTAGAGCAAAAGGGCTTCCTGGTCTGCTATGGTTCAAGCCCACAAAGACCTATTTGATGGATAAAATGTGATCAATATAAGTGATAGTTCACCATAATTTACTCTCCGCCATGACATTCCAAACCTGTATAACTTACTTTCTTCTTTAAACACAAAAGACAAAAAAAATTTAAAATAACCGTTTTGTTTAATACAATGAAACTGAATGGGGTCCAACAACACTGAGCCCCTTTGACCTTCACTGTATGGACACACCAAACCAAACCAAACCAAAACACAACAAAACAAAAAACAAAACCTTTTAGTATTCCGCTGAAGAGAGGGTTATTTCACAAAAAATTTCACAATTCAGTTTTTAACCTGTTTTTACGTGTTCTGAATAAAATATAATTGGTGCTTCTCGTGTTATGGAATTTCTACGTGGTTACTATGGCTTTCTGGGAGGATGCTTACTGGCCAATAATCAACTATGAGCAATAATCAGGCATGTGATTGGCTAAGGACAAAAAAGCAGGAAAATATACCGAGACCCAACCCCCCCCCTCCCTACCCAAGTGTATAAATGATGACAGAATTTTTATTTTTGGGTGAACTATCCCTTTAAGGACAAGCGGCTGCATGTTTATTATTAGGGCTACTGTCTCTTTAAGACCTGTACGCGACGCGTATAATATACACGCGCAAATATACACGCGCAAACCTTGTGTGTATTTGAAAGTATAGCGAAATAAGAATCAAAAGATAACTTAGTCCAGTAACCAGGCGCTGTTAGACAGGCTTTTAGTGCATGTGCGCGTCGGGTGTTCGCGCTCAGTAAAGCGCATGTTAGAACAGCGCATCAGCCGTAAATGACATGTTTAACCAGCACATGTAAATAATTAACTTTTGTGAACTCACTGAACTGATGTGCGTTCCTCCCGTTCCTCTGCGTTAACATTTGATATGAGTATTTGTCGCGTTGTACACAAATGCTGTTGAGACGGAGGCGCCAGAACTGCAACTGATGGAATGCAATATATATTTCTACAAAAGCAGTCAGCAGCTTGCTTGGAGCAAGGATCATAGCGCAAATTTGAACTATATCGATATATGCAATATGGTCTAATTCCATATCACATTTAAAAAATATATCGATATATTTTTTATATCGATATATCGCCCAGCCCTACTGGTGGCCTAACGGGGATGTTCTTGTCAACTGACAACGATACCACTGTAGCGCGAGAGCGACTGAGGTACGAAATTGAGCAGATGAACAAGCTGAACGTAAATACGTCCTTGTTGATACTTGGAAAGGAAGGAAAAATCTGTACGCACGTCAGCCTGTTATGTCCTCATATCCTCTCCTTTTCACTCCGGCAACCGACCCCATCCCACCACAACCCCCCACCCCCCCCGCCCGACCATCTCTCTTTTTTTTTTTTTTTTTAACAGATCTGCATGATTCACGTAGGTCACATTTTCAGGTCGGGAAATTCGGAATTCCGGAAAAATCACATCCCTGAATAATAAAAGTGATGCTTGCCTTAGGAAGCACACACAACTAAATATAGAACTGTTTTATCCGAGTCCAACGATGGGAAAGAAAGACCAAAGAGGAGGAGAAAAAGAGGTAGAGAGAGATTGGCAGGTGAGACTGAAGGAGAGACAGGTGCATAAACAAACAAAAGTGCTCATAAACACTGCCAGAAAACAGACACAAAGAAAGCTGTATGTGTGGAAGCTGCATGTGCAATGAAACGCAGCAAACCACAGTGCTATGCAGAGAAAGACGTAGCATATGCTTCCAGCGTGTGGCATCTGGAAAAGTCTGGTGCCAAACTCTACAGGTCGCATAAAAAAACACACACAGGTCACACTATGTAAGACTCCTCTTCAGCGGACGGCTGAAGTGTGTTTGTGTGTGTGTGTGTGTGTGTTTGGTTGTGAGCGCGCGCGCGCACACACTCTCGCAGAATCAACAGAATGAAGGACAGTAAAAATAAAAGAGCATGTACAATGTGATTAGACTGGCACAAGACCTAACAATTTACACACACAAAAAAAAAACACACATTCACACGGCAAGTGTTCTGAGCCAAGGTGGCAGACAAACATTGGAGCCGTGATGGAAATAAGACAGAAAGGCAGACAAATGAAGAAACAGAGCGAGGGCGAGAGAAGTGGGAGCACACAGAGCAGAATGAAGCATGATGAAGCTTTTTTTACATTAACGATTTGAGCCCAAAATAATGGGTGTCCCTATTCCTGTGTCTTTCTCATCGTTCTTCCAGCAGGCTGGAAACAGTTTGTTCATCTTGCTCCATTAATAAGCACAGGCTGGAAACTTTCCAACAGAGTGGAATTATTCAGTGAGGATGATGTGAAGGGTGTATGTGTGTGCAGGAAGTGTAAGTGTGGATATACGCTCATTTAGCGGCCAACACAAGTTCAAAGCCATTAAAGCAATGCTCATGTCCTGCCCTCTGCTCTTAGGATGAGATCGCACACAGCTGCTGTGATATTGAACCAACTCAGTTGTACGGTCACCGACCTGCACTTTAGAGACAGACGCACACGTGTGCAAGTGTCTGATGTATGGACGTGTGTGTGTGTGTGTGTGTTGAGGAGGTGTGCTAATGCACACATGGGACTGAGGGTAAGTGGCCCGGTGTCGTTCTTGGGTAATGTAATGCCATAAATCTATGAGAACACAAGCAGACACATGGCCCAAACAGACTGTCAGCCACACTAGAGTGTCATTAAACACACAGACAACTAGCATATGTGAGAACCCGTAAACACATGGCCATACGTCAACCGGCACCTATTTAAAATTCATTCCCATTAGTGTTGAAAGGAACAAAGGAGTTGATATGCACACAAAGAAAACACCCATACGGTCAGATACAAACTTTTCCTCTCTCTCCTTCACAGGAAATCAAGCCGGATTCAGTATTTTTACTGCTGCTTTAAGGAACCTAGACCTTGATCTGAGGAACCAGTAATGTAACGAAAAACTGTATAGTCACTATATACAGTGGAAAAGAACGAAAACTATTTTCAAGACTGTATTAATGGTGAGAAAAGAAGAATTTTGAGTGAAAGCAATAGGCTCAAGTTTATTATACAGTTGCACAATGAAGATGTTTCAACACTGATCTCCTCAAGGAACTTTGTCAGTCTGACTTGAGTGCCAACAGCATCAAGCGATTGTCTCTTCAGCACACAGCTGTGATTATCTCAAATGCACTTACCAACTATAAAAACTCTGTGTGAAAGGCAACTGTGAAGAAAAGTAAGTAGTACAGAGTTTTCTATGCAAGGTCATTGAGCTGCTCACAGCATGAACGTGTATTTCCTGGTGTAATGTTTAGTACTGTGGACTGAAAGAGCTGGATTGTTGAAGTTTAGACTGGCCAGAAGACAGTATCTCCAGACTTTTTCACAATTTCTATGCTGATTCTGTGTGGGGAAATGAGCAGAATTCTTAATTTCAACACTAAAAAATAAATAACTGTTTAAAATGACTACACTCGTATAGAACTGTGAATACTGTGTTCAAATGTGTCTATCATAGACAAATACACACAAACAAAAGAGCAATTCAGAGCACATCAGTTTCTTTATAAAACAAACAAAAAACAAAGCTGTCATCTGGATCGACAGGGACAACCTTTTCAAACGGTTGCCTGACACTTATCTGGACAGATGCCATTTCCTGTCTGTTCCTCCGAACGCCCACTGTAAGCTCTCCATCACAGAAAACAGCTATCCCTAAAATTACTCTCTAAAAAGTGACACCTTAAGGGTGTTGCTTTTAAAACTTTTGGCCGAGAGCCTTGCACTTCAATGCCCAAGCTAGAACCCCCCCCCCCCCTCCAAAAAAAAAAAAAAACGATGGTGAGAAATGCTACCCTTTTCAAAGTGTCACCTCACAAGACAAACAAGTAGGATTGATTCAGCTCCAGCTAGCTCCGTTTCTTGCTCTTTCAGACTCTATTTTCTCTCTCTCTCATTTCACACAATGAGCAACAGGGGAGGGGTAAAAACAATGCAGAGAAAGGGCCACTGTCCATCTCACAGCAGTAAACATACTGTATCTTAATCATTTCAGTTGGTTCGCCTGATATTGCTCATTATTGTGAAAGAGGAACAATGTGTGAGAGAGAGAAATAAACAGTAACAAGGAGAAACTGGCCACATATTTCCACTGCAAAAATCACACTGGCTTGCATGTAAAATTCTCGCAGAACGATTCTGTATTTCAACTGACTTCTGAACAATGACAACATAAGTATATTACAACATAACATGTCCACAAATAGATATAGCACATCATGACCTTTTGTTTTTTTCCAAGTCTTGCATGTTTAAAAAAAGTAATTTTAGGTAATTGGATTCAGATGCTGAATCAAATTTTCCAGCATCAGATTCAGCCATCGCAAACTAAAAGAACGATTTCAGATTGTGCATTGGCTCCTTCTGCATGAGAAGAATATATTTCACAGAATCTCTCCTCCTCTCTTCAACTGTCTAACTCGGTCTGGCAGTCTGATCATCACACACATGTATTTTTAATCCAGACATTTTGCCAGACACAGTCAGGACACTGTTAACCCTCCAGCCTGAAGCAGTGTCTCTCTCCAGAGGCTTTTACTGAACCAATGTCACAGTGGGCTAAGAGAGACAGATGTGGACATCTAATCAAGTAGTGTTACTTTAAGACAGGACAGTGTATTTAATTCAGCACCATACTACAGTACTTACAGTGCATGCACCTACAACCAACTAGTCGATTCATGAACGAATAGACTGTCATACATCCTTCTTGGAATATACACATGCACACAGACACAAGAAAGTCAACTGATGTAATAAGTTAGCCTGATTTGAATCCGGTTCTTGATATTCATATCTGCAGCTGCACGGCACTTGACGCTGCACTTGAGCTGACGGAGTGGGATCAGGACCCCAGCCCCACTCCTGCTGTTATAAAAGAGCAACACTACTGCATCGAGCCCACTCGCACACTTAACACATCAAAGAGCAAACCACCGCCTTCAGCTTTAAAATTTCTGCCCTTCTTCTTCCTTCCTTTCTTTCTTTTGACACTTTAATGAACCAAGTAAAACTGCAGCTGAACTTCATGATCAGCTAATCAACATGCATTTTTTATTGTACTGTATGTAAAAGAGCAGCTTTGACACTAACTTCTTTTGTGTTTTACGTTGAAAAATGTCTTGTATTAAGCTGCATGTTGCTTGGTAAGTGGCAAAATTTTCAGTTTAAAGAAAATGATTTGTGAAAAAGTACAGACTGACCAAATTTTAACTTAATTAAATGTGTCATTTTTCTCGATTTCTGCCACAGAGTTTTAGACTTGGCTCCAGTGAAAAATTTCACTTGGCTCAAATATTTGAGGGGGCAGTTTTTAATAGGCACAAAGCTTCTGGTAGAGATCTTTCAAATGCCAAAATATGCACTTTTTGGAGTATCTCACAACCATAATGTAGAGAAAAAAAAAGAATGTGTAACATTTCAAATCTCTGCATTTTTGTTTCTTTCTCCTCTATGAGTGACATAAGGCCCTTTATGATCTTTTATTGACCATCCTTGGTAGATTAATCTGTGCGCCAGTGGTGTTAGGTTCAGCCCATACGCACAATGATCCCACAGGGTGAGAGTTAAACCAGTCATTAGCTTCATTTCAATACACTTTTGAAAGCCATGGGAGATCCAGACGCTGAGACCGTGGCACTTTTGATATCTGCCTTCCAAAAAAAAGGCAGTGGCAGTCGAAGCGCCGCACCCCTCCGTGCAAGAAGTCGTCTTTGTTAAAAAAGGGGGAACCAAAAGTTGGCAGGCGGCTGAAGGGGCAATTAAGGGAGGGACGCACGTGTCTCGCCTTGAGAAGTCCCCCGGCGAGACACGACTCAATCAAAAGCCAGCTGCAGGTATAAGGAGCTCCTTAGATCCTACTACTGTGTTTAAGTGTGAAGGGTTGATGAGCGTGTGTTTATGTTAATGCATATACATCTCCAGAAAGGGGGTTCAGCTGTACCTTCAACTAAACTCATTAATTATTATGACACATAAAAACTTGATTAATATTTTGGCACGCGTGCGATTCATATCGCACCCAGACACGCACACAAACGGTGCCCCGGTGAATTGCACAATAACGACGGCACACTGTGTCCCATGGTATAACGGAAAATGACACCAGCGTGTTGATGTGTGCGTGTCTTGATGTGTATAATTAGAGGAATCTTTTGCCCACAGGCGGAAGCCACAAAGGCAGAGAGTCGCAGTGAGGCGGTGTGTTTGGGGAGCAGGCATCTATCCAGAACAGCTGCCCGGATTACGGTTTAATAAAAAAAAAGCTCTTCACAATGCCCGACTCAGACCCCCACTGACACACGCCCCACGACACCCCCATAATACACTAACTCTGATGACGTCCCGTTACCCACAGGGGGCTGCACCCAGATCCCATGCCTTGTTCCCGGATCCTGCGCCGCACAGCCTGCAGCGAGAGGCAGTTTGAGGAAGGGCCGCTGTCCCTCCCTGTTAATTTGTGCTCATTGAGGGATTCAGAAAAGAGTCATGGGGAGACTTTCATCTTCAGACATAAAGAAAGAGCCTGTGAGATCAAGATGGTGAAAAAATGGCAGACAATAAGAGGACGGGGGAAAATAAACACTTTCTATGAAGCCTATAATGAATTATTAATTCCTTATATTTAGTTGTATGTTTAAGCAAACAAAGGTAACCATAGTTATAACTACCACCTCTCATAATATATATTTTTTAAAAACTATAATGCATTAAAACAAAATGGCCAAAAAGTATAACCATTAATATTTATTAAAATGGACAATTAAAATGAGACTAATCAAGTTTTGAAACTTTCAATGAAAATTTGAAACATTTTCAGATGTGCTCAGTAAAAAAAAGAAATTGTAAGCAAATAAAATGAATGAAAGTATAAACCTGTTTGCAGAGACGTGCATATAACTGTAAAATATAAATCAACACACCATCAAAGACAAACACTAGCATTCTAGTTCTTTATATGTCTAATAATTTGTTTTAAACACCAGAAAACAACAAGAAAAATGTAGCCTAAATAGTTGGAAGCATTGGAGCTGCATGCATTTATACATGCACATAGGTTTTAAAGAGTGTTATCAAGGGAGGGTTTATATCATCCTGAAATCATTAAATCAGCTAATAAAAGTCTTTCCTGCTCCTGAGCGAGCTTATCTAGAGGAGGGGATTGGATCGTGCTGTTGTCTTAACAGATAGATGCAAAACACTGGGAGAGGAATTGGTCTTAGTATCTGTGCGTGATAGGAAAGATGCTGTGCTATCTGAAGGGGAGGGTTCTATCATCCCTCCATCAGTGGCACTCAGAGCCTATCGTTCCCCACTCGCTGAAATGGAGGAGAGATTAAAAATAGAGCCTTATTCTTCACTTGCAATTCAATTTCAGTCTTCGCTATATGACAGTTTTACCAATGCAGTCTCGCTCAAAACTTCACACCCACTTTATACTTTATAAATAAACCTAGGGATAGGCCATGGCTAGAGTTTGACTTCAATTTGGAGAAATTTCCCCTCATAATTATCATGTTTTTCAAGCTAACATGGTTCAAAGCATTTTTCGCATCAATAAATTAAAGTCCCCTAATGGCCACACATGTTGCTGTACGTAGTCAGTATGTCAACATCACTGGTTTGTAGCTATATTCAGTGATGGAAAGCAATCTATAATTCATGAGCATAATAATAAACAAATATTCAAACAGGGGCTGGAGTGTTAGTAGTTTGCAATTCTGTAAAGCTTATTAATAAACAGGCTCATTTATGATACTAATTTCCTGGTGTTTGCGGGTGGCAGAGATCACAGTTCTTCGACTGTATCGGTCAGCTGGGATATGTCAAGCATTAATCATGGAAATGGGAAATAGGCTTCATCATTCTAAAGCCTTTATGTTTGTGATGACAATTTATACATCATTAATGTGCATCTTTTCTCTACCATAACAACCATCATTGATGGCCTTCTAAACTTTGGCGAAAATCAACAGAATCTAACAACACAAATTCACAGAATTAAAAGATAAGCACAGATTAGTTTGCACATTCTAATAGTGGGTGAACAAGATGCCATTTACATTTCTTACGCCATCATCTGATGAGTTTCTGAGGGAAATTACAGGAACAATTGACTCAAATGAATCTGCTCTTTTCCAATCACCGTCAATGGGATTAAATTTGAAAAAGCATAGAGAACCCCATTCAAATCTTCTCCACACTGAAGAAAGATTGAAGATAAGCTATATTTTTGAGATACTACGGCTGTTGGTGAAATACTATCTGCATGTTTTGATGTCTTGCAAAGTGCACATTTACATTTAGAAATAAATAGTTTTTCAGTACAGTGTGTGAACTGCAGCTCTGTGAGTGTTCTGTGAGGTTTTCTAATACCGCAACAAGCAATCTAGGAGGTATTTTTATTCAATCTGACACTCAGTTTGGGCTGACTTCTTACAGGAACACATGCTGCCTCCCAAAATGTTAATTATTCAGAGATGCAACAAAGATATGTGTATGTGTGTGTGTGCGTGTGCATGTGATATTGCATGGTGAACCCAAACTGTGCATTACAGTAGATGTCACTTCAGAGATGAAATCACTGTAAACATTTGCACTATTCATAAACCCTTCATCCTAAACGAGAGGTGACAGCAAAGAGAGAGCGAGACAGACAGGGGGAGACAAAGGGAGAGACATCAAAAGAAAGTGACATACTGATTTTAAAACAAACCACAAGAAGATGAGTCAAACCTTCCCTGTTGTGTCTTTCTATCCCCAGCTCCCTGCTCTCCAAAACAAAAACACAAGAAATGCACTCAAACCAACCCTGGCCAGGAAGAACGGCAGGGGCCTCTGGGGCCTGAAGGCTTCATCAGAATCGGCAAGGTGAATGGTACACAGTTTAATCAAACACACAGTACAAGCATGTCAGCCAAAAGAACTTGATCAAATTATGAACATTCAAAGCATGGCGTAAACGAATAGAAAAATGGGATTAAAAACAGTCATATGTGAAAGGTCACTAAAATCAATGATGCCAGCTGTCCATGTCTTCCCAAACACATTACATAAAGGGGTCAAGGTCAGGCATGGGATCAAGGTCAAAGCTCAAGGGCAACAAAGTATACAAACAGCTGGTCAGTTGGTTCATTGTCTGACCTAGTCACCAGTCAGATGCGCCAGGGGTTTCTTCTGGGTATTTGAAGGAAATGTTTCCCCTTTGTAGTCAAGACCACAATTTGTTAAAGGAATAGTTCACTAAATTAAATTGGTCATTATTTACTCATGTTACTTCTCTTCTGTAAAACATTGTTTCCCATATGGCAGACATGAATGGGGACTGTCAATCCCAAAATTACAAACTAAAAATTGTATTTATTATATATACAAATAAAAATGTAGTCTACATAAGAGGACTGTAAAATGTTTATAAAAATATTAATATATTAATAATTTATCAATTCAATATTATATTAAATATAAAAATGAATATTATTAGTTTCATTTTGTATGAGTTACTTTTTATAGACTACATTTTTGTTTATTACTGTATGAAATGCATCTTATATGATATAATATTTGTCTATATATTATTGAAAAATAATAATAATAATAATAGTAGTAGTAGTAGTATATAGAAAAAGGTGCATCAAAACCATTAGGCATCTAAAAATGATTGGTTCTCAAGTGGCTCAAGTAGCCAAACATTACTGACATCAAACCTAATGCTGCCATTTGATTTGAAAGCTACAGCATAGTGAAAGATTTTCAGTAGGCTAAATAATGACATTAGGGAGAATAAATGATGACAGCATTTTCATTTTTGGCAAACTATCCCTTTAAAAGGAGCTCAGCTGGGCCCACTGATACATCAAAGTCAAAGGATGTGCAGCAGAAAACACAACAACGGCCTCTGGATACTGTTTACTGTTAACAGCCTCAGAAATCCATAATAACAGTCACCCAGCACAGAAATTGAGGGAATTTGGGCTTTGCCAACAGCATAACCCAAGTGGAGGCATATTGTGAGCAAAGGTTTTACACAAAAAGCAAACAACTAATCATGTCTTTCCGGTTTCTCTCCACTCTCTCCATTACTCTCCCCCTTCACACCCACGTCAATTTATTGTCACCATTCAACGTCACATCACAGCAAATGACATATTTCATATCACACTGCAATTAGAGACAGAACCGGGGACTGCAGGATGCTGCGTTTGAGCGCTGACGAGAGAATGAGGGAAAAGCGCTGAAAAACGTGTACGTGTGTGGCATTTAAACAAAAGTCATGCTGTTCTTTCTTTTCGTGTTGTTTTGCACTCCCGCTAATCAGATTCAATATCCATGTTAAACTCACAGTAATGATCCTATTTAGACTCACCGTCAGATTAATCAACTTTCCTAACCCTGACCCCTGGTTGGGGGCTGAGATGTCCTTGTTTTGATCAGTGGGGTGTCTCTTTTGAGAGATTTAGTGGGCAATGTGAGGTTTCGGTAAACAGTAGGACATCTGGGGGGGAGGGGGGGTATATTTTTATAGTCTGTCTTCTTTTTACAATCCCATGCACCTCTGCTCATGGCCTGATCACCCCATCAGAGAGTGACATTTATTACCTGCACTCAGAGCCACATGTGTCTACAGGTGATCAGAGTGACAATAAAATATCTCTCATGTGGATTTTTCCATGAAAGATGCCTTCCCATGATGCATTTCATCATATTTTAATTGAAACAAGTTCTAAATCTATATTTGCATGCTGTATATGTACTCTACTATTTATAGGTCTCAATATGCTGAAGAAAATCAAATCCATTTATACAGAGAAGTATCAGATATAAACACAATTCTGGCTGCTGCCGGGCAAAGATCGAACCCCTGCAGACCCGAGGGAGAAAATTATATATCAATATATAATATCAGATGGCTATCAAACGTGGAAACACTCATAACACCTACAAGCCCTTGTAAGGAACTTGCCACTTTGCCCCATAGGGAGTGTTTTTGATTTAATCATGGTCATTTGATGCCTGTACATTTTGACATTTTCTCATCTCTTTCAATCGAAACATTAGTAATACAGAGCTGAACTTGCAGCAATGTAATTGTGTGTTAGCATGTATGTGTGTCTATAGTCTAAAGTGCGATTGGACTGAATAGTAATACCGCTAATGGAATGACTGGGAAGGTCACACTATCACCTCTACGGGAGCTCAAAAGGAGAGCATAATCAATACTGTTGGACAGGTGAGAGAGCGAGAGCGAGCGATGTATAAATGGCCTCTCTCTAACAATATGATGTGCTGCATAGTTCACCTCTAAACCTATAAATCAGCAGCTCGTTCAGAAATGAGGTGAGAACAGCTCAAGTGTTATGACAGCGCGCAGACAGGAGACTGTAACTCTGGTCTCCCCTGGGCTAAACAAACGCTTGTTTCTAATATAGCTAAAAGCCAAGCTCGCATGCAGTATACAGACTAATGGCGGTAAAGTCGGAGTACAGATCTGAGCGTTTTAATGCACATTTTGTTGCACCAATCCACGTAAAATAACTTGCCCTTGCTACATAGTATGCCTGTTCACAATGTACTGTAATTTTAGACAGTGCTAACACTATAGACTCCATTGCAGTATCTCAGGGTCTAATTTTAGATCTGGACATGTTGAAGTAAAAAAAAAAAAAAAAGCCCATAAATTAAAAATTAAGCCATAAAAACAATACAATAAAAAAAAAACATATAATCTAAAAAAAATAATAAACTAATAACCTTGCATTTTGTATTCTGTTGGGGATATCTCACTGGCATATATACTTTTTTTTTTAAATACAAAAAAGATGTACATGTATATAAATATATACAATTAAAATAAACAACAATAACACTAACCTTAAAAATAATCAAATAAAAGTATACAACAAAACTAATGACTTCTCGTTCCATGTTATGTTGGAGAAATCCCAAGAAGTACATTAAAAAATAATAAAATACAAATTAAAAAGCCTATATAATATAATAATTAATAAAAATAAACTATAATAACTTTGTGTTCTGCTTGGAACATTCACTGTGCAACAGAAAGCTCCGACAGAGTGGCTTTGTGTATGGAGAATGGTCCATCAGCTGAGAGAGAGAGATTACCAGCACTCCGAGATCAGAGATGAGAGACAAGAGAAAGTCCCTCTCTCTGCAAAATGGCCATTCATTAACCCACGGCCAGGGGAAAACACTGCACACCAAACTCCACAGAAATGGATCGGCCTCATCGATTGTGGCCCGCAGAAGGTGTGGAAACAGATACTTCAGCTGCCGAAACAGTGGATAGCGTTTCATAAAAACACCAGCTCTTCACCGCTTTCCAGCCCGTATTGGGTTTCTGCCACACGCAATACAAGAGTAATGCTGTTATATCCATACACAGGCAGAATTTTTTTTTACAAAACCGTGTGTCTGAATCAAACCACTGACTGTAACAGGACCTTTTTTCTTTCAAACAGATGGTTCCATTGAGAAGATTAAGAGCAAATTAGCGGTTGTTGAACAAACTTGAAGCTCATAGGGGTAATTTAGTTTTAACTTTTTTAAATCTGTAAAAAGCCCAGACAGCAAGTAGCCAGTGTTCATGAAAACCATCCTGAGGTTAAGTGAGCTGTTAGACACCCGTAGAGAGACAGTTTCCGGCCTGGCAAACCCAAAATAGTCACGCCGGTCTGAGTCGGCGTTTTCCGTGGATCATCGTAATTTCACTCCGCATTCCTGAATCAATTATGCATGTCCACCACTAATAAGAAGAGTGCCAGTGCCAATCCGAGGGGTGAGGGGAAATTGGGGGTCGAGGAGTAGGGGCTGCCATGAAGAGCACTTTGCTAAAACAATAAAAAGAACGGGCATGAGTCTTCTGCTCTGGGCCACACAGAACAGAGGCTGAGATTAATTAATGACACAACAGGAGCAAGTGTGCAGCGCAGCCCAGAGCCAATAAAGCAATGCTAAATGCTGATAAGTGCTAAGTGAGTGGAGCACTTCAGCTACATTTCAGTAGATGCCAATGGGGTAGAGGGTTATTTAAACCCGATATAAGCTTTGAAGTGCAATGAAGAAACAGGTCAAGGTTAGCGTTTGGGTGTGAGGTCAGTTTGAGTGAAAAGTCAAAACTCTGAATTTTTTGCCGTGTCACACTGTGAGGCTTTTTCCTCTTTTAAATGATATACAGAGAAAATATGCAGATTAATTATTCTCTTAAGAGAGCCCCTCTTTCGCTTCGCTTGCCTCTGTCCTCAAACCTTTTGGCTTAATGCCAACCCCCCTCCTCCACCGCCCCAAAACGCTCTCCTTATCTTGATAATTGCCTAATCACCCCAAAAGATCTGGCTGAGTTCCATATGATAACCAAGAATAGGACTGTAGTAACCATGAACAGCAATGATGTTTATGTGCTTTAGAAATTGAGGTAATAATGAAGGGCTGAAAAAATGAAAAAGATTTAAGAGTGTCGAAGTACAACGGGTGTTGCTAGAGTTATGCCATGCTACAAGAACCAGCAAGACTCTTCAAGGGAACGCCTGAAGGCCATATATGTCCATTAGACCTTCTGCAGCAGATTACATCAATTCTCAGCTCCCTTAATGGTGTAAACAGAAGGTCTCGGTGACAGAGTGAAACGTGTGTTTGTGTTAAAAGCCTACCGTATAAAAACAGATGAGGCCTTGCAACGAGTCAGCATGGGGTATAGCCCACTGAGGAATGAGTCTACAGTGAACGAACGGTTGGTTTGCCAGGCCAACAGCTGAGACTAAACAGCTATAATGAAATAACAGAAACCAATTAGAGACAAATCCAATAAAATTGCCCTGGTCTTTCTTTGGTGCTTTACCTCAGCTAACGCAGAAAATCTCTTTAAGGAGAGAAAGAGAATACATTTATGACTAAGCCTCGATTTTTCATAATGTAATTTTCAGTAAAAAGGTTTGCTTGATTACACACAGTGTCTAAACTAGGACACAAACTCAGGAGAACATAATGGCAGTCAGCAGTTTCTTTTGTTAGCAGCATTAAAAAGCTTAAAGTATTCAAATTTTGAATCTCATCTTAATGCCCTTGAAACTTAATGTCCCATGATGCCTTGTATTTTTTCAGGTGAATTAAAAGTGAAAGTGCAGAATGTGTCTTGTTTGACAATAACATTTATTTTACTAGAAATGCACAAGAGGACTTGCATAACTATTCATTTTTACTAGTCATTCAGAGAAGTAGTCGACTAGTTAGCTAGCCAATATTTCCTGATGGCCAGCTGTAGGAAAAGCCATATCATGTGATCCGCGGCTGGTCGACAAAAGTCAAAATCATTGACTAAAACGCAATAAAACAAATTCTTTCCTCAAAGGTCCCTTTCTAATATTTTTTTTACAAAGGAGGTCACATCCAGCTTTAGAGAACTATAGATATCACAGACCTATTGGCTATTATGGCTGAACAAACCAAAGATTTGAGCTCTAGTAAGACGTGAAAAGTGAAAAGAGACACTACTAACACTAAATAAAGGTCCGGTCACATTTACCATGTTCGGTGAAAATTCAGTAATTTCACGGCATATTGACCAACAGAATGCAGCTTGGTTTAAAAGAGACTTCGGTGTAAGTTGTGCTTCCGACATCACAACACAAATGGAAATACATTTTTTTTTACCTTTTTGCCCACAAATTTTCACCAATTCTTCAACCTGGGGAAATAAGTCAATGGGCTGCAGGCTGAATTACACAGTCAATTCAAAGAACACGAAAACTTCTTCCCAGCACTTCTGTCTGATTGACTGTCCAGGGTTCTGTTGTGCTACTAACCCCACTCTTTTGACTTACTAACATCTCTGGACAGACATATAACTCTCGCAGGTTGGTCTACAATAATGGAAATTCCCATTATGCACATACAATGTATTGTGAGATCTTCATGATTGCCTATTTATGTATCCCCTACGGAAGGTTACAAACAACACACACTTCTATACCCTTTAAACAAACACAAAAGAACATGGCATGATGAATGCATGTGCAAGTAAAACGCAGGGCACAGGCTCTAATGAGCAGCCCATCTCATGTATCTCCCATCTACTGGAATAGGCTAGAAAGTGTTTCTTTCAAATATCTGTAATTACCATTCCAAGAGCGTAGTGAAAAGCCCCATAATCCTTTGGGAGAGACGGTGTAGCCGAGATAAAAATCCACTTATTAAGGTTTGGGTGATGGTTCTGTCAGCAATAGATGAAGGGACGAGAGAAAAGGAGGGAATGAATAAAATGAGGGCTGAAAGTCTTAATTTCAGCATCATTTTATACATCTTTCTGCTATAGTGCATGTAAAGGGAGTGTGATGGTTTGAGTGTAACCTTTTTCATATGCAAATGATATTTATCCTACAAACAGCGACAAAATTGGGGGGGGGGGTGTGAGTTAGGAGCTCTATAACAGCAGACACACACCCGCTGCGCACCTTTTCTAGGTTGTTCCTGCCTTGTATTGTCAAGGGAACAGAATGAGTGACCCAGTTGTGAGGAAGCCCATTTTCCTGCATCCACAGCAGAGAGTCACACCGGTCACCTCTTGAGACTGGAGGGAGCGCTGTGATTGGCTAATGTAAGCTCACCTGCAATATGTCCTCTACTGTTACAGTGACATGTGAAGACCACGGCTCATAAATCAGAGAAAGCGAGAGGAGGAGGAAAGATAGAGAGAGAGAGAGAGAGAGAGAGAGAGAGAGAGAGAGAGAGAGAGAGAGAGAGAGAGAGAGAGAGAGAGAGAGAGAGAGAGAGAGAAAGGGAAAAGAAATGAAGGAACAAAAGAAAAGATAAAGAGCTGGCTCTGCGGTTAAGCAGGACAGCAGATATTTCTCCGTCGCAATGCTAACACAACACATTCAATGACGGTCATAATTTATGCGTTACAGTTTCAAGGAACACAAATCAGCTGAACAAAGTAGGCCTTGCATACTGTATTCAGAGTTGCTTAACTGTAAAGTTGAATGTTTAGAAGTAGCATAAATTCAGCTGAAAAAGCAATGGATTGGCCTTGTGTAAAAAACGCATCCTTGTACAGCCTATTGGGGGTTTTATTGCATGTTTAACAGACAGGTGTCAGATTAATAAAAAATAAAAAAACAAGTGGAAAATGTTGACGTGTTTAAATTAATCGACTCAAACTTTCTTACACCCGGTTCTGCTTTCAACTACAGCCCTGAAAAAATTTCAACCGTCATCTTCAGACACAAAGACGTTTCGAAGACTAATTAAAACAATAGAAGTTTGGAGTTGCCGAACGAATATGAATAACCTTTCGCCACACTATTTAATTAAAGATCAACTTTGGTTTTAATTAAACGTTTGAAAGAGAATGTTCACAGTCTGTTACACAGAGTAATTAATGTAGAATCAAGGAGTTCCTATCTGGCTGAAAGGAGTGGTGCCTCAGCATGTCTGATTCTAATCATTCCCTCACCATCTTACACACTTAGCACTTCCGCAGGCTTAAGAACATATTGACAAACTCTGTCACACGCGCACACACAGTTGATTGGACATCGTCTGCGCGTGGATCAGATCAAACTGGTTGATTAAACCGAACAGAAGTATCTCTTGAACTTGAGTCCTGAGCTTGGTAAGTATGTCTGCTCACAGAGGCGGCAGCACTGAATAAAGTAATACACTTAGCACATTACAAGACATTACTGGGTACAAGCTAAATAGAGACATTGAGGTTCTAAACCAGTTTGGACAGGATGCAGCCCTTATGCAGCTGGTAAACGTGACCGGGCGGAGTGATTATAGTGGAGAATTGTGGAAAATTACACATCTGATGGTGATTTATGGGTTTTATGCAGTTGCTTATGCAATGCACTAAACTTGATTTTCATTTCCTACGCGGTGAATTGTCTGTGTGTAAAATCAGCCATGATTTTTAACTACTTAAAGGGATAGTTCAGCCAAAAAGTAAGTCATACAGGTTGGAAACAACATGCTATTTCACATACAGTATTTAATAGGGATGTCCCGATACCTCTTTTTCACTTCCGATACCGATACCGATGCCGCAGCTTTGGCTATTTGCGATACCGATATTAATCAGATATTTTTATTTTATTCTATTTTATTCTTGAACTAATACTAGGCCTAATGAAATATATGGAAGCACTTTGCTCAATTAGCAACCTAAAAACATCTCACTCAAATGGAGAACAAATACTTCTCCAGTATATAGTCCACAACAACAGTTAATTATGAAAGACTGCCACCCTTTATTCAAAAAAAATAATAATACAAGCAGGCAGGCTACTTCAGTAGGCTACTTAAGCTACCAACTACTTAAGCTATGATTTAAAGTTAATCATTAACAAGCTTTAAAATTACCCATTGGTCTGTGTACTTTTGCGTCCATTCCTTTTTCCTTTTTAACCCGTAAAACGAAAAATTCACGGTTGTTGTATTTTTAAAACGCAAAGTTGAACACCAACATTTTAATTTGAACTGTATGCACACCAAAAGCTGTGCAAAAAAAAAAAATATTGACGTAAGTTATATATAAATAAGTTATTTTCTGTATGACCAGAAATTATAGAGTATTTTAAGTTGTTTCCACTGTTGAAAGAAAAACAGAAGTGTTCGCGCCCGCGCTCCGTGCCATGCAGTGCGCGCTCCACACTCTGCACAAACCCTTTCTTGGATATGCGTCAAAATGCGTCCTGTGTAGCATACAGTTTACAGCCTACGGTTTATAAACTGAGGAGACAGATTGCAAAACAGTGTTTATAGTACACCGAATGTAGTGGGATGGAGTGTCTGTTGTGAGTTTAGGGGGCACGTCAGCCAGAGATGTGTGTGTGCGTGAGTGAGTGAGACAGACTGCCAGCTGAACAGAGGGTCGCCGAAAGAAGGATCTGAAGTGCCGGTGTTTCGGCTACAAAAACCCGCCGAACTGATCTGAAACCAGCCCAATTTTTATCCACCCGCCCAAACCCATTTTTTGCCCACAAAATAGATTGCAAAACCGCCCAATATGCGCCGCTTAATTGGATGTCGCAGCAAGGGAAATGCTATATTCAAGCATTGTTGGATAGGTATCGGATCATATTTTGTCTCCCCTCCGATCTCCGATCTAGCGTTCTGGGCCAGTATCGGCACGATACCGATGCTGTGGATCGGATCGGGACATCCCTAGTATTTAATTCTTAATATACCTAGAAATTTTGCAGGGAAAAAAAAAAGTTTCTTCACCTTCCAAAATTCATCATGATTTACAATCACACGGAGTACAACTAACACTAATAGGCATTAATCTAATTACACAACTGCTTCTGATGGTCCATGACAGTTTGATTTTCTGTAGGAGTTTAGAGGTTGTTGATGAAGAGAGAGATGGTTCTAGCAGACAGATGTCCATTAGTTCAGAGAGGCTCTAGTAGCCGAAGCTACCATTCGATGGTGGGCATCTCCTACAGGGCGTTTAGGTAGTTTTACTGCAGTCTTAATGGTCTGTTTACTGCTGTTTAAAAGGAGAGGTCTGGCTCATAATGCTTTAATAAGACTTCTCATAAAATAGAGGCTTTCAGGGCAGATCCAGACATGCTAATTATGGTGAGAGGACAGAGCAGAATGAGAGACGGTCATAGTGTTTGGAAGACATATTTAAGAGAATATGTGAACATTTTTGTCAGTTGGGAAAGGCAATAATCAAACATGTCAAAATAAATCAATGACTGACTCATCTGAGCTTGTTTCAGAGCAAAATATTAAGCTAAGCGCAAAAATTCATGTTTACTATACATTTTCTTCAAATCTTATTTATTGTATTCAGTCCAAATTTAGTAGCCTATTTACAGTAATTTGCAGTTTACTTTTTTATAATAAACTAGTCTATAACTAATAAGCTACAATTAATTTATTTATAATATAGTATAAATGTAAACAAATTAAATTTTTTATTTCTATTTAGTATCCCCCCCCCCCCCCATTCCTGAAACAAAACCAGTTGAGAATCCCTGGTGAGGCAAACTACTAGTTGAACGTTTTTAAGCTACAGTTTCAACCTAGTTAACACTGCCACATCCACACAACCCACAATGTCTGTTATTCACACACATATGCACAAAAAAAGAGAAACTTTCCACAGACACTGTGCAACACAACCCAGCTAAAATAGACATGGTAATCTAAGCCCCGCATATCTTAAACTGGCGCTGAATGGTAGAGCGGAGCCCGTATCCTCCATTACTGAAGTATGATTACAGAGCTCTGGCATTCGCTTCACCTCGGGATGAATAACCCTCCTTATGAATGAGCATAGTCAAGAATATTCTCTTTCCCTCTCTCTCTCTCTCCCTCTCGTGCTTTTTTTGGTGTCTCTGTCAGCTTTGATTTCTCACTTCCTTTCAGAAAACATCCAAGAACTTCACAAACGTGGAACTGCGGCTGAATTTAAAATGGTCAAGGAAAAATGTCTTTGTTGCACCCAAAATTTCCAACAAGAGAAGGCTTGAGCGCGATTTATTTGTACTTACAGAACAGAAAAACATTTAATTTAATAGTATTAATAATAGAGACAAGCACAATGAATCACACAATGACTAACATTCCCATGATGCTCTGCTCCATCTATGCTGTGTGTATTCAGTGATGTAACAGAAGAAACCATGTGCAGTCACCCTGCTGAGCTGCAAACGGGCTTTATCAATTATAGAGGGCACAGAGGAATGGTAGACCAAACAAAGCTCCACTAAAAATAGACACATATCAAATGCATGACATGTCATGGCTATTTTTAGACCCAATGTGTTCATGCAGTGCAGTAGCTCAAACCTTCCTCTTACTGATACAGATCTAATACACATCCTTATGTCAGGAACATACTCTACACAGGTACACAAACATGGATGTGAATCCCAAAGTATGCCAAGTGTGAGGTGGCATGAACTACTGTTCAAAAGTTTATAGTCAGTAATTTTTTTATTTTACCTGAAAGAATTCTTAGAATAAATTAATACTTTATTTAGCAAGGATGCATTATGATGCAATTTATCAAAAAGTAACAGTAAACTTTTATGATGTTCCCAAAAAATCTATTTCAAATAAATGCTGTTCTTTTTACTCTATTAATCAAAGAATCCACAAAAATATTAAGCCACAAAACATTGATGAAAATAAGAAAGGTTTCTTAAGCAGCAAATCAAAATGTTTCTGAAGGATCATGTGACACTGAAGACTGGAGTAAAGATTCTGCAAATGCAGCCTTGCCATCACAGGAATAAATTACATTTTGAAATATTAAAATAGAAAACAGATATTTTAAATTTTAATATTTCACAATATTACAGTTTTTACTGTATTTTGGATCAGATAAATGACTTTAAAAACATTGCCAATCCCAAACATTTGAGTGGTAGCATACATACTTTTTTCAGCACTCAGGGGGACGATAAATGTATTAATTTACATTTACACATGAAACTAGATGTTATTCAGATATAAAATGATATATAGAAGATCAAGAAAGCTTATAATATCCCACAATCCTGTGGATTTCAGCAGTTAGCTCATGAAACATGACATTAACAAGAGTGATTGAAAGTGAATTTGTTTATATAGTTATCACTTTTCAATTAAATCTTTAGAGAAATAAACATTGTATTATATATTAGTTTGCTTAGGCCTATATCTCTAAAGATCACTTGAATTTGTTCTAGATCATACATGATGTTATGATGCCATGAAAGCTTTGGAAAGGCTTTCTGTGAAGTCACTGACTGTGTTTACACAGAATGAAAAGGTGAGGCTGCATCCTCCTATTTTTCTCAGTTACCTTCATTCCCCCATGTGCCCTCCCTTGTTTTCTGAGGCTGAATAATAAGCCCAGTATAAGAGGCTGGTGTGTGTGTGTGTGCGCGCGTGTATGTCTGACCCCAGATACACTAACAGACCAGCATGTTGTTGGCAGTGTGGATCTCAGACCGCTCCCAGGTCATTATTGCACTTCTCATTTGCAGGCTTTACCCACAAAACAACTGCAGCAAAAGGTTGACAGCTCTGCCTCAGAACAGACCAACTGCAGCTAAACTCGCCTAGAAAACTGCACAAAATAGTCATTACAATGGAATGAGACACACACGCACAGAGAGAGAGAGAGGCAACAAGACAGACAGGAGGTTTATCAACACATTATAGTGTGGACACTGAAACCACGCAAGCCTTAGGAAAATAAAGGACAACTATGAAATGTGCTATATTTTTTATATTTGTAACTATATTTTTTACATTTACTGAGGATAGCAGTAATGCTCGCTTTACCAAACCCCCCAAATTACGGAGATATTATTTTCCTATGATCGTGTGAATGTGATAAATTGTGGCAAAGCAGACTGATATATAATATATGTTGTTTAATCTCAGCCAGTCCAATAATTGTATGTTGTGTTCGATTACTAGATTGGGTTGTTGTCACACGACAGGAAATGGTTCTTTTCTCTCCGATAAGTGAAGCTACTGCAACATGCCACAACACAGGCGAGAGAGAGATAGAGAAAGAGAGCAGCCTCGCTGTCATGGCAACCCTCCCATAGATTCATAAAGGGAAGAGGCCGAAGTTTTGCTGTCATAGATGTATTCAGGACACAAACATTTTGAAGTGTCTCTTACAAATGAGTTGTGTACTTTCACACTGGATGTTTCTCTATAGGCCTGCTCTGTTTCTCTGCAGGAAAGCCCAACTCAAAACCACTGTTTTTTCCTCTGGGGTTTGGCATATGCAGCTGCAGAGAGAGTGATAAAATTGTTGTATACACCGGACACAGACACACACACTCAACATGCCCATATTCACATGCACTCCGAAACACACACACAGTTTCCCCTGCATCTAAAGCATGCTGTCCTGCAGCATATTTCATCATTAAATTTCAACACTTAATCCTCTGCTCCAGTGGCTTCAGCTCTCTCACATCATTTCAATAATCTACATTTGTGGTGAGCATCCAAACAAACACACACATCCAACAAAGGCGAGCCAACCCACCAGGTTTGGGCACACAAAGTAGGGATGGGTCACGGTGGTAAACCAGTTGACTAATCATCCAAAAACAGACAATATACATTTGTAACAATTTATATTTTCATATTTTATATATTCATAAATGCATATTTAATAAAGAACTAATAATAATAATTTGTTATGTATTTGTTTGTTTAATAGTTTATCCATACATTCATTCATTCATTCAAGTATAAGTAGACTGACACATACCTAATACAGTACATGGTGTATTCGCCCCATGTACATGCTCACAAATCCGTAAAATAAGAAGGACTGGAAAAATTAGTGAGAGAGGGATGTACAGGCAGTCAGATCTAAAGGATAACGTGACCTTTTCCCCACCACCTTCTACCATTCATAGACAAATTGAAGCCTTTTCCGCCAGCCATCTCAATCGACAACCGGCAATCTGAGCCGTCATCCTGAAACAACCCGTCTCCACGGTCTGAACAATTTTACAGTGTCTGAATCGTGCCCTTTGAACTGTGCATCTCCTCCAAGGGCCGAAGAATTCACTTCAGTGCACACCTCATGGCTAAATGCACAGAACCTCATCAGATAACACATATACTTCGACCCATCTACACACAAGCACTTTCCCCTCTGTCCTTCACACTGGGCGCTGTCAGCCAGACTTCCTGTGCCAGGTCTGCTTCAAGGTTAGCTGCTCATTGTATTGAGTGAGTGGCTGAGGTTCTCTCAGCGGCAAGCAGGCCTACTGGATGCATTATCACCTCGGCGGGGGGGCTTATCCGGCCCTCCTGGTCTGCATGTACCCCGCCAGTGAAACGGGCTGCCACGAATGCCTCACGCGAAAGGATTAAAAGACTGTCGACTTACCCCTTGGCTCAAAACAGATTCGCTGACCGCAATTAATAGGTTTAATTTCACCCTTTTTGACATAGCTACTGGCCAAAGCAGATCATTGAGGCCTTGGCCATATGGCCTATTTATTATACATAAACACTGAAAAGCATCATGATGGGTTTTTGAAAGGATAATCTAGATGCCTACTAAAGAGAACTAAAGAGATTGGAGAGAATTAAGCCAATGTGTAAAATCATATGTGGGGGCATAAATTTAATTTATAATATAAATGTAGGCCTATATTTAAATGTAATTAAAGGGGTACTTTACTGCTGGCAAAATGGGCTTTCAATAAAACGTTGCTGCTTATAGAATAGAATAGAATAGGCTTTTGTCTTCTCTTTTGCCAAATACGTAGGAAAACTTCAACACCCATAATGCACTTGGTATGTTGACGTCCAAGGCCACTCACACCAGTCTGCTATGGATACGCTTGATCAGAGTGAGATGGTGCCTTGCTTTAGCAGGAAATACTTCTTAGTAGAGCCCTGCGCGGGACTGTTTTCTTCATCCCGCTCCCGTCCGCGCCCGCCGAATTTCTGACCATTACCGCCCGCTCCCGCAACGTATGTGTAACACTCCCGCCCGATCCCGCAATATGTATGTCCACTCCCGCCCGCACCCGCAAAACTCTGAGAATTTATTCCTGCACAATAATAGAGATGCATTGATTTTGTGTCTTCTCCCGTCCCGCAGGAAAAAACATGTATTTGTATTGCTATTATCAAAGAGATTCATGGGGTTGTTTGTTTCGTTTCCCTGGCCTGCATGTATTCTGACGCACTGATCAGGAAGATGAATAGTAGTCCAAATGTCAGACTTGCCTTGCTTAGGTTTTGTGCAGTAAATACTTCGTTTGAGGTTCTTTTCCATATCATTTACTGACATTTCCATCATGTCGCTAGGCTACCTCCCGATCCCGCAGTTTTTTTTTTTAGCCGCCCATTCCCGCCCGTAGCAAAGTTCAAACCGCCCGCTCCTGCGAGATTTGCGTTGGGTCCCGCGGGACTCAATCCCAATGCAGCCCTCTACTTCTTAGCAAACTTTTAGTCAAAATGGTGTTGACTTGAATTGTTCCCTGGTGCAAGAATTTAAAAGAGTAAACGTTTAGTGGGAGTGAGTTACTTTTGGTTTCCAGCGAAGGATCCAGTGCGTTGTAAAATATGCTGTGGCAAATATGGAGAGAATGCCACAAAGGAAAATCTGAAAATCTTATAGTCAACATTTCAAACTGGATGACCACAAACACATAATTTTATGCCAAATAGCTGAAAAATAACAACTGTTGTCCTGTCGATCCAACTGTCCGTAAGCTGTCAAAGGTCTTTTATGTCATCAAGCGGACTTTTGCTGACAAATAAATGTGAATTTCTCGGCCTATGTAACACGGACAACGAGTAAACATTGCATATTTTCAACCCGCTTTGTATTGTTACAATGTCAGAAGTATATGTAAAGGAACAAAGTTGCACTTTAAATACTATTATTATTTTAATAATTATACATAATAATAATAATAATAAAGTCTATATTATCAAATATGTTTATTAAATAAATGCATTAAATAAATATAAAGCATAAATTATTTTGTTGCACTAGATAGCTACATGAAAAAGTGCATACAAAATTTCATACAAATTTGTGGGGAAAAAAGAGGCATAGGGAGAGAGGGACGGATAGATGGGTGGATTAATGAAGAACAAGGGAGCAAGAGGGGACAAAGAGGTTCCAAAGTCCCAAAACCACATCTGGTCTGGGGGTCTGCCACAGTGCCAGGGGTGTTGAACAACTGCTGCAGCAAACGCAGCAGTTTCGTGTTTTCAGCTCTGTGCTTTTTATGCTGATGGCCGTGTGTGCACGCATTATAAAAACGTGTCTGTGTGATATTCTCTGGAGGGTTTAGAAGTTGTTTACTGCATCTCTCTGGGGTTTGGCTACAGCTCTGACTTTTAACACTGTGAGACACAGAACATCCTGCCATTGCACCTCCTCTCGGAGTCAATCATACAGACAACGCTAACTACAGTCGGAGAACCGCAGTCATGCTGAATGCAGTAAGCCTTGGATTGTCCTGTTCAAATTGAAAATAAATACCTGGTGGAGATTCTAAACTGCATTAAATGGAAATGAACAAAAAATAAATAAAAAAATTCACAGCAACACAAGGAAAAACAAGACATCTCAAAACTCTTATTTTGATTTCATGGGGTATTTTTCCCCCAGGTTTCAGTACGACTCTCGCATAAACGATCAAAGTTGCTCCAGATAATATTTACTTTTCGTGATGAGCTCGTCTTCAGCTAGTAAACAATTTACTGAGTGTGACGTGCTGGCGGACTATAAATCACCATGCAAAAGGGACCTTAATAAACTCATTTTCATTGATTAATGACTGCCAGCGAGGACTATTTTCTTGTTTTGTCTAAAAGGCAACTGTGACATCATCGACTGTTTTCCCGCAGAGATCTGCAATCACTGAAATGACAACTAAAAGGTTTCTGTGTGTGTGTGCGTGTGTGTGCATGGTTATGTGTGTCCATCAGCCTGAAAGAGAAAGACACTGTGTTGTCTGTCTGTTCCTTGTAGATTTGTTTGGCTTGTTCATATCTGGAATTCAGTGTCTGTCATTTCTTCAATCATAGTCTCTAACAAAACAAGTCAGCCATTTTTGTTTAATGGAATGGCACACAGAAAACATCCTTATTACCTGCAAGATCTTACAGAGTTAGTGGTCTATGAGTGCTCCATCTCTATAATTACAACAATCTGTTGTAATTACAAAACTGTAACAATTATAAGTATAGCCTAAGTTTTAATAATCGTTCTAATTCAATAATAGGGAAGTCGACACCAAAACTACATAGATAAAGACACAGAGGAACAATATCATTGGAATCACTTTCAGAACGATCTTTTCCAGCTGATAAATGACAGCCAATCGGAATCCACCAGACTGTAAAGAGCTCAAGCATTTGGCAGAAAGCATAACTGCAGCACATGCTTATAATAAAGCAAATGTGATTGTGCCTTGTTGTGGAAGCTAATATAGTTGTCATTCTTGGTGTGAACAAGTCTTAAATCTGGCATAAGTTCCAGAACAACTAACATTGCTTACAGCACCAAAACAGTTTTTTTTTTTTTTTTTTTATGGGTGGGGGGGCTGGACTAGTCTGTTATGCCATGGATTTTCATCCACAGCCAGACCCAACTACAAAACACACCACCACAAGAAAAAGAATGCGTCAAATTGGAATCCTGCCTTTTGGCAAAGATTTGCCCGTCTGTAACGTCAACACCCTGGAGGTTTAGCACTTGAGAAAAAGAGAAAAATTATACTCTCATTCTCACTCATCCTCTCGGTCTGTCTTACCCTCCCTTGCTGTCGTGCTCTCTCTCTATTTTAATGTTATTTTCTGCTCTGTGCAGTGTCTGGCTGGCCCTTGGATTCGTCTCAGACACGGCTCCTCTGAGCCACAGTCAGAAAAGAGGGTACCGGGCCGAAAGCCCCTGCACCGCATCATCCAATTACCCCCGACAGCCTCTGCCTGTGCAGGGATTCCCATGGCCCTCTCTGCCTGCCTCTCATTGCGCCGCTTACCAACCGTTTCTCTCTACACGCGTCATACACAACAACAGAAGATTGCAGAGCATGACCATGATTGCAAAACTCACTGGACCTAACGTTCTTACAGAACGGATGTAGTTGACCTCGCACTGATCTTTTCATGTGTCATAAAATGCCCAAAGTCAGCAATTACTACACAAGACTAGCTGGATCTCTGATGCTTTTTAGAAGCTTACAACAATGATAAAATTCTTGGATCAGTTAACTCCTTGGTTTCTTACGCTCTTACAAAAGAAACAAAAGTCCTACCTTTTTCAGACGACCTCCTTTGGTCCCCACAAAAGCCAAAGAGTGGTTCTTGTACACGTAGGCGATAACGGATGTCAGTTTGTCATTGGATTCGGAGAAGAGTGGAATTCCGCGTACCATCTCAGAGACGCCAAGTGGGGCGTTCATATCCAGACCACAGAAGTTGTCATCGATGGTGAGAAGCTAGAAAGGAGAACAAAGAATGTTTAATTTAACTAATTAAGAGTAGTGTGCAAACTAACGCACTAACAATAGATAAAGAATCTAAAACTTGTCAACAACATTATCATTAGCAAGGATGTGGAAAATGCTACCAAGGTGGGAGAAAAAGCTTTTCTGTTTCTTTAGACTAGTGTGTCACAACATACGTTTACTGGACCATTTGCGAGGCAGCTTCACAACAGATTCATCATTGTCACTATTTAGCATCAACTCAGCCAGTCATATATAAAATGGGTTGAGAGGTTTATCTGATATTAGACCATGTGCATTTATCATTTCAGGTGGAAAAGCATCTCAAAAAACATCTTTTAAATATGGCGTTTCAGGTGATGCCGTGTGACTTTGTGTGACATGTAACATATGGCTGGGAAAGTTGCCAGTGTCAGCCAGAATAGAGTGATTTACAGCTTCTGATATAGAAATAATAATTTGGTTATGCATCCATATTTCAGTCTGGTGAGAGGGCTTTGGAAACAACGGCATCCATTGAAACAGCTGTACAGCTCTCAGGATAAAATGTCAAACAAATCGAAAGCATGATTAATGATGCCCAGGGCTTTGACTCATTGAGGGCATGAAACCATAACACTTCTCAAGTGCTGCCAAATATGATATGCTCATGGTCTTTAATTCATTCATGAGTGTTTTCTCAGGCTCTGATCTGGCCTGCTCAGGAATAAAATTTGAATGTTAATTTAAACTGATTTTTAAAATATATTATCTTGATTCAAACAGATTCATTTTTAAAATCTTTTTTTTTTATAAAAATACTAATGTGTATTTTTACTCGAAAACAAATTTCAGCTAAAGCATTCATACTTTGTTCATACACACACACAATATTTTATGCTATATGTGTGTGTGTGTGTGCGATGCGATCTGGGAAAACCCAACACATGGTGAAATTTTACCTATTTCAGGTTTTACCTATTACAGGTAACAAAAGTTATTGTTATCTGAAGTCGGCTGATCGCTATGATTTCCAGGAATGGAATTTTGAGAAAAACAGGTTTAATTAACTGTCATGTCCTGCTAGCGGGACGATTGGCGTTCTTTTTTTATTTCCTTTTTTTTCATATCACATATTTTAGTAATAATCATAGATTGGGTATCATTCGAAAGCTTACCAACTTAAAATTCATCCTGTGAAAACCGTTTTGAAATTGGACGATTGAGAGGCGAGCAAGATCTTTTAAGCGAGCAGCTACTTCAGACTCCGTAGTTTTCTTGTGCTCCGCTCCACATGTCAAGATAACTTCGTGAAAATCTTGCGTGCTGTTGTAGTTTACACAGGACTGGCAGGAAATGCGCATTGATATACCTTTATTCTAGATGTTATGTGGTTTATTTTGATAGGTGAACTGTCTTTGTAGTGTTAAGAGGAGGAGAGCTACAGTATGGGTGATTCTTTTTATTCTTTTTTTTTTTTGCACCTTCGCCATGCGTGTTCTTAACGAGAAAGACACAGTCTTTTCAGCTTGCCACTATAAGTCACTATTTTTCTGCACTAAACTAGTGAATTTTTCCAAGATATATTCAGAGATTATAGACAAGATGTTATAAAATAATAATTTAATGAAAACCCAATTTTGACAAAAAAAAACTGACATACTACCCATTTTTAGACCTTACTGAAAACGTACCAGCGCGACATCTGACGGGTTTTCCCAGATCGCATCACATATACACATATATATATATATATATATATATATATATATATATATATATATATATATATATATATATATACACATATACACACACACACCATTGGTCTGGCTGGAAGGATGTCAAACCACATAAAAACCTAAAAACCTCAATATCTCATTGACTGTAAACGCACAAATATTACAAAAACTCCCACTGTTTTACAAGAACAGTGATCTTTACAAGACCTTGCTTACAAGATTTTTACCTACATGATGTCAGGCACTCTAAAAGGACTAGTTTTGTTTTTAAAGCATGCCCCATAATTGTCCTTCATTGAGAAGCAGCATAACAGGTGTCTCAAACTGCTTTATTACCATTAATATTTAAGTTTTTAATGGCCTATTCTCTCAGTCAGAACATGAAACACGAGACAGCTTGAGTTGTGTTTTGCCCCTAGGCACCAACCCACAGCACAGTCCCAAGTGACAAAGTGGGGCGAAGGGCAATCCTGAGTGATGCCCAGGTCGGGAGAGGAAGCATCTGGATGTACATTATCACTAACAGACTGTATGAACTGAAATAATGTACATACTCCCTTCAATTACATTTGAAGCAGTGTTTATCTTAATAACAACGGCCTCCGGCTAATGATATTTTTGAAAATCCATTGCAGGCCAGGGGACAAATCTGTAGTAGAGCAGTCATCGGACCAACCTCAGAGAGACCCGATCAATCAAGTGACCGGATGGGTCTTTACATGCAATATAGCAAATGTCTATTTGTCAGCGGTCAGGAGATAAGACCCTTCATTAAGCAAATGGAAGACAGGGGCTGTCTCTCTAAAATGGCGGTTTATGAGTGATCGGCCGAATCGATAGCGAACACCGCACTCAATTCTCAGTTCACTCAATAGAAGCCGGAATGAAGAATAAATTGAGAAATGAAGAAGGGAGTTGAGAAAGAGAACAGGGAAATGTTCAACGCCGAATATGTTTTTTTTTACTCTCTCTCTTTGCAGATGTCTGACCTTTAGAAATGTTCTGCTGTCAGCCAAAGTCTGCGTGCTGCTCGGCTCGCCTATAGAGTAATTGTGCTCATTTCAAGCGCACGGCTCCTGTTAGAAAGCCGCAGCTACATGAAAGATCTGTTTTCTGCAGTGTTAGTCTTTCTGCAGATGTCTCTTGTCCATATCGGGGGCCATGAATCATCATGGGTTGTTGAGGCAGCAGCAATCTGCTTTTACGTGCGCACCTGCTTACACACGCACAAAAAAAAAGAAACTCGACCGCAATCACGGCTTTGATCCTGCTTACACGGGTCAAAATGTGTAAAGCCCCAACACAGCAGACTTATAGCAACAGCTACAAAGACTTGCCACCTCTGATGTTAGGATTGAAAAAACTGCACTAAGAATAAACACAATGACATTAATAGTTGTGACACAGACTAATGCCTTTTGGCATTGCGGTTTTTTTATCAGAAGGCCCAGGCCTCATGTGGCAGGGCGCATATGCCTGTGACACAGACAGGGGGGATTGAGCATGTGTCTCGTCGTCTTCTCATTGGCATATGCCACGGTATTTCTGGCAAGGGGAACAACATGCCAATCAGACCCTATGTGCTGCAATCTAATGAAATAGGCTTCCTGTCTGTCAACCTTTCAGGAAGCAGACACGTTTTCATTACCTAGCCACATAAACATGACATTTTCTCTCTCCCCATCCCGACGCAAATAACATCTTTCGACACCCCATGTGCGAGAGGGGGCGCCCTCCCTGCCGACCATCAACCTTTTCTACTTCTTCGTGCTCTCCGTTTCTCTGACTTTAATGCTTCCCTTCCATCTACGACTGCCTCGCTCGCTCTCGGTGCAGAGCGCTCGAACAAGCTGCCGCATTATTGGCAATTTCACGCTGCGTGTCTGAAGGTGTAAAGGAGGTGGTGGTTGGGGGGAGAGAAAGAAAGGAGGAGGGAATGGTTTGACGAGCGCAACTAAAAGCTTCTGGATCGGCGCAGGCGCCGTTTTTCATTTGAACTGTTTCCAGAGACAGGGAAGCAGAATCAGGTCATTCGGACCACTCGCTGCCTGGCTACGTCCAGCAACACAAAGGCAGCTCTCTTTCCTTGTGCCGGCGTCTCTGTGTCCCAGGATAGAAACACAAGTAGTGAAATCCAAGCTTTTTTCAGAAGCTTTTTTCTAGGTCTTTTTGTCCAATTGGAGCACATAGGGGACCAACCTTGAAGAGCATCTGGCACAAGAAGTAAAAGGAACCCTGAATGCAGGTCTAGAGCATGAACTACACACGAACTACACACTTTTTAGTTCACAAACACCTTTTGTATTCCTCACTCTTAGCTGAGAGGCCGCAAAACATTTTAATGTGCTATTAATAGATCACAGTTTGATCAAAATGCAGAGTTTATGCAAATAAACCCTGATCATTGGTGCGAGTGTACATCATTCAGATGATGAATCGGCTCTTCAAGAGCTAATTCTGCACAGTCATATAATTACCCTTTCAGAGTCTTTCCTTTTCATGCTCAAGTAATATCTCACGCAGGGATTGTTGTTAGCAACAAAGACATTATTTCTCACAAATCTCAGCTCCATGTTCGATGTAATTATATCAACACTCAATCAGCTCTGAGCACGGCAATCCTTGTGTTCTCACAATTCTGCAGCATTTAAGAGGTTGTTTTTTCGTGTCCGTTATGCATTTGATTGGGTGGATTCTCCACTCGGTCGGTCTTAATAGTGTCTATCAGGTTTGAACAACTGATAGACAATCACACCAGCTCTCCACAGAAAAATAACCTTTCTGGAGGACAGCATAATGGCATTCTATTAGAGATTAACAAAATTGCATATCTGCAAACTGAACAACAAGTCGACTAATCGGTTTTAAGCAAACCCTGTATAATTAGACTGATTTCAGGTTCACTTGACCAAACATGATTTAAAACAGCCTGTGTTCAAAAACAGCTAGATTATGCACAAACGGAAGGTGCAGAGGCCTCGAGAAGCATTTGAAAAACTTGACAAGTAGGGAGGCATGATATATTGCTCCATCCGGATAATGATTTTTTTATTTATCATTAGATATCGGATAATTAATTTCCACATGCACGTTTGTCCTACTTTTATATTTAGATTACCTTTGCTGCAATATAACACTCACTCAATCTTTAAAAACACTAATTATTTATTACAGTTACATGTAATATACATAATATAAATTTTTATACTGTAAATTATAATGTTATTTTAAAAATCCTTATTAAAAGCGAGACATAAAAAAACAAAAAACATGTGAGACATGACACAGAAGCCAAAACGGATGAATTTTAAGTTGAGAATTGTAAAGCACCACCATTTAAAAATACGAAATATCAAAATCAGTCAATCTAAAAATAATTAAAAAAAGATCAAATATCAGAGCCAAAAAATAATACTAATCACCAATTGTTGCTAAATGGCTAGCTAACCCATCATCACCCATTCCTACTCGTCATCCTTCTGTACCCCTTCATCTCTTATCTCCCACCATGCTCTCAGTTTTCATCCTACTGTGGCCTCTACCTAGAGCTGACTTTACCAAAGAACTCCGCTAAGGGAGAATGAAAAGATGTGAGTGATGAATATCGCACAACTGTCTGCACATAATGACATTTAATGACTTAATGACTGTGAACCCCTTCAGTAAGAAAGAGATTCTGCAAGCTTCCGCTTCCACAGCAAAGACCTCCATTTGAAAGTACTTTACCAGTATTATTTGATCCAACATTGGCCTTTTCTGGGCAATATCACCACTTCCAACTGAACCGGAGAATTTCAAAGAAATTGTCAAAAGATATCAAAACGAGTGTTACTGATATAAATCAAACCCCATTTCCAATCTTATGGCACTACCCTTGCAGAAAGATATACAGTACAGTCCAAAATCTAAACACGGCCACAGGACAGGATTTTCACAGCCCCATGATGGTATCTAAAAAGCCGGTGAGTTGTAAAGCTTTCTTACATCTGCTCTACACCTCTTCAAACTTCATTAAACAGATATTAAAAATCACTTGCTAGACCTACTGGAGGTAAATGACAACTGTCAGACTGTTGCCATTGCACCATTTAAACAAAGCTCAGGACACCAATCAGAAAAAGTCATTTGTTTGATTTGGCTGAGTACAGCTCAATGATAAAAACGAATGTCACCGCATGCATCACCCTTTGTGGATCAATAAAACCCTTGGGATTTGAAATGTCAGCATTTGTGAAGAAACTTTGTACACAAAGTTTGGGGTTTGCATTTGTGTGCTCTTCTGAGGTTGTGTGTTGGGTGTATTTGAAAAATTCATGCATTTAAGACTGGTTAGGCTGAAGGTGGAACAATCCAAGATTTACGATGGCTCCAAAGAATGCTGGAGAGGTAAGACTAAGAAATTGTTGTCCAGCTCAAGAAATATCCAACAAGTGTCAGAGCACATAACCTTTTCACATCTACACGTAAAGTGAGTTTAGGCTGATTAGTAGATAACGATCTTATGATGGATTATGACCTTTGCTGCAGTAGTTACGATGGGAGATGTAATTACTGAGGCCAATAAACCTGGAGATCGACTTTAATGAATGGAAACGCAGTGCGCACAGTGCACGCGACTGATTAAAACCATGTCACACCATCCCATAAAGTGGTTCTCCCAGAAAGCTTTAACAAAGAGAAACTTGGTGAGAAACTGGAGCAATGTTAATGAAAAATCAAGATATTGCAGGAGGGCTACATATTTCATAGTGATAAACCAGTATGTTGTCCAATTTAGAGGTGCACTCATTAATTTTACGTTTATTTAAATGTTTTATATATGAAAAATAAGGCATGGTCACACTGTCGAAATTTTGCTGGCAAAAAATGTCCCATGACAATAGTGTAGTGATGCATGAAGCACCACTCACTCACACAGAAGTCACTTTCAAATAAAGCAGCATTCTGTCGGTTAATGTGGTAAATTTCCTATGCAAATACTGCATGGGAAAATCATAATGTTTTGCCCTATGGCCCCCTACAAAATATTGCCGAGCAGTAATAAATGTGACCAAAATTTCTGAACAAAATCTCTAAAGTAATTTACAACATTGTATCAAGACCTGTCACATCAGTGGCTTAGTAAAAGCCATTTTATCATTTCGGTCATTAAAAAAATAAATGAATCACAGTTGCCTATGAATAGCATATTTTAACAATAGCATTAGTATTTGTGAATGTTTGCTTTTGCGTAATGCTGCATATCAGTAGAAGTCCAAAATGACTGCTACATCAATGCAACACAGTAATTACTAAATGCACCTTTAATGGGGGGAAAAAATAAGTATGACTAACAGATGGAAACTAACGAGAACTGACAGCCACTTCGATAGTATTAAAAAAACTGTTCTGTCTAGGAGAGTGAAAGGCGCTAATTATTTGGCAATAATATGTAATGAGCATGCAGAGAGACTGACAGCTGTAAGGGAACAGCCTATAGCCTGATTTTAATGACTTATAATTGAGATGATTATGAATATTAATGAGACCAATCTTAATTTAAAATGTTCTTATCTCTCTGACCGCAATGTCTCTATAACTGAGCAGAGGTTGAGGAAAAACGCATAAATTAATGAAAAAATACCCTATTAGCGGGTGATGCGCCCTGGTTTGCTTGAATACATCACTCCAGGAGACGAGAGGGGTGAATTTACTGTGCCAGACTAATTTCCAAACCATTTATTTCTGCTGACATAGGGAACATGGGGCACTTGCAGATTTTTTTTTTATAGGTCAGATGTCAACACAGAATGATCTATAGACACCACAACTTACACAGTTATACATTCATTATGTGATACTTCAATGCCCATGTGCATCATCACAAGCGCTTTATATAATCATCGTCTCCCTTACAATGATTTGTTATTGGCAAGAAATATAAAATATCAGTATTAACAGGAATGTACACGACACACCTGATGCAAAATGGGACAAGACATAATGACCATGAAAAGCTAACATACCGCATTTTCCTTGTAAATAAATGTTGAAATATTTGGACTTGCAAAAATGGAACAATATTGTTAACTTGTTTTTGGTTTCACAAAAAGCATGGCAGGAAGTGAAGTTCCAGTCAATCACAGATCAATCATACACTTTAAGAAAAAAATAAAAATAAATAAAAAACCCTTCAGAATGCCTTTTGTTGTTCAGGTTTGAACACTCATCTGTCTGGGCCCAAAGGCACTTGGGACGTCTGAGAGGTGTTTGGCACAACCAAAGCTACAGTAGTCTTGAGCGAGCTTCAGATCTGTGCCTCTGGATTCCCCTTCGATGTGTCTGATCTTTAAATAGCAGCACACAGCTGCCAGTTGTAACCCTGTGGGAGTAAAGCTGTGAGAATGACTTATCGAACCCTGGACTTGGGATTAAGAGAACATGGGCTTGACTTCGAATCTCATGAACCTGTATATGGCAAATGATACTTTCTTTGACGAACGCACGCACGCACGCACACGCACACACTAATAAAAAGACACTACAGTACACACACACGCACACACTAATAAAAAGACACTACAAAAAAGATGGAATGATTCATAAAATTACAAACAAACACATACATAAATAAATAAATGAATACAAATATATTATAAATAAATAAATGACAATTAACAAAAGTAAAAAAAAAATAGAAAGAGGGCACCATTGCATCTGGGCATGCAATATAATTACGAGTTCATGTCACATATACAGTGGTGCATATTTCAAAGAGACTCAATCTCTTCTTAATGAGGGTGACAGCATGACCATTGTGTGTGACATGCCACGGCTATGTGTACGTGTGTGAGAGATGACTTCATTACCGCCATCTAGAAATATTTAGTCTATGTCTGGTTTAATGAACTGATGAAGATGGTTATTGTGTCTCACATAGTGAAATGCACACCCTTTCTTTTGTGTGTGTGTGTGTGTGTGTGTGTGTGTGTGTGTGTGTGTGTGTGTGTGTGTGTGTCTCATGTTTGACATTAACAGTGCCCCTTCATGCAGTCTGACTGCCCTAATGAGCAGTAGGTCTGCTCATCTGTTCATTAATTGGGGAAAAACACACACCATGGGGAAAAAAAGAGCAACAGAGAGCTTGAAAGAGTCAGCAAAGTGCAGAATTCTGCTGCCTCTCCAAATACATTTCTGCTTTCACTTGACACATGCACATACTAAATTTACCATGCTAACTATAGTTAGTTATTTCTACAGTAAAACGTTTGGTAATGTGGCATTAACATCACTGTAAATAAAAAAAAGAGAAATGACAGAAAAAGTTCACACAGGACGAATCCTTGTGTATAAAACAGACAGATGCAGTGCAACAGAAAGCAGGTGTCTCAGGAAGCGTGGCTGAACTTACTAAGTTGAACTTGACACGCTATCTTAAAATGTGGCACAGGGTATTTTTCAAGACCCTTGAAAAATAATGATATGCATTGTGTCAAAGACTTCCATCTATTATTTTAACTTTTTTAAAATGATAAAAGAAAAATTACTAAAGCTGTAAAATAGTTTATGGCCAAATATTCTCATTGTAAGGTCTAAGACAGATTAGATCATAGTTCATATATTTTTCTATATTATTTTTGATATGCATCTAAAATAATAAAAAACCTATTCATCCATGTCATCTGCCAGCACAGTATACATGATGATAACTGCTAGTACCTGATTTTTGGACAGAACTAGAGATATATCTCGTATGAGCCAGGCTTACATTATGCTATGATTTTTCACCGCATAATATCCTTATCGTTTGCAGAGGGCACAGAGAGGATATTAAGATATACATCACTTTCATATCTTCACCGAACCTGCATTACTATCATGTCATGTTGATGTAATGTTTGCAGAGGGCTGAATATTGAGAGAATGTTATCTTCACATTCATGAAGAAGGGTTTGCTTGATCTCACTGCGCTTCTCTGCTTACTTAATTAGACTTTCATATCAGGGAGTCAAAAAGCTACCCATTTTTTACATTTCTTTCTTGCTTCCTTATTCCTTGTTGCAATATTCTAACATGGCAGCGTTGAGTTTTTCCATGCATTATTGAAAACACAAACCCATCTGAGACTAACAACAGCAATTCTTGTAAAATCATCTCCCTCACTCCGATATCAGGTTCATGCACCGTTTTATCACTCCTGTCATTCCTCACTTTTTATCTTGTCAATGTGGTCCCACTGAGTGTAGATTGAGGAATACCACAGCCCAAGAGCATTTAAGTTCAGTCACAGAACTGCCTAAAAGACGTGTCATTCTTTTTTGCCCTGGGATGCTTTCGAATAAGTGTGTTTGTAAGTGTTATACTGAAACACATGAGTGTCTGAATGTATCCATCTATGAGTGTGTGCTTTTATTCATAGGTGAGTCAGCGCAATCATGCTCATGTTCCTTCTGCCTGTGGGTGTTTGGAATCCGCTTTATACCTAATGTAGTCTGCTCACTGTGAAAGACAACATGAAACAGCATTCACAAAGCATTAAACTTCCATAATGTACCCTATATTTCCAGATGAAAAAGAATATTCAGTGGAAAGCAAATGTATGGGATCAGGCTTGATTTTATCAATTAGAAAGTGACTATACCATTAAAAGTTTGTATTCTGTTATGATTAAGATTGGTTAAGATTTTCCCCCCACCCATAGCTTTACAACTGCATATATGACAACTCATTAGGTGGAGAAAGTCATAATATTAAGCATATTCTATAAATAATATATTTTTAATATAAATATTACAATAAAAAAATCAGTATTTAGCCATACCCCTTAACATAATTTTAAACAGTCAATATAGTATATACAGTTTTGTCCAAATAAATAAATAAAAAACACAAAATAAAAACTAACCTTTTTGCGCATCTAATCCAACCTAATCCACAAGTGTATTTGGGAATCACATTAGAAATTTACAAAAAGGGTGGTGGTGGTGGACTAGTTAACGGTTACATTAAACAATTTTTAAAGATGAATTGAAAAAATTAGAAAATGAGCATGCATAG
This sequence comes from Gila orcuttii, assembly GCA_026230005.1. Taxonomy (NCBI): domain Eukaryota; kingdom Metazoa; phylum Chordata; class Actinopteri; order Cypriniformes; family Leuciscidae; genus Gila; species Gila orcuttii. Next base: position 14,201,740 of record JAPDVR010000006.1, read on the forward strand.
TTAAACACACAATATTGGCTTGTATCAGTTTTTGTTTTTTTTATATATAGAGATGAAATACTTCGTTCTTCAGAATAACATGCTGTGAATAACGCTGTGAATAAGACCAGGAGCATTTTATTTTATTAAATTAAATAGGGTAAATGTTAATTTCATGTTGTCTTTTATAAGCCTATGCATGCATGGGTTTGTATTTTTCTGTGTTTATATTTGTTTGTGAGAACTAACAGCTCTCGGAGAAGATAATTTAAACCGTAACAGAGCATTTATCAGTCTCAGATATAATGTGTTTGAGCTCACTTGTCTTTTTCTTTTCCCCAATCAAACAATTGTCTGGCTTTAAAATGAGGAGCCAGTAGCCATAGTTACCAAAGGAAGAGACACAGGCAATCCATCTCTCTCTCCTCACTGTGACGCTCTCTCTTTAATTTATGCTGCAGTGGCCATACTGCAGAGCACGCAGAAATGGCACCATTCCTCAACATAACTCCCTCTCTTCCTCCATCTCTAGCCATACACTTATCACGAAAGCACTCTCTCACAGTCTGCTTCACATTTATTCTTGTGTGCGAGTGCCTGTAAGTGTGTGAGTGTGTGTGTGTCAGTTTCACTTCCACATCAGTCCACACACATATCCTCTCCAAGAAAAACTTGCCAAAAATCACACCCTTCATGCAGAAACCCTCATGTTACCTCATTCACCATCTTAAAAAAGGTACAGTGGCACTACCATGGAACAGTGATGGTAATATCATCTATATGATTATAAAATGGTCTTCATATGGTATTTACATTCTACTCCAAGGTTCTTCAAAAGAATTGTATGCTATTAACATGGAACCTTTCCTGTAAATGCCTGAACAGCTCATTCTATTGATGTAGCATTAGACCAGGCACTGAGGTTTCTGAAAGGAGCAAGAATTCATTGGGTCTGATGCTGAGCGTTATGTGTGGTAATAATTCATTTATTCCCTGGCTGGAATTCAATACAGTGTTATTATAATAGTTTGATTCTTCGAGTATGGAAGTTTCACATACAGCTTGGTTGCCTTTTATCAAAAGGTCTAGAAAACAGAATCCACACTGAGCATCCTAAAAGAGACGTTTTAAGAATTTAACCTTGTTTCAAGGAATCAAGGGGAAAACTACTGGGTCAAAAAAAAATAAAAAATTCTGGAACTAGCCATAAGTTGGTAACCAAAATGGTAGCAATTATGTTGTCACTGCTGTGAGAATTAAGAGAAATCGAGAGAAATACAAAGTAAATAATACGCCTCTATCTGACCAAAATTAGCTCTACTCTGGTATAAACCTAAATGGTCTTGTTTCTAAACTTTCCATTTGTATACAATTTGATGACTAGCCCTGAATTATATAGTTTTCACATCAACCATTACGAGTCATAGAGTGTTACTATAGCCACTGTCACAAGTACTGTTGTTCTGATAATGGAAGGTAAGCAGGGGAGTGTTGAATGCACTAACCGCACTACTGCACGAGATGTCTTTCACTTTGAGCCAGGCGAGATCCAGGGTTCCCTCTCCTTTATAACATGACTGTAGCCGGTCCTTAATTCTTTCATTAATTTCTTTCAGAGTGAACACACAGAGAGCCGACTCCTGAGATGATTCCTTGGGCCTCCTTTTTTGTCCTTTGGAGAACACAGCATAAAGGATGTCATCATCGGGTCCTATGCCTAGCGAACGCGCCAGAATGGTACCTGCCTTGGACAGGTAGGCTGCCTGCAGCAGGCGATACTCAACCCCACCCTTAACGCAACCAAGAGGAACCTCGACGTACGAGTTGAATGCGGTGTCGTCCTTGCAAAGTCGCACCAGTTTGGAAGTGTACACCTGTTCACGTCCGCCTGAGGATGACCCAGTTGTCGGGCCTCCCCCCATTTCGGGCTGCAATGTGAGAAAATACACAAAATTTCCACTGCTAAACCCATAGACATAATAGATGTCAAAGTCTGGCACCACTGTGAATGTATCCGATGGGATTTTAATCATGGAGGCAACAAATTCATCATGGAAGACGTAGGCAAACATCCCATCCTCCTCAGAGTTACGGGTGAGCTTACGACTGGATATTGTTGGGAAGTACTCCGGTCTTCCGTCAACAGCTGTGGCCACAAAAAGCTTATCAGTAGGGGCATCGCTGTAAGACACAATGACCCCAAACACGGAGCCACTCTCATTGACGCCAGAGAGGTAGTGTTCTTTTTTATGGAAGGGCTCTCCAAGTTTAAAGAGATCATCCAGACGGAGGAGTTTGCAAATACCCTGGTACAGACTGCCGCAGGCCAGCAGCCGGTTCTCGCGGTAGTCCATGAGCAGCATCTTATTGACGTTATTGGTCAATGTGAGTGGTTCGCTACAAGGCTGCACTATACGGGGTGGGTAGCAGTTTCGGTTATCCTCATCTGGACCAGTCTGATGCGACACCTGTACGTCCAGCCCAGGTGAGAGTTTGTAGATGCGATTCACTGCCCCAAGGTACACATTCCCATTTCTGTGGTCCACTGCAAGGTGATTAAAAGTCCATTCAGGGTTCTCTGCCCGGAAGGTACTGTATTCCTCATGTACTCTGGATGCTGCTGAAGGCTGTTGTGGTCTCGTAGCCAAAAGGGGAACCAAAATGACAATAATGCAGCAAGAAAAAGTGAAAAAGTTCCATCTCCTGGTGTGGGAAGCCATTGTCCTGATACCTTACGGGAAGAATGTCTCTGTCCACTACTCGCTACCCGTACTCTGTATCAGTATTTAGGCTTCTCGTGAAATTAAGGACATTCTGTACCTGCGGAGAAAGAAAGAACAAAAGAGTGTTAGCAGAAGATATTGTATAAAAAGATATTGTAAAGATATATTCCACAATTTACATTCACTGTATCAGATTATGAGAGGAACGGTCTCATAAGACAAATTATTAAGGCCACATAACAGTTTTCCAGCCATTTGAAAAAACTGCATGAGTAATTAGAGGGAGAAAGAGAGGTGGAAAAAGGCACTCTTGGAGCATGCACAGTTGGCATGAATGGATGCCATTCTCAATGGGATAATGCATTTGCCCCAGGAGTTAACAGCCAGGATGGACACAATTTCTCTGCCTGTGCCCCACCTCACAGCTGGACCTCTGGCCCTCTAATTGATTTTTCCCTTGGTATGCGATTTGCATGCTTGGCTGATTTTCTCCCATCTTTCCAGATAGCACAGTTCACCTGCTGACACTGCTGAAGGAGTGGCAGAGCTCACAGTCATGCCTGCAATGTTTGAGTAGTGGTGGACCACAGGGATAATTAGAAGGAAATGCTAAAATCTCCACAAAAGACACTCCGGCAATTTTGACACTGTGGTCTGTAGTGTTGAGCTGCACAAATTGTTAAAGTTTGAAAATAAATGGACAGTCTTAAATGTAGTATTGCATATAAACACAGTTTTGCTTTAGCTGCAGAGCAAACCAGCAGTGGTATGCTAGGCTGACACTTAACTGCTGAGGTTCACAGCAGATGTGAAAATCACTGCCTAGCTGTTGTAGTGGGCATTAAGACGTTATACAGAGTGAAGGGTATGGACTCCACAGTAATGATTAGCCATTGAAACAGAAAGCAGAGACTCACTAAGGGAGGGAGCGTTAGCCCACTCAGAGGCATAGGAGAGTAATAAAGGGTTCGGTACACTTTCCATTCTACGCGAGAATGGTCCTACTGCAGCGGTGTTCATGTGTATGGAAGGGAATGGTTGGAAAAATAGTAGTCTGTGTAATCTGAGCAGTGGGGGATAAGGTTTTCTCATAGAAAAGTCTAGCAAAGAACCACTTCAAAATACTACCGTAGGTATCATTTACTAGCGATTACATTTAAAATGGGAGAGAATGGAGATGTGAGCTGATGTAAAAACATGCATGAGGAAATGGTGGTCTTGTAAGGCTGAATCAAAACATACATTATGACCCCTCAGCTAGTTTGTGGGCTCAAATAGCAGCCAAAAGACAAAATGAACATACTTCCCATAAAGCAATCACATGCTAAAGCCCTTTCATTAAACACAAATACTCTTTTTGACATTTTTCACATAGACAAATCAGAGAGACAATGGGAAACTATGGGAAGAAGAGGGAAATATGGGATCAGGACTTAAAACTGTATCTCCTGTATCGGCTCAATGGACCTGTAGCATGTTTACAAACCATTAGTCTATGGCTCCAACAACAGTCTGAAATATTAATATGCAGATATCAGACTATTGTAAAATGCAGCTTGGTTTGCTAGAGGCTTTTCTGTGCATGGTTGGATGTTAAGAGCAAGTATCCATGCCAATCCATGGTGGTAAAATATTTAAAAAGGCATCTAGCACTGGGCTTTAGGATCAGCTAATCTGCAAGGTCATCCAAAAACAGAGAGTTTATAATTCTAGCATCTTCCCATAGGTTGCTTTAGGAGACTGCCAGTTGGATATAAAACAGCATTCCCAGTGTCTTGAACAGGGAACATGACTTGACCTCAAGCCCAGAGATACTCCAACACTCTAGCACGTTGCCAAAGGAAAAGTTACTCTATTGGAAAGCTTACTTGCAACACACACAAACATATACATGGACTGGAGACCACATGCTGAGTAGCCACATCAAAGAGTGCTAATGAATTCATGTTTAATACCACACACAAGCAGCATCTCTGGGAATGTGAGGAAACTGCACATTTTGGGTTTAAGCTGGGAGTGTGTGGTTCACTTGGTAAATAATTGGATATTCATGCTTCTCTTTCCAATTCTTTGTCTTTCTAGTATGTTCTGCGACATTGGAAGTCTCACTTGAAGTCTCTCACTTGGAAGTCTCACTTCCTGAAAACCAGCAGAAATCATCAGAGACTTCAAATTCCAGTAAAAAAAATAAAAAAAAATAATATTATAATATATACACAAGCATCAATGAAATTGCATTTGCATTCATACACTGTATTTTGACATCTCAGATTGGATCTTAACAAGCATGTCCAGGTTGTTTCATTCATGACCTTCTGGTTAAAATGTGCACCAATTGCCAAGCACCATACACTTCACACTGGGCATCAGTATGGCAAACTGAGTTGACACCAGGCTGCATAAATCCTGGCTTCAAGTTGGACGGGTTGGTGCTGGCAGTGGTAAACTCACTATTTCCATGCTACTTTTTTGATTTTGAGCTAAACTCAAGGCCATCTGAGTGTCAAATGAAGTCAAGTGAATTTCTCATAGACCAGTTGGCGGCAGTAATTGACAAAGGCCAGGAAAAAAAACAATGGGCAAAGAATAAGCAACTAAAGGCGGGGGTACACAGTCGTGTGTGTGTGTGTGTGTGTGTTTCTGTTTATATTACATTGTGGGGACCAAATGGCCCCACAAGTATAGTAAAACCTGAAATCACCTACATTGTGGGGACCAGCCAGCGGTCCCCATGAGGAAAACAGCGTATAAATCATACTAAGTAATGTTTTTTGAAAATGTAAAAATGCAGAATGTCTCCTGTGATGGGTAGGTTTAGGGATAGGGGCAGTGTAAGGGGACAGAATATACAGTTTGTACAGTATAAAAACCATTACGCCTATGGAGATATGCCTAAGGTCCCCACAAGTATAGCAAAACAAACCTGTGTGTGTGTGTGTGTGTGTGTGTGTGTGTGTGTGTGTGTGTGTGTGTGTGTGTGTGTGTGTGTGACAGTGTATACCCACGCTGTATAGTTGCTGCCACTGAGGTATAGCCCCATCGATCTAGCCTGTGATGTGGTTGTGTATGATTTGGCAATAGAGGACTTCCTATATAATCGGGTCGACTCCCCGAATTTTTTAAACATGTTTAAAAATTATTATGGTCGGGAGGTGCTCGTAACGTGCTCGGCTCGGCATTCCTCTCACACCCTGCGAGCTGCGACCAAGCGAGCTGCGACCAAGCGAGCATCACCGATTTCCACTCGATTTCTCCTGAGTGAAAAAAAATCTGCGAGCTCGTAAAACAGCAAAAATTGCATCGTGTACGCCTGCCTTAAATTAATTTAAAGACCTGGGCGTTTGACTGGAGCCTTTCCAGGCTTTGCCAAAACTCGACCTTGAATTTCATCAGATGTGTGTGGGAGAGGGTGGGGGCTAAGGCCATCCGAACAATCCTGAATTCATCCTCCCTGATCTAAGAGCATTATCTCAGAACAGTGCAATTCAACTTTGATTACAGCATGTCACAAAATCTCATACTCTATTACACCCGCACAGGCAAAATTGCGCATACACACAGACGCTTACACACGCATCCTCCTGTTCGACTTCCATTAGCACAGCCTGCGCTCCTTATCCCACTATGGACAGATGGAGGGATTCATCCTTGATGTAAGTCTGAAGGAAAGGGTGACAGAAGGATGCTAGGAAGAAAAGGAGTTATGTTTACACACTGTGCACATACAGATAAGGGTTTTTAATTATCTACAGCCCTCCCAGAGGGTGAAGGGGCTATGCCCACCAAAATCTGATGGGACTTCAGGATGCTCAAGAGAAAGAGCAACAGAAAGGTCACATTCAACACAAATAATGTGTAATGCAGTTCATCTTCAGTGTCAACTAAAATCTTCTAAAAATCAATCATACTAAACTCAAATTAAGTGCCAATGCACACATACAATATCAGATTTTCACTACACTATTATTGTGGGCTAAAGGGGGTGAATTTTGGGGGGGATCTTTCAATGCTCATCTTTAACTAATTTTGTGTGTCTTTTTTATCAATGAATCACTCACAATACCAGCATAAAGAGGCAGAGAGAGGAAATCGTAACCATTACCATACAGTTTGTACAGTTTGCTCACTGGCAAGCAAACTTTTTTTCAGGACCGTCTCATTTTCAGCTGTCATACCCATAGATATCCATAATAAAAGCTAGATGTCTCGTCCGCGCTGCTGGCCAATGGAGGTCGACATCCGCACCTTTCGGCCATCTTGTCACAGGCAGCTCGCTCACTCCTAACATTGTGTTTTAATGGTGCATGCACTTTTTAAATAACCATAACTTGCTCAATTTTCTACCGATTTTCAAACGGTTTGGTTTGTTATAAACGTCAGAGATGTAGTTATCACACTGTATACTTATGAATAATAAGTGTATAAATAAATAATCATCCAGAATTATAGCCACGTTAATAACGTTTGTAAGAAACCAAACCGTTTGTAAATCCGTCAAGATTTCAACGAGATTTACTATTTGTGTTCGTGCTGATCACTCATCTTACATCAGGTACCACAGAGCCCGTCAGAAAGCTTGCCTGTGACAAGATGGCCGACGGTGATGACGATAGAGGCTCCGCCGTAAGACATCTAGCCTTTATTATGGATATCTATGGTCATACCCTCCAAAATGATTATGTGCTGAAGTACTACAAACTGTGTCTTTTTCAGTGTTTATGATGGGTAGCAACCCGCAAAGGTGCAATACCGCCACCTACTATGTTGGAGTATGAACCAGCTACTGGCGCTGGATTATTTATGATATTATCATGTGTAGTATTAACATATCAATATTTATTTTTTTATATCACAGTTATAGTCAATACCAGAATATTGCAACACCCCTACATCGAATAGTATCCAGAATGCAAAAGTATATTATGATACTCATCACATCATCATATAAATACACAAGATATTTTTGTAAACTAACAGCAAAATAGTAATGTCCCATTCCTGTGATGCTATCTGAAACTTTTCATGTGAAGGTCAAAGTGACGTTAGCGACAGTGTATTGAATTGTCATTAAAAAAAAATGGACTATTTGTATTATATGCATGTTTCTGATGCTGTGAACTTGTCATGAACTGATATGTTGTGTGATGTTTGCACATATCAAACTTACTCAGTATTTACAGAATTCATCAAAACCACACCTCTCCCAGAATTCTGGCATTTCAAAGCAATGAATTGAGACCAAACACCGGTCAGACAAATCCAGTGGATCTGAGAGACATGTTGACATCTGCCTGTCCTTGCTCTCTCTCCCATTTTCCTTCTTTCTATTTCCTCCCTTGCTCTGATCAGAGGGGCCGTAATCCTCCACAGCAGCTCTCGGTTCAAACAGACTCTGTCAAACGCTTTCCATCCATCTTCCTCTCCCTCACTCACACACATACACAAATCACTTCCCTTCTCTTTTGCACACAAATGCACATCTCCCCTCACACACCTTTATCAAACGAGTCAGGGTCTTTGTGTTTGTCAGGGGGTGCTTTCTGCCTTGAACAGGCACGCATCTCCTGCTGACCATTTAAAAATACTGCAGTCCGCTGTACTAGCCCTCACATACAGATTCACATGGAAATGATAAAAAACTATATAAAGATAAGCACACAATCATGCATAGAACCACATTAACATATACCTTCCATTTCCCACTTGTCCACCCGCTCTCTATTTCTCCTGACGCCCATTGTCATGGGTGTTGACTGTACTGAATGTTATCTCCTCCGATAAAGATGTTTTGATTCTATTAGGAGGTATATTGAAAAGAAACTGATCCTCATTGTCAGGATCCTGTTATTAGGTTAGACTCGAAGCTTCTTCCTGTTGCTGTCTGCCATGTCCAGCTCACCATATTTAACAAATGTCTTATTTGTCACTCATTACTATGAATAGATGATATCTTTTATTCAATTAGCCAATGACTTAGGAAGACCACAAAGCAGTGATTGGATGGGGAAATAAAATGTATTTTAAAGGGGTAGTTCACTCCTGAACTATCCCTTTAAACAAGAACTGGAACCATTGTGTGTCATTCCAGAGGCTTTAAATCCTCCTTTTCTTCATTAGAGACTCGGCCCAACAGAAGGCGCAGATTATCAAGTACAACCAACCATGTAAAATACACTGATGTAAGAACAAAAAAAGCCTCTCTGACAGTAAAATTAAACACTTAAGTCATAAAGCCGACTGTGCATTATCAAAGTTGGACTAAACAGCCATCCATCCATATGATATACTGGTCTATCACTCTTAAAGAGTTAAACAAGTGGTTTCTAAACAGTTTTCAAAGGGCTGCTCAGCTAATTCTAACCAAGTGTATTTCTCAAACTCCCAGATGCCACTGAAAAGCCTTTAGACAAGGGATGCACCGATATGAAAATTAAATATAACCGATATATTGGCCGATAAATCCAAAGTTTTATGTAGGTTCTTTTAAGGCCTGATTCCAATCATATTTCAAGCAATTTAAAACCATCATGGTTACGAGTGTCCATCTGAAGTGTCTCCACTGACGGAAATAATCCATTAGGTATAGGGCATTTCAGAATGTTTGTAACCAATAGGCACCAAGATACTTCCGGGTGGCAGAACGCGAGCGGCTTCTACTGACCAACTGAAGAGATCCAGCTGGCTACTGTTTCAGTTACATAGTTAAAATCATTGTTGTTGATCAAAGTTGAAACGATGGCGAAAACATGTTGTGTTTGGGGTTGCGCAGCCAGATATACAGCAAAAGGTGTAGGGTTTTATCGATTTCCGTCAGAAAAAAGTAAATCTATCCAGCGGAACCTGTGGGTGAGGAGGTTAAAGCGAGTGGACGTCGTCAAAAGTAGTGCATGTCGTCTTCTTTGCGCTTCCCAGCCCGACACATTAACTGTAATTACGAGCCCGATTTAAACCCAACCATTTTTAATACGTAGGTCGTTATAACTGACGTTCTCAACTACTTTCTATGTTAACACACAAACCACTGTTATAAAATAAAAGCAAGCAGATACTGCGTGCATGGTTTGGCATGACTGAATGCGCGCAAAGTGCGCTCCCTTAAACATTCCTAAAGCTGACATCAGTTCATCGCGATCTCACACATCTCTTGTTATTATCAATGAAGCTGACCGCACATTGAATCTTTCATAAAATATACACTTTGTTTGTTATAATTAGAGGATTTGCCAGCATACAGAATTCATCTCTGAACAAAAAGTCTTAAATCTTAAATGCATCTGATGGGACATTGCGTTCAAGAAAATCAACACACATGTCTGTGATTGGCTACATCGCTCAACGCTGCAAACATGTTATAAAAAGAAACTCTGTCCTGTAAATCCTTTCTATTTTGTTTTAGTTGTTCTTGTTGCTTTTCTGCAACAGATTAATAAAAATGTATTAGTATTATATGTTTTATTAATAGATATTTCTAGTTTGCGGGAGTCCCGCGAATCGATTTATTCATAGACATCATATAGGTGTTTATGGTTTTATTGTCCCGCAATCCGCACACACAGAGTGAGTGCATTACCACCCGCGCTCGGCCATCAAATCTAGTCCCGCGCCGCACTCTTTTGCGTTGGGAGTACACGTTTCTAGATCAAAGAATCTAAGCTCTAATGATCATGTTAACTATGTCTGAATTTCCACCACGTCTGTTTTTGAATGAACTGTTGAAATGTAGATTAGATTACAGCCGACGGTGTGTCTCCCTTCCAAGCAATTTACTAGTGTTGCCATAGGAACGCTTCGGCTTTTGCCACCCGGAAGAACGTCTATTACTGTTGTGACTTCATGGTGAATTGTCGTATATATCAGCTTTAAGACATCTGGCAAATTCTCTTAACGGACCGATAACGACAACATTAAAACTAGGGATGCTCCGATCGATCGGCCGGAGATCGAGATCGGCCGATAATCACATTTTGTGACTCGATTGGTGCTCATTAAACTTGGCTGATCTCACAAACCGATCACAATTTGATGATTTCAACACGTGAGAAGGTAACATGATGCGTGGGGACTACAGTAAATGATTTGGCGCCGCAGTCATGTCATCGCCGGTGTGGAATTACTACGATGTTTTGGGAAACAATGAAAAAAAATTTATGAGACGCGCTCCAGTTCATGCGCTGGCGCTTCTGTGTCCTGATTATATTGTCTGTTATATTTGCTTCTTATTAAATCCAGGCAATTGGTTGGATCTAAGTTACATCAGACTTCTCCATTTTAGGAGTTTAAATGTTTAATTTGTCCTCCAAAGTTTACTATTGGACAATGTTTAAATAAACCTTGTGGGCTGCATCAGACTGCTCCATTTTCTCCATTTTCTTTGTATTTATCTTTGTCTTATATTAAGAATATTAAGCATCGGAATCGGTATCGGCCAATCACCATGACAAGAAATCGGTATTGGCTGCAAAAATCCTGATCGGAGCATCCCTAATTAAAACTGATCATATATCGGCATGATGGCCGATATATCGTGCATCCCTACTTTAGACAAGAGACGCTGAGGCCAGGCCTGGATTTATGTTGTGTTGATTTTGTTTTATTATGTGACAGCAGTCATCCGTGAGGGGCTGCTGTCTTTTACTTTCGTTTTGTATTGGTTTTATTTTGTTATTAAATTCTTTAAATGTTCGTTGGTTCCCGCCTTCTTCCCATAACATCTGAACTGCATTACAATTAGTTTTCAATGACATTCATGAGAGGTCACCTCTCAGTGTTTAAGAGGATCTTATTTATGATCCCAGCACTTGCTGTGAGACAAATGCACAGTTCAGCACCTTAAATCAAGATGTTAGCCACTTCCAGCACAAATATACTCAGCACACTAGAGTTTTAGAGCTGTGCTGTTCTGCAGCTGAAACTGCAGCGTTAAAAGAATGAAAAAAAAAACATTTTAGCTGAGATGTGAGATTATAAAATGCATGTGAAAAGAGAGAAAGACTGCAAATATTGGCAACAAATATTGGCAACAAATGGCACAGCAACTGTGTGCATGTAAATAAATAAATAACATGCTGTTCAAAATAAATAAAATAATCATGTAGCCTATTCAAATAAAATTTAATTGATTTTTAAATAAAACTTTTTTAAAAATCAATTAAATTAAAATAATATACATGTAACAAATCAATTAACAATAAATTAAAGATATACTCTACAACAAAGGGGAAATATAAAACTAACATTACTGCACAACATATGCAAGACATGAACATGCAGGTATAACACAATGCATACACTCAGAACGCACACACACACCACAGCATACATGTGTGATCAGCAGTGAGGGACAGGCTGTCGATGAGGGGGGTGTGGATTTGATTTCTCACCCAGACTGAAGGCTTTTCCCTTCAGCTTTCCTCAAAACAATCCTGGGGCGTTTCAGAGCCACTGATGCAGATAATAAATCAGAGATCATAAAAGTTCATTTTCCACACAGCGGAGTCAGTAATACAGTGCTGATGTGTGCTGGGCCAGCCCGAGGGTGGGGTCTGCCTGTCATCACTGCATGCCAAATTTCATCAACTAAAGGAAAGATGGTTAAAGGTTTCAGCTGACTTGAGCTTAGTTTTGTCTTCAATAATGATCTGGCTAGATGGCAACAGCTGGCCCTAGAACAGTAACTGAACAGATTCTGTTTTAGCCTAAAGGCAAACTGCCACAGTCAGAGTGAACTGAATAATGAAGTATGGAGGACCTGCATGTAAAAAAAAAAAAAATTAGATATGATCTCTGAAACTAAAGGCCAACACAGTCCACATCAAGAAAAACGATACTCGGTTACTAACGTAACCTCGGTTCTCTCTAGAAGAGGGAACGAGTATTGCGTAAGTTTAGCTTACGCTACGGGAAAGATTCATCTTCTCGAGATACTGAAGCCAAAAAATTATCCTTAATTTTTGTATACCTTGTCAACGCAGTGCAGCAGCTAGCAGACCTAGAGCAGGCTATCTTGCGTGCTCATTGGCTGCTCTGCAGGCAACCGCTGCAGCCTACCAGTGAGCAGGGCGTGACATAACGCCCAATGAAGGGCGCCCGCGCCTTCATGGCGTCACAGCCCGCCAGAATGGGCGTGGCTTCAGCCTATAAAGGAATGGGCTGTAGGCTGCTTCCCTGGTTTTTGTCGACTGAAGCGAAGTCGCTCGTGGCGCGAGCACGGCCAGTTACGCAATACTCGTTCCCTCTTCTAGAGAGAACCGAGGTTACGTTAGTAACCGAGTATCGTTCTCTTACGAGAGGTTCTCTTGTATTGCGTAAGTTTAGCTTACGCTACGGGAACACTTTGTCAACGCCGTGCGCGCCAAGCATCCACATGAGACCCCGAACTTAGGGGGGAACCCCATAAGTGGAAAAATAAGGTGGCCGGCCGTTTCGCGGGCCATCACTTGTACATAAGCACACATAGGGAATACAGAGCAGTGCGGGCGCGGGTCTGTATAGGCACATGGCATAACCCCTTTAGTGCAGCTCAACCAGGAGAGCTAAGTCATGTGAGAGTGATCTGAGCAGGGGATCTGGGCAGAATACATCTCTCGTTTAGACTGACAGTAGTTTAGCCTGCAAGGCGGGAACTTCTAGGTTATAGAACCTGACAAAGGTAGACGGGGAGCTCCAGCCCGCCGCTACACATATGTCGTGGATAGAAATCCCGCTGGACCATGCCCACGAAGAGGCGACGCCTCTCGTGGAATGAGCCCTGATGCCCAGAGGGCATTGCAGATCCTTTGACGCATAAGCGATCGCTATAGCGTCTACTATCCATCTGGACAGGCTCTGTTTCGAGGAGGCGAAACCCTTGGTGCGCCCTCCAAACGAAACAAAAAGCTGTTCCGAGCGCCTGAAGGAGGCGGTGCGCGTAATGTAGCTCCTCAGCGCTCTGACGGGGCAGAGGAGGTTTACATCGCTTTCACTGTCAGACACTGCGAGAGCAGATAGTGAAATAACTTGCGCTCTAAATGGAGTGCCCATCACTTTAGGGACATAGCCGTGTCTAGGTCTGAGAATAACTTTAGAGTCATTTGGTCCAAACTCAAGACACGACGCGCTGACAGACAGCGCGTGTAGATCCCCTACGCGTTTTACTGATGACAGCGCAGTCAGAAAAAACGTTTTCAGTGATAGATATTTCAACCCCACGGAGTCCAGTGGTTCGAAGGGAAAAGCTTTCAGGGCCTCGAGGACCAGTGAAAGATCCCACATAGGAACCGACGGGGGGCGCGGCGGATTCATCCTTCTAGCTCCTCTAAGGAAGCGGATGACCAACTCATGTTTCCCCAGCGGCTGGCCGTGCGTTGGTTCTGCAAACGCTGCTACGGCCGCCACGTACACTTTGAGCGTGGAAGGGGATCTTCCCTTATCCAACGGCTCTTGTAGGAAAGTGAGCAGATGACCGTTTGGGGGTGTAAGGACCACTCCCCTGGGGGAACATTGTCTCTGGAGAGTCTGTCTGGGCCGTCGTTCAGATGGCCAGGCACATGCGTCGCCCTCAGCGAGCGCAGGTGTGTCTGAGACCAAATAAGGAGGCGTTCCGTCAGATTGCAGAGTTTTCTGGATCTGACACCGCCCTGACGGTTTATATAGGAAACCACAGATGTGTTGTCCGAACGGACAAGAACATGCTGGCCCTGTATGAACGGGAGGAAGCACTGCAGTGCGTTCTCGACCGCCATCATTTCCAGACAGTTTATGTGAAACTCCTTCTCCCGGTCTGACCACTGGCCAAAGGCCGGTCTGCCCTCGAATAGCGCTCCCCAACCTGAGTTGGACGCGTCTGTTGAGATGACTTTCCGGTAAGAGACGGTTCCCATCGTTACTCCCTGCTGGAACCAGCTGGCCACTAACCAGGGCTGCAGAGCTGCTATGCAGGTCTGAGTCACTCTGATTTTCCGACCGCCAGATACCCAGGCTCGGGGGGGCACGCGAGCATTCAGCCAGCGTTGGAGTGGGCGCATGCGCAGTAGGCCCAGCTGGAGCACCGCTGCAGCTGATGCCATACAGCCCAACATCCTCTGAAAAATTTTCAAAGGGAGGAAGCTGCCCTTCTGGAAAGAAGCGGCTAAGTGGCGAACACGGCGCGCGCGCTGTGTCGACAAACGAGCCGTCATGGTTACTGAGTCCAGTTCTATTCCTAAGAAGGAAATTGACTGGCTGGGCAGTAGTGAGCTCTTGGTCCAGTTGACCGTGAGACCCAAGCTTTCCAGATGACTGAGTAGCACTGTTCTGTGAGATAGAAGTTCTGTCTCTGATTGTGCCAATATCAGCCAATCGTCCAGATAGTTCATTATACGCAGCCCCTGACTTCTCAGGGGGGCGAGCGCCGCGTCCATGCACTTTGTAAATGTACGGGGTGCCAGGGACAGGCCGAACGGCAGGACGGTGTATTGATATACCTGACCGTCGAAGGCGAATCTCAAAAATTGCCTGTGACGGGGTACTATCTGAATCTGAAAATATGCATCCTTCAGATCTAGAGAGATAAACCAGTCCCTCGGGCCAACGTGCGCGAGGATTTTCCTGGTCGTAAGCATTTTGAACGGTCTTTTCGCAAGCACTTTGTTCAAATGTCTCAGATCTAGGATGGGTCAGAAGGCTCCGTCCTTCTTGGGCACGGGAAAATAACGGCTGTAAAAGCCTGACTCGCTTAGAGAAGGCGGTACCATTTCTATAGCCCCTTTGCACAGCAGCTTTGCTATTTCTGCGTGAAGTAGGTGTGCTACTTCCGCATTCACTATTGTCGCGGTCCGGGCTCGAAAGCGCGGGGGACGGCGAATGAATTGTAGTGTATAGCCCTGCTTTATTGTGCTCAGCACCCATTCTGAAATCCCTGGGATTTTTTCCCACGCGGCTATGCGAGCCGCTAGGGGGCGAATGGCCTCCGTGTTCAGACCGCCATTTGCTGGCTTGTGAAACTGAACCGGAGCCGAGAGCGCGGCGCGCGCGCTCTTGATTCTGGGCAATGGAGGCTCGCTGACAGCCGAAACCGGCTGATTTATGTGAGATGTCCCGATCATAGGGGATGGGGAACACACTTTTACCACATTTTGATGCGCGAGCCGTGCTCTGGGTGACAGAGCTCTCTGTAAGCGTGAGCGCGTGGGCGCGGGCACGAGACTTACAACTGTATCTAACGCCCCGGTCATAATAGACGGGGAGCGTTTTATTAACGCTCTGCGTTTCATGATAATGCTTAAGCGCGCGGGCGGGGCCCAGGGAAAGGTTTGTGTTAGTAAGCGTGAGCGCTCTCCGGCGGGCACGAGACTTACGTTTATAACCTGTTTGTTTGACTGTGTAACAGAGCGGGCAGATAGTGGGCACAGACTTGTGGACACATTTCTTACATGCAACACTCGAGCGGCTTTTCTGCGCTTTATGAGAGTGTGCTCTGTGAGTGACACATGATTTTGAGTGCTTATGTGTAGGGGTGAGCACTGGGACGGTGGCACTTTCACTACACTTAAAACATTGACGGCATGAGCCGGACCAGACATTACACTCTTTTTGAGATTTCTCTGGGTCGCCGTGAAAACGGCGTTTGTGTGCAGGCGAGAGGGTGAATAAACCGGCTCGTTGGCTGCTAAATGGACCGCTGCAGTAGCCTGTTTGAAGGGGACTGACAGGGAAATGAATTTTGACGGCGGTCCGGCCGCAGCGGGACACGCGCGTCTTTTCCCTCTTACTGTTAGGAGGGCTTCGCGTGCTCAGACTTCAGCGTGATTCTCTGCCGAGGCCCTCTGGGAGGCGGCGGTCTATGACGGCTGTCTGAGCACGACCTAGGGCGGCCGCCCTGACGTCGCTGCGAAGGCTGAGGCTGGGGCTGTGCTGGACGCTGGGTGCTGGTTCGCACAGGAGGCTGGCTTTGTCTCTCGCGAGAGCGGCCTGTGGCAGAACTCGAGCGTCGCGGCAGGAAGAGGTTCATGGCCTGCGTGGTCTTCTGTACCTCAGAAAAACGATCAACGATCCCGTTAACCGCTGGGCCGAAGAGACCAGAGGGGGTAAGCGGCGCGTTGAGAAATGTGGCTCGCTCAGACTCCCTCATATCCGCGAGCGTTAACCAAAGGTGCCTCTCCGTAACGGTTAACGCGGCCATAGCTCGTCCGATAGCCTGGGCTGCTGCTTTGGTAGCGCGGAGAGAAAGATCCGTTGCGCTTCTCAAATCTGTAACAGCAGCTGGATCCCGGCCCTTCTCGTCCCATTCACGGAGGAGGTCGGCTTGCAGGATCTGAAGCACAGCCATGGAATGTAAAGCAGACGCGGCCTGGCCGGAGGCAGCATAAGCGCGGCCGACCAAGGCGGACGTGGCTCTACAGGCTTTAGACGGGAGCGCTGACCGTGACCGCCATCTCGCGGAGGGCGGGCAAAGGTGCGCTGCAACCGTTTCTTCCACCGGTGGAATAACCGTGTACCCTTTCTCGGCGGCGCCGTCCACTCGGGAGAGCGACGCGGAGGCTGGTGACTGTAGTCGCGACGAAAAAGGAGAATTCCACGAATTCTCTTTGTTAGTCAACTCCGCGTGAAGTTCCGGCAGGAATGGAGCGGGCCTCGTTGCTGAAGCTGCGCGGCGGCGGCTTTGAAGGAAGCAGCCGTCGAGCCTATTCAGTGCGGGTTCCTCAGGCGGCGACTACTCGAGCCCGAGGCGGTCCACGGCCTGGGTTAGCAAACGCATTAGCTCAGCGTCAGCTCCAGCGCGGGTACAGGTGGATTCCTGGATCGACGAGGCGTCGGAATGAAGCGACCATTCCTCGCTGTCCGATGCCAGGATAGAGCAGCAGTCCCTCGTGGTGTGTCCCTCGGCCTCATCCTCTGAAGCGACGGCAGTGAGGCTCGTGAGCGGCAACTGCGCGTCGGGGAGGGGAGGCGGGGAAGGCGAGAGTGAGGCTCGAGGGAGGTTCTCCGGCGAGCGCGTCGCTGTGGCCACAGGTTCCGGCTGTCTCAGGGAACGGCGCTTCTTCTTGCGCGGTCCCACAGAGGGCGGAGTGACTGCTGTAGATCTGAGAGCTTCGAGGCGAGCCCGCAGGGTCGCCAACGGAAGTTCCTCACAGAGCTCGCAACCCCCGGAAGCGAGGGCGAGCTCGGCATGTTCCAGGCCCAGGCAGAGAGCGCAGATCAGATGGCGGTCTCTGGCGCTGAGCGGGGCTCTGCACGAGCCGCAGGAAGTGCGAGGCATCTTTAAAAAGACGCTCGCTGCTCTTTTAGAGATGTGAAAATCAATCTAATGCAAGGCAAAAGGATACGTCGCCGGATAGCGTAGCTCGCACGGATGGCTGAAGGTGGCGAAGACGGCCGGATTCCTCAGTGCTGTCCTAAGCTGGCTGTTCGCTGTTCGACGGCGGCGATGGCTTCTCTCAGATCCAGCGATGCGAAGAGCTCACTGAAGAGACAAAAATCAGGGAAGCAGCCTACAGCCCATTCCTTTATAGGCTGAAGCCACGCCCATTCTGGCGGGCTGTGACGCCATGAAGGCGCGGGCGCCCTTCATTGGGCGTGATGTCACGCCCTGCTCACTGGTAGGCTGCAGCAGTTGTCTGCAGAGCAGCCAATGAGCACGCAAGATAGCCTGCTCTAGGTCTGCTAGCTGCTGCACTGCGTTGACAAGGTATACAAAAATTAAGGATAATTTTTTGGCTTCAGTATCTCGAGAAGATGAATCTTTCCCGTAGCGTAAGCTAAACTTACGCAATACGAGAGAACCTCTCGTAAGAGAACGTGGGAGACACTCATTTACTCATTTGGGAAACAAATCCAAATACATGACAATGTCGTTGTTAGTGCCATGCTCTACAAGCTGAACTGCAGCTAACCCATCTAGAACTGGTTTACACACAGTATTAATATGCAATCTCCCCCAATACAGTTCAAACAGTGTTGGATGAACTGGACCTGGAAGATTAACTTCAGACATGAATGCCTGATAATCACAAGCTTTGGACTGATTATTATAAACCGTTAAACTGTGTTTTTAATTTGTGTGTGTGAGGGGGGATGGAATAATCATGGAATTGAGGCCCTGATACACACCACTGGCTTCAACACTGGTAATCCAACTTACCCTCCAAGTCTCCACACACACTCATCCTCTCAGTGTTCCTTAAGTGAAATCTTGGATTAAGTCTTTCCTCCTATAATTTTCCATTCAAAATAGTCAGAACTCATGAATATCTTGCGTGTCCAGGTTCATTTAGCAAACTTTTCCTCAAAATAAGTACATGAAATATGGAAAAGATTCTGCTGATTTCATCTGGAGCTTGTGATGAGCATATTGTTCCAATGCAGTTATCATTTGAGGTGTGGACTTCCCTATTCTCATAGAATTAGAATGATTAATAAAACTCTGTAGCTAAAATTATCATTAAATTTATCATCTTTATCACATTGGTTGTGAATGGCCTTTAAGACTGGGCATAAGCCCTTGCCATAAAGTATGAAGCCTCTTCCCTCTTGTTGGCAGTGATTTGATGAGGGTGGACACACTTTAGGAACATGACCGCTGAATTCTAACACACTTAAACTGCACTAAGACCCTGTCAGTAGCTTTTCCTATTAAATCTAGCACTCAGAAAGCAGATGTGTGCAGATTCAAAGCCTAAAATAAATTACTGCCCCATCGAAGTCAACTGAACACACTGGATAGGCTTGGAACCACATTGCAATTACCAGTGAGGCTGCAAAGCACAGTTTTAAAGAATCTATCAGCTCCACCACTGTTTCAGGAGAAAACCCATTTTCTTACAAACTCACACAAGTGATAAATCACCCCCTCCACATTAACTGTGAGACCAAAGGGAAGAATGGACAGAGGGAGGGAGAATAGAGATGGAAACAGTTTCCCAAAAGGTCACAAGAAAAGCAACTAAAATGGTGCCTGTAGCAAAAAAAAAAACATTGTGTCTGTGCATATTACAGCTTGAAACGGCAAGACGAATCAAGTAACAGTAGCAACACAACAGTCAACAATGTCAAGGCAGCAGAGAGTTTAAGAACAAGGTGACAATATTTGTGTGCTTGGATTTTCATTGGATTTCTCCTACCCTTGCAAAAATTGCCTTGTATTTCAAGACTGTTTATATTACAGCCATTGTGATAATTACAGTTGTTTTTTGAAGAATCATGCTGTGAGTCAAGTCAATATCTGCTTGTGTCAAGTCTTATGAAGTTATTCTGATAACACATTCAGACAACCATAGCCGTTAAATTACTGCTAAGAATGAGTTCAAGAAATGACTCACTCATTTAGAGGCGAGAGAGAGAGAGAGAGAGAGAGAGAGAGAGAGAGAGAGAGAGAGAGAGAGAGAGGCAGACAGACAGACAGACAGAGAGATTACGATTACTGTCTGCAATACGGTTTTCCATACTGACTTTCAATAGCACCATTCAAGTGCTGATGATGAAGACGTTTGCATGAGCACACACAGACCCACAAGCATGTAGCGTGAGTGAAGATGTCACACTGGTAATGGCCTGGAGGCAAACCATCATGGGTGTCATATGTAGAGATAATGAAGAACAAGGCGCACAAAGAAGTATCTTTGCTGAAGGCTGACCGAGATGTGCTCACTTCCATCCATATGCGTGTGAGTAGACAGATGAGCTATTGTCCACCGCTGGTAGATTACACACCACTCTACCATCACAAGTAGCTACAAAAACATATGCAGATGAGTCTCATCAATATGCATTTTATACAAATCCAATGTAAATTCGGTCTGTGGTTGTTGGTGGACTCATTTTCTGAACTTTTTGCCACAAAATTTTCATTGAATGAGCTGCGGGTGCCGCTGCGCCCAGCCTTCTGCTCCTGGCCTGACGCCAGCGCTCTTCTCCTCATCTGCGTGCAGGAGTCGGGACAGGAAGATAGCACTCCATTCTGTTTTCTATTTACCTTCCTCCCTCGCTCTGTTTGTCAGAGCCCTTGGCGTAAACACGGAAGGCTGCTTTCGAGTCCTTTCAGCAGGGGGCTCCTGTGGTTTGTGATGAAAGAAACGTAATCCATTCCTCTTTTCTTTCCCTTTCTGCAGTTGGTCAGGCTGTTTAGTTTGATTTTCTACATGCTTAACCACGTCACATTTCTTGTGCGCGTGAATCCGAGGGGTCTGGGTGAGCATGCATGACCGTTCCCCAGAAACTAAATCACAGAGACACTGGAACAGTGGAAATAACCTGTGCATTTACCATGTTTATCTTCCCTTTTTACTCTAAGAGGATGTTCCATCCCAAAGCACTGCAGTGACATGAATCACCCTGACAAGATTCAAATATCACCTTCATTCATGTTAGCTGTGCCAAATAAAATAACTTATAAAGTGCATCCAATGAAGGCTTGAAAACGTTTATCTTGAAGGTGATGGAAAAATACGGCAGGTGCACAAAATGCCATGCAACAGCTATAATTCCTTGTCTGCATCCCTGAAATGATACAGCACCATTCATAATCCTGAAAAATGTGTGGATTCCTATAAAAGGAGGAATAATTAACACTCAATTAACAATCAACTCAGCATATCCAATAGTTCAATGGATGACAAATGAACCATGCTGATTTATGGAATGAGTTCAATGACCATTCACCTTGAATTTTATCAATGCCCATGATGACAGGACTCACTGGCGCCCTCTAGCACACACTGCAGTTGTGATTTGTATGTGTATGTCTGTGTGTGGTGAGGTACATTAAGAGGCATAATGGAGCTAAAAAGTCATGTTTCCATGGGAACACTTATAGATGTGTGAGTGGGTGGCTGAGGGACTGAAGCTCACTGATACAACGGAGATGCCTAATGCACAGAGAAAGAGAACCACATTCACAGATTGGATACACAAATGCAACTGCAGACATACACACTGCCGAGCTTCAATGCATCTGTTACATAGTACAGACATGTACAACATGGTTGCAGTTTGCTGAATGGAATCTGTGCCTACAGAAATCAAGACAGCGAAAAACATGTTGGTTAGTTCAGTCCAATGCTTACTGTCAGGGTGAATTAAACCTTACCTTGGCAACTCAGAATGCACAAACGTCAAAGCCAAATGTACCATGCTTTTATCTCCCAGACAAATGCTAAACAGATTGAAACCAAAGTCAACAAGAAGTCGACTCACCTCAAATCACAAGTACAATTCCCTGAAGGGTCAGGGACACAATCTTACTTCAAAATAAAAAATATTCTGTCCTAACGGCAAATGGAAAGAGAAGTTCAACATAAAATCCAGCAGTTGCTGGAACCAGCCCCTCTCAGAATTGATATTAAGAACACACTGGCCTGGCAGGAAATGATGCGTAGATGGCACCGTCACCCTCCCTCTAGCTTCTCATCTTTCTCTCTCTTTGTAAGTACAAGAAATCATATTTAAAACTTGTAGTCTGACACCACTTTAAAAATGAGATTTGAGGATGTTTCAAACAGCAAGTTCACCTACAAAAGAAATAAGATATGTATGCCTGTCTGCAGGTTTCAAATCATTTCATGCATCTGAAACAAAACTAATTTATTACCTGTCACGCATGGCTTAGCAGAAGCAAATATAAAAGCCAGCATAGAGGGATGTTTTCAATATAATCCTCGTGGCCTAACCCCTGGGAAGATCTGTACCAGAAATACTTTGTTCTGCTCTTTTTCCTCAGGTACATTACTGAAACTACAGTACACTGAGGAGAGGTTATATCACCAAGTTCATCATAGCAAAATTTTCCAAATTTGGAACAACCTAAAGCCCAATTCACAATGACACTGCATTGGCGGCTGCTAGTAGTGGCATGTCTTCTGTGTAACAGGGCATGGCGTGAATCAAAATCACTTAGAATGCAGACAATTACTGGCATTTTTTTTGATCATTGAAATCCAAAGACTTTCAGTTGCTTTTCTGCCCCAAAATAATTGTCAGTGTGAACAGAGCTTAAGGTTAAGTGCACAATGCTGTTACAGTAGTTCATAGATTTGAACATAACCTTTGGGTTACGAGTCTTGATGTTTAGTCTAAGATCACAAGGCATGTGGGAATAAAGTCTAACATTGAATTTAAACCACAGCATAAACATCAATCCAAAGCTTTCTTATTATATTTCCATTGTTGGATTATCTGCACCACACAAATGAGGTGCTAGTGAAATTTACAACCAACAGACTTGTACTGTAAACACAAGGATTAAGTTGTTAAAAAAAACAGCCAATTTGAAAAGATGACAAAAACACGGGGTTGAAAAAGACAGATATAAGCGAAGACGGACAGCCTGTAGTTTCGTAATGGGACTCACATGTGCCACAGTGGTGACAGGAAGCTGAGTTTCTCACTTGTGGAAATCACTCTCTCCTCATTATCCACAAAGACACAGGAGCTCACGTACGCACCAGCACGCACACGCGGTGGGACGTGGGGGACGCACAGCGGGGGTCTATTCTGAAGATGTCACAAGCAGACAGATCTGTCACTCACAATTCACACATTTACCTACAGATCCCATTCCAGTTGCACACAGAATCGCACATGACATGAGCATATGGTCATATACACGGACAGATCTGCAATATTCTCGCTATGTTCCTAACATAAATATTTACTGTGCAAATAAACAGTACCTGGAAACTGTTTTGTGCATTGACAGAACAAAGTTAATTTACTTCCCACAGAAACATCACGTACATAAAAGGACAAATTTCCATGACGCCAAACACGTTTGTTGCTAAACTAACACAAATAGTGGGATGATTAGTCGTAAAAATTGTTGTAGTAACCAAATCATAACAGAAGAGTTAGGTACATGGTTCATTTGTCCAACCACACACACGCAAACAGGTTTTCAACAGGCCAGTAGAGGGAAACATTCAAGCAGAGTCTCATTAAGCACAAGATTACAAAAATTGATTTTTCTTCCTCTAAGATTCCTGTTGGCTATTGTGTCTTACCGAGTTGTTCGAATGAAACACATTTTTACTCAAACCTCTTGCAGTTCAAGATCAGTTTCCCAAAGTCAACTCATCAAGCCGCTATTTAATTGGGTTACAGGGTAAAAATACACTTGCTCTCACAGTACACAGAACAACAGATGAATAAACTCCATACACGGTTTAAATAACAAAACTCCGAAATACAGCGCGCGAGTACTGAATTGAGCTCTCTTTCCTGTATGAATGGACAAAATAATACACACAACATTATGTCTAAATGTCCGTTTTTGGAGAGTATTCATGTAAACTATGCCGGTTGTGTCTTAAACAGTTGTGAGTGTATCGGATGTGCATCAGTGCATTTGATCCGATGTCTTAAAGTGACAGTAATGCGGTCTGTGTCCTTAATATTCAAGCAACGAAAAAAAAAAAAGAGAAAAGTATTCACTGCTCGTTAAAAGCTTTAATAAGGATTCATTATATTTAATTCATACAAATAAATATGTCTGCTGCTTGAAAAAATAAAGAATCATGATGTATGCAAGTTAAAAAGAATGCAAATATCATTAATTGAAAAGAAGACTTCTACTCTAGGAAAAGTGGTTTTATTTAATTTTAAGATATTTAAGTCACAGTAGTTAAATCTGTATCTAGATGTTAATAGATTAATTTTTATTAAATATGTGTTTTATCTATTTACAGATAACTACTTTGAATGAAGCTAAATAAATATAATAATATATATCAAACACTTTTACGTTGTTTTTATTATGTGACTAACAACTAACAACTATAGATGATAATAACAAAGTACAGAAACAACATTTTTATTTTGGGACGGTTGACATTCACTTTAGGACGGTTCAAATTGTTTTTCAGGACGGTTTCAGGACGGAGGTGAAAAAAGTTAGTCTGGAGCCCTGGTAGAAGAGATAACCAAAGCCATTATTCTCACCATTACTGCATCAGTTAGTGACCCAAAAAGAGCAATAGCCAAACTTCAATACAAATTAATTACAACTATTTTACTGGAGGGCAATAGCAAACTTAAACATGGTTGGCCAATCAGCAGCCTATAAGAACAGAGAAAGCGGCTCTTCGTTTGAAAGAACAGAGAGAGTCATTCACCAGTTTCCAAACCAGTCATTCAGCCTAATCTCAACTGCTCGTTCATACTCTAGTGCATGTGAACACACTCTTAAATGCTACATATCTGCTCAATACAGTGGACTCATTCTAACAGCTATGACATTTCTAATATTTTAATAATATAAAGTAGGCTACGGTCTCTCTCACATTATTAATAATGCCTTGTTTTAATTCTATGCATTCCATATTCCCTTCAATCTCCAAGTTTCTCTCTCAACAACAACCAAGAAGAGAAAGACTTTGAAAAATTTCAACATTATATTCATCCTTAATGATAGCACTGCGTTTAAGGTCTCTTAAAGCTCTCTGGGGGCAAAGAGACAAGCAGAATGTCAAGCATTCAAGGCTGAAACGCCACTGGAACACACTGAAATGATTAAGTTTTGTGTTTTATCACAGTCTGATGGTACTTGCTGTTTCTCCTTGAAACTCAGGGGCACTCTGACTGCACTGAGTGCTTAACGCATTCATCTACACTTTATACAAACGAATGAACAAAAAACTGCCATATTGTTGCCTCTCGACTGCATGTAAATGCAAACATTTACCTATAGCTTTATGCTATTGAAAGGCAAGCCACAATTGCCAACATGCAGAGACAATCCTTCACTCACTGCACAAAAGCCCTGTCTTATCAGCCTCTAAAGAGAACAAGTTCCACTCGGTTCACAAAAGCTAAAATACTTCATTAACACAATCTTCATGAATTCATAATTTATACACAGAAACCTCAAGACACAGTCAGCGTCTGTGAACACTGTGAAGTCCCACTATGAATGGAATCCTTCGTGAAATACCACTTACCACAAGCAAGTGTACTCCTCTGATTACTTTATATTCCCGTACAACCCCCCCCCCCCCCCCCCCCCCCCCCAAGACTCACACCCTCAGCCGAGAAAAGAGGAGGATAACAAAACGGTTCAGGTTGAAGTCAATGAGAAACTGGCAATTAGAAGGTTTGCAAACAGCAGTGATGCATTACTGAAGATGATACTCATTTCCACAGCTGTGAGGGTAGAAGTCATGTGATGTGTACAAGGGACAAACTGAACATCAGAAACATGCGTTAAAAGTGTCCTCAGCTGATCTGGGCTGCATTGAGGCAGCCATAAGGGTTTGCAGATGTGTTGCTTTGAGACACAAGACAATGGCTCAAATGGTCAACGGACCCCTCGGTGAACAAGAGTCATGACATTACTGCAGCTGCCCCTGATTTCACATGCAAATTAGGGTAAAACTATTTCAGATAGATAGATAGATAGATAGATAGATAGATAGATAGATAGATAGATAGATAGATAGATAGATAGATAGATGGGCCATCATGGGCGTGCAAAACAGATTGTTTTTGATTACCCTGATGAAATAACTGGAAAATTACGCACGATTACGGGGAACCAAGGTGTGCCAAACAGTATGACACACTTCGTGTCTGCAAATAGCACGGCAATTGCCAGAAATGCTGTGGGTAAAATCTGATCAAATGATAGCCAGCCGCTCTTCTCCACCCTGTGCCGGCAGGTAAAGCGCGCGCAGAGAGGAAACGCTCACGCACGCGGCTCACAGAGAACAAGTTGCGCTCTCGAGTTAACGCGAGCGCGGCAGCCGCGTGCCAGTAACGGGCTCTCTCTCTCTCTCTTTTGCTTTAGACCTTTAACAGTGCTTTTTGTAGCGTTTGATCTCTGGCCAGCCATCCAGAGTCTTTCCAAAATAGCGCTTTAGCGGAGAAACATGTGCGTAAAATAATGAATATCATGTTAACTGCGTCAACTCCACTTTCTATCATAAATCCCGTCTTGAGACTGATATTGTGACAAACTGTAATAACAATCTTATAATCTTAAATCTTATAGGTACCGATCAGAGAAAACTAAAAAGTGTGTCATTAACTTAACCTCATGTTGTTCCGAACATGTAACTGCTATGACTTTCTTCCGTGGAACACGAAATGGTGTAATGCACAATATTAGGGACTGACAGTCTTAATAATCATACAATAAAAGTGAACGGAGACGGAGACTGTCATTATGCCCAACATCTGCTAACCAGAAAGTAAAAAGGCTTTGGTACAACGCGAGGTTGAGCAAACGTTGACAGAAAATAATTTTTGGGTGAACTATCCCTTTAAGAGTCGTTGACAGTCTATGTGCTTTCCATAAAGAATTGCATATCTTAAAATTGCAGTATAAAAATCTCGATAGCCTATGCTGTGCCTAGTTTTAAACGTTAAAAGCTCCAGAGAGTAAAATAACACAATCCAGTAACGCACGGGTGCGGATGGTGCATTGCCCTCCTCACAGCACGCCCTTATACTACATAGAAGGTAACACACCTCGCTTACCTACCTGCTCAAATATAATTTCCCAGTCGCTATTCCGTTAAATAACAAGTTGAAGATGTAAAACACCAATCCTGTTATACAGTTGTCCCGTGTCAAGCGCTTACCTGTTCTCGCTGCGTATTTCACCTCACCGCCGCAGTCGCGCTCACACTGCGGATGATGGGCACCTTCACAGGAATCCCAACTCACTTACTCCACAAATACAGCCAGACGCCCTTTAAAAACACTCGATTCGCTGTGTTTGGGTATCACACAGACACTTATTCTTAACGCAAAGATCCTCCGCGTTTAATTTCCTCAGGCAGAAACGACAGACGAGCTTCAGAATCCCATCAACGACTAAAGCTGAAGCGCTGGTGAGGTGACCGTTAAAACTGCCGCTCGTGCTATAGTTTCCATCATGACGTGCTGATTGACAGAATTTAAAGCGCGCTAAAACGGCAACTGGAACTCCGCGTGCAGAAGCAGTAGCAGCAGCAGCTGTGGGAACGCGCTGTGTGCGCTGCAGTCGATCAGAGCGGCTGTTTCGGAGTTTGCTGGTTCGCAGCTGACTCCCAAGTACCAGAGGAGAGGCGTGAGTCAGTGGCTTTCTGCTGAGACGCAGCGACTGTCTTCTTTTACAAACCCTCCTGACTCACCCGCAGTGACATCCCGAATCTGGCCGCTGATTGGGCTAATTGTAAAATCTTATTGGCTGCAATCAGGGCGCGCGGCTGGCATGAATGAGGCATATGTTGCGCCCCAATGTCTTTTAATGTGTTTATAATGCATGCATTACACCGTGGAGCGGATTTGGGGGGAACACGCGGCTGAACATAATACTGCGGACAGAACGCTCTACGGATTTGAATATCTAATCAGCAAGATCAGTTGGAGATGGAGATTATGTTAACATGTAATACAAACATTTTGTCAGGAGATAAGCTTTACACCAATTTATTTACGCTTATTGTATTTATCAGAGATCAATCAAAATAAATATTCGCATATAAAACAAAAACAAGCCAGGCCGTCAATTTAATTAACCGTATGAAAAGAAGGTGGAAATGTTATCTAATAGCATATTGACCCTTGGACTTACAATGATATTATAAATGTTTTATAATCGCATTGCAGACACAGGTTTATTTGATTTCTGGCTACGTGCATTACTTTCTTAACAAACAATCTGACGAACTTTTCCACCTTGCTGTATATGAAGAAAAATACTGGTTGGCATCATAGGTTGATTCACTGCAATATTACTGAACGCAAAGCACTCAAAACACTGCATCACAGCTCCACCTGCAGGCGCATACAGTACTGCATGCATATTCCACCTGCTACCCTGTCATAGACAAACCCTGGTCCTGAAGGACACCAAAATTCACATTTCGGATATCTCTCTTATTTGAGACTCATTTCAGGACATAACGCCTCTAATAATGAGCTAACGAGTTGAAACAAATGTTTTTGATATGGAAGACATGGAAAATAGCACCAGCCATTCATTTCTAAAGACAATAATCATTGGATGTCTTGTGTTCATTGTTCAACCCTGAAGACAGCAGTCAGTTCAGATCTGAGATGAATCAGCTCATTTCAAATCTCTTGTTTGTTTGTACAAGGCTGAAATGTAAACCAGGCTTGTGGTGATCTTTAATGTGTTTGAGGTATATGTAAACTCTTCACCCCAGTTGTTTTTAAACATTTTAATTGTTTTTTAAATTATTTGACCTAATTGGCTTGTTTAACTAAACTGATTTACAAACACCATGCGAGTTATTTCTTAAATTCAGGGTGAGCAGTACAAGAGAGGTTTGCATGCATTACATACCTGTGGGAATATTCAGAATTTCCCAGTCCGGTGTCTCAAGCATTTGGAAGGACGAACTAATAAACTTTTAAAAGGACCCAGTGGTGGTCTTTTGGATTAGGATTGGGTGTTTAAATATCTAATTACTTGGGGATAGCAAAGATGCTCTGGTCATCCAATGGGTCGATTCTTCCCAATTATCCAATTTAAGTGAATAGTTGAAGAAAGTGGTAAGTTTGTAGACAACAACTTAATTAGTTAGCATGGACTTGTGAATGCTTTGCATAAGCTGTAAAAAATAATGAATAGATTTTAGGACATTTAAATACAAGCAAACTGAGGAATCAATCTTAAACGACCAATAATCAATATACAAGTCTTTGGTATAATGATGATAAATGTACAAGCTGTGCTGACCTGTACGGATACAGTTCTTAAGTCTCTCTCAATATATTTTTAAAATCACACACACACACACACACACACACACACACACACACACACACACACACACACACACACACACACACACACACACACACACACACACACACACACACACACACACACACACACACATTATCATATATTATATATTATATGATATACATTTAGGAACGCTAAAATGGGAACATCAAAGTTCATGACTTCTATTTTTCAGGCTTTATTGTTTGATTCATTGTTTATTAAATAATAGAGAAAAAGAACACAACTAGCAATACATAAATGGTAAGCTGATAACCAATAAAACGCTGATAATAAAATTCTATACTATTTTTGTCTAAATAAATTACAGAAACTGAAATGAATAATTTTAAATGCTGTTAAATGTAGGCATCACAACATTATAAAAAAAAATGGATAATCATTTTGAGATTAGCTAAATACTTTGTTTAAAAGTGTTAATTATAAGCATGTTAAAGATTACCTTCCAATGCTGACTTAATCTAAAAGTAAAAATAGTGTAAAATTAGCGTATACAATTAAAGATCCAATTACAGCCTTTAAACACACACACAATAAATCAACCCCCCCAAAAAATATTACCAATAACCGATATGGTACAGATACTGTATATTGTGCATTCCAAGCAATAATAACAATAATAATGTAATATACTAATATACTAAGCGGCATGATTCCATGCAACTTCTTCACAATGATGATTCAAAATATATGCACAAGTTTATATAACAATTATAAATGCTTCTCTGCAACATTTTCTCTGTGAACATTTTATATCCAACTGTGAACGAAGGAGATTAGGAAAGGACGACTGCAAAGTCAAAGTCATCTGTTATAAAACGAAGGGATTATACTATTGAAAGAATTGTCATCTGTAAAGAACATTGACCTTTTTGTAAATCAATGCAGAGACTATGAATCAACATTGAATATGTCTGTGAAAACACCAAAGTTCCATTGTACAATTGGACGCCATTGATTGAGAAGGCAGAAAGGTCAACTTTGTAATCTGTTACACTTCTAGCCCTTGTCCCAGTGGCTAGGACCTGTCAGATAAAGTTAATTTAAAAGACAAAATAAACACACAAACAATTTGTCAGTTTAAACAAACGTTCCACAGTGGAATTAAAAAAGATCTGGACCCCGATACTTACCATTTTTCTGTCAGTCTGATCAATAGACACTGTGTAGACAGGATGTAGACCAGAGGAAAGGCCATTGATAAGCACAGCACAACGGTGTCAAACTATAAAGACAAGTAAAAGGAGTGACGGCATGGTTTATTTCGGAAAGTTTACTTTCTCAAACCGTCACAGATATTGTATGTTTTACTAATTACATAATTTACTATGCATAAACATCTTGTAATGGAATATTTTGGCTTCACATGACAGAGAATGATCTAGTCCTGTGTCAAGCAATCAGTGTTTCCAGTGATTTTCTGTCAGTTACTTTAGATAAGAATCTAGTTAAGATATATTATTCCTGTTCATGACAGAGAGGTACAATCTAGCATCGCTCAAATGATCAGTGTGTGCAGTGAAGTAGATTTAAAGTTCATAAATTTCTCTCCGCTGACACCTGCAGATAGATTCCTCAGACAGGTTGTGTCTGCTGAGGAATGATCAATAACATCGATTGGAGTGTTTGAGGCCTAAAAAGAACAGGATGAAGGAAGCGAAGCATGAGGGCTACTCATGTAATGTCCTTTTTGGGTCCTCGAGTTTGTGTTAGTGTGTATGCAAGAGAAATAGAGGTCAGCTTAACAGTCGAAAACAAACGAGTAATCAGCTTACATTTTACACGCAATATGGTCATTGAATGCATCTAATATTGCGCTGCCAATAAAAAAATTCACAGTTGAATTAACTGTTGCTTAGTCTTTTGAACGAATTGAGTGAATCATTCAAATCTGTCGCTTACTTCTTTCATTCCTGAATGAATCAGTGTTTGTGAACAAACCAGTTCAGTAAATGATTTAATGATTCACTCAAAGACAGTGGCTGCCTCTGAAATTGCACAGTTACATACTACAGGTCCTTCTCAAAAAATTAGCATATTGTGATAAAGTTAATTATTTTCCATAATGTAATGATAAAAATTAAACTTTCATATATTTTAGATTCATTGCACACCAACTGAAATATTTCAGGTCTTTTATTGTTTTAATACTGATGATTTTGGCATACAGCTCATGAAAACCCAAAATTCCTATCTCAAAAAATTAGCATATTTCATCCGACCAATAAAATAAGTGTTTTTAATACAAAAAAAGTCAACCTTCAAATAATTATGTTCAGTTATGCACTCAATACTTGGTCGGGAATCCTTTAGCAGAAATGACTGCTTCAATGCGGCGTGGCATGGAGGCAATCAGCCTGTGGCACTGCTGAGGTGTTATGGAGGCCCAGGATGCTTCGATAGCGGCCTTAAGCTCATCCAGAGTGTTGGGTCTTGCGTCTCTCAACTTTCTCTTCACAATATCCCACAGATTCTCTATGGGGTTCAGGTCAGGAGAGTTGGCAGGCCAATTGAGCACAGTAATACCATGGTCAGTAAACCATTTACCAGTGGTTTTGGCACTGTGAGCAGGTGCCAGGTCGTGCTGAAAAATGAAATCTTCATCTCCATAAAGCTTTTCAGCAGATGGAAGCATGAAGTGCTCAAAAATCTCCTGATAGCTAGCTGCATTGACCCTGCCCTTGATAAAACACAGTGGACCAACACCAGCAGCTGACATGGCACCCCAGACCATCACTGACTGTGGGTACTTGACACTGGACTTCAGGCATTTTGGCATTTCCTTCTCCCCAGTCTTCCTCCAGACTCTGGCACCTTGATTTCCGAATGACATGCAAAATTTGCTTTCATCTGAAAAAAGTACTTTGGACCACTGAGCAACAGTCCAGTGCTGCTTCTCTGTAGCCCAGGTCAGGTGCTTCTTCTGCTGTTTCTGGTTCAAAAGTGTCTTGACCTGGGGAATGCGGCACCTGTAGCCCATTTCCTGCACACGCCTGTGCACGGTGGCTCTGGATGTTTCTACTCCAGACTCAGTCCACTGCTTCCGCAGGTCCCCCAAGGTCTGGAATCGGTCCTTCTCCACAATCTTCCTCAGGGTCCGGTCACCTCTTCTCGTTGTGCAGCGTTTTTTGCCACACTTTTTCCTTCCCACAGACTTCCCACTGAGGTGCCTTGATACAGCACTCTGGGAACAGCCTATTTGTTCAGAAATTTCTTTCTGTGTCTTACCCTCTTGCTTGAGGGTGTCAATGATGGACTTCTGGACAGCAGTCAGGTCACCAGTCTTACCCATGATTGCGGTTTTGAGTAATGAAACAGGCTGGGAGTTTTTAAAAGCCTCAGGAATCTTTTGCAGGTGTTTAGAGTTAATTAGTTGATTCAGATGATTAGGTTAATAGCTCGTTTAGAGAACCTTTTCATGATATGCTAATTTTTTGAGATAGGAATTTTGGGTTTTCATGAGCTGTATGCCAAAATCATCAGTATTAAAACAATAAAAGACCTGAAATATTTCAGTTGGTGTGCAATGAATCTAAAATATATGAAAGTTTAATTTTTATCATTACATTATGGAAAATAATTAACTTTATCACAAAATGCTAATTTTTTGAGAAGGACCTGTATATAGTAGGCGAAAAACAGTATGTGACAAAAAAAAAGTATGCCCGAATTCACAGTACTCATCAAAGAATAGGCTAAATGTACCCGGATGCACAAAGAAGTTTGCATATGATGGATAATGACAATATTTATATTTAGAACATACTTAACATACTGCGATTTCAGATGCAGCCAGTTTTTTATTTCAGTCCTAAATGAATCAGTGTTTTGAATAATTCAGTTAAATGAATGATTCAACGACTCACTCATCAAGAGGGTAATTTGTTTCGTTTCCGAATGAATCAGGGCTTTAAATGAACCGATTGAGAATGGTTGCACGTACCAGCTCCATAATATCCATTCATCGGTCATCTTTCTCTGCATTATGGGGCACCATACTAGATTTATGTCATTACATCATGCATACAAAATCTGTACACACACGCTAGGGTCAATTTCAAAGCCATTTTACACCATGGACAATAATATTTATGGGCTGCAAATGAAAGGACAGGATTTATGGTGTCTGCCTTCATAAAAGTGTCCACCCTCTTACTGGCTGCTTTCTGTGTGCATTTCAAGACTGATTTCTGTCTGATGAACATCCCTTCAGAAACAGCTTCCCTGCATGTCACTGCTGGGAACAAGTGTCAAAACCAGGCCGAATAAAATTGAAATCTAGCTTGATGTTCAGTTTCTTTTTTTAGTTAAGCCCGTGTTTTCACAGACATATTCATGTTATTTATTTGAAAAAAGTCAATGTTCTTCACAGATGACAATTATTTTAATAGTATAATCCCTTAAAAAGTCAGTACTAATTACTTTTAATTAATTAAAAGTAATTAATTTAATTAATTACAGGCGGAAAGTCTGTTTGCAGAGTCTATAGGTGTGTCCAAACTCTGTCCTGGAGGGCCAATGTCTTGCCGAGCTTAGCTCCAACATGCCTCAAAACACCTCACTTGAAGTTTCTATGCCTAGAAAGACCTTGATTAGCTCATATAAAAAAAAAAGAAAAAAAAAAAGATTAAAAAGCAAGGCAAGGCTGAATTTGGACGCCTACATGAGATTCATGACTGTTGCCACTGTTCCTCGCACACAGCTGGTCACTCCATCCTCTCGGTCAATGGCAATCATTGTGTGCATCATGTTTGTCTTCCAGGCACAGCAGCCCAAGTCAGACAGTCTCATCTGGAGAGATTGGTTTATTACAGAGGGAGACGTCCTCAAGGAAAAAGTTGCAGAGGTCCTCCCGGGGGCCTTCAGATGCACATGCGAAGATTTCCACGAAAACCTGCCCTTCGTCACAGCCCACTATCATTTGCATGCCTGAGACGCAGCAAATGTCTGTTACCCAAGGCTGTGGCGATAAGCCCAAGTTACAAACACAGTCTTCACTGAAAACTTTTACCGGAGAATCTCCGGAATGTTCTTCCGCCTCAGGCAATTCAATCACAGCTGCTGAAGGCGAGGTTATATCTGTGTATATGGTCTGGTCACCGGCAGCAATGTGTGCAATCACATAGCAGGGGTTACGTCACCGGCTCTTGTTTTGAGCTTCGGCTCGGCTCGTCCGCATGATGTTTCTCTCTGGCAGTTCAAGGCTCCAAAAGCCCATATCCTCTACAAAAACCTGTGCAGCAAACTCTTTCCAACAGGGTTTTTGACATCAATCATTAAAGAAAACCCAAACACTCAATACACACAGGTTAATAAGTGAAAGATGAACGGTATGTAGTTTTTTAATGGGAATTTTTTTAGTTTTGTTTGAACTTGAACTAAAAAGCACTGTAACATTCTTCCTCATACTTAAAAAATAATAAAGAATTTGTAGTTAAAGTTAATAAGAAAATGTAATTGAATCTGTTTACTTTTTAATGAATGTTCCTAGACTTATTGTGAGCAATTCATTGAGGGTGTTATTACAAAGAAAAAGTTTGTTTTCATAATATAGCCACCTTGATGCAGCTGCTCTGTTATACTTCTATTGTGTTATCATTCTAATTATTTACCGACAGCAGAATTTAAAGTCTTGCACATTCACTTGTTTCAAAGTTGGGGAAAAAGGTGGATAATAAAACGTATAGACTACTAACTTTTCTCTGAAACAACCCTTTTTTTAATCATTACCGCTGCATCCGAAATCACAAATTCTGATGTCCTTCATCCGACATGTTGTCATTGTCATGTAACTTATGGCGTCAGATACATCACTTCACCTCCATTTACAAATCCTCTCCTGTGGCCATCGGCACATAGTGGCACATTGGCCACATAGTGTGTCCATCGAATGCACATTTCATTTCGGAAGCAGCGTTAGTCTATGCAGGCTATTAGATAATGTTAACCAACAACAATAGAACTATTATTTTGTTTTAGCAAACGGTTAAGCTCCAGTCTGGTACTCTTTTCCCAATCATATCTTTTTCCAATGGATACAAATTCTGATAAAAATTCCAATGCTGCCCTACATTTTTCTTGGTGATTATCTGGTTTCACACATAAAAACATCACATTACAGATTTAAAGTAGATTTACATGACATTTGACACCAAGCATATTCCTCTAAACAGTGTCAAACTTTGCATGGAATAAGGAAAAAAAAAATTGGACAGTCATGCACTGTACAAACAACCTCAAAGACGACAATATGGCAACTTCGAGAATATTACAAAAATGCTCATGATAAATGTGTCTAAAAAGGCTCAAGATAAATGTGTATTTTGTAGAGATAGAAAAGCTATTTATCACATGGTCAGGACATTATATTGCAGTTTAAAGCTTCAATTTAAATACAGCTGCACAAAGCAATGAGGTAGAAACGTATGAACAACAGCGGAGCTATAATGATATCTTTTGTTCTGAGGTGAAGGGAGAATTCATTTGTGCTTTTCGGTGTAGAGACAGATTGAATGTGCATCTTATTGCGGATTTAATTTGTGTTATTTGTTATGCTGACTGAGAGCTTTTGTAAATAAAGAAAAAAAAATCAATCTCTCCCACTCTTTCTTGATTTGATATATGGAACTCCATATTTCATACTTGGCCTCTTTCATTTACCCAAACTTTGCCTGTACCTGCTATTACCAGAACACACTATTATTCTAAGCACCCATCTCTCTTTTGAATATAAAATGCAATGATATATCATTCTCATGAAACACTAGGTGAAATATGCATTATTTCATTACAGATCAATCCATCACAGATCATTAGGAAGAAGTGTCAAATACCCATGTGCCTGAGTGTATATTTTTCTTTATTATACTAATTAATGTGCTTCTGTATAGACATGGGGATGATGGATCAGTGTTGTTATTGTTAACTCAAACTAAAAAAAAAATGAATTTCTTTCAGTAATTTAAAAGCAGCTGAAATATTGTTAAATATAAATATTATATTGAAATAAAATGTTGTATTGCCTGAACAACTAAATGAAACAAGTTCAAGTTGAAGAACTAAAATGACAAAAATGGAAATAAAAATAAAAGTTATATATATGTTTTTTTATTATTTTAAAAAGTGACAAAAGTACATAAAATTACTAAGATTTAATTTAAATAAAACAAAACTATTCAATAATAAATACAATAATACTAGCTATAAATAATACTAAAATAGCACAGTGATGGCATATGGGAGACCAGGTCTAGTTCTCACACTTTTTACTCTAGTGAATATTTCTCAGCTTAGGTTCATTTTTGAAGGTCAAGTTCTAGACACATAAAGCCTTGTCTACAAAACTGCACATTTTCACCATTGTTGTTACTCAGCAAAAAAAGACAGAGATAACTGAACAAGACAGTAACTTTTGTAGCCAAGTTGTCACAATGGAACTTGCATTTAAAAATCTAATACTAAAACATGACACTGAAATTTAATAATGATAAAAAAAAGAATTTTCAAGTACTAGAGAAAAACATACAATATCACTATTAGATAAAAAAAAATGAGCAATTAGACTTTTGAAGAAAACATTAGACTTCCCAAGATACAGTAATTGTGAGCAACTTCCTAATGTGACGACAGGAAGCCCCTGTCTCCCCTATAAATGTAAAAAAGGAGGAAAAAAAGTATTATGGTTAACTTGTGTCAACAGTCTATTATTATGCAAAGAATAGCATAATTACTATTTCCACATAATATAATTCTGTGCACAGTATGCAAATTCTACTAATTTACTCTAAATTTCATCCGGTGACCATCAATAATAAAATCATAACCCTAAAACAAAATTGGATTAACTTTTTTTTTTTATTTCTTTAAAATTTAAGATTATAACTGGATGCCATTCACTGAATAGTATGCATGTAATAAAACTTAATTTGACCATAAAGCATACTACTGTTAGATAGCTGCTCAGCTGTCACAACTAATCATCACAACACACATCATAAATCAAAAAATGACCACAAATGAGTGACAGAGTTCAGTAACGTGACACAGTAAGATTAATATTTCCTCCAGCCTGTACCGTCAGGCTCATTGTTTTCAATAAAGTGTCAAGGCGCCCCATTACATAATCACATCTGCGATTTGGGATTAAGGTTTTGATGCAATCAATGCCTATTAGAATCAGCCTGTATTGATTGAAAGCAGAGAGCTGATACCATCTCTCCATCTCTGGCCTGCTTAGATCATAATCTCTCTCTGGTCTGCGTGGGACTTGATTGGCATTAATAGGTCAGTGTGTTGCCCAGGGATGCAGACAAGGATAATTTTTCACCTCTAATAGTGTGACTGTAAACTGCCCTCAGACCCATTAGGGTCAAGGGCGGAGGTGCATCCTGCCCCCTGAGAGCACTGAGCAGGACAGAACTGTTGGGATGAGAACTTGAATCAAACTGATTTAAGTGTGGGTTTCCCTTTCTCTCTGGCTAACTACTAAAATGTTTCCAAACCTATTTGTTTTAGATAGCTACTCCGAAAGCCATATCAGTATAAGCTTTAATAACCCTCAATAGTTAGTTTTCTGTATATTAATATCTTTAATGTACTAATTAATTAATGTACATTAATTTATTAAATTAACCATTATAATGTTACGATTCACATCAGTGAAAAACTGACTTACCAATATTGACCTCTCAAACTAAAGCATGTTGTTTGTCTGCTGCATTTGCATAGAGTGTTTATAAAGCGTGATATAAGTTTGTTTGGCTTTGCAAAGTTAAACAAACGGAGGGATTTATCGAACGGAACCGTTACCGAACAAGGACCAAAAAGAAAACGTGGCGTACAATTAATGCGACACCTTGCGTTTGATTTGATTTACTAGCAGGTGCACTTAGAGTATGACGTGGGCAGCGAACAGCCAATCGCGTGAAACATGCAGTGGAAGAGAGAGAGGGATGGAAAGAGAGGGAGGGAGAGAGGGATGGAAAGAGAGGGAGGGAGAGAGGGATGGGAAGAGAGAGTGAGAGATATATATGTTTTGTAGGTTTGTTTTATTATTTATATATAATATGTTAATGCTTTGGCAAAATTGTGACACAGTCCTGACTCATGTTAATAAAGCTCATTCGAAATTATTTATATTTAAATTCAAATTTAGAGAGAGAGACCGACTTTTCGCGAGACAGCGCGATTGCGCAGTTTGTTGAAGATTAATTGATAAAAGATTTAAAACATTTACTTGTGGCTTTACAGACAAGGCTTAAACCTAGTCCCAGACTAAAATGCATTTTGTAAAGGTTTTTTTTTTTTTTTTACTGAAATCAGCGTATACTGACATATCTTAAAATATGTCAGTGTCATTGTTTTGTCTCAAGAAACACACTAGTAATGTTTTTTTGTTTGTTTTTTCTAAGACATGTTTATAAAAGCTCATTTAAAGTCTTAATTGACATGAGGCCTAATTCTAGTTTAATCTAAGCCCTGTCTGTGAAATCGGGCCATATAATCCAAGAAGAAACAAAACTGCTGTTGCAAAAATTTAAGACGCTTTCTAGAATAAAGTGGCTGAAAATAATTAAAGAAAATTTCTCTTAAATATTATAAAAGTAGCAGATATAGCCATGTATGAATTAATTTGTATACTGTACATCCACAAGGAGGCTTAGGCTATTTTTTTTATCTTAAAATAGTTTATGCATTCATTTTAAATGTAAAGATTTTTATTTTTTATGCTTAATCTAATTTGTTATAATATACATTATTATGCTAGAATATTAATTATTACTAAGCCAAACAAGACATGACATATATAAATATCAAAGCAAATGTTTGCTATTACCTCTTGATTCCTCTAGTGCACATTATCACTCACATGAGCGACAAATGGGATAAGACAATAAGTAAATGCAATAAAAATTATAGGAAGGTGCACCTGCAATGTCAACCAACTCAATGTTCAAAATAAATAATGTAGGCTACTGCATCAATCCCTGCACAAACATTACAGCTTATGCACAGCAAAATCCCCAGAGTAAAATTTACTCTGCTCAGAGAACATTTGGACCCTCTCTACAGAGAGTTAAAATAACTCTGAATCAGAGTTAAAGTTAATGAGATACTTAAGTGATTTATTAAGTGATTATTGGGCATTAATGATGAACACCTGCTGTCAACAAGCAGAATCACCGAAGGAAAGAGAAACAACAAAAACAGAAAAAAGAGAAACACAAGAACTACAACTGACTTCCAGCCACAGCCTTAGATGAAATCACCTGAAGATAAAAGAAGACATTAAATCTGTGAAGATCTCAGCAGAGGAGGATTAAATAACTCCACAAACAGCATTACCAGCTTCACTTATTACTAACCAGACTCACTTTATTTCTGACAGACGTCTAGAGAAGTTCTTATTGAGAATTAACAGCGGTTTAGATGTTGACGTTTTTTTGAAAATGTTTGATCACCATTATGGTGACTAGTGTTTCATTTAGTTGGGCAATATGACCTATCTTTTTTTTGGAGAGTTTGTGGTTTTTGTAACAGCTTTTACCAAAACACATAATTTGTTGCAAAGAAAGCCAGAAGCAAAGATGATCAGGTGATATAGTTTTCAACAACAAAAAGCAGAATGATGCGTTTATCTCATCACAGTCCAAAAGTGGTCATTTGGTGTTAATAGAGTATATTCACTAACAATACTCTCTTGCCACATATTGGACATTTTGATTTTTTTTAA
Source organism: Gila orcuttii (assembly GCA_026230005.1). NCBI lineage: Eukaryota > Metazoa > Chordata > Actinopteri > Cypriniformes > Leuciscidae > Gila > Gila orcuttii. The sequence continues at coordinate 14,241,875 of JAPDVR010000006.1, forward strand.
ATAGATAATGGGGGAATTTTTTTTATTTAAGACACAGACATCAAGAATCAGCATATGAATCTCAACAATGGTGACATGTTTCATGCCGCAATGCATCCTGGGAGCCATGAGTTTTATACTATTTTGGCTCCCAGCATGCATTGTGGCATGAAGCATGTTACCATTGTTGAGCTTCATATGCTGATCATTGATGTCTGAAGGCGTTTCGCAATGTCAAGGAAGGATCCTCGAAAGCCGGAATTTCAAGGATGCTACGTCATCGACATCCGTCGAAGGACTGTTCCAATGTCGAGGATCCTCAGAATTTCAACCAAGGGCTGAGTCCTTTGTTCGAAAAATATCCCATACACAGGAAAGGATGCATATGTGTAGACTTCGCGCTCTTAATCACCCACAATCCTATGCGCGCAGCTTTGCTATCTTGTTCAAAAAAATAATAAAATGGCGGACGTTAGCGGAGTCGGAGCGAAAACGGGGCAATATGCTTTCAAGTGTAAGTATATTTACCATATATATATATATATATATATATATTATCATACATTTGTTATAACCGTAGTACATATAAGTAAAATTTAACGTTTAAATGCCAGTTCAAATTACTACCGTATTGATATTACAAATTACATTACTGATGATGGTTAACTGAAACGGACCTGTCATTTAACAATTGTTAACTTGGTTGCCGTCACCGGCATTTCTTTTATAAATAACTAGTTAAGTTGTACAAAGTACTTTAACGTTGATATTATACCATTCACCGCGTTATTCATAGCTTTCTCGTCTTTTTTAACAGGGACCAAGGAACAAACGGAGGCGTTCATACGTCTCCGTGTAGAAAACATGCAGCTGTTTACCGGGGGGAGAGACACCGCGGCGAACGGATATCGGTGAGAAGCAAATTATTTAATGTTCAGAAGTGATAGCTGTGTAATCTTCTTTTTATTTCTCCCCCGTCATTCACATAGGCTTATTTTGGAGAAGATGGGGCTCGAAGGGAGGGTTTCCCACGCCCAGGCAAAAAAAAAGTGGGACAATTTAAAAACCAAGTACAAGGTGGGAGACAAGTATGGAAATAATTGTCTATGCACATTTTAATGTAACTTGTGATTTTCTTTAAGTAAGCCTTGAATGTAAACCTGACAGACTTGGGCCTGCTTCCAGTAAGTATAGATGCAGTGCAGTGGTGTACAATAGTACTAATACAACACTACCGTTGAAAAGTTTGGGATCAGTGAGAATATTATATTTTTTGGAGGAAAGAAATCAATACTTATTTATCAAGGAATAATTCATTTGATCGAAAATGACAGTAAAGACATTTAAAATGTTACAAAAGATTCGATTTCAAACAAATGCAAATGAACTTCCTATTCATCAAAGAATCCTGAAAAAAAAACTGTACAACTGACAGACCAACAATTCTTTTCAACATTGATAATAATAATAAATAAATAATAATAAATGTTTCTTGAGCATCAAATTCTCATATTATACTGATTTGTGAAGGATCATGTGACACTGAAGACTGGAGTAATGATGCTGAAAATTCAGCTTTGATCACAGGAATAAATTACACTGTACTATATATTCACATAGAGAACAGCTGATTTACACTGGAATAATATTTAATACTAGAACTGATTTTTGTTGTATTTTTAATCAAATAAGCGCAGCCATGGTTAGCAGAAGAGAATTCTTTTAAAAGCATTTAAAATCGTACTGACCCCAAACTTTTGAATGGTAGTGTACATCATCACAACTTTTTGATCTTCACTGTTTAGGAATGTAAGTGTCCTGCCACAGGTCAAGGGACAGAGGATGGCAAGGCGACGGCAGCAAATTGGCCCTGGTTTGCCCTCATGGACGAGGCATTAGGGCAGTCTGCAGCAGTCTCGCCCCCTTGCCTTATTGCCTCGATCCAAGTGGAAAAACCAGGGCCAAGCACTGCACAAGAGGTAGATGAAGGGAGAGACGAGGATGAGTATGAGGATGAGGATGAGGAGAGGGTGAGAGACAGCAGCAAAGAGAGAGCAGGGCACAGAGGAAAGAAAAGGAGAAGGGAGCGAGAAGATCCAATCCTACAGCTACTAAAGGAGGATATTAAATACCAGAGGGAGGCAGATGAGAGGAGGGAAGCAGAGGCCAGAGAGAGGTCAAACCGCTTTTTTTTGCTGTTGGAGAGGTTGGCGGAAAAATAAAAAATAAAGTCAATTAAATTGAACTGGTTTTGTCTTTGCCCCTTAATTATTTAATTAAGTTAATATTAATATATCCATTTTTTAAAAAACCTTGTTCTTTAGACTGCAATAGAAAAAAAAAACTTGGTAACAAATAACTAGCATGTGAAGCCTAAAACAATGTATTGAACAATATTTTCACCCTTATTTACGTTTTGTGATTAGGTATTCTAAGCTCTACAAAAAAACATTAATTTCATCTTTGTTACATACATTTTTTTTTATTTAAACATTTCTATATTGACAACTATATACATGAAGCAGCAAATTCATTTAAACAACATTCTCATATCTACAACTATATACAACAACTTAAACATTTACAACTATATACAAAAGTAGTCATGATCAAGAGGTGCCTCGTGGAGTGCAGACACCTCGTTGGTCAGCGCAGCCCGCCAAGCAGCTCCACTCCGGCTCTCCCCACCATCAAGCTCCACAGGTGGCTCCACAGGTGGCTGGTTGTCCTCCTCCTCCACAACCTCTTCCAGCACATCCCCGACACCAACACAAATGTTGTGCAGAATCGCACATGCCGTCACCACCTGTGCACAAGGCAGAGCAAAAGGATTCAAGACTGTTGAGATATGAAAAAACATGAACACAGAAGATAGTGTGACTTTAGCAGTTGTTAAGCATTAACTGTTATTTTGAGTAGGATACTATGATTTGATTAAGAAATTCACTACAGAAATATTGCAATGATTTATTACCTTAGGGACAAACAGTGTATGTACTTCAAGTGCTTCTAAAAAGTTGCACCTGAAGCGGGTTTTCATCATTCCAAATGCACGCTCAATGATTGTGCGACCTTTGGAATGATGGCAGTTAAACCTTTGCTCTGCCATGCCTCTCACTGGCCTCTTATATGGTGTGATAAGGGCCAGGGGTTCCTGTAGACATGGGTAGCCACCATCAGCTAGGAGAAAATACCCAGGCGGAGGGTAAGTCCCCCTAGTGTAGATGGGGCTGTTCTTGATGATGCGTGCATCATGCACACTTCCTGGGTAACCCACAAAGATGTCAATAAAGCGACCCTGATGGTCACAGACTGCCTGGAGCACCACTGAAGGGAAGAGCTTTCTGTTGTTATAATCGTGACCATCAGGGCCGCCGGGACATTTTATTCTTATATGGCAGCCGTCTACTGCCCCTGCTGCCTTGCCAAATGCTTGGTGATTAGCCAAGCGAGCAAAACCACCACCAACCACTTGGAGCTCCTCCTGTGTGCGGGGGAAGTGAACGAATTGGGGGAGCACAGCCACCACCTCATCCACCATCCTGTGGACAACCCTGTGCACTGTTGGAAGTGGCATGCTAAAGACCCTGGAGACAACTCTGTAGGCTGAACCGGTGGCCAGCCAGAACAGGAACACGAGTGTCTCCAGGGTCGGGCCCTCATCCGTGCTGCCTGTCTGTCTTCAGGGCCACCATCAGCTGCTGCATGGCCTCTCTGCCCAGCCTGAAGTCTGGCCGAGTGTCCTCCCCTCCGTAGTACCGCTGCAGTACAGGCACTGTGGCATTGATGGAACAGTAGTGCCGAGCCTGTACAACATGAAGAAGAGAGGAAGGTTTAAGTATAATTTCAGTTTTGCCATTTATTTAATGTTTGTTAAACTATTAAACATATCGGCTCAACTGATTTGCAGAGGGGGGATTTAAAGCTGTTCCCTTTTACTGGTAATTCACCTTGTAATTTTGACTTCATATAGCTTTTTTTTTTTTTTGTTGATCACATATTTTACCATTGCATGTGTTTTAACAGCTAGAATGTTGCTATAGACGCAGTTCTGTTCACTCATGCAATAGAATCGTTTTTAAATCAATAAACTCCTTTATAAATCAATATTTGACAAAATAAGGATTTAAAAAGGATTTTATTGATTTAAATCAATAAATTTGATTTATTGCCTCGCCATACATTATCCCTTACTTTATTTATTTATTTCTATGAGGGCTGACAAGACAAAATAAGGACTGTCAAGTATGTTTAAACAGTGCGGGTCAATTTGACCCATATTTTACCATTGCATGCGTTTTAACAGCTAGAATGTTGCTATAGACGCAGTTCTGTTCACTCAGGCGATATAATCAAATTGTTGATTTATTTGGTAGGTAGCCATGTAATAAGCAGGATAATGTATAGCGAGGCGGTTGTTATCGAATACAAACCCTTCAGGCTGATTCAAGACCCCTCCGCGTCCCGGAGTTCGCGGGGTTGTATTCGCGGGGTTTATTCTATAACAACCGCCTCGCTATACATTATCCCTTACTTAATTACTTTATTTATTTATTTCTATGAGGGCTGACCAGACAAAATAAGGACTGTCAAGTGTGTTTAAACAGTGCGGGTCAATTTGACCCATAACATAATGGATGTAATTATTTTTAAATTAATGATAGGAGCGTTAACGTTACTTACCATCCCACGTCTTTGACGGCAGAGGTGGCGACAAATAAACTTTCTCCTCCTGCGAGCCTGACGCCGATACCACTCCATCTCCATCTCCATATCAGCAAAAATGCTGTACAGCATCCAAATCAATATCTTCTCCATTTTTAAAGCGCCGAAAGCGGACCTTTTCTTTTTTCTTTTCAGTGACGTAATGACGCAACGACGTGCACTTGCTAGCCTGTTCCATTTACGTGTTCTCCGAATGCTAAAGAGGAGCCTCGCCTAGCCTCTGAAGGAAATGACTTGGAAGGATCAATCCTACCAAGGAAGTATCCTTGACATTGAGAAACTCCTTGAGTCTCCAGAAAAAAAAATCCCCAAATTGTATTTTAAAACTCAAAATTCAGAATGTCCGATCTGTGGCAAGAGTGTTGTTAGTGAATATAATCTATTAACATCAAATAACCACTTTTGGAAAGTGATGATATAAGTGCAGCATTCTATTTTTTGTTGTTGAAAACTACATCACCTGATCATCATTGTTTCTGGCTTTCTTTGTAACAGATTATGTGTTTTGGTTAAAATTGTTACAAAAACCACAAACTTGCAAAAAAAAAGCCAAGAGTCAAACTGCCCAACTAAATGTAACACTCATCACCATAATGGTGATCAAACATTTTCAGTAAATCGTCAACATCTAAACCTCAGTTAATTCTCAATAAAACATTCTGTAGAGGTCTGGCAGAAATAAAGTCAGTCTGGTTAGTAATAATTGAAACTGGTAATGCTGTTTGTGGAGTTGTTTAATCCTGCTCTGCTGAGATCTTCAGAGATTTAACGTCTTTTGTCTTAATTTGATTTCATCTAAGGCTGTGGCTAGAAGGCAGTTGTAGTTCTTGTGTTTCTCTTTCCTTCAGTAATTCTGCTTGTTGACAGCAGGTGTTCATCATTAATGCCCAATCATCACTTAATTAATCACTTAAGTATCTCATTAACTTTAACTCTGATTCAGAGTTATTTTAACTCTCTGTGGAGAGTGACCAAATGATCTCTGAGCAGAGTAAATTTTACTCTGGGGATTTTGCTGTGCGTCACGTTGATGCTACTATATAATTTTAACCTATACACTATTTTTTCAGGTGGACACCTTGACCTGGAATAGACCATATTCAGAGCAGCGCCATGACAGGTATGAAAGCGAGGCTGTGAGGGATACACTTGCCGTGTTTTCAATGGCATCCACTGTAAAAAGCTGTATAAGACTCCTAGATTACTTACAATTTTCAATAAGCTTATATTGACAGGAGTTTTTTGTCTACTGAAATTTCTTGGCAAGATATTTTCCAGTGTTTCATGAGCAGAACAATCCAAAAATACATTAAATAACAGTACAGCCCATTGAAGAGATGCATGTCTGTCCCTCACAACCTCGTTTTCATTCCTATTAAAAATCACAGATGGCGTGTGCGTGTGCGTGTGCGTGTGTGTGTGTGTGTGTGTAATTGAGTGAGTGAGTGAACGAGCGAACGAAAGAACATTATTATTTTCAATTATTTTAATCTTTTGTCAACACTAACTTATTCATTTTAAAGTCATAGTTTCTGCTTTATAGGTTTAATAAAACAACAATGAAATGTTTTCCCTTTCGTGGTACGTACCCCTGGATGGGAATCACAGCACTACCCTATACAAGGAATTCTCTTTGAAAAATGAGAGCGAGTGTTTGTATCCTGTGGGAGTTTCCTGTACGTTTTCACAAGGTGACATTTAAAAGACAGTTTCACACACTGCAGTTCAGCAGCCATGAGCAGCTGACACATAAAAAACCTTTATCACCGTCAAACCACACGGCAGAGCAGGACCAGCATCCTCTGTGTATGTGTGTGTGTGTTTAAGGCCATGCCATAATAGGAGCAGCTCAAGTGTGTGTTGGTTGATAATGTCCTCGAGTGCGCGCGTGTGTGTGTGTGTCTCAGACGTTGATAACAGGCAGTGTGCACGTGCGTGTTGATTGCTAATTAAAAGGATATTGAAAGGTTTGTGCGTGTGGTTTTGAGACTACAGCATTGAATAGGTGCACCTACTTTGAAACAAGCAATTTTGTATGAAATTGTCAACAGAAAAGTGTTTGTCTGGTATGTTAGATTTTACTGTAAGTGATTAAAATCTGATATGGATAAGTCTATTCAAGTTTGCATACTTCTACACTATTCTACCTCATTTTGTGGTACAAACAGTACAAGAAATGTGTTTGTGGGGTTCAAACGTTCAAATTAAAGTCAGTAAAAAGTGTATTAAGTGTAAAAGTGTGTTCATTTACCATGTTGATTTTTCACAGGCATTTTACCCGTAATTTGAATTACGCATTTCATTGTTGTGTTTAAGGAAATGTCTGTAAACTTAACAGAAAATGTACTGGTAATTTTCTGCCCAGACTTTATTTGTTTTTGTATGTATTTATTTCTTACTGAGAGTGTGTAATGTTAGGCTATCTGCTTGACAAAAAAAGTCAAAATGGCAGACGTGGAATTTGTTGTGCCAACATTATTGTACAAACGTGATATAACTGGTTTACCATCATCTAAAGTTGTGAGACTTATGTTTTAATACTTAGCCTATGTAAAACACAATTTTTGGGCACTCGTATTGAATCTGTACTTGGGTAAGCTAACATGCTGAAGCTAACAGCAACACTAAACAAGAGGCAGTTAGCTTTTTGTTCCATCTGAAACTATATTGACCTTCAGAAAACAAAATACTTTGCCAAAGAAAGTACAGAGAGTACTTTACAGAGTAAAGTGCTAGTACACAGTGTAGTACATAATTTGAGACTAAAGCTATGAATATGCAAACCCGTGATGTTTTAAACTGAGAACATGTGGGTGTTGTAGCCTATCATATGTTTTAACCGAAAAGCACTGTGGGAATGAGTGTTCTGTAGACTGGAGAATGGTAATGGTAATTTAGGAAGTGTAGGTAGGTAGGGGTGTGTGTGTGTGTGTGTGTGTGTGTGTGTGTGTGTGTGTGTGTGTGTGTGTGTGTGTGTGTGTGTGTACTGCAGTTTCCTGTTCTCAGAATGTCTCATTACGATGAAGAGGATCTGACCTCACTACTGCAGTGTGATAGTCAGCATGCATCTCACACCCCGAGAGGAGGAAGAGTCTCTCTCTTTATCGCTCTCTCTTTCTCAACACACTGAGTTTTCTCCTTGCGAACAATACTAAATAATAAAGAAGAGAGATATTAAAAACTAAATTTGTAAATTTTTGGGGGGGAAATCTGAGCTTGCCTCCATAACGCCAGGGAGCTTTACTAAGGTGTCTGGAGTGGATGCAAGTGCATTGCTATGAGGTTGCAAAGTAGTTTTGACTGTTGTTCACTGGTACATTTTTTTTTTTAAAAAGGGACATATTAAGGCCATTTAACACTGCACCGACAGGCAGCAACAGACACTTTATCAAGTTTTGTCGGATCAGTGTGTTACCTCTGCCGGCATCTGTTGCTGTTGGTCTGCACTTGTTTTCAATGATTGAACAGCACACAGAAATCACTTTGAAACCAAACAACGTTTTGTTGGTCAGTGCAGTGAATCCGTCTGACCAACACATTGCGAAATCTGTGTTGGGAATATGGTGAAAGTGATTTCTCCAAGTACAACATGTTCCTGGATCACCATCTTTGTTGATCCTGGAACAACATTCCAATCAACCAATCAGATTTGAAGAACAAGTTTGCAGTTTATGTCAAGTTTAGGCTTACAACCAGGGTTAGGTTCTTCTACATATGTGTTATTCACCTATCATTTCCTTCTGATTGTAGGGATAACTTATGGACTACATTTTCAGACAGGAATGTTGTTGCAGTATCAACAGGAACATGTCTGTCTTGACAAAATCACGGTGACCATGGGGAAATCTTTAGTCCATATGCAAAATTTGCGATTGCATGGAGTCCTATTGCAATGATTGGATTTTGCCCACGAAGATAAGGCGAATGCCAGTAAAGGTGCAGTTACATTAGTGAAATTTCAGCTGAAGCAGCTTTCTGTTGGTAAGCATGGCAAATGTGTGACCATTACGAAATCTGCATGGCTAAATCTTTTATCATTCCAATGACGTCCAACAATGCCGATTTCAGAACTTCATTTGGAACACTGAACAGCCCCAGATCCTTTCTTGAAAGTAATTTTATATCCGCTACGCAAAAGTCTGATCACTTCGAAACAATTATTTTGGGTATCATTCATGGGAGTTTTATGCCAAAAGTTTAATAGCAAATCCCATTGAAATAATGCTAAACAGTTCCAGAGACATTACACAACATTTAAATTACTTCCTTCCCTAACTTTTCTCTTCTTCTCTCATTCATTTGTAAAATAGACACCTCCAGCGGGGCTCTGCTTATCAAGTATGCTCTGTCTAAACCAAACTTCATCAAACACGGCCGAAGATCTCTGTTGACTCAGAAACGCACAGTGATGATGCAGTGTTTCAGCTTAATAGAATAATTGAGTCTCTTTATATTTTATTGACTCTTTGAGAATAAAACACACAAGAAAACCCTGTGTTCTCTCCCCTCCACCGCCCTAAACTTAATTTATTTTTTCTGCCGGCTTCTTATTATTGATAAGACACGACTTTTCCTTTATTTGAATGTAAATGAAGCGTTAGATTAACCCGGGCCCTGGATTTGAAATATTACAGATGTATTTGTAGGGAAATTAGATTTATTCCACTGATCTGATGGATTCCTCTGATGGCTTTTTTCTTTCCATCCTCTTTTTTTTATGATGAGCACATATTTGATTTCGGAAATGGAAACAGCGCGGCCCCTCTCACTCCATCTGCTGATTATATCCCATGATTACTGAGCTGAAGGTAAACAGAACTCACTTGATGGAGGAATCTTTTGGCTGCCACATGTTTAGAAGATTGAAATGAGGCGACAGTGTCATCCATGTCTGAACCCTGGCTCTGTATTTTATCTGTCAGGCCTGTCTGACATCACATCATTATGCAATTCCAGGTCTTTGCAATGCAATGCTCCGATCTTTTAGAATCACACTACAAATGTGTTTTAGTGTTAAATATAACTTGACACAATACTAATTTTTGTGTCCCATATACTAATTTATTAAAAAATACACTAAAAATGCATTTCAAATACAGTGACTTGAATTCACTGCTTTTATCTTTTATGATTAACATTTTTAATGTATGTATTAAATTTAGCCTAATTTAGCCTAAAAAAAAAACGTTTGTTGACAAAATATGTGTGTATTGTGGTGTCACCAAAAAAGTAATGTGGTCCAATCAACATGCAGAAATGTGCTGTAAAAAAAACATAAATCTGGAAATGATATTATATAGAGGATCCCTAATTTTGGCATGGTTTTATTTCAGTTAGCTTAATAGCTGGTTTGAATTGCATTGAGAGATGATCTTATGGAAAGTATCCCATGCCAATCTCTAGGTATGGTGAAGGGTATGTGATGATGTGGGGCTATTTTAATTCCAAAGGCCAAGGGAACTTTATCAGGATGCATATTATCCTGGATCCATGAAATAACTGGCCTTTAAAAATAAAAATCTGCCTGCCTCTAGGGGAATTAACATAGGGGTGTACTGACCTGTATTTTAAGGAAGAACATTTATTTATTTACGATGCATTATTCATTCACAAAGAAAATTGGTGTACTTAAAGGTAGGATAGGATTTTTCCTCATTTTTTTAATTAAGACATTAAGATCAATTTCCAAAATAGGATTTTTTTTTTATTCCTCTTTTTAGTCAACTTTAGCATGGGTGTATTCACTTATGCTAAGCACTGTATATATATATATATATGTGTGTGTGTGTGTGTGCAGTTATACACAAAGACACACGCACTCAAATTAACGTATTCAATATATGTTTATTTGTTCTTGAAAATGTCTATGAACTTACTAACACCTGTTCTAACGACATTTTTAAAGGTTTTTCTTTTCGTTGTCATTGACACTAATGTCATTGACCCATATATTATAAAAATCAATTTAGGCTGTTCATTATGTCTTTTATGACAGAGAATGAGAACATTAGTGTATGAAGACAGTATGTTTATGCAATAGAGGAATAAATGGACAGAACATTGGTGTGTTCAGGATGAGCGTGTGTGTGTGTGTATTCCTGCCTAAGGCTGTCTTTGCTCTCTCCTTCATGGCCCGAGTCCCAGCTCTCAGCCTGACCTCTATGCCACATACAGAGAGCAAATGAAGAGGAACTAACAGGCAGCCCTGCATCTCTCCCCTCCACTCCACAAGCCTTTCGTATCTCTCTTTTCCGCCCCACAATTCCGTTATCCTCTAATCATCTCTCCCTCCTCTCTCTTTTTATTGCTTTCATACCCATGCTCACCTCAACTCTCCTTTATTTCCTTCACTCACTGTGAGGATAAACTTTTATATTTAAAATAGCGTTGTCATGAAAAAGAGGGATAATCCTGTTTTCTGCTCATGTTCTGCACAGGATGAACCTGCAAGGTGTCTCAAATACATACATATCTATATTCTTGTTAACACACAGACTGCCAACTTTTTCATTTATGCTTAACATGAGACTATAAAAAAGTACATAAAACTACAATTGTACTATCATGTTTTTCAGACTTACACTAACATATTTTCATGTTCTTTTAGGCATTTACCATGGTATTCTTTTCAGTATTTGCAATATACCATGATAAATGATTATGGTAGTCATTCATTACCTTGGTATAGCCTATATACATCAAAGTATTATTGAAATACCATGTTATCTTATTTATGAGGTACATTTTATGGTAATCTTGTATGAAAAGTTAGTTTTGTAATGATAAAAAGCAGCTTATGTGAGTTGTCCCACCCCGTTTCAAGCATAAGTGTGTGTTGATGTTGCTTGCTCCCTCCTGAGCAGTCAGACCTGCCATTGAAACACATTAAAATATATATGACCATAAATATATATGAAAACATATGAATGCCAACCCACAGTTGAAATCCAGAGAAAGGTTTCTGGAGCTCCTCATTTCTGAATCTGCATACAAAGGCACGGCACACACATACCAAGATTGGCGGAAGGAGGGAATCAGTGTGTGTGTGTGGGTCTCTTGTCCATGCTAATGAGCGTGAAGTGACTTCACTTGCTGCAGCTGTCCAGCAGGCTGCTCCGAGTCGATTGGTGGCAAAATAAATAAAGATCTAGACGATGTGGTATATGGATGACTGCTTCTGTCCCGAAGGCCGGAACACAGGGACAGTTTAGGGTCTGTGGGGAAGACACAAATTACAATTATTAACACACACACACACACACACACACACACACACGCGCGCGCAGATACTGCAGTCACAGAGTGCATTGAGACATTAACACAAATTATGAAAATGGATGAATTACAGCCCAATATCACTTTTGAACTTTTTTTTTTTGTGGTTGAAATGTAAACTACCTTTCAAAAGTTTGCGGTCAGTAAGTTAATAAGATCTTTTCTTGAGCAGCAAATCAGCATATTAGAATTATTTCTGAAAGATCATGTGACACTGAAGACTGGAGTAATGATGCTGAAAAAACTGCTTTGCATCACTAAATAAATTACATCTTAAAACAGAAAACTGTTATTTAATATTTTAATACTTCACGATATTACTGTTTATGTTGTATTTTTGATCAAATAATCGCAGAATTGGTTAGCAAAAGAGCCTACTTATAAAAAAAAAACATTTAAAAGTCTTACAGACCCCAAACTTTTGAACGGTATTGTATGTATACTGTACTATATACAGTATAGATAAAAAGGAAAAAATATATTTTCAGTTCATTTTCCAGTTTTTCACCTTATTAGCAGTTCACATAAATGATCCTCCAGAGTGATAAATACATTTTAAAAGTACAAATATTACATATAGGATCTCAGGGTGTCATACAAACTACACTTAAAAGGATAATTCACAAAAAAAGTACAAATTTTCATAATTTACTCACCCTCATATGCTTCCAAACTCGCTTTACTTTCTTTTGATTTAAGGCCAGATGTTTAGTGCTGTCTTCCATACAAATATATTACATGCTTACCACAGTCTGTCTAGCTCCAAAAATGCATCATAAAAGTACCATAAAAGTAGCCTGAACAATTCATACCCTCGTGCGTTATTCAACTAACTCTCAATTCTCATTCGTGCAATTTACTGTAAATATGCGCATATTCAAAATGGGTCGCAATTGGTTATGAGATAACCAATGATGTTTAACACCATGAACACAAAAAAATGTGAATATACACAAATAAATATTTATTTCTTAGTGAACACTTCTTTCAATACAGTATAAAATAATCAGAAACCCATTTAAAATAGTTTTAGATGAGGAAAAACATGTCAAACTGTAGGACTTTGCTATCACTTCTTGAAATTTCATGTCAACTACTCACACACAAGTATATTACCGTCTGCTCAAGTAATCCAGGTTTCACCGAGCCCTTCCACAGTCATTTGCAGCACACAGCAGACTAGCCTCCTCGCAGAAATAAATGGCACTCAAGTCAGTGACCCTAATCAAAACCCGGCTTCATTACACGCTCACTGAACATGGGCCCTTCTCACCTCCTCCTCAGTCTGGACTCGCGTGTCGAACGGAACATGTCTGATAATGACGGCTGCCAGTCAGTCATTCAGCCACGCTCTGCCACTGCCGTAATGATCTCTAGACCTTAAATGTGCCTGTAGTGAACAGAAATGGAATTATTTTGGGTACAAAATGGCTGTCTATTATCTGTGTGTGATGGTGTGTGTATTGATGGCTTGTGGCTTGTGGTATACGTCACACTTTAGCATGTGGTAATGACAGTCCTTGGGCCATAGTCTCATTAAGAGTGGACACACACACACACACACACTTCACTAGAGGTTACGAAGAGGGCCAGTGCACTCCGAAATGGTTCTGTAAATAAGCACAGCACTCATCTATAACCACTGGATTCCCCTCTGGGATACTGCAAATCTCACGTCAGACTTCAGATGCCAGCATTTATTGGCTTGATTTTTCATTGTGCTCATGATGTAGTTATGGTACAGATTGAGATATTTGTCTGTGCAATATCGGCTGCAGCTGGGGTCGATTGCGAGAATGGTTAGCCTACTGTGGATAAGAGCTGGCTGGTGGGTAAAAAGTTTGAGCTGGAGAGGAGATTATTACTGTATGAGTGTTCATGGTGACCATGACTGACTCAGAGAACAATCCAAGATGCATGTGCATATTTTGGGGAATGTTGACACTTTTATTTTGAGAAACAGTAGAAGGATGGTAAGGGACCATTCTACATTACAAGGTAAGGGACCATTATACACTACAAGCTCTTCAATAAAATGCACTAATGTTCGTGTTTGGAACATATGCAAAGCAACGCAACAATGTCCACGATAACAATTAGTTTTAATAGGAAACTAGCGTAGCAATCATTAGAACTACTTTTTTAACTTACTTTTTGGAAGTTTTTATCATTTTATCATGATTGTCGTTACAATTAAATTTTGCTTGGCCACAGTAAAAGGTAAAAAAAATTATCACATTAAACAGAGTGAAGACTTAACGCAAGAGATAGCGTACGATCATTATGTCGCAAAATATCACCCTAAAAGTGTTTATTTTGTGTTAATGACCAACTGACTGTCCAACATCCCACTTATTAGATGGCTAATCACCAAATAAATAAGGGGACATATTGATTTGAGTTGAAATAAGTTTATAATCTTATAAACTTATTAAATAAACTTAATTTATAATCTCCTAAACCTGTATATTACCTTAAAGTAATTCCACTACGAAAAATAGTTCACTACAGCGTACAAAATAATTGGTTATATAAAAGACGAACAATGCAACAAATATTACATTGATATTTAAGTCATCAGAGGTCATTTTCACTACATCCGATAACTGAGACGAAAGATGGTGCCAGAAATTTTGCAGGCAAAATATTTCCACTGTCTATAAGTGTAATGATGTAGGCTATCAAGCACAGCTCATACAGAAGTCTCTTTCAAAACAATGCAATGAATTTGCATGCCCAAATTGAACCCATTGCAAAATCTTTCGCGATCGTGTGGATTCTTATTGAAATTCCTGGATTTTACTGGCGAAAATTTGCCGAACATTAATTGTCACTGCACGTTGAATGAAACGAGAGAGCGAGTCCAAAGTGTGAGAACGAGAAACAGATATAGAATACAGTGTTGCCATGGATGACAGTAAATTCTGCTTCAATTTCAACATTTTTGTTCATGTGTTTTTGTATTCACTGCCATTCATTTGCCTTACTGATGGTAAAATAAAAAAAAAAATAAATATGATACATTTGGTGGATGAGCGGAAAAGTCTGTGACTATTGGATGAATATTAGTAACTGACCAGTCGGAGTATTCAAGAGACTATCATTCATATTCTAGAGAAAATTACAATTTTTTGTTGTGTCCTCTGAGTTTTCAGTTCATGCAAAAAAACAAACAAACAAAAAAAAACTTTCATTTGCTTACTAATTTTGTACATTTTAATCGTATAAATAAATCATATAATTTAAGTTTTTTATAAAAGTAACTATACAGTACAAACAGGCAGTGAACAACAAGATAGGGCAATACTACAAACCCCAAAAGTTAGCAAACAAATCCTGAAACTATTTAGCATTACGGTCTTGTCGGAGCATTTTAAATGATTTAAAGAGAGTGTATGCGGTTTGCACATCTAAAGCTGCACTGAATGTTTTCCGAATCCCGAGAAACACTTGAGACCAGAGCATTGACACACGGCTCACCAATAAACCATCAACACTCTAGAGGTGAGAGGGAAAGAGAAAAGCGTCTCTGCCTTTCAGTTTGCCTGAGGGAATGCTATCCACTCCATTTTTACATGAAAGACCTTTTCTGTTTTTGTGATTGAGGGCATGGGGATGGCCTGAGGGAAGAGAGTTTGTGCGGGAGCGTTGTAGAATTGGGGGCGTGTTGAATGGTAATTCGCACGGAACAGCAAAATCCAATCATCCCGGTCAGTCAAAGCGCTGAGCACACAAAAAGCTGGCGTTCTCGTACACACAAACACGCAAGCTCTTCGAATGGATATGAATCTGCTTTATTCGCGGTCGATTGAAGACAATGGTGCGCGCCGCAGATAAGATTCTCCCGGTCTCCTCAGACAGAGAAAATAACTATTACCCATCCACCCCGACCCCCTCGAAAACATACACACACGCAAACGCGTCCCAAATGTCCCACTCTCAAGCAATGAACACAGATAAGCAAATGTCATGTCATTCTTGAGTTAACACGCATTCATAGCGGTCGCCGTCACTTTCGTAATCAAAATCAATAACAGCCAAAGGGCCATGAAAGTAATAAAAAAACAAGCTAATAAGCAGATGCTAATGAGCTCCAGATAAAGGTCAAGTCTAAACAAAAGATTTCCCCCTTATAAATATTTAACCATGATTAGTATTACAGGAGCAGGTAATTAAGCCATCAGGCATCAGGGCTGGCTACCTCTGATTGGGTCCTCATTTAAGATTAGTTCACTTGAGTGAAGGACCCCTCAACAACCCCTAATGGGCTTCTTTTGTGTGTGAAGATGTCCGCTGCAAAAACAAACCACACACACATAAACAACGCCAACGACTTCTATCCTTAACTACATACTGCAGATAACAGAATGCAATGAATGTAAAAGAGGTATTTATAAGATATGACAAGCAATTATATGGGTATTTGCATATGATGATATTGGTTTTCAAAAATAGAGTTCTCCAAGGAAGAAATGAATGAGATCTGAAATAGAAACGAGCAACTATAAAACAAAGAGCTGAACAAGATATGGGCAAGGTGTCCCGCTTTGTGCCTGACAGACTGATCAGCTTTACAGGTCATATATGGTAAGGGTTAGCAGTAGGTCAGGCACAAAACAGGGCACCTTCCACCAATGGGCCCTACTATAAATGCAGCATAGATGACAACCCAACATGTGCAAGGTAAAATCGACTTGACAGATATATTATAAGCAAACAAGAAAAAGAATGCGGACAGGTTCACAAGGTAACGTTATCAGAATCAGTGTTTAGAATTGACAGCTGTGCAAACCTATTGATAAATACATTTACCGTTTGTATACAACATGCTTTGTTTCAGTTACTGACCAAAGCATGTGAATATGAGGCATTTGATTGGGTGTCTGTTGCCAAGCATAACATAACATTATAACTACATTTTCAAAATTACATTTTTGTGTATTTATCAAAAATCTGATTAATAGTTTTGCAAACAAATCAACAGACAAATCAAAAGCAGAATTCCAGTAACAGAGATTCACAGAATTACACCTATAATTCTACAAATTATCTTCAGGAGTGTTGTTAATGTTAACTTAAAAAGTATTAAACTGGGTAAAAAAAAAGAAAATTAGATTTTTTTTTAACTGCCAACAAAGTTAGTTTAAACGGATGTACTAAAAATACTAAAACATAAAATAAAAAAAATATAAAGCTAGATATAAAAGCTTATTACACTGATTACTGCAACTAAAACTGATAACAAAAACTAAAAACTAATTCAAAATATTAATAAAAGTATGAATGATTACACCTAATTGGCCTACAGGTTATGATGAATAACGAGGATTAACCTACATATGATTACGAATAATGACTATGTTTGGAATATTCATCTAATTAGTTGTATAAAGCTGCTCAAACAAAGTGTTTAGTTAAAAAAAATTGAATAAAAGATTAGTAAGCGCATAAGTGTTACCACATTCATACTTTATACCCTACTTTATCCCCTACCCCTTTACCTGAAGTTGACATATATGTGGTGTTTATGTGTGCACAGGACAGTCCATGGGGACGGCTGTATGTTATCGCTCCTCTGTCATGACACACACACACACACACACACACACACACACACACACACACACACACACACACACACAAAAGCAGGTTTGTGTAGATTTGTCATAAAGGGAGCAGTTTGCCGAATCCCAGCGCTCTGAGCAGGAGGATGTGAGAGAGCTTTAACCGTCTAACAGAAATTACACAGCTTTGCAGGTGAGTCAAGACGGAGACGGGTTTATTTTTCTTCGACGTTCCCCTGGTGAAAACTCCCAACCTCGAGACACAAACCAATAAAAGCGGATGAGAAAGCAGTCATATACCAAGCGATAATGCTCCGCCTGCACACGAGTGTCAGAGGAAAAAGAGCGAATGATTCTCTCGAGACACTTGACATGTTGAATCAGACAATATATTCTGAAAAAAAAGATAAATGAATCACTTTTATCATTCCAATCTCTCATTATTCCCAATTTATCAACCAGTTTTGGTCCGACGTGATGCTCATAAGCTTGTTTAATAGAAGCATCTCTCCATTCCCCATGTCACCAAAATAAAAAAGGGTTGTGTAGGATTAGGGCAGTGGAGAGGACATTACTGCTTTGTAAAAGGGACTGAAGACATTTCAGTGCTCCTCAGAGGGAGGGATGAACAGCGGAAAGTACATGAGCGGGGAAGGGGCAGATACACTAGCAGAAGAAATCATTCAAATCCCCTCAAAGGGAAAACCAGTTTTCCAGTCTCACAGTAAAAAGGATTGGGAGTTCACACATGGATAGGTTTATGTTCGGTACACTCTGCCTACAAAAGAGCAGCTCAGAGAGAGAGAAGTATATGTATACTGAACGCTTGAGGTAGTGTGCACCTGTGGATCCATGGCATTTACACACTTGCACCTGTCAAATTACCACAAGGAGGCTAAACTCTGTCTCAAGGCTTGTTATGCAAGTCGGCATGAAATGAAAATTCACCATCCATCCATCCATCCATCCATCGACTTTATCAATTGCTGATTGGCTCTTTTATTTAGAAGGTGGGACTTTTCCTGCCATATTGAGTGTTGCGGTTGAGTAAATCATCTTGATACACAGTCTTTGGTTCAACTCGTTTTAATTTACTGCCTTGTGTTCAAATTTGAATAGCAATTGTCTATCTTGTTTGCCACATCAATCCAAATTCAATTCAAACTGGTATTCTTAGTTCAATTCTGAAGGGTGCACAACCCTGCAACTCCAGATCCTTTGTTTTATTACTTTTATTTTTGAGATTTATGCCTTTACAAGATAGTGCAGACTGCAGAGGAAACAAAATGTTTCAAACTCAGATCGCATGCGCACCACCTGTCATGCCACGTCTACAACATCACCCTGTACAAAACACCTAATCAAAAACATTTAAACTGAAGTAACTAAAGTGAAGTCAGCTTGTAAATGGGTATCGGCAAGTTTTTTTTTTCTTCAGTTCACTCTGGTTCAGTTCAGATAGAGATGTGTAGCTGAATAAAGAAAGTTAAACTTTTTAAACTCAGAACATGCCACATTCAGACCTCTGCTGTGACCACTGAAAGGTTCATCCCTCACAAACACGCACCCCGAGACCAGGCACTCACACACCTTCAGCCCACAAGGTCATTCTTCTGTCGCCAAGACAGCAGCACAGAAGTTCATTATCGTGTCCCTAATCTCAGGAGGAAGTATGCACGTTGACTGTAACCTTGGATTCCCTTGATCTCGCTCTCCCTTGCAGACACATGCACACACAATAACCACCAAAACAAGTCACTTCTAAAAATAAAGCCATAGCCACACATGGGAGGAAGAGAGTGAAAACAAGTTCTGTTCCAAAACTTAGTGGGCTGCATACCTACACATTACATTCTGCCTTCAAACGCTTACCAGACATAACGAAATAAGTTTACAGAGTCATGTAACATGTTCTATCCACACTAAAAGTGAAAATACTGCATACATAACATTTCCTACACTCTAGGAAGAAATTAAGCAAAAATTGTAGATGTAGGGGAACAACAGCTTGTTACTAGGGCATTACCCTCAAAGTGGCATCTTTTATTTACCCCTAAGAGGTTCAAAGTAGTACCTTAAGGGTACATGTGACTACTCTAAAGGGCTTTTCACACTGCACTTAACCCATATCGTTATTCTGAACCCTGCTTTTAACCACGGGTAGAAAATTGTTTCACACTTGTAGTTTAGAAGCAGGGTTAGCACTGCTTTTGTGGGGTTGTGTATAAAAAGCAGTGTGGCAAGGAGGGTGGGGCTAAGAGTCGTGGGAAAGGAGCGAGTCCCACGGAGGAGCTCAGGAAGGATAAAAGTAGGAGTGGCGACAATGTAAGACGAGAGAGAACCAGGCCTGGACTTAATGTTGTGTTTTGTTTATATGCGGCAGTCATCTGTGAGGGGCTGCCGCTTTACTTTCGTTTTGTTGTTTGTTTACTTTGGTTATTAAAATTATGTTGACCGTTCACCTGTTCCCGCTTCCTTTTTCCCTTATCAACGAACTTTGTTAAAAGTAGTTTCAGCGTTTGAGGTTGTGGTGGAAATTTTAAACTATATATTAAACTAACCATGTTTCTAACATCTAACCTTATTTAACATCTAACATTTGAACAGAATGTACTGTTTGAAACCAAGGGAAAACTTGTGACTTAGAGTGTGTGTGTGTGTGTGTGTATAAATAACAGATATGGGAAATTAACCAAGACAGATGTCTAATTTTGAAACCTTGTTAGTAATCAACAAAAACAGAATTTGCTCCTACCTAGTAACAGGAGAGTTTGCATATAAAAAACCAATCGAATTGTGGGGAAATTATGTAATGTATCATGTCATTTTGCCATAACCCTATTCTATAAAAACTGTTGTATTCGTGTTCTCAATGGAATTTGTCTGAGATCCTCCGGCCTAGCTTAAAGCTTCTTCTTGGGAGAGATGCTCTGAGAACTGCTCGAGTACTCTCCCGGCCGTGATTAAACCATTTGAAGGACATTTGCTGAAGTCTGTTTGTCGTTTATTTCTGCGCAGGAAGTAAGCTAGTTAGTGGAATAAGTTATTTAGCGAAACACTAGAGACCTTACCACCAAGTGATAGTGTGGAGTGTGTTAGGAACACTAGAGACCTTATTCCCAAGTGATAGTGTTCGATAGGGGACGAGACGTTGTTCAACTCTTTGTGAGACTCTTATGCGGGGTTAGATTGTATCAACTCATGGTTCAGAGGCAACTCAACTGAGTATAATATTTTCAGGTGTCAAGGACACCAGGTTCAACCTAAGTCAGGTGCGTAGGGGAAAAATCTACCACATTTTGGCGAGTCAATTCCAGGAGTCCTCGGAATCTCCCTCTGTCGGATGGATGGGGATGAGGAACCGCATTGTCTTCACTCTGCCAGACTGCAGAACCCTGTTTGACATGAGGGGCCATTCCAGATGGGCCAAAAGGACTTAAGGCTAAGGTAGGACACACAGACTTCACACTTTTCCTTAAAAATGCTTCTAAATTAATTAAAAGGTTTAACTGAAACCTTTTCTGTTAAGTAAAATTTTGAAGAAAACTGGGGATCACATTTAAAAGATTTAGGATTATGTTTTTTACCTTGGCTATTAAGGGCAATGATTATGGTTAAATTCAACCAAAGAGGTGTTTTTGGAGTTCTCTGTGATTTGTTGTGTTTGAGAGTAAGCCCAGAAAGCTGTCAATAAAACTTCCTGCAAAAAGCAACTTGTCATTCTGGATATCAGATTTGGGAGGGAAAATACCCCGAAATGCTGTAGTACTGCAACTTGCTTTTTGTTTGAAAAAGACTTTAATTCTGATTGAAGATAAAGATAGATAAAGAGAGAAATGAGAAATGTTGAAACAAGATTAATAGATAAATTGAAAAATGCAGAAATTGTTAAAATTATAAATCATAATAATAGGAATATGCATTCTGGAAGAATAATGACATTTTTAATCATAAATAAACTTTTATAGGTTTCATAAGTTAAACTTTGATTTATTAAAGTATAAGAGATATATAAAATTGAGCAATAAGTGCTCTTAAAGTGATGAATAAATAATAAAATGTTAACTGCACGTGTTTAAAAATTATACTTTCTATCTGGAGGTGTCTAGAATTTGTATCCCGTTATCCATGGCAGATAGTGTGAAAAACTGATCCATTGCAGAGATTCTAAGATTTTGGTTTATGTTAACTAAGATAATTTGTGTGCATTGTTGCATTGTATGAGATTGTGTGACCAAGAGAAATAGAAATTGTGATTTGAACAGGCACATACCAGACATCTTACTCGTTTTATTTTGGTTTCTTGTAAAAAAGAGAAAAGGCAAATAATTTTTTGTTTAGATTTTACACTAGGCTATATTCTAATTAGAGTTGTTCTGCTTTTTCCTGCGTTTTGCAAATAAATGTTTGCTTTTTTCCCCACAATGAAGTACTAACTTTTTAATAAAATGGGGAACTGCTGTGTTGATAACCAGATGAGACTTTCTGTAAGTTTAATTTAATAATAATGCATTTATTTTTCATGGCGCCTTTCAGAACACCCAAGGTCACCTCACAAGAAATATACAGGTCACTACACAGATGAAAACACACAACAATCAAACAGCGTAAAGTGCAGTTAAATCTCAATAAAACATGTTATAAAAAAGCCAGAATAAAAATATATGTCTTAAGGCGCGTTTTAAAAGTCAGCAAGCACTCGCTATTGTGAACATCAAGAGGAAGAGAGTTCCATAAGCGGGGGGCAGCATAACTAAAAGATCTGGCACCCATGGTGGCAAGTCGAATCCGAGGTACCACAAGATAAATTGAAGAAGAAGATCTGAGTGCACGTGAAGGGGTGTAAACATGGAGAAGTTGAGTAAGGTATTGTAGTGCAAGATTATGAAGTGCCTTATAAGTGAGTAGCAAGATTTTAAATTCAACTCTATATTTTACTGGTAGCCAGTGCAACTGCTGAAGAACTGGAGAAATGTGGCCAGTATAAGGTGTTCTAGAAAGAACACGAGCTGCAGAGTTCTGGACCAACTGAAGCTTATGCAGCAATTTGGACGGAATACCTGTGAAAAGAGCATTGCAGTAGTCTATACGTGAAG
Organism: Gila orcuttii; assembly: GCA_026230005.1. NCBI lineage: Eukaryota > Metazoa > Chordata > Actinopteri > Cypriniformes > Leuciscidae > Gila > Gila orcuttii. Next base: position 14,264,514 of record JAPDVR010000006.1, read on the forward strand.
TGACTAGTGCGTGGATAAGAACTGCAGTATTACTATTTGAGAGAAAGGGACGAAGACGGTTAATATTGCGTAAATGGAAATATACAATTCGCGTGATATTATTAATTTGTGCTTGAAAAGATAATGTGCCATCCATGATGACACCCAAACTTTTAACCTGAGAGGAAGGACAGATTGCAGTATTGTCAATGTATAGAGAGAAACAATTCGATTGAGATACCACAGATTTAGTGCCAACAAGCAGAGCCTCAGTTTTATTGCCATTTAACTTCAAGAAGTTTGCTGAAAGCCAAACTTTAATTTTAGCTAAACAGCTTGACAAAGATGGCGGAGGAAAAAAAACAGTGGGTTTAGCAGACAGGTAAAGTTGGGTGTCATCCGCATAACAGTGAAATTGAATACCATATTTCCTTAAAATATCACCAAGAGGGAGCATATAAATAATGAAAAGAAGCGTGCCCAAAACAGAACCCTGGGGAACACCAGTGGTGACTGTCGATATTCTGGAACTAAAACCTTTTAATTGAATACGCTGACTGCGTCCAGAGAGATATGACCTAAACCAAGACAGAGCAGTGCCAGTAATACCAATGGAAGCTAACCTGTCAAGAAGTATCTGGTGTGAGACAGTATCAAAGGCAGCACTCAAGTCTAGAAGGACAAGAATGGTTAAAAGCCCAGAGTCAGCTGCCAACAGTAGATCATTAGTTATTCTGACAAGAGCAGTCTCAGTGCTGTGGTGTGGACGAAATCCAGATTGAAATTGTTCATACAAGTTATTATTGGAGAGATGTTCATGAATTTGAATTGCACTACATTTTTCCACTACCTTAGAGATAAATGGTAAATTTGAAATGGGACGAAAATTGTCAAAATTAAAGGGATCACACCCTGGTATCTTAAGTATGGGTGTAATAATAGCAGATTTAAGAGATGGAGATACAAAACCAGACCCAAATGAAGCGTGAACAATTTTAGTAATCAATGGCAAAAGGGCTGGTAAACAAGCTTTCACTAAAGGAGTTGGTAGAGGGTCTAACTGACAAGTCGAAGATTTAGATTTACCTATCAGACCCACAATCTCTGAAGTAGTTGGTAGTGTAAAGGTAGAGAAAGCAGAGTGGAGAGGTACGTGAGTGATAGGCTGACAGGAGTCATTGTGGAGAGTACCAGTAAGTAATTGCTGATGTATATTTTCAACCTTGGATGTAAAAAAAGTCAAAAGGCAATCACATAAGTCAGTGGAATACATATCAGATGGCAAAGAATCACGTGGTTTCAGAATATTGTTTACCGCCAAAACAAGAGACCTGGATTACCACCATACAATTTGATAATTTGAGTTTTGCGGTTCGCTGAGTGTTCAAGATTACAGACAGCTGCCTTGACAATGGAAGCTAAAAGACTGACGGGATGACTGAAGAGGAAGTGGGGCTGTGGCGAGCAGGACGAGGCCGAGGGACTTGAGAGAATGGCGCCAGGCCGGTGGCGCGAGTGTAACGAGGTTCAGTTGTTATGGGAAGTAGGAGGCGGGAACCGGCAAACATTTAACGTTTTTAATAATAAAATAAAACAAATACAAAAACCAAAAGTCTGCCAGCAGCCCCTCACGGACGACTACTGGCTACACAAAACACAAATAAAACACAACATAAACACAGGCCTGTCCTCTCTAGAGATCTTCACAGTCGTCGCTCCTCCTTTGTGCTCTGCTTTCAAATAGGACCAGTCCAGCAGCCCTACTACAGGAAGTTCAATAGCAGAAGTGGGAATTTGACTCACCAATCAGTTGAAACTGGGGCTGGATTTGATCGTAATTAAATCTACCACAAAGTAAAAAATGTAAAATGATGGAAAATTGGAGTGAAGAAGAGACCGTTTATTACCTTTATACTATAGCATGATAGTAGTCTGCAATACCGTTTATTACCTTTATACTATACCTTGATAGTAGTCTGCAATATACATTATGAGGATGCTATGTATATAGATTGCATGATGCATTCGTCCAATCAATGACATTGACTTTGCAAATTTAGGAATGTTTAGGAAGGTACAGTGTCAAACATCAGCTTAAGAATAAATGATGGTTTGCTGGTCTTAGATGTCTCCTTTAGTTTGTATGGTGGTTAAGAAAGGTTTTGGGGAACTTTTGAATAGTAGCCTACCAGTTTGGCCAGGTTGGGATATCAGGTAGGCTAGCTTATACCAGCTAAGAACAGCTTAGGGTGGTTTGTGATCATTTTTTGCCAACAGGGAGCATAACATAATATGTATGATTCATTTTCAGTTATTTGAATAAATGAGAAGTTGAGTGTCCTATGTGATTTGAGCAAGGACTGCCAGACCATTGCTAAAACTTTTTGCAAATCATTTTACGTTTTTTTTTTTGTTTGTTTCAACAAGAAAAAAAAAAAAAGGTAAAACAGGACTTCATTGGATGTTGAAAAGTGGCTATAACATACAAAACAAAGCAAGATTATACTAGTTATTTGGCTATTGGTTAACTTTATCCAATAGCCCATGCTGCTTAAATAACAGAAAAGAAGCCATAAAAACATTTTTTTTAATTAAAGATGAAGAGATTTCTTTAAAAAAAAAACATGCAACATCAAATCTTTCAAAATGAATCTGTTAACAAAGTAAGTTATGATGTGTGTTACTTCACTAGGAAGGTATTGAGATTCAGTCTTTCTGATCTACCATCTCAGAATCTCACTCTCTCACTTCTTTTACCTGCATGAAGTCAACGAGACTTTCATTTATGCATTATTTAGCTAAATTCAATTAATTCTACATGCCCCATTTTGCCTGAATTACATTAGCAACAATTAAAATAAATGTTCCAGCCATATTTAACAGGTCAATTAAAAGAACCTTTTGGGCAAATTGGGGGGAAAAAAAGCAGCAGCAAAGGACCTGTTAAAATTTTCAGGAGACAAATGACCAGAGCGGTTATTATACACAGCAGAGCTCCTGAGCTTCTGCACGAGAGAATGAAAACATTACTTATCAGCTGTTGATTCAAATGAACAATTATTCCAAGATGGTGTCTTAGCTAGAGGCTCTGCGACGAGCAGACCACAGTGTAGAAAAGTGAGGGTGAAGATAGAGGAAGTCTGCAGTATATAAATTATTTGGAGAGCATGTTAGAGGATATAGCTTGCTAATGAATAGAGCCATCAGGCTAGTGGAGCTCATGGAAAGGACTGCCATCTGCCTCCCCATTATAATAATGAACTGTGTGTCACCCCACGGCAGGGACTGTGCGCTACAGGTGCACAGAACCAGTGGGAGAGCATTATATACCAGAACATCAAAATAAGCTCCGCCCCTGGAGCACCTAGGTAGTTCCTTCACACCTCATTGGTTAGACAAATGCACTGGTGAACTATACCTGTCACTCAACTTAATAACACAATCTGCAAACTACTGCCCTGAGAACTGTTAACATTTAATTACAGTACCTCATGATTTTGTCTGTTAATGTTAAAGAGATAATTCAAAAAGAAAAATGTCCTCACCCTCATATGACTTTCTTATGTGGAACATTCTGTTGAGATATTTTAAAGAATGTTTTTACTGCCTTTGTCTATATAAAGAAAGTAAATGGGGTCCAAACAGTGTTAATATCATTGACTAAAAAAATGCTTTTTTTTTAATAAGTTTAATTGTAGGAAAAAGAGCAGCATGAACATTCTTCAAAATATCTCCTTTTGCTTTCCACAGATGAAAGAAAATCCTACAGGTTTGAAATGACATGAAAGTGAGTAAATTATGACCCAAAAAAAAAAAAATCCTTTTCTGGGTAAACTAATACTTTGTGTAATAAGGAATCCAAAATGACGGTTCAGTTGTCGTTCCTATAATGCCAAGTGTTAGTTCGGCAAGGATTAGAGTACCTGAGAACCACAGTGTGAGAGAATCCATAATCCCTCTGTGAGAAACTCTCTTCGATTACACCCGGCAGAAACATTCACACAGCACACAAACAGGAACAATCTGCAAAGCTATCAGAGAAAAGTAGTAGAAAGAGAGGAAAGGCACTGATAAAGTAGAGAGGACTTAGGGAGTATTTCCCCTGTAGCTGCTCTGAGATGAGAGCGAGATCTGCCCTGAGAGGAATAATCTTTACAGAATGAAGATTAACCTCTGATTTCTGAGAGGCAATGACGGAGAAAACCAAGAGCCGTGAGAGACAACCAACATTTGAGGGCACGATCTCACCGGGGAAAAAGGTAGACATGTAAAGACTGACAGGAATAAAGGGCATGGATCCGGTTAGGGCACATATGAAGAACGATACATATAGGAAGATACTGAAAAAGGGAGATGGTTATTATATGTTGACAAACAATGACACAGATTAACATTTTTTGGATGAATGTACACCACGTGTCAGATGCTACAAATGCTACACAAAAAACTTGGCCAAGAAATTGAGTTCTCCATGTGGTGATGTCCATTCAGCCTGGGCCTCTCCTGAAAAAACAGCCTTCATCTAGTCAGTCCACCATTCAATAGCTTCATAATTGTGTCTGGAGTCAAATGTTAGGGACTTGTGTGTGCGCATGAGAGAGATAGAGAGAGAAAGAGTTCCAGTGAAGATGGCATGTTTGTGTTTGCCATGTTTTTAGACCACCAGTGCGCACAGAGAATGTTCATCTGGCATGGAGAGGAGTTCTCATGGCTGGCAACTTTATAAATGTGTGTAGCGGATTTTTAGCCTGAAAGTGAAGAGGCATTTTAAATGCTCTCCAGAACTACTGGAGCGACACTGCATAGTCTGACAGATAAATTTAAAATGGTGAGAATGAGGGTGGGGAAAGAGATATAAAAGAGAGAGGCTATGCTTTAGGATGGAAATGTGCTTTCACTCTCAAATGCTCTCATTCTTTGCAGCGTCTAGCTCGCGCTCCCTTTTCTTCAAATTTTTTGTATCAAAATATGCTTTTCATGAAACTATTCCTAATCTACAACTATGAATGCCATCAGTGCCTAGGGAACATATAGTTTAAAGGGTTAGTTCACCCAAAAATAACAATTCTGTCATCATTTACTCACCCTCATGTCGTTCAAAACCCGCAAGACTTTTGTTCATCATCGAAACACAAATGAAGATATTTTAATGAAATCTGAGAGATTTCTGTCCCTCCATTGACAGTCTACACAACTACCATTTCGACACTTAAAAAAGTTCATAAAGAGAACGTAAAACTTATCAATTTAAACGGAGCGGTTTAGCCCAAATTTTCCGAAGAGACACGATCCCATTATATGATGGACATATTTAATTTAGACTTTAATTCACATACAAACATTCATCAACTCACACATCAGTTGTGGTAAACGGAAGCTCAAGCTCAACCAATGAGGTTTATTCTCGTGTGTTACGCAGCATATTTGAGCTTACGCAAGATCCAATGAGGTTTATTCTCACAAGTACAAGTACAGTTGGGCATCCGTTTATGTTCGCTAATCAAAGCATATAGAAGCATTCACTGATCAAAGAAACGCTGATCAGAGTTCACATTTGAACTAATGCAGTCAATTTAACTTAAGAGAGTAACTTCTGAATACTAAAAACTTCTACTTCTAAATAAAAACAACCATTTAAAAATGTGTAAAGCACTTAAAAGAATGTAAAACACTGCACTTACATGGCACAATAACTGAAAAATAGAGAAACACGGTGTAATGGCTGGAGGCTGATCTGATATTCTGATTATTTGTAATGCAATTTAACTAAAGCATAAAACACCACATTAAAAACGTTTTAAAATGATGCATTTATGACACAGGAACTGAAAAGTAGCAAGATGATGTAACCGCCAAAGACTGATCTGATGCATGTGTTAGAAAACAGAAAAACAGTAAGTCATGATTGAAAAGTTAAAACCTCAAATTTGATTGCAAAATGGACTGCATTTGTAGGATTATTTGTGATTCATTTGGTTAATCAGTGCATCATGTAATTTATTTGATACATGCGTTTTATCATGCCCTCCTACTAAGAAAATAATAGGACGCAGTCAGAAGTGGTTTATGGTTTGATTTGTTTATTCTTTTTAAAGCAGATCAGGGACTCGACCTGACCCTCGTGTGAACGACAAGACAAAAAAAATCGATAATGAACATCACACGCAAAAACACAATGAACAGCTGGAAGATGTGACTAATGCAATGGGGAGTGTGATGGAGGATTGTGGTGGATTAGAAGGGTGGAAGGGTGGATCACGGGTATGGCGGCTGGATAAATAAACGATAAGTGGCCAGACGGACCAAACCTAGAACCAACTCCGATTTCAGAGTTCTGTGATTTTGTTGCGGTTGGTTCTAGACTGGCCTAGCGAGGCCAATATTTGGTGTCTAGTTCGGTTGTTTTCAATGAATGCTTTCCTTTTTTAACCAAAAACATGTGTTTGGTTCAGGTGCTCAGAACGTTCGAGTTCCACCTACGATCGTCGCTGCTTACTGATTCTGTCCCTTTCAGAATGTGATTTCTCCTTACTGGATTAAAGAGAAATAACAGGAAGGTGGGAGGAAGGTAAAAGTGATGGGGGGAAAGGTACAGGAAAAAAGGAAGGTTTAAGGGTGTCTATCTATCTCTCAATTCACTGCAGATTCTGGTTCAGTTCAGCTCAGGTGTGTCTCCGGGTGGTGTCTTTCCTTGGCAACAGTCGATAAACGGTGGGATCACAGATACAAACAGGTCTTCCTCTCTTCCTGCACGGAGACTTAACCCCCAGTCCTCAACTTGTCCTAGACAAAGATAAAAAGACAGAATTCTTGTTAGGAAAAAAGCGAGAGATGCAGTGGCCCGTTACCACGGCATCTGCATGCAAACACACAAAGAGAAAAAGAGAGTTAGAGGAGAAAAAGGGAGTGAATGTGAGTGCATGTGTGCATATTCTTGAAAGACGAACCACGAGGCAAGCCACGGTGAAAGCAAAAAGCCCCAACACAACCAAACGTAAACATGCGGCTCTTTCAATACACATCTCTCACAGGCTACTGCACTCGATAACAGGAAATAAGAATCCCTCGAGTGAGAGACGGAGAGAGTATGGAGGAAAAAAAAGGTGAGGTGGAGAAGATAGATTGGTGTTATGACTATTAAAAAAAAGAAGGAAGAAGCAATGGTGGAGAGGTTTAGAGAGAAAACAAAAACAGATTTGTCCTAATTTAAACTTCAATTAATATGAACATTAATTGCAATTGCAACCCATTTTATGGTAATCATTAACTGACATATATTCGAGTGAAACGGAAGCATCATCATAAAAGTACTTAGGTACATAACATACTATAAAAAGTCCATATGACTATATGCCAAGTCTTCCGAAGTCATATGATCGATTTTGTTGGATTGAAGATTTTGTATTGACAATCTCTTAAATCTTATTCATGTTTACAATTTGCACATATAAAATTTGGCATGTCAAGAAGTGTCATAGCAGGTTTGGTGTCATTGACTCCAATAGTTATTGGGCCCTATCTTGCACCCAGGGCAATTGACTTTGTACACCGATGCATGCATCATTCCTATTTTGCACCCGATGCACAGCGGATTTTTCCCTCCACAGACGCACGTCGGTAAATTAGGGAATGGACTTGCGCTCCCGGGGGGCGGTTCAGAGAAAAGAAGCGGCTTGTTCCGGCGCAAACGTTCCCTGGTGCTATTTTGCAGTTTCAGAAAACAATTCAGCCAAAGACCAGGAAAAACCTAGTCTAAAGTCAGTGGCGTGTGGTGTCCATGAAGATGTGAAAAAATAGGCATAAATCTAGCTTACACATTTACCCAAATTATTATACACCCGTTTAACCTAAGCTAATTTGGGTGGGTTTCTCTCATCCCCATTCAATGTCACTTCTCTGTCTTTTACGGCCCTGACGAGAACGTTGGTCTCCTCGGCTGTGAACCGCTCCTGGTGTGCGCCTGGCAAATCCGCCATTATAATAGCAATCCACCATGGAACAACTGCTGCTTTTAAAGGGAATGTGAGATATGCTCTGATTGGTTTATTTCACGTTATGCCCAAACCACACCTATGGGTAATGTAGCTACTTCAGACCAACCCATTTTAGATTTGCGTCGGGCGCAGAGAATCGCCCACTTGATACTTGCATTTCAGATCATTAAAATAGGGCCCATTGTAATAGACTGTAAAGCACCAAATTTGATATGCACATATATAAATCAGTGTTATTATTAACTAAAACTAAAGCTATTAAAAAAAAATGCAATTGAAATCAAGATAAAAATGTTATAAAATATAAAAATTACATGAAAATCTAAAAAATAAAGAATTTATTAACAGTAAAATTGTTAAAGTAAAATTAACAAAACAAAAACTGAAATAAAAATTAAACTAAATAGAATTATTAAAATAAAATAGCTAATAATAGAAATGACAAAAGCACAATACAAAACTACTACCACTTAAACTAAAATAAGAATGAAAAATGAACATATAAAAATAAACGCTAATTTAAAATATTACTCAATAGTACATAAATAATAATAACACTGCTTGAAATTGCTCAATATGGTCACCATTCACTTTTATTATAATGAAAAAGACCAGAGTAAACATCTCTTTTTGTGATCGTCAAAATAAAACCAGATGGCTTGCAACAATATGACGGTGAATAAATCCCTTTAAGGCACCTCAATGTATCTCTCTCAGGCACTCACTGCTTGTGTGAGCGCAGTATCATAATGCTAAAGTATGCGGAAAGTTCTAGAGTAGAGGAAAAACACTCAAACAGGTGGTGGCATTAGTCCCAAACCTCTGAAGGGACACAAGTTTAAGCCAGTGAAAAATACGTCTTGGCACAAACAGATGCTGCAGTCACAAACTCTTTCGTACTTTTTCTGAAAGAGTGGACGACAGTTGAGAGAAGAGAGAGAGAGAGAGAGAGAGAGAGAGGGAGGGTGAGGAGTGTTTGACCACGCGTTAAGAATAAGAAAGAGCGAATGAGAGATCGCTGGTGATAAAGTAGTATTCATGGTGCTTAGAGAGGAAGAGGGCGTGTGCTTTATCTCTGGACTCAGGGCACTATCGGCTCGGGGTTGTACCGCAGTCACTGCTTTACAAAGTGCTAGAAGGAGAAGAAGGTCACAGCCAAAATATTATCAGTCCAGGAAAGATAAACCATGGAGTAATTACGTTCACAAAGCCACAGCCATGACCGATCGCTGTCGTTACCCCCTCTGCTAGTCAGGCTGTATCAGGGGAATTCATTCCTCTTTAGCTATGGTGACCACTGATTATGGAGCCAATCTATCTAGACGCTTTCAATAAGAGTTATTTATACAAATATACAGTGCTTATGTCCGTGCTCTCTGAAAACGACAAGGATAAGATCCTGAGGGACTTCCAGATCCAGACAGACAAGCAAGGACTGGCCAACAAATCAGACTTTGTGATCTACAACAAAAGCCAGGGATTCAAGGAGAAAACAATACATGACATTCAAAGTAGTTCTGCAAGTGAAAGGGTGTCTAATCAAACTCTACAGTATTTTGGTCCAAGTTCAATTGTTCATTGGTAAAAGATTTAGTTGAATTAAACCGATGCCAACATGGAAAGGGTGCCTGACGTTCCCACATCCTCAAGGATCATGAACAAAACTATGCAAGGTAAAATATTACAGATAAATACATTAAACATGGCTTCAACTTGCATATTGTTCAGCCTATGCAGCTAATGATGATACAGTATTACTTCATTTCAATGTGCAATTTTTATGTACTTTACTAAGATAAACATGGTGTAACATTGGTGATAAACATATTGGTATTTAGATCACTATACTTGACATCCAATTTAAAATACAGGTCTAAACACAGGTTGAAAACCACTGTCCTGGTTTTCAAGAAAACAGACATGATACAGCACTGTTTCCTGCACTGCTGAATCTACAGCACATGAATAGAAATGATATTTGATCAGAGTTATGAGTTTGCAGTATGCATTGAATGTAAAGATAAAAGACTGGATACCGATAAAAAGCCATTGCAAACAAAACAGCAAACAAAAAGTCTTTGGAATACGAGTGTTGTGCGAAGAACAGACAAATATTCAGTCATTTTTTTCAATTAAAATCTCTTAAATCACATTGATACTTTGCTTATATACAGTACAAATATGGTTTGTCAAAAGAGATTTCACTGCAGGTCTGGTATAACACAAAACAAAATTCCAAATTCACAAACTTTGGATTTCTGCACAGGAATAGGACTCCATCTCTCTTTCTCACACATACACACAGCACATAAGCTGTTTAGCTATCTTGTTATCTGGCTGTTATTTTTTGGTGTTCCTGCAGTGAATAATAAATGCTTATTACACAGGTAAGCTCTGTTACTCACAGCAGAGTCAATAAAATCATAAAATACCTCATACCCATATTCAATTTACCAGACATCAATACTGAGCACACGAACATGCATATATACGCAAAACACAAAAACATTAGAGATGCTAAAGAAGTTACAGGTAAATTCGGCGCATACACAACTATGAATAAAACATCTCTTCATTTACATGATGTATTGCTTAAGTGCTGCAGAATTCACAGTGCTGCATTAAACTAATACCCAAGAGGGCAACACTCTTTTGCTCCCGCTACCCAAAAACTGTGCCGTTGTAAAAATCTAATGGAAAGACCCATCTGAATATAAATTGTGTTTGCATGGAATTGCTGGAGTGTGCGGAGGAGCTTTTCAGAGAGGGTCGGTCCAATTCTGCCCATTGCCATCCTTGCATTGCAGAATCGGGACCGGGGATGTTGCAGCGGTGGGGCATTGTGGGACGGTGCTATTTAAATGACTTGTCCCTGTTCCCACTTATTTCATTTAACACACACTTAGGCCCACACCAAGAACAGCAGCTGTCAGCTGGTATTATGGAAATGACTCTTTCGTCTGAGCCTACAATTTAGAGTGAACTTAGTGGCGCCTGTAGCCAAGCAGAAAGTGAAGAGAACGCTAGGCAGAAGTTTCGATTTGCAAATGGAGGTGTGGGTCAGGCAGAGAGTGTGTTATTACAGAGCTTGGAGAGGATGGCAAGGCTGTTTCACTGGATCTTAATGCTGGAGGCTAAAGAGCAGCTGTAGATGCTAATTCCTACGCTAGGGTTGCTGAGAACTGGTAGAATGCACAAAACAGAAGACACACACACACACTAAAATGCATCTCAATTCACACTACTAGCACTATGGGCAAATGTGGCAAAACTTTTTGACTTGCATGAGTGATTCTTCTACAAACCATTACATTTTTATTAAAACTAACATTTTATATCTCATGTGCCCTGTGCACACGTATTTACCATATAAATAAAAAATATAAAAAAATAAGTTATGAAAAATAAAAAAGAGTTATATATATATATATTTATTTATGTTAGATGAGAACAATCTTTTATGTTAGATGCGATTAATCGATTTGCCAGGTAAAAATAGTAAAATTCTGTGAAATGTAACATTTCAACAGTTCTTAAACTTGGGTTAAAACAAAATCAGCAAAAATAAAACTGAATAAAAATCATGTTAAGGATTTTTTGGATCTGATTCAACTAAACTAAGATTATCCAGTGGTGAAAATGTCAGGCATACACAAACACACACTCACATATTCACCTGTTTAGCATGGTTGACACACTGTAGGTATTGAGAGGCGATGTTGGAGCACAGCAGAGTTTTTCCAGCATTTTCTCTGTAGCACTTCAGAATCTGCCCCTGAAGGTCAGTGCACACTGGACTAATTTCATATCGCCTGTGAGAGCGAGAGAGAGCCAAAAGGTAAAAGGAGAAAGAGAGAGAGAGAGACCGTAAGAGGACAGACAAATTTAGCAAATGAATGTGGTGATTCATCATAGTTACATTTTCCATTTTTAATAAACTGATCCTGTAGCAGTGACAAAGAGCTGTTAAATGATGTTCTTGCTGTGTTTTCACAAGTAAACATCAGATCAATCACTAGTCAATAGCAGAACTGATTTGTGCAGAATTAGTTTGCAGGATAATTGCATGTTGAATCAGTGCAGGAGGTCTAACAATGTGCTGCTTCAAGACATACATCAGCTGTAGAGGCCGTAGACGTCCTGAACCACACACATTTAACCTAAATGAACACACTATACTATGAGTTTATATTTATAAACCCACACCCTTAATAAACATTTGGCATTTTTAAAATAAAGGAAAAAAAAAAAAAAAATGTTCCTACTTTATTAATCATTTTTGACTTTTGACAACCTTCCTAATTGTCAGATTTAGATAACTTCTGGTGACAGTTTTACCTCTTGAGCATAATTAAGTAAAGCCACACAAACACCCACCCGTCCAGACAATAGAAAGCAGTATTATTCAGTGCAGCTTATGTCTCCGATGTGTAGATTCTCCGGTGACGGGATGGTCCCTCACTGACACACACACCTGCATCTAAACCCCTCCAGCTGTCCCATGTGTCTGAGCCCAACAGTCTGCACTGATATAGACATTTTGGCAAACAAATGATATGGACATTTTGGCAATTAAATTATTTATTGTCTGATATTAGAATGCAATATCAAACTACATTTTAAGAAAATTAAACTAAACACCATGCAACAGATTTTATTTATTTATTTTACTGAGGAAGTTTTTTTTTTATATTTCTCGTCTACATTTCACAACTGAAGGTCTACATACATATACATACATATATATATATATATATATATATATTATACATGCCAACTTTCGTTAACAGCGAAATGGAAAATACACTACCAATCAATAGTTTGATTGGTAATCAATAATTAAGACTTTTTAATGCAAAATACAGTAAAACAGTAATATTGTGAAATATTATTACAATGTTTTCCATCTTAGTACATTTTAAAATGTAATTTATTCCTGTGATGCAAAGCTGAATTTTCAGCATCATTACTCCAGTCTTTAGCATCACATGATCCTTCAGAAATCATTCTAATATGATGATCTGCTGCGTGTAAAACATTTGAGCAATGTTGAAACATGTTTTTTGCTGCTCAATATTTTGTGGAAATCGTGATACACAACCGGTAAAAAATATTTGTCATGTTTTTGTATCTTCCACAAACATGACTAGTAAGATTAAACTAATTGGATTCCAACAAACAGTTATTATATGCTTACTGTTACTTGTTTATTTATTCATATAAATAAATCAACCATAAAACTTGTAAGAAACCTTCAGTCTTTTCTATTTCTTTTTCTCTCAATGATAGAGATTTCCACATTTTAATGTAGTAATAACATCTCTATGCAACTGCAATTATATTTTGGCAGAAACTACCATGGTGATATTTAGAAAGCAACCTGTGCACTCAACTCAAGAGCGCTTTTTCAAAATGTATTTGCAAAACACCCCAGAATATCCAAAGTTTGACCCAGACAGCATTGAGTTTCATGCTGGATTTTACAAAACGTTGCAGATTGCTATCAACAACTTGTCTATTACTCAAGGTCACAAACAAATACCAAATATCGCTCTTTGCAGAAAATACAGAAGATAGAGCAGGTCACACTGGGCATATTGATGAAGACCACCCGATTCCCATGAAAACTGAGGCCCAACATGTCCAAAAATGAAACATCACCTCTGTCCCCGGAGGATTAGAACACACACACAAAACTCTTGACAGGGGTGACCTTTGGGACAGCAAAAGGCAAAGCAAGGATTGGGCGGGAGGGAGATGTTATCTTGCTCTATTCAAGGAGACGCTCTTTTTAGATCAGACGCGGTTTAATCCGTGCCGTCATTCATATTAGTTGCTTTGAAGGGCAGATGAATGAAGGAGTGAATGAACGCCTGCTGTCAGTCACCACCCCAACTCTTTGGGTCTCGGAAGGACTGGGGATTCACCCGTTCCCTTTTTCTCTAGCTCTCTGTCCTTTCCTCAATCTGTCCACTCAAATACACACAGCTTCTGTCTATCATCCCCCTTCTTGACAAGAAAAAAAAAAAAAAAGGCGAAAACATACTTCTATGTGCTAATGGTACTTTACTGGTGATGGAAAAGTATATAATTTTAAGTATGAAATAAAACTGTATGGTAGTACTGGGACATACCACCATGTTATATAAAAAAAAGAAAGAAAAAAAACCAAACTATGTATGAGTGTCTCCTTTGGTTCATTTATACTTGAGGAAGTCCAAAGAGTCACAAAATCCTTTTTATAGTTTAAGGGTTGTGAACAATATTAGCCTAAAAAGCATGATACTGAACTTGATATTTTATGTATCGCACTTCGCATGTAAACATAAGAGACAGCTAAAAACCTTCAAATTAAATTTATATTTATGAATTATATAATTATAAATTAAATATAAGCATACACTACCATTTAAAAGTTTGGAGTCAGTGGGATTTAAAAAAAAAAAAAAAACTTTTAGCAAATGTGACAGTAAAGATTTGATCATTTATAATGTTATCAAAAAAAAAAAAAGTTGTTCTTTTGACATTTCTATTCATCAATATTCATACAATATCATGGTTTCCACAAAACTTTTAGGCAGCACAACTGTTTTCAACATTGATAATAATAAGAAATATTTAAGGACCAAATCAGCATATTATAATGATTTCTGAAGACTTTACTGTTCAGAAACAGTAATTACTGTTTTGAATTGTATTTTTTATCAAATAAATGATACCTTGGTGAGCATAAGAGACTTTTTTTCAAACACAATAAGAAATTCATTCTGCCCCCAAACTTGAACAATAAAAAAACATGTATACTTCAGATAAAGCACATCAGCATTGGCATACTACTTTCAACATATTATGATTAGGGACACTACTCTTAATCATAATAAATATTATGTTATATAGAATGGATAGTATGCAAATTGGTTTTGGAGAAAAAAAGGGGGGGAAAAAGCTTTGTTGTTCAAACACGTCATCTGAGGTTTAAACCTAATGCCAATGGCATTATGGGTAGAATATCCACACATCAATACAGCTGAATGGCACCTTCACCATCTCTCTTTCTAGCTCCCATTCTCTCCCTCACAACCCACAGATCGGGCGTCAAAAAGCAGGACAGCTCTATGAGATCATAGGCGTGTATATATTTATTTATGTCGGCGTGTAAATCCCTCCATCCAGCTGAAATGGTTTTTGGAAGAAAAGAAGTAGATGTGGGTCATAAATCACAGCGAGCAGCCGCTCGAACGACTGTGACACCGAGGGCTGAGAGAGACACACAGATATGAGATGCTTTATTACAGGAGGAGCGAGAAAGAGAGAGCTTCTGAATGAAAGACAGGGAAAAGAGGAGAAAGGACAGAAAGAGACTGTGCTCTAAATTATCCCATGGTTCTGCAACCTTTCTTTTAACCTACACTAGCACATGAAGGACTTCCTATAGGTGTGCCGGTCTGTAGGGGATTTACAAGGCAAAAAACCATTCGGGCACAGTAGCGCAGGGAGAAACGGCAGACAAGAGGCACAAAGACGCCCTTCCTACTGCATTCAGCTTGTTAAAAAAACAGCACACATTTCTCAAACAGTCTTAATTCTCTCAAATCAAGACTAATGAAATATCGGCCCACCGGCGCTGCGTATTTAAGTCCAGTGTTTTACAGTCGACTCGGATGAACTGAGACGTCTCTCTCTTAACAGACATGTGACTATCCGTCATCATTATGAGCACTCGCAGTCTAGCGGGGTGAAGAGGTTAAGCGGCCACTTCTGAAAAAAAACACATGTATGTTCATTTAGGAGCTGACGGCGTGTGTGACAGGCAGACAGAAATCAAAACAAATGAAGCAGTTACGAAGAAAAATGATAAGCACTCATTTTCGTCGTTTTTAAAACATGATCCATCAGTTGCGAAAGGGAAGAGGAGACGCCACGGGCTCCGAAACGAACTCGCATCGTCCCATTACCTGTCGGGCTGGAAAGAAAGAGGAGAAAGGGGGAAGACTTTTTCGATGGAGAAGATAAGCAGAGGTCAGATACCGGGGTGAGAAAGGCAAGGAAAGACAAAACACAACGATGAAGGAGAAGGAGAAATGATTTATAGGTAAAGATGTAACAGAGCTAAGAGAGGTCCGTCTGCAGTCTGGAGACACGCTTTCAAGATGATGAGGGTTTGATAACCTGTGACAGCACCAGTCATAACAGTGTGTGGAGCTCCTCTTGTTGAGTGAGAAGGCCATTTACTCCGCATTGATATGCTTTGCTGTTCAGCCGTCGACTGACCTCTTTTAAAACAGAATACTTAGCTTAAATATTATGGCTGGTCTACTGCCGTTCACTTATATTTCGCTGTAATAGCTATAATTGTGTTCTCCGAGACAGGTCAAGCTGTGCTTCAATAGGCAGTCAAACTTCATGGCCTTTTAAGAGGAGTTATTTCTTCTAAAGAGCAGACTATTATAGTCTGAGATTTCGCTGTGTATTGAGGGGCTTTTCCAAGGAGACGTGAGAAATACCAACACACAGTCTCAGAAATAACCTCTATATGCAAATGAAGGTGCTAGGGATCCAAGATATATTGGTACTGTATTGGATATCAACTGATATTAGAACTTCAATGCTCATTTCCTATTTTTTATTTAATTAAGGTTCCAATGCTGTCTTAACAATCACTGAAAGTTACATAAATAATTTAATAATGCCATCAAATGTAATTTTTGGAAAACAATGCATTTAATATACATAATTATAATTTAACATTTAATAATAATAACAACGATAATTACAATTTATTATGAAATAAAAATGAATTCACTTATAGCATTCAAAACAATTGATTTTACGAAGTAGTTTTATTTTTTTATTTATGAATAAAAACTAATATAATATCAGAATATTTGTTTTTGAATGCAATGAAGGCATTTTTCTTCTATAAATAATTTAATATTACATAACACTAAATTCACATGTTTCAACCTATACTTGGACTGTTTCTCAATTCCAAGAACGCAAAGAACGGTCTCCAGATCTTTATCACTTTATTAAAATTAAGCAAAACAAAATGACAAATGTTTATTTCACGAGGCGTCAATCTTTTGCATTCGATGCATCCTCAATATCAAGAAAACATCCGGGTACTTTCATGCATCCTCTGTACTTGTGTTCTTGAGTATTGGAATTGAACTTCGACGGTTGATGATGACGTAGTACGAGAACACAAGGACGCAAGATCACTTAAGAACACACATTGAGAAATGGCTTTAGTTTAACTATTCATGAAAAGCAGACTGATGTGAAAATGTGTAGTGCATTGGAACACTAATTCCAACCAGTGACCTTTGACCTAAACAGGACACATTAATGGGCGACTAAACTGGGTGAGCAGACACATTTAAACCCATTTAGAGAACAGAAGATAGCAGAACATAGGGAGAGGTCAACACTGTGAAACTGCTTTGATGTGACAGAGTTCGGTAACACCCTGGGGACACAAGACAAACACACAGAGTGCATGCTTAAACACAGCATCACAGGGATGAGGCAAAGGTCAGCACTGACAGGTGGCTGAAGACAACATCCCATTCTTCCAGTTAAGCATTTATCTGTAATTCAACCAGCATCCACGGCCATGTAGCTCAACACGCTGTGTGCGCGCGTAAGTGTGTAGAAGAGCTGTTTCATATGTGTGTGTGAGATCAGACAAGCATTGAATGCACACATTCGTGCATTCTTAATCTTAACTTAAACTTAACCCTATCCTTTAACTCTAAATCCTAAATATTACTTGCACCAATTTTCCATGTCTAAATTCCCAACCTTAAACAATAACCATAACCATATCAGAAAACTAATGGATGACAGAAATGTCATTCCGAACCCATCACTAAAAGTTCAGTTCACCTTGCCATCACTGTTTGCTTGGTTTCTCAAATGTGTTTTGAGTTCTGTTTGGCCTAGAAGCGGTTATGAACGTCACTATATCAGTTTCTATTAAAGCTGCATGGATCTCCCATGATTCTGAACGGACAACTAAACAAAATAACGCAATTTACTAGCTGTTCTGACAATGTTAATTGCTGCAATCTATTTAAAATTAATTAATCTGAATGCATTATTTTAGAAAGAAATGGTTTGAATAAATGATTCAATGACTATTTATAAATACTTCACTTGTTTCATTACTGTATGAATCAGCATTTTTGTAACGAATCTCTTGAATGAAAGATTCAATGACATACTTTTTTGAACAGTTGCTTGTCGCCACCTACTGGTGTAATGATGTAATGTAATGATCCAGTCGTTCTTTAACCCTCTGGGGACCAAGGGGTTTTTGGGGCCCTTGGGATGTTTTGACATGCACTGACATTTGTGCTTTTTTCAGTTATTTATAAACATGTTAATGGCAAAGGTGTAAATTCACTCTATATAGCACAAACGGGGCTACCATAATATGTGAGCAACATGTATGTACATGTTTGTATTTTTGAGAGAATATTATTTATGCATGGTTATTGAAAAAACTAAAAATCAAAGTTTCTGAAATAAGGCCACAAAACACATATCGATTATTTCTTCACAAGACTTTTGAAAATTGTATCATATAGTCTAGAATATTTGCTCCAAAACTATGTGAGAATCATCCTGACTACTCATTCAGATAAGTCAATAAAGTCTTTTAGAATGTGTATGACGTGTTTTGTTTGAGAAAGCTTTATGCGAAGGGGCGTGATCTCTCATTAATATGTGTGGCATTTCACACTCCCATAATGGCACTATTAGGTGTGCTATCAGGCCATATCATTATGAGGAGCCTTGCACAAAGAATGAGGAGATTTTAAAAAGAATGGCTTTTAGATTGTTTGAATTTATTTACAACACACACACACACACTGCTTAGAATAAGTGAACACACTCATGCTAAAGTTGACTAAAAAGAGGAATAAAAAATCTTAATGCCTTGATTAAAAAAACGAGGAAAACTCCAACCTTTAGGGACATGAATAATGTCCTTGAATTCTTTGTGAATGAATAATGTATCGCAAATAATTAAAATGTTCTTCTTTAAAATACAGGGTGCATACGTCTGGACACTTCTATCACACACCATTTACCATATAGACATGGTTTTATTTCAGTTCAAAGTTCAAAGTTAGAGTTGGAAACATCTTGAAAAGAAAATTGTCTTTTTCCATAAATGTCTTAGTTTGATCATACATATTTCAAAGTTGAGGATTCATTATTTTGATGTATCTTCCATTGGAACAAACACTATAACATCTTAGTTGATTACTTTATTGACAAAACATACTATATATTTAACATATGAGCAGAAACTCCTAACAAAAGCTTATTTGATGTCTATTTTAGACTACTCAACGAAATGTTGTCTTTTATTTCATCTGTAACAGTGCGTATCTGTGTGTTCATTCATTCATTCACACACACACACACACACACACACACACACACACACACACACACACACACACACACACACACACACACACACACACACACACACACACACAGAAACATGATTCACATTTAAACAGTATGCTATTTTTCCGTTTACAGACACTAACGTTATTCTATATCGCGATTAGAACAAAGCACAAGCATAAAACACTTACAGTTCTCAGCTGAATCTGTTGCTCCTCCTCGACGTGAAAATAAACCAGAACTTCTGTGGTAAATGTCCCAGGATTATTCCTCATAGCCGCGCAAGACGAATCTTAATCTGACTAAAAAATATAGTGTGTTTACAGCATTTGCCTGGGGGCGTTTATCTATTTTGCAAATGGCCTCAACACATTATCTTATGATTAGCGCGCTCTGCGAGTGGGTGTGAACAAATTAACGATAATGAGCTGAGACAGGAGAAACTGTACTTCTCTTAAGTTTCAGACAGATTACATTGCAGGAGAATATTTGTTTTAAATGTGAATTGTTTTATTTAAAAGTAGAAATTTAAAGCGTTCTTTAGACGTATGTTTCATGTTTGTGTGATAAGTATTAGCGGAGTTTCCGTTCATTTTCCAGACATGTTTCAGAAAGATTTTTGCGGAGACTTTTCGCTGAAAGCGCACCCTGTTTATTTTATTTATTAAAAAAAAACACAAGGTTTTGATGTTAATGTGAGTGTACACAAAAAAAGAAGACCCTCTATAGTTTATAATCATGTATTGATTTTATTTATATGACCATAAATGACGGAGTATTTTAAGTCTATGTTGCTGCTATGTGAAAAAAAAAACAGCAAAAGAAAATTACGTTTAACGATTAATCGTGCAGCTCTAGTTTCTATAATTCATACCCCTAATATATATATATATATATATATATATATATATATATTTCATATAAATATATAATATCAAAGCTGAACAATCACAGATGTTTTTCACACATCATATTATATTGTCCCTGTACATGGTCAGAGAAATACACAGGATTTTTTTTTACTTCTCCTGTTTATGTTGTTTATCTAGTCACTCCACACTTGCATAAACAGAACATTTCTCAACTTGCCATGTTGCTAGACACAATCTGTCATCAACGGCTGCTGACGCTCATGTCTCAGAAAGTCACCAATAATGATAGGCCTAACCCTACAACAAAGGGTGTCGATCAAGGAACGTGCTTTACCTGGGTAAATCGTTTAAATCAAATGGATGTTATTATGTAAAGGCATCGCAAAAAACATTACAACACCCCTTTGTTATTCATGGCATAAGGTAAATTAAAATAAATCATGTTAAATCAAATAGGCATTTTATTTTACAGATGTACAAACTAGAGTCCGACCGATATGGATTTTTGGGGGCCGATGCCGATACCGATATTAGGGAGTAAAAAAAAAGCCTGATACCGATATATTGGCCGATATTATTTATGTGTATATTATAATACAGTAGCAATATTATTTATGTGTATTATAGTATAGTATACCAGTCAAAAGTTTGGACACTTTCCTATTGGTGTACACAAACTTTTGATGGGTACTTTACACAGTAGCTATAAACAGAATAAATATATTTTATAAACACATTTTGCAATGATCACTCAAATGTGGTGATCAAACACTTGTGTGACACAGATATGTAATGGACGCAGGGGGAATGATAGAATGAGAATTATACAGTTGAGCTGTAACCAAACTAGTTTGCATTGCATGTTATATTATATTATATTCTAAATACTGTTGCATAATCTTCACTAACGACTTTGTCTTTTAATTTTGTCATAACTTGTATCAATAAATATATAAAAAGTGTCACTGACAAAACCTTATTATCTTCTAATTTTACTCTTAATTCCTCTAATCTCTACCAGTGGAGGAAGAACTCAGATCTTTTTACTAGAGTAAAATTAATAATATCATAATGAAAACGTTTTTAATTACATATGTACAGTACTTTTATACTATTTTAAATAATTAGTAAGCAAAATGTACTAAACGTGAAACTAGGCAACTCTTAATGCAAAATGGCCCTATATAAAGTGTTATAATTATATTATAATTACATTTTTGGAATATTGCTTGATGTTGTAACGTAGCGTTATCAGGCAGAATGAGCTTTTACACACTGTCTCTACACCGGACGCGGCCGTTACTGCTCGCGTCGCAACAGCTGTTTACCCTAGACAAAGCAGAATCAGTTTACTGTCGGAGATCGCTCGCGCCACGCATTTTAATCAATGTTTCATCAACCAATTGCCTTAATAAATAAGAAGTAAATATAGCAGACAATATAATAAGGACTTCTCAGCTGTGCGCTTGCAATAGTCACAAGCTCACACAATACGTGACAGAGGCTTGTAGCATCACAAGTAAGCTACTACCCACTGGATGAAGAAGGGTTGGCTCTCAGTCTCCACAGGCTACATAAAATATTCATTTTATTTTATTTTATTTTTCGTGTTCGCATTTATGAGGAAAAAACAATGTTACAGACTCGACAGTTCAGCACTACGGACGTGAGCGCTCTGAAAGCGGCACTAAAATATGCTTTGAAACTTTCACATAGACATCAAACAGAAAGCACAAAACCTTTCGTTTCAAAGTGAATTTCGTTTTGTATTAATTGTATCTTAATTTTAATCAATGTTTCATCGACCAATTGCCTGGATTTAATATATAAGAAGTAGATAGCAGACGATAGATAATCTCGACACGGAGGCGCCTGCGGGTGAACTGGAGCTCGTCTCATGAACCGAAACTCAGCGTATAGACCTGAGAATTGAAATATATCCATATTGAAATGTATACTTTTAAACAGAACAATTCAAAACGAAAGACAGACAGACTCATGTAATCGTATGAAATGTGCATTTCTCTCTGCCACGCGTTCACTGAAGATCGCGAGTCAGCATCGTCAACTTCATCTTTGGCTGACACTGACTGAAAACACTTGTTTGTTAATAAACAATTGAAATGTCTCCTTGCTATATTTGTTGTATTCATAATCATTACTTTTGCCAGTTCTTGGGACAGCTATTAGGAGCTTTATTGGCAGCGCCACCCTCACCGCACCCGCATTTTTTTAAATATTCATTTATCGGCCATTATAAATGCCGATACCGATAGTTAGGAAAATGCCTAAAATCGGCCGGCCGATATATCGGTCGGGCTCTAGTACAAACATCCCAAAGCAATTAGACCATTTGACCTCAGACTGATTTTTCCAGAAGTCAAATCACACATCCAAAGCTTTCAGCAACTGAGAGAATAAAGACGTCGAAGAGACGATCATTTACAACTTCAAGTAAAAGAATATATATATAAATATTAGGGATGCACCGAATCCAGGATTCGGATTTGGCCGAATATTGGGCTTTTTAACGGGGTTCGGTTTCTGCCGAACCTCAGAATTTTTTTCCACCGAACCGAACCCTAGGCTTGCACTACGTCGAAGTCACCGATCAGTGAATGACATCAAAGTACCGCGTTTAGAGAGCAGACGGCTCCTTATGCTTTTGAATTGCTCTCGCGGTACTTTGATGTCATAAAACTGATCTGTCTGTGCAGCGCCGGTTCAAGTCGAACAAGCCTGTAGTGTAACGCGTTGTGTCAGGAAGAAAAATAGGGATAGCTCACAGCTAAAGTTATTGCAGAGGCCAGACAGACTCACGGAGGCGATTGGCATCTCACAACTCGCACTTTATTCCACAATCTAACTTGTGTAACTGTCTGTTACACGTTCTACGGTCCACAGCGTTACTTAACAAAATAAGGTAAAAATGAGCATCAAACAGAAATAACCCGCACACATGGGCATGTGTTCGAGGTGCACGGCACATACAATACGGACTGCAGACAGTTCAACAGGGGAGCGCGCAGTTCTTAAAGGGCCCACACCTTATTTCCACTCGTTACAGTAGGTGGACCGTAAAGTGAAAATGGAACTCGTGAGCAGAAAAAGTGTTGTTTGGCAGTACTTTCAGTGAAAAGAAGGCAATTCAAGTCGAGCTACATGTTCAATTTGCAATGCCGATTTGTCTCATGGTGGCATGGACTCTAAACAATAGGCTACACAACATCGCCGCTGTTAAAATGCATAATGTTGCTTATTCTTTTTTTTTTTTTTTTTACAGTTATAAAAGTAAAAGTAGTGTTTATTATTTACAGTAATAAAATAAAATGAAAAATCCACTTTGTTTACTTCATTAATGTGTTTACTGTATTAATGGACTGAGGATGAGAGTTGGATTCGGTATTCGGTTTCGGCAGAATCTTAACCAGTGGATTCGGTATTCGGCCGAACCCCACAAATCTGGATTCGGTGCATCCCTAATAAATATAGCTGCGAGCAGCGATTACGGGCCCAAGCCGGTGGCACCGCAACCCCGGTTCCTTTAGTTACCTAAAGGCACCGGGGTGGCGGTGCCGCCGGCTTTGGCCCTTCATCGCTGCTCGCAGCTATATTTATTAGGGATGCACCGAATCCAGATTTGTGGGGTTCGGCCGAATACCGAATCCACTGGTTAAGATTCTGCCAAAACCGAATCCAACTCTCATCCTCAGTCCATAATTTTATTACTGTAATATATATATATATATATATATATATATATATATATATATATATATAAGAAGCCGGTGGCACCGCCACCCTGGTGCCTTTAGGGTTATTGTGCATGACGTGCAAAAACGTAACCCTGCTTTGACTGTCGAAAAGAAGTGTGCTGTAGAGCTTGCATCAGTTTGGGTGCATCAAGTGCGCATCGAGGGCACATATCAACCACAAAGTATGCGTGAGCAACCTTCTGAAACCTAAAATGGAAAATGAGACACCTCATCCATGGGTCTCATGAATTTAACAGACAAATGAAATAAGTACACACGACCGAGTATTCATATGAAGTGTGCCATTTGGGACAGGGCCTATGATCGTGAACCACAAAACCCACATATATGAGATCATTTAAATATAGAATAATTTTTAATGTCATAGGATGTCATAGCTCAATATGTTTTTCAGCACTTAAATGTGTAAATATAGAAGCCCAGTATTTATCTGGAGGTCTTTGTACAGGTTTATTAATGTAATTATATTTTACGCTTATGTGTTCTATGATATGCAATGGAAGTACATTTTAATGTTTAACATGGGTGTTTTCACAACACATAGCATACGATATAATATCTTAAGATTATTCATCATTATGTTGTCTCTGCCTTTTCGGTTTTAATGATATTCAGAACAGAAAAACTAAATGTTCCTTAATTTTAATTAACACTAACTTTATTCTCATCTGAATTATAAATAATTGATTTCCGTATAAAATGATTTCTGCACCTCTCTCTCTCTCTCTCTCTCTCTCTCTCTCTCTCTCACAGTTCGATCGCGCCCGCCCTCTCTCTCTCTCTCTCTCTCTCTCACTCACTCCCACACACACAAAGTTCGATCGCGCCCGCGCCCCTCTCCCTCTCTGTCACACAGTTCGCCAGCGCGATCACACACGCACGCACACACAGTTCGCTCGCGACAGCGCGTCTCTCTCGCACGCACACACACACTCCAGCTTGAGAGAGAGAGGCGCGCACGTTCGAACTGTGTGTGTGTGCGCGTGTGTGAGAGAGAGAGCGGCGCGGGCGCGATCGAACTGTGTGTGTGTGTGTGTGTGTGTGCGCGTGTGAGAGAGAGAGGCGCGGGCGCGATCGAACTGTGTGTGTGTGTGAACAGTGGAAACATACTCCGTCATTTTTTTCATACAGGACATCATTCAGACTGCAAACTCTTTAGTTATATTTGTGTACACTCGCAATAAAACAACATCCTGAGTCACATACGTAATATATTTATATATAAATATAATTGTGGACACAAGAGGGCAGTATAGCCCTATTTATGATTTTGTGTTTAAACTATCACCCGAAGAGACCCCCTTCCCCTCCTTCTCCCCCTCCCCACACAGACACACACACACAGACACACACACACAGACACACACACACACACACACACACACACACACACACACACACACACACACACACAGACAGAATGGCAGGGGACACTCTCTCTGTCAGAGAGAGGGAGAGAAAATATAGTCATAAATACATTTCCTCGCCACGGCCAAACCGTTCGAGATATCAAAAATCCGTCCGCAATTTAGCATCCTCAATGTCTTGCCTTCATGCTGACCGAGTTTCGTGCACGTTAAGGGCCCCTAAACTATCACCCAAAGAGACCCCTCCCCCTCCCCACACAGACACACACACACACACACACACAGATTGGCAGGGGACACTCTCTCTATCTGAGAGAGGGAGAGAAAATGCTCAGAATCCACATTCAAACCAAAATATCTGACTTCATGTTGGTTGGAGCTAATGACTGTAAATTAGAAAGTTGTTCGGCTTGACGAGAACAATATACACGCCAAGTTGTGTAACTGTAGGTAAAATTATCTAAGTTATAACACACTTTATGTGTCCTTTTTTAGTCATAAATTCATTTCATCGCCACGGCCAAACCGTTCGAGATATAAAAAATCCGTCCGCAATTTAGCATCCTCAATGTCTTGACTTCATGCTGACCGAGTTTCGTGGTGTTTGGATTAATTCTCTAGGAGAAGTATTTAAAAAATAAAAGCATGCATTTTCCAAACAACCCATAATAGCTGACTTCCTGTTGAGCTGTCGTTAAACTTAGAGCACGAAAGTTGTTCGGCCCGATGAGATCTAAATATGTACCGAGTTTCATATCATAAACACACTGTTGAAGTTTCATCAAGATCAGTCAATGTACGCAGAAGTTATAACACACTTCCTGTTTCCATTATTCGCCATAAATTCGTTTCCTCGCCGCGGCCAAACCGTTCGAGATATCAAAAATCTGTCCGCAATTTAGCATCCTCAATGTCTTGACTTCATGCACACCGAGTTTGGCGATGATTGAATAAATTGCCTAGGAGTAGTACTTCAAATTCCACAGCAAGCATTTTCCAAACAACCCATAATAGCCGATTTCCTGTTGGGCTGGCGTAAAACTTGACCGGGGGAAAGATGTTGGGCCCGATGAGATCTATATGTGTACTGAGTTTCATATTAATTCACGCAAGCGTGTTGGATATATGGACCAAATTGTCGGACCCCGTTCAAGGGGGCGCTGTTGAGCCCCCCTGCCACGCCCGGGTACCAGCTTCAGCCCGGCCCTGATGGCCGCAGGTTCTGACCTGTGTGCAAAAAGTTTTTGAGCACGTTAAGAGCCCCAAAAGCCCCTGAAACTTTGAAATCCATTAAAAGCAATAGACAAATCCCTCACACAGAGACGGAGAGAGAGGGACAGAAAATTCTCAGAAACATCCACATTCAAACTAAAACATCTCACTTCCTCTTGGTCTGAGCTAATGACAGTTAATTAGAAAGTTGTCCGGCTTGATCTGAACAATATGCGTACCGAGTTTTATGATTGTATGTAAAACTATAAAAATAACACCCCCACTTTTGTCAAAAGGTGGCGCTACTGAGCCCCTGCACCACGCCCGTTTCTGAAACTTTGCACATGTCTACTGGCTAATAAATGTGATGTGTCTGTCGAGTTTCATGCAATTTCAAGCATGTTAAGAGTCTCAAAAGCATCAACAAAGAATATTAAAGTTTGATGCGTTGCCACAGCAACAGTATTTAAGATATCAATAATCCTTTCACAGGTCTACATCTGCCGTGTGTTTACATTATACACAAAGTTTGAAGCAAATCGGGTAAAAATAAGAGGGTGAATTCAAAGCATTTTGAAAGTGACACACTTCCTGCTGCCAGTTGGTGGCGCTATGACTTTGACTCACAATAGTCACATCCATGTGATCGGCCTCTTACAGCGAACACACTGCTGAAGTTTCATCAAGATCAGTCAATGTATGCAGAAGTTATAACACACTTCCTGTTTCACGTTTCTCGCCATAATTTCGTTTCCTCGCCACGGCCAAACCGTTCGAGATATCAAAAATCCCCTGGCAATTTTTCATCCTCAATGTATTGACTTCATGCTGACCGAGTTTTGTGCCATTTCTTTGAATTCTCTAGGAGAAGTACTTTAAATTCCATTGCACGCGCTTTACAAACAACCCTAAATAGCCGACTTCCTGTTGGGCTGGGGTAAAAAGTAAGAGTATGAAGTATATATGAACCGATGAGATCTATATGTGTACCGAGTTTCATATTCTTACATGCAAGCGTGTTTGATTTATGGACCAAGTTTTCGGACCCCGTTCCAGGGGGCGCTGTCTAGCCCCCCTGCCACGCCCGGGTACCATCTTCAGCCCGACCCTGATGGCCGCGGGTTCTGACCCGCGTGCAAAGTTACAAGACTTTTCGGGCACGTTAAGGGCCCCAAAAGTGCCCGAATAGTCGTAAGAAAAGTAAAAAAAAAAAAAAAAAAAAAAAATCCTAAGGAAAACAATAGGGCTCTGCGCCCTTTCAGGGCTTGGGCCCTAAATAATCCTTAGGAAAACAATAGGGCCTTCGCCTTTTCAAGGCTTGGGCCCTAATAATAATAATAAAGAAGAATAATAAAGAATAATCCTTAGGAAAACAATAGGGCCTTTGCCTTTTCAAGGCTTGGGCCCTAATTATCATATCAAACTCATGTTAATTCCATCAATTATGCAGATTTGGACCTCCATCTCCAGGGCAGTTTCAACTTTCAGGAAATCAAAAGGCTCACACAAAATACTTAATTCTTTTTACTCAACCCAATTCCTGATAGGATCTTATCGCCTGTTTTCCCTTTAGAGGGGAGATATGGTTGGAATATCCATTTGGGAAAAGCAATACAGATAGACTTGTTTCTAATGTACAACCTAAACACACACACACACACACACCTGTGGCCCATCATTCATATAATACAGAGACTTTTGTTTCTTTTCTTCTTTCTCACGCATATGCAGTTAAACCTCATTATTCTCGCAGTCAGTAAAGCTGCGTCTTTCCTCGTGAAACATCAGACCTTGAAGACATTTCATTATATACAAAAAAGCCCTCTCTCACACGCTTTTCCCTCCACCCCGTAATCCAATCACAGAGCTGCTAATGCACCTCTCTAATGCAATCAGCCAATCACAGCATCCACTGCGGCCCCGCTGGTCACATGACACCCCAGTCCAGGCCTGTGCGAAGAACCATGTCAGGCTAATGCTATTTTAATGCATTTCTTAATGCAATTTAGCATTAGCCGCACAACCTCCCCCCTCCAACTCCGATCCTGCCCCACTGGACACCACAAATCAATTTCTGACATTTCTAAAGAGACGATGATCCCTGTGTTGGCACTGAGGAAGAGGGATAATGACAGCCTAATGCGATTTGTGAGCGCAGGCTAGTCCTGAAACAGGCTGGCCTTCATTCACTTCCCCTTTACCAACATGCATTACTATTGGGGCTAATAGGCCACATTAAGACATATGGAGCCAAAATGTCCTATAATTGTAGGGCTCTTCAGTTACATGTTTCCAGCTACAGTAGCCTAATGGTCAAGATTTCACATTCATGACAAGACTTTATTGAAGTTTGTCAGAATAGATGACGGAAACATCTCTAGTGTGTTTCCGGATGAAGTAGTGAAGCATGATTGGACATGTTTTTTGTAGATTCAAAGGGATAGTTTGACCAAATTCTGTACATCATTTACTCACCCTCATGTGTTTCTTTTTACACCTGTAGGACTTAAAACACCATAAAACACAAAAGGAGTCATTTTATAGCAAGATATTCTTCATATAATGGAAGTAAATGATGTCAAACAAGATTTTTAGTTAATAACACCTTACATTTTGTTCTGTTCCTTAAGGCTTTTGCATGGCTTCAGAAAAATATAGCGCATGATTCATATGGGCTACTTTTATAATGGTGACCCTGGTCTTCATTGGCTTTCGTGTATGGAAGTTGGAAGTTGGAGCAGCTCGGACATTCTCTAAACAAAGATGTTTTAAAAAAAAATATGAGGGCGAGTAAATAACGTTAGAATTCTCATTTTTTAAATGAAACCTATACCATACCCAACTACAGCCTTGTGTAAATGGGATCTGACAGAGATGCTAGAACAAATGCTCATTGTGAAATATGTAATGCAGCCAAGGAGCTACCCAGCATAAGTGTGTGCTCACATTTGCATACATGCATCTTACTTGCACAATGTATTGTGTCTGAAAAGGCAGAATATAAGCTGTATTAATGTTGGACTTTAAGCTGATGAATGCCATAGTGTGTAATTCTGAACTCACTTGAACTTGGCGTTGATCTCGTCTGCTGCCTTGTGATAGTTCTCATTTGACACCTTGTAGAACTGGCCACTCTGAGGAAGAGAGAGAGTGAAAATGTCAAAATAAAATATTTACAGAAAATCACTTTGCTTTTCAGAATTAAAATCTATGCCTGTATGTGTATTCCTAATCCTTTTGCTGTCTCCCGCAGTATGAATAGATGAAGGGGAACATTTATAGACATAAATAGCTCCCGATAACACAAATGTTCAAAACAGCAGCAGGTCCAACCTTTCAAGTCTCCACCTTTCTGTGCTTCCAGTACAACAGAAGGACAAAAAATGGATTGAAATGTAATTTAAGCATTTTTTTGTTGTCTGCCGTGCAGCACAAAGAGTTCTGCTGGCTTTTAGATTTTAAAGAAGGGAGGAAATCAAAGAAAAAGTGTCAACAAAGATGAAAAGGTCATCACACTAACAGATTATGGCAATCTAAAAAGTTATGAGGATCTTGGTGAAGTGTTTCAAGAGTAGGTGGGTAAAAATGAATGTCCTTACAACTTGGAATGGAGCTTGATAAAACGTTCAGGTCGGCGATTCGAAAAGATAACTGACATTTCAAAGAAAATGGGCCGAATGTCAGATGGACGACTGAATTTGAGGATGTGACAACAAAAACTTGCTCAAGCTACATCCATAAAGAGAGCTCTCAATCACAGCGAGACAGGTTCATCTCACATTCACTGTCTCGCACACACAATCAATACAAATGAAAGACAACAACCATGAGGATCAATAATTATATCTTAGGCTTTTAGTGAAGCTACTGTATAGCTTCTGATGGACTGCATGTCAAGTAGAAGCCATTTGTCTAGTTTGGCTATAAGAGATGTGGTACTAGAGTCCAAAATCAGCTTCCTGTCAAACCTACCAATGGCTGGTAGATAAGCAATTTGCATACCATAAATATTATGTCACACACACATAACATTCAACTAAAATAAGAAATCAAACTAAAATATAATTAAGTTAAATTTCCAATAGTTAAAAAATAGTTAGCAGCTAATGGTTTTATTAACTTGCTAAGAAAGATTTTCACATTTGTTGCTTGGCAAATGTTACTTTGTTCACTGCATGGTACCATTACACTGTGGGACCAACTTGTAGGAAGCTGAAGGGCCGACTCACACACTTGTAAAGTTACAATAATGTTTTATTTCCCCCTGAGTAAACGAGCCTGCCATCAAGCCTATTATTGGAACAACAGCATTGAGAGTTAAAGACGGCATCAGGTACGACCTTGACTCTGAGGGGCCTGGTAAAAGGGAACAACAGCAGTGATTTTAAGAGCATGTTGTGATGATGCTGATCTGATGGGAGAAGCAAGCACTAATGAGTGCTACACACTAAGTCGTCACTGGCCCGCACAGACACTGATTACATGGAAAGTCGGACCTCCACACACACACGCTCTTAAACCCCATGACCAGATTGGCGGTGTAATTTGGGAGGTCTGCCTTTTCCCTTGATTAAAGAGAGAATGGGATAGATGCTGATTTTGATTTCAGAGTTGGGCCACACTGATTTAGGTGCCCCTCCATCAATCTGAGAGAGTACGTTTACCACCCACATACTCTTTCACAAAATCCTAAACCCTCATCTTCATTCGTCTTGGCTAGAGTATCAGATTATGATTACAAAACTACATTTCACATCTTAATCATTCTTTTTTTTTAAAGTTTTTTATATTTAATATTTCATAAATATTAACGGTTTTGAGAACTTGAACCACATGACATTTTACAACATGAACTAACCATGCCTTGTCATGAAAATACCAAATACGCTGATATTTTAAGAGACATGTTGACCTTAACACAGCTATGAGGGTCTGCAGGAGTCATCTCTATGATGAGTTAGTAAGACCACAGGACTTTTTTGGTCACGCCACACGACTTTGATTTTGCTTTTAATATTAAAACACTTTTGACTGTTGGACTTCTTGACTTGTTGGTCAGACCACATGACTTTGCAGACAAACGTGTTTTATTATTACTATTACCTAAATATTTTAGAGGGAATAAAACACGTCTGTCTGCAAAATCAAAGCCTCCCTATGGTAAGTTAAAACACTTGTCTGTTGGAACACAAGACTTTGTTGGTCGCACCACAATTTATTTCTTGTTTTATTTATTTATTATAAATATAAAAAAACATTTTCTTTAAAAAAAAAAAACAAAAAAAACACTTGTCTGTTGGTTGCAAAATCAAAGTCACGTGGTCTAAGTTATTATAGAGAGGCTTTGATTTTGCAAAAGTGTTTTATTATTCTTTCTTCTGATACATTTAAGAAAATATAAATATATTCCACAAAGTCATGTGGTGAGACCAACAAAGCCACTTGATCCAAACAGACCAGTGTTTTAGTAATAAAACATGTTTTGTCTGCAAAATCAAAGTCATGTGGTGTGACCAACAAATTCAACTAACTTATCATAGAGAGGTTTTAATTTTGCAGACAAAAGTATTTTATTTCTTCTTATGTATATTTAAGAAATAATAATAAAACATCTTTGCCTGCAATATCAATATGTTGCGTTCGACAAAGTCACGTGGTCCAACAGACAAAAACTGTTTTAATATTAAAACTCTTTTGTTTGCCAAATTAAAGTCAGGTGGTCTCACTAACAAATCATAGAGGACCACTGCAGACATACATAGTGTATATATATACACACTGTGTATATATGTATATATATATATATATATACATACACACACTATATATATATATATATATATATATATATATATATATATATATATATATATATATATATATATATATATATATATATATATATATATATACACACACACACACTGTATATATATATATATATATATATATATATATATATATAGTATATATATACTGTGTATATATATATATATATATATATATATATATGTATATATATATATATATATATATATATACACACACAGTATATATATGATGTTATAATATTGCAGTTGTATCAACCCTAACATTTTTTTTCAAGGTATCATTCCTTTCCTTAGCAAGCACCACTAAAAAACTCCAGTTCTTTACTTGTTCCACACAGCAGCTGTGAAGCATTCTCTCACTTTCTGTTTACAGGCATCTTAAAATAAAACTTTATTTAATCTGATGCACACAGGGGTGTTATGAATTAATGAAAGAATCTCCTAAAAACTACTCCTGCCACTGACAGCCCATATAGGTGGTGTTTTGAGAAACAACCCCATGTTCAAATGAAATCTCACAGGCTTTATAATGAGAGATCTGAGCAATGGTGCAGTAATCAGCCGGCTGCGTAATCTCTCACAGACCAGAGAGGATGTGGAGGGAAACCCCCGCTGAGACAGCCATTATGGCTCAACAGCACGGCAGCCATATTGGCTCCGCAGCGCACAGGCGGAGGCGCGAGACTGAGATTTAACAAATCAAAGCTAGCAACTGCAAACAGGGAAGGAAAGCAGAACAGAGGCCTGTGGAGTCAATCCTTCCATCTCTGCCTCTTACTGCGGGAGACTGTGAAACAAAACAGACGAGTGGAAATGTCCCAAATAAGCACAAATGCTGTCGCTTAATGGCAAAAACCTTCAGTCCAAGCATGGAAAACATTTTTAGAGTGACATATTGGTGACATTTTACAACTCATACAGAACAACATATTGGGTTGGAATGACAAGATTGTGAGCAAATGATAAGAAATGTTTAACTATTCCAATTTTACAAGGCTTGTGGCTGGAAGTAAAAACAAGGGGACATGACTGTGAGTGCAAAGCTCAAGCTGTGTCTCTTGTCTAGATAAAATTCTGCTAATTAAATTAACGAGGCTTCGTGCGGAGACAGACACTGTCCCTTTCCAGTGTGTCGTCTACAGGGAGTTAGAGATAATGACCACACATTGATCTCAAATAAAACAACTCACATTCTTCACTTAACAATGCTGTCAGAAGCACGGAAAACAGAAAGAGAGAGAGTTTTACATGCAGAGATCAGCTATTTACATTTTAGCATCACTACGGGTTACTACAACTACATAATACATGTATAGTGTTGCTAGGTAACAGCCCCTGAGAGTCAAAGCCTTGAATGGAGTTCAAGCAAAAGTGTCGCTACATCATGTGATAAAAAAGATAAGAAGTTTTCTTTTGGACTCTGAGGAATCTGTTGACCAGACAATTTCAGACAAAGTTGTGCTCTTGAAAATCTTACTCCGCACCCTCAAAATTAGGGTTGAGAATTGAGAACTAGTTCTGATTTAGAACCCGTTTCATTAGAATAATAAATATATAAAACAAATAAAAATAAGCGGGCAATACATTTTTTTATTGAATCTAAGAGATATTACAATACATTACTCACAAATATTGTTAGTTTAGTATTGTGTTCGTTGAGTATTTTTGGTTTAGCATAAAGTTAAGACAAGGGCAGTTGCATCTTTAAAAATGATAACAGAATCATTCATTTAATCATAAAGGGACTGGGAATGTCGAAATGGGATTAGAACAGAATAGCTTACAATTCCTAACTCTTGTTACCAATTTGCACTTGACTGCCAGGTGCAATGCACTATGGGAATTTTATCACTAAGCCTGACTGGTTTGTTAAGCGATCAATGTTATTATGCTTTTCTTACACATTATCAAGCCAGACCATAAAAATGTCTAATTATGAGCAAGCTAACATCTAGTCAAAGCCACTGCATTTAAGTGCCTTTGAGGTCATTTAAAATTCTATTGATCATGATAAAATCACTGTATTAGCAGCTTTCTTCAACACCTCAGACTTTCCACTGTTAACATGGAGCATTAGGAAAAAGACAAAACTTCTGATAAAGCAATTGAGTAGAAAAAAAAGAAAAGAAATGGTGAAAAAAATAGGAGAGTGGTCAGTTGAAATATGAGATTGTTTTACAGAGTGAAAATCTGAGGCGAATATATACGTGCGGCTCATATATAGATATTGTTTCAGAGGCAATTTGAGTGGCCACGGCAATAAGTAGGCTGGAGGTGGCAGTCGTCTCAGAGCTGTGACGGGCTGTCACACGCGGGCCACTGATAAACGAGCAAACTGAATTGAAAGAGACATGTAATATATATCAGCGTTTTATTCTCTTCTCTCTCTGCATCTCTCACTCTCTTTTGCTTTTTCGTAGCTGGTATTGGTATTGTTACCAAAGGCTAAGGAAAACCACAATCCTGTGGTTCCCCGAATGATGTGCGACACTGACATTTATATATAGCCACATTCTTTCTCTCTTTTATAGTTACACAGAAGATTTAAACGAACCTACTGTTCGCTCATTTTCACGTAATTACAATGAATGGAGATTTCAAGCTTCAAAAAGGAAGCATATATATATATATATATATATATATATATATATATTTTTTTTTTTTTTTATTATTATTATATATATATATATATATACACACCACTATATATATAAAAAATGCGATTACACACTTATTTTTGCTAGGAAAATTATCAATATTATTATTACACAAGTATTTGATAATTTTATTCATTTTAATTATTGAAAATTTATTTAAATTATAATTTTTTTATTATTTTTATTTAATAAAATATTGTATTCTATATACAGGTCCTTCTAAAAAAATTAGCATATTGTGATAAAGTTCATTATTTTCCATAATGTAAAGATAAAAATTAAACTTTCATATATTTTAGATTCATTGCACACCAACTGAAATATTTCAGGTCTTTTATTGTTTTAATACTGATGATTTTGGCATACAGCTCATGAAAACCCAAAATTCCTGTCTCAAAAAATTTGCATATTTCATCCGACCAATAAAAGAAGTGTTTTTAATAAAAAATAAAAAAAGTCAACCTTCAAATAATTATGTTCAGTTATGCACTCAATAGGCAATACTTGGTCGGGAACCCTTTAGCAGAAATGACTGCTTCAATGCGGCGTGGCATGGAGGCAATCAGCCTGTGGCACTGCTGAGGTGTTATGGAGGCCCAGGATGCTTCGATAGCGGCCTTAAGCTCATCCAGAGTGTTGGGTCTTGCGTCTCTCAACTTTCTCTTCACAATATCCCACAGATTCTCTATGGGGTTCAGGTCAGGAGAGTTGGCAGGCCAATTGAGCACAGTAATACCATGGTCAGTAAACCATTTACCAGTGGTTTTGGCACTGTGAGCAGGTGCCAGGTCGTGCTGAAAAATGAAATCTTCATCTCCATAAAGGTTTTCAGCAGATGGAAGTATGAAGTGCTCCAAAATCTCCTGATAGCTAGCTGCATTGACCCTGCCCTTGATAAAACACAGTGGACCAACACCAGCAGCTGACATGGCACCCCAGACCATCACTGACTGTCAGGGGCGCAGATGGGACTGGGGACGGGGGGGACATGACCCCCCCAGATTCATAGTGACCCGATCCGTCCCCCGCCCTTACTATCCCTACGAAAGGAGACAAAAATCGGTAAAACAGAGGATTAACCAGTGTTTTCGCTATTCGTGCCTGTAGGAGTGGACCGGTAACCATAGTGATTAAATACAATCAATGACTGAGCTGAGTCTGTGATTTTCTGAACTGAAAAAAAATCGACTGTATAAATGCCACATAAAGGCAACGAAGAGACAAAAAACAATCACCTCGTTTTTTCAAAAACCAAACAATGTAAGTATCCTATGCCTGTTGACTTTCCCAGATGTGGCAGATTAGATTTGTTAAGGGGAATAGCTAGTCTGACAATAATGGCAAGAAGGCTTTTGCACTTAGTAAACACAGCAAAATGTGGAGACCATAACTATGCATTTAGGTGAGAGGACAGAGGCAAATAATGAATGAACACAAAAAGAATGGTTGGATAAATCAAACAATTTATCGTCGTCAGGAAATAATGTTTTATCTTATCATTTAACCCATTGTACTGTATAAATTGACTGAGGTATGTTCACTGTTGTGTAAGCCACTATAAAATAATTATAATAAATAAATTTGTGTGGTGCAAGGTTTATGCAAACAACAAATAAAGGCCTACATAAACTTTTGACATCCTCTTATAGCAGGAAATCATGTTTTTTTTATTGTACGGACTGGAGCAACGGAGGATATAGACTCTTAAATTATGGGCTATGAAAAACATTTCTTAATATGTCATACATCATTTGAAAGATATTTCTAATCTATAAATTGCAACAAACGTGCAATTAACACTTAAATTTAAAATTGAGTTATTCTTAGACATTTTTGAAATAGTAGTTTTAGCCATTAATTCTCAGGAATATGTTGTATTTCACATTGTTGTGAAATTCTATAGAGGTATAGAGGGTTAACTGAAATTATAAGATTTAAAATGTTGTCCTCCTGGCCTGCAGGCAATCTCTGATGACAGTAAGGCAGGCCCTAGTCCAGAGGTCTTCAATCCTGCTCCTGGAGGGCCACTGTGCTGCAGAGTTTAGTTCCAACCTGCTTCAGCACACCTGCCTTTGTATATTCAAGCAATCCTGAAGAGCTTGATGAGCTGTGTGTTTCAGGTGTATTTGATTAGGGTTGGAACTAAACTCTGCAGGACAGTGGCCCTCCAGGAGCAGGACTGAAGACCTCTGCCCTAGTCAGTCAAGTGAGGATCTGCAGGAGGGCAGCCACAAAAAAATACTTTGCTGAAGACATGAAGTTTTGGTGGGTGATTGGCATACTAGTCTAATAACAGTCTGATCATGCATTGCTAGTGGTGATGATGTAGGCCTTTGTTTACCTTTGTTCATTGTTGTTTATCCATGATTTCAAATAATAATCCCCCAATGGCTTTAAAACATTTGCTGACAGCTTGGTCCCCACCAGTTAAAAAATCCTATCTGCGCCACTGCTGTCTGTGGGTACTTGACACTGGACTCCAGGCATTTTGGCATTTCCTTCTCCCCAGTCTTCCTCCAGACTCTCGCACCTTGATTTCCGAATGACATGCAAAACTGAGCAACAGTCCAGTGCTGCTTCTCTGTAGCCCAGGTCAGGCGCTTCTGCCGCTGTTTCTGGTTCAAAAGTGGCTTCTCCTGGGGAATGCGGCACCTGTAGCCCATTTCCTGCACACGCCTGTGCACGGTGGCTCTGGATGTTTCTACTCCAGACTCAGTCCACTGCTTCCGCAGGTCCCCCAAGGTCTGGAATCGGTCCTTCTCCACAATCTTTTTGCCGTTTCAGCGTTTTTTGCCACACTTTTTCCTTCCCACAGACTTCCCACTGAGGTGCCACTCTGGGAACAGCCTATTTGTTCAGAAATTTCTTTCTGTGTCTTACCCTCTTGCTTGAGGGTGTCAATGATGGCCTTCTGGACAGCAGTCAGGTCGGCAGTCTTACCCATGATTGCGGTTTTGAGTAATGAAACAGGCTGGGAGTTTTTAAAAGCCTCAGGAATCTTTTGCAGGTGTTTAGAGTTAGTTAGTTGATTCAGATGATTAGGTTAATAGCTCGTTTAGAGACCCTTTTCATGATATGCTAATTTATTGAGACAGGAATTTTGGGTTTTCATGAGCTGTATGCCAAAATCATCAGTATTAAAACAATAAAAGACCTGAAATATTTCAGTTGGTGTGGAAAATAATGAACTTTATCACAATATGCTAATTTTTTGAGAAGGACATGTATGTATTATTATTATCATTATAATCATTTATTATCATTAGCTGCATCTGATAGTTCTTTTATAAGGCATATGATGGTGCATTTATTGAATATACTGTATATGTTCCCTACTCTTTTCTATGCCGCTTTCTTGTGTAAAACCCAGAGCATTTATTATTTATGATGTCTAACCAACAAATCATGATTCACAAACCCAATGGGCTCAGACACACTAGTGTTTAGCTGAGTGTGTCTCTCTCAGAAGGGGTGAGGTCTGTGTATGTGTTTGTGTACATGTTGACACAGTGCCGGGAATATTGAACAGAGCTCGATAAGTGATTGATGAAGCTGCGAGTGATCAATAACGCCTTCGCATGCAGAGCTGAAATGGCGTGAAAGCTGTCCTTGTAAAGAGACAGAGAGACTGCGGTGTGCAAGATCAGCTAGATTCATGGACACAAGATAAGTCTAATCACTGACTTAATGGAGCTTTAAAAGAATATTCTGGGTTATTTTCTAACCTAGATTCTATGGACTGCATTTGTGGCATGCTGTCGATAACCACAGACTTGTCCTTTATAGTGTGCAAACTAACACAAAAAAGCAGTTACAGTAAATCACTTATTACAGAAGCTTTCAAGTAGAGACCTGATGCAACAGAGTGTGGCATGGGAAAAGATTTGATGGGCGAGTGTAGGTTCAGGAAGTAAGACTCTTGTGTGTGGATGTTTGGATTCTGGAGAGCATCAAAGGTTTCTATTTACAACATGTTTTTGCAGCGTTGAGCAATGACAATCACAAACGTATCTGTTGATTTCTTGAACGCAAAGGCCAATCAGAGGTATTTAATATAGAATCCACCCAGTTGATGGGCCCCATTGACTTTCATAGTACAGTGAAACTTTTTTTACATTTTTTTATTACATACTATGGAAGTCAATGGGGTCCATCAACTGTTTGATTACCCATATTCTTCAAAATATATTTTGAGTTCATCAGAAGAAAAAAAACATACAGGTTTGGAACAACATGAGGGTGAGTAAATGATGATAGAATTTTCATTTTTGGGTGAACTATCCATTTAACAGTGGTTTGTGAATGTATGCTTTAATAACAAATAATTTATCAAGAGCGTTTAGGCTGAGATGCATAGGTTGTGTCTACTTTAGACGGCCTAAACTATTTTATGGAAATTTCACAGATGTACTGAATTTTTTTTTTATACTTTTACCTTAAGTGCTAGCTATCAAATTAGCCTTAGTGAGACAAAAGATTCTGCCATTTAATTCCAAAAAATGTAAGTAAGACATGTTAGTCTTTTGCTAATGCTAAAGTATGTGAATTGCAGATGAGTTGAAAAAGCACAAAGAGATGGTTACAGAGAGCTAAACCTTTGAAACACCTATGGAGACACAACCTACACTTTAAAAATGGTTCAACACTAGATATCTACCATTTTTTCACACACTTTCACACCCCCTTCCGGGAGCTTAGTATGTGTACGTCCTTTGAGGGTGAAGAATCTGAGGTGAGGGAAGGTGGATGCCTCCCATCCCAGAGGCTCAGAGGAGGATCTGACCATGAGCTGCAGGAGGGTGTCAGTTTGAGGACACAACAAATGAGTGAGAAAGGATGCAGAGAGGCCTCAGCCGCACATTGTAGATCAAGACAACCTGCCTCACCATGGTATTGTAAAACAAGACAGCCTGTTTCACCTCTGCCTCTATAACACAGGACAGTCTGACTCACAATCTGCCTCTATAGCTCAGGACAGCTGCACCGCGCATTAGTGAGTTACTATCGAGAATTATGGTTATCGTATCATGTTAATAATAATGTAGTGCTTTAGCGTTCATCACTACATATTCAGGAACTGTGGATAATGTAACTGCAAACGTATAGGTCATACCCTTTCCTTCAGCTTGGCCACTTGCTCTCTGTAGAAGGCGTCCTGCTTCCGGAGCTCTTTGTCTCTCTCCTCCAACTGTCTAGCCTGTGGAGAACACGCACATGCACACAATTGCATTCAATATAACATCACACAGAGAATCTAGCATCAGCAGACAGCAAAATGAAATGCTTGGCAGGATGTTAACGCTGATCTTTTCCATACAATGATAGTAAATGGGCAGTCAGGCTCCAAAAATGACAAAGCACCCTAAAAATAACATAACAGTTGACAATATGACTTGATCGCTATATTTGAAGCTTCTAAATTAATTGGATAGCTTTATATGAAGAATAGAAAGAAATGTAATAATAATAAATGTTATTTATCTTCCACCTTATACTCAAAAGGACTACAAAAATAATATATAATACATGATACATAAATACTACTAATAATAACATTAAATATTATTACTAATAGTATATACACACTATAATATTTTATAATATTATTCATATTTGTTATTCAAATCTTTCATAAAGAAGTAACGTTTTGAGCAATTTCTTAAAACAATTAAAAGTAGGAGCATTAAGCTGAACATCACATTTGAATATGCAAACCTACTTGACTAGAAGTGAAATATAACTTAAATCTTGGTCTTTTCATCACAAAAAAAAACTATAGCATATTACAGCACATCGGTCATATTGAGCACTTTCATGGTGCTTTAAAGGGGTCCTATTATGCCCTTTTACAAAGTCTTGATTTTGTTTTTGGGGTGTACTAAAATGTTTTCATGCTTGATTGTTCGAAAAAACACATTATTTTTCACATATTTTACATTATTACAGCACCTCTCCCCCCAGTCTGGCTCGAATACGCTGATTTAGATGAAGCCTCTCCTTCTGAAATACCAAATGTGCTGTGATTGGTTAGCTGGCCCAGTGTGTTGTGATTGGCACCAAGTAGAGCATGTTTGGGAATTGTCCCGCCCCTCCATAACTGCAAGTTCTGCTCTAGTGTAAATATTAAGTATGGCATCAATTTCAAACCAATTCGAGACAGATTCAGACCCTGACAATGTTAACGAACAAGAGCATTGTGCAGAACGTATTTCATGCACAGCATGGATTCAGTGTGGTATGTTTTTTGTAATTTTATTATACAGTATAGATACAATGTTATCCACCATTTAATCATGATATTTCACGGAAAACTAAGGTAATACAAACATTAATCGATCACAAAACCATGTTTAAATGGTGAACGGTCTTTCAAAAGCGAGAGCTTATTAAAGCAACAGAAAACTGTTCTCCAAAAAATGTGCAGTGCACATATAAACGTTGGGGTTATAATGTTCAGGAACAGTGTTTAAAATCAATTTTAACCACTCTCATCAGTTTTAGGAAAGTCAAACACATGAGTGGAAAAAATTGTGTCTCTTTGACATAGTTACAACACTATATTCTCTAATGCAGCTCAACCAGGCCTCGTCACCTTTTGCACATTTCGTGGGCAGGGATTATTTAAATGAGGAACATTATGACTTCATAAGAAGTCACCATTTCCTTTTATTGTTTGTAAAAGGGGTTTAAATTTCTCCTTTTGTGCTTAATGGAATTAAGTCAGTTTTGGAACAACATGAGTGTGTAAATGATGTCTTAATTAAAATTTCGAGGGGAGCTATTAACATAACTTGAATATATTTCTTCAGGCACAATCATAACTAAGTCCTTACACATAGCAGCACAGTAGATATTCTCTACCCTGAAGAGTCATTATGGCCTGGCATTGTGAGAGATGACATAGACCTTTGATTATTCCAAGGGCATCAGTTCATGACAGGGTTCATGTGGGACCGTTCACTGGAACCCTCTTTGTGTGTTAGAGGCTTGGTGTGTGTGAATGCAAGAGACAAAGCGATAACATCAGCAGTGGAAGAATAAAAAATCTTTATGGGCTTATCCGTGATTCTCTGTCCTATCGCACATGCTTCTCCCCCTCTGTCACTCCTGACCTTCAGCTACTAGAAGTGACCCTCACTAATTTATAACACACTCGGAGAGGAGATTCAGTATGCTGACAGCCATGTTTACTCATTTTAATTTTTTATTTATTGCCTTTTGTGCCTTCAAAATGTAAAGGACTGTTGAAAACAGACTCCAAACGCTTTTTGTTTGTGGTTATACTATTCCTAGATTAATTTCCCCCTAAAGTTGTTGTGCTCTGTTTCCCATCCTAAAAAATAAGATGAAAACACTAGAACAAAATAAAAAGAAAAAGAAAAAAGAAAATGAATGAGATAATCAATAAGAAAACAAAACTCAAAAAATAAATTACTTAAAATCTAAATGTAACAAATGTTTATTTTACTAACTAAAATTGCAATTTTCACAAATCACACACACAAAAAAAGTAAAAATTAAAAAAATATTTGAAAGGCATTTTCTGATTATGCTGTGCTGGTCATCTTGGACTTCAACTAACATGTAGCAGCGTGGATGCAGCATCATGCAAAATTTTTTAGATTGAGCAATTCGTTTCAGCCATGATTAATTTATTTTGTAAGCAAAAGTGTCCAATTGCACATTTAAATAATGAGGCTCCTTACATATGAACAATGAAACAAGAATGGAAATTAATTTCTGTGCTGGTCTAGAAACAATGGCAAGATGACATCAAATGAAACAAAAATGATGATTAGAAAAAAATCTCAGCAGTAAACCACAAAAAAAGAGAGGTATAGTATATTTAGGCATGCGGTACTGCAGCAGGAAGGCAGGAAGCAGGTTGAGACAGATATGGGATGTATAAATCAAACCTCTCTTGTGCCTTACCTTTCTCTCCATTTGCTGGAGTGAGGGAGCAGAAAGAAAAGGACAGAGAAAGAGAGAACAGAAATTTAACGATGAAGTTCCTATAATTACATTCAGTATTCAAAGGCTGAAGCGCACACACACACACACAAACACAAAGACTGCAGTGTGAAGTAGCGGGGTGTTGCTACTACGCAGGGACACAGAGAAGGCACGTTCATCTCTGTGTTATCAAACACTGTCGCAAGGTGAGAAGGAGCTCTTCACAACAAATCTCATCTAAAATCTAAACCCTGAAAATCTGATCTAATCTAAATCTAATCAGAGCGGAGCGATCTCAATCAGAGCTCAGCTCCAGCGCTCATGGAGGCCAGTGCGGCTGATGAACTTCTCACTCACTCGTATATCTATAAAGCCGCAGGTAAGTCTGCCGTGATATCTGGGTCACTAAGAAGTGTTAATAATCCCAAAGAAAATTAAACTTTTTCATCTTCTCACGCATGCAAATTTCTCATTCGTTTCATAATGGGAAAGGTAACATCACCACATGACATTATTGAAAATGACATTATCTTTCTGCAGAAAATTGTTGCTTGCTTTTTGGTTGGGCCTTAAAGGTCATTGTCAGGGCATTGCTAAGTGGTTGCAAAAGTATTCTGAGTTATTTTTATTCATTTCATTTTTTTTATGTTGCTAGGTGGTTTTCAGGTCAGTTGCTTGCTGTTCAGTTGAGCCTTAGCAAACACTGCTAACTTAAGATTTTAATTCTCTTACAAGGGTTTTTATAATTAACTAAAACCATAAAAAAAATGTTACTTGAAATAAAATAAACATTAACTGAAATAAAATCAAATATAAAAAAAACGTATTTTATTTCAGCTAGCTGCTAAGGCAACATCTGTCATTTTGATTTAGTTTAACTTGATGCACAAATAAATAAAAATACTAAATCATAGTT
This sequence comes from Gila orcuttii, assembly GCA_026230005.1. Lineage (NCBI taxonomy): Eukaryota > Metazoa > Chordata > Actinopteri > Cypriniformes > Leuciscidae > Gila > Gila orcuttii. The sequence continues at coordinate 14,308,498 of JAPDVR010000006.1, forward strand.
TTTTTTTAATACAATTTAAAATCTGATCTAATATTACCTAATTGACAGTAAAATAATAGTCACTTACACACAAAATTACGAATGAATGAATGAATGAATGATATTAACTGGGATTGGACAGTGCTCATTATATAACAGCTTTAAATACAAATACTGAAGAAAAAAAAAGTACAAAGCTGTCACTTAGCCAGTACTCTAAGGTACAAAAGCAAAAAGGTACATCTTTGTACCTTATTTATTTACCCCTAAATTCCTTCAAAGTATATAATATGTTTAAAGAACATATTAGTACCTTAAGTGTACATACTAGCACTTTTTAGCTTTTGTACGTTAGGGTACTGCCCCAGTGACAGCTTTTGTACCTTTTTTTCTGAGAGTGTGTGTAACATGATTTAATAGCAACACACAGTTGTAGTTTAATCAAGTCCCACACCTGCAGCAGTGAAGACGGACAGAACTGCTCTCTAAAAACACCCACAGCCCTCGACAGAAGAGGTCCAACCCTCTGGCAGAATAAATCTGACCTCTGCACTGTTCCCTTCCAGCACTCACACACAGACACACAGACACATTCAAGTCGGCAAGCCAATCGAGGCCCTTGCGTGGGCGAGAAGCATTGTGGGTAATCAGTCAAGGAGACATTATGGCTCCAAATTTTCAATAGAAAAAAATTGCAGCTACCATCATTGACCTTCAGCCTGAAAAACACACACACTGATGGAGCAGCTGCATTCACAGACCAGTAGGCAAACGCAGTGTAAGCGTATCCAATGAGCAATTAAAGGACAGGGAGGCACTGCCACCAATGCGCACGCAGGGATTTTCCCTTTCATTCAATGAATCACGGGGGCATATGGCAGCCCTCTGTCGCTCAGTCACACAGACTGTCAGGATTATTTCCATCACATCACACTCATTCAGTCTCCTGCAGGTCATATAATCAAATTACACTGCTTACATAGGGCCCTGAGTCACATGACCAATCGCTCGCTATTATCCCACTAATGAATAACAGGGAGTTGGATGGGAGGCTGAGAAATGAAAGTGAAATACAAACACCAAGAACAAAAAAATGGGGAGGATGGAAGGGAGGACAATGAGAGTGATTTATCATACAAGTCACACCTCTCATGACATGTATCTGAACGAAGAGAGAGAGTGACCCACAGAAATCCACTGCAATCCAACTGTTCTACTATATATATATATATATATATTTTTTTTTTTTTTAACAAACTGGTGACTGTTGGTTTTAAAGAGTTTGTTTTTCAGAAAAAAGTGAGCTTAAAGAGAAATTATCACTGTTTTCCCCCCCTCAGGCCCAATATAGTTAGCGTTATAGTGAGCTCCTTCCGTTTGTCCAGTCCGATTGCGAATCCTGCCTCGCATTGTGACTAATTCACAAAATAATCTGTATTTAAATGTACCGCTCAAGCGGTTTAGATCAAACTGAAATGATTGATAAAAATAAAAAAAGTTGCCACACCCACTGAAAAAATATTAAATATACTGGCCATGTATATACGCATGTCTAATTTTGAAAACAAATAAACTAATTAATGTATACATTTTACTATCGTTTGTTGCCAGATGGAGTTCTGGAGAAGAAAATGTTTTTTTTAGGCATCACCAAATTTCATTAGAATAGTTCTTGTCCGTATTCTGGGCCCAGTTTTCAACATTAGGATTCTTCAGAAGGAAATGCAGAGTTGCAGGTGCTACACACAGCCAGGAACAGCAAAACGTGTGGCTTTATTTAACATCTTTTTTTTTATTATTCTTATGTTCAAGAATAGAAGTATCTGAAAAATAGTCCAAATTAATCTTTATACTTAAGTGTGACTGTTTGTCAAGTTTTGAATACCAAATAAACATTGCTGATCTGTGAATGGGAAGTTGTGCTCCAAGTGCACATCTGTAGTCATCTATAGTGTCAGTTGTTCAGAACGGGTTTGCTTAGTTTTGATAAAACAGGAAAGTAAGTTCTGAGTTCTGAAAATTATTATAATAATTTCAAAGTACAGCAAACCATTTTATTTCCAAAGGATCTAGGAAAATGTAATTTCTCATTATATGACCCATTAAAAACACTGCCATCCCTGCGACAATATTTGCATTTAGTTGTTGCCCACACTCACAACCATTATTAAAAAAACAACTAATGGCCTGACTCAAATGAATATTCTGGGTTATTTTCAATCTAATGTCTTTGCACAGTGCCATAAGCGTGTCAACAAAAATGAAAATAACAGCAAATGCATTTCCAATTTGTTTATACACACAAAAGTACAAGCCAGACACCAAGCATGCCACAGATAGACATTAAGTTGACTATAATCTAAACTATTCTTTTAAAGACACAACCAAACACTATCAACAAAGGAATCTTTTGTGAGATGAGCAATAAAAACAGATGCCCAGTGACATTTATCATGCCGTATCCACAAAGCGAGAATTCAGCACTGCCCAGAGCAACAGATGGGCCGCATTTCCTCCAGCTCTCTAACTCCAAAAAAAACTTAGACAGATATAATGCGTCAAAAACTTTGTATTAATTGCGAGCTCGCATCTTCCCACACAATCTCCGGTCTCGCACGGCAGGATGACTTCAGCATCACCGCAGCAGACCCCATGGTCAAATTAAACGGGTCGTTTAGAAGGAAAAGTGTCTCACTGAATATCAATTAGCTGCAGCTGAATAATTAAGGAAAGCAATGTTTTTAATTAGCCAAGTGCTGGAGAGTTTGAGCTCACGCAGAACATTCTGACATAACAGGTGAAAACATGTGCTGAGTCAGGGAGAGATTTAAAAACATCCCTCATTCTTCATATTTCCATAATTCGACCTCCATTTCTACTCATTTCACCTGCTTTGTCATTTGCTCTCCTACGCAAAAGTACAATGACGTTCGTTTAGGTAGCTCAAGTTGGGTCCGTAAGGTTTGTGCATTGCCTCTTCTTAATGAAGCAAGCATTGCCCACAGAGACCCACACATAGCCACACATGTGACAACAAATGAATGCTCTTTGTTAAAAACGTTGTCTCTTTCACCATGACCTTCGACGGCCAAACCGAACAAGGTCAGAGTTACTCAGGCCCCGGCATCCATCACCAGGAACTCAGTTGCCAGAACAAACTCGCAGTGTGCCAAGAGTTCACCTGCCCAGCAGGCACAGGTCGAAGGCCAAATGTCGGGTCACAGCCAGCCTGCTCAGATCTAATTGGCACTGAGAAGTATGAGAATAAAAGTGATCATGAGAGAGTGTAAATGTCGATGTTGTAGGAAAAAGATGTGTGATTGTTTGAGCAGGTAAGTGTGGTTGGAAACAGAGTCTAAAAGAGGCTTCTAAAATAATATGATTAATATCCAGTTAAACTGTTTTGAGTGGATCAATGCCGATTAAACCACAACATACCTTTAACAAGGTCGATTTATGCATGACAACATGCAAATAAGGTAGATTTCACACTGTTTCAAACGAACCATCTTCATCACATGGGACACTCCATTGAATCATGCTAAAAGGTGTCTGGAAAACGTACTCGGTTACTAACGTAACCTCGGTTCTCTCTAGAGAGGGAACGAGTACTGCGTAATATCTTACGCTATGGGGGAAAACCTCTTTTCCACGAGATATTGAAGCAAAAAATTATCCTTAATTTTGAATTAATGTAAAACGCTGTGCAGCAGCATGCAGATATAGGCAGGACGGCTCGCGCGCCTATTGGCTGCCCTGCGGCAAACAGCAGCAGCCTATCGAGAGAGGTGCTGCGTGACATAATCCTATGGGGGCATTTCGCGCCCATTTCGTCACGTCCCGCAAGAAAAGGGCGTAATTTCGCCCTATAAATATAGCTCGATAAGGCTGGTACACTGGTTTTCATCTCTTCAGCGAAGCATCACGCATCGCTGGATCCGGAGTGAGAAGCCACGCCGTCTGAGAAAAAGCGCACAGCGGGACAAGCCATTGAGTCTGAAGTCGCTGGCATCGCCGCCTTTAGCCGCCGTACCTGCTAAGCTTTCCGGCGTTATATCCTTTTCAAACTGTGTGTTCGCCGCTGCGACACACATTTTTTCACTGTCTGTCTCTCTCTGCTAAAAGAGCTGCGTCTTTTTCAAGATGCAAAGATCCTACGGCTCGTGCCGAGCCACACTCAGCGACGGGGACCGTCATGTTATCTGCGTTTCCTGCCTGGGTGAGGATCATGCGGCTCTCGCTCTCGTCGACGGCGGATGCCCTCACTGTGAGCTACTGCCTATGGTGACTCTGAGGACTCGCCTGGCATCCTTCTCAGAGCCTGCACTTCAGCCCGCTGTAGCGCCGCGCCGCAAAAAGCGCCGTGCTCAGCGCGCTCCCGAGCCTTCTCCTGCCCGCCAAAGCTCGCCGGTTCGCCCGCCAGCTTCGCCGGCATCGCTCGAGTCCCTCACCGACGGACAGCGGCCGCCGTCTGCCGCCGCTTCCTCCATTGAGGTCGACGAAATAGCCCCGAGCCTTCTCCAGCCCGTGATAGCTCGCCGGTTCGCCCGCCAGCGAAACCAGTGTATTAACCAGCAGTCTGTGCTGCTATGACAGATAGGGTCAGTGGGTAATTGAGAAGGATGCTGAACAGGGGTCAGAGGTCATTCTAGCGTAGGCAGAAGGAGTTGGCCCCCTGTGTAGGACTGGACATGTCCTCTACTGAGATGATGGGGGGGGGGGGGACTGTCCTACCAGTGTCTGGGCCTCGTTTTCTGTGAGCAAAGATCAAATTAGCAGCGAACCAGAAAGCCTGTCCTTTACTATTAAAGGGACCAGATACAAAGATTTCCCAATCACACTTGGTGCCCTACATCCCGACCCCCACTCTACGAACGACCTGGTAATCTGACACCCCGATCGATCCAGTGCCCTAAAACACACAAGCATGCACACACTCCTCTGTCCACCTGTCAAAAAGCATCTCCATCCGATCCATATGAATTGACTAAGTCACCAGATCTGCTCATAGACATATATATCAAAATTAGTATCTGGTCGAGGAAAATTGTCATTGAAATATTGTGTATTCTAACCTTGTTCTGATTAACACAAGCCCTCAGACTACCAAACAAGCCACTTTGAGTAGGTTACATATTTCATAAAAAAGTTAATTAATTAGGCCCAAAAGAGTTTTGTCCCCTTCCTCAAGTGACACATCCATCACACATTCATATCTAGAAATAAACAATATTTTTATTTATTTATTTGTTTGGTTGGTTGGTAATTTGTCTTCATCATGAACAGCCAGGACACAACTAATTTTTTACATGAATCCAAATGTGTGGATTCATGTAAAAGTATCATATTTCTTTTAATAGAAATCCAATGTGAAATTTTCCAAAAAAACATGCTTAATTTACCCTTGCCGTAAAAATGAAGGACAGCGAAAACAGTCTGTGATGCGATGGCGAGGTGTTAGACCTTAGAAATATTTTTATATATAAAAAAAAAGTCATAAATGAACAAATCTATTAAAAAAGTATGTAATTTTATTATTTATAAAGTATATATAAATCAATAACAATTAACTATATTGGTAAATTATATAATATATAATACCTTTTTTAAATGTTTATATCTTTAATGAAAATATCTGTGTATTAATTATACAATGTAGTCAATTATTTCAATTAAGTTAATTTGAATAAAGCAGTTATGATTGAAATAAATATTAATTAAATAAATAAATTACATAACCCAATTTATTTTAAATTAAATAAATAAAATGTAATTAAATAATAAATAAATAAAATTTTGCTGTTTAGACCATTGTCTGAGCCACAAATAAAATGTCATGTTAACAGACTCACAAAAATGTTGAATTTGAGGACGAAATTTGTCAATTTCACTTGTGAAATGTATCCTAATGTTCCCATATGCTTAATGGCTGTACGTCTCATTGAGGTTTAGAGCCCATGTCACTGTCTGTGCCAGGCCAGCTGTCAGTCTACGGGTCAAGCTCGGACCAACCTGATCATACAGTTTGATTTATTAACTGATCAGCAGCCCGAGGTATTAACTGATGGCTAAAGCACTTTTCAGCTTGTGTTATCTCTGCTGAGGCCATATGGATAAAACCATGGGGAAATCAAATCATCAGTCACGTTCATGGAGAGCGGTCTCTAAGGAGGGCTAAGCCATCTATTACCACCAAGAGAGAACAGCCGAATAAAGAGGAGAGAGACACCCCTGCAGACAGAGAGGAGCAGAGGTAGACAATAGAGCGGGGATCTAGGACAAAACAAAAGAGCGTTCCACTCTCTAATATCCAACTCTAGGACACACGGAGGGACCTGAAAGGCTGAACAATTGCCTTTGGAATAAAGTTCTCCCTCAGGGGAATGAGGGAACAAGTAAGAGAGGGAGAGAGAAAGGGAAAAAGACAAAGACAGAGAGAGAGTCATTGGAAAAAAATCGAGATACATAACTGAAAGAAAGAGAAGTCTGGTTGCCCTTCAGATATGCAGTTGACTTTGCATTTCCTGCTGATGGTGACCGCATGACTTCTGTGTGTATGACCTCAGTCAGGCAGTACTGTAATGAGATGAAGCTGTTTACATATTCATGTCCGCTGGGGCTTTTTAGGTAAAGGAGGGCTGCCCTTGGTATCTCCCAGTCAACTTCTTTTTCCATGGCAGTTCAAGGTGAGCCTTGTTTGACCATTTCTATCTACAATAACTGGCCATTTTTTTTTCTTTTATCACTTGCGAGGATCAAAGAGAAGTCGGTAGACTACTTCAGTGTGGTGAAATGTTTCTTTTTATATAATATACCACCTCTATAATGTTTTTTAAGTGGTGCTTGTTAAAAAACCTTGACTTGCACTGAATAAAGGCCCTTCAAGTGAAAACTATGACTGACCTATAGCGACGTCATTTCAGATGGAGATTATGAATCGGTAATCTACTGCTATACCTGCAGTTCCCGGATGTGAAATGTTGAATTTTTTTGTCGAATCTGAACCACTGAATTTGTGGAATTTAAGCGAAATAAAATGGACCGAAAATTGCCGGTCGAATATTATAGGCTTGTATTTTTAAACAGAATGAATATTTTGGAAGTGAATTCTGAAAGGTGAAAATGGATTATTGAATTTTTAATAATGAAAATGTATATGAACTGTTTTGAATTTAATTATTCACAGCTTACATATACAACCATGTTGAATTTTCAGCCCATTGAAATGCAAGCCCTAAAAATACAATGCATTAAAATGCAAGCACGGTTAATGCAATGCATATTTTTTTCATGCAGTGCAATTCAACAATCTTTTCTGTTTCAAAAACATTTGGTATTTTTTTTCTTCCATAGCTTTATGGTAGAAATTGAAGTTGTAATTCTAATTGAGTCTAGTCTTTTCATGTGTACTACTGTAAACTAATTGAAAGTGATACTGGTTTTTTCATGTGTAATACTGTAAAACTGCTGCTTTAAAGCAATAGATTTTATAAAGTGGTATATAAATTAGGCCTGTCCCCTAATAGTCCACTAAACGTCGCAGGCGTTAAAGGCATATACTAAATATATTAAAGGCTCGTTATGGTTAGTATTCCCCCCAGGAATTATTTAAGCAATCAAATTAATATAAGCGTGCGATTAGTTGACTAATGGCTTAAATTAACCACTACTATTCGACTAGAAAAATCTTTTGTCGGGGGCAGCCCTAATACAAATAAACGACGTGACTGGAGTGCAGAATTGCATAGCTTGTGCAAACATATCCACATCGCTAGGCTCAGACGCTTTCTTAAATGCTGTTTTCTCACTAATATCATTTTTGTTGTGTTTATTTTGTTATTGAGAGGAAAGCGAGCAGCAAATACTTACATATTCATTTAAACGGCACTTTTGGCAGCATCATGATGTTCACTAACACTATACCGCTGTTACTGTATACCGCTTTGGTCGAAGTTAACTTAATTGCATACTTTTGTTGAACGTGCTGAATGTGTTTGAGATCAAACAATAAATAAAGATCACCGTCATAGAAATTACATCTAGAAATGCCTCAGAAACCACGCAAAACAACTTAGCAACGGCACAAAAACACACTAAAGCACTCACAACGTGTGCAAAAAAATATATTACATAATTTATTCCAGGTTATTCTGAGAGATACAATTTCGCACACACAAGCACACACGCACACGCACACGCACACAAAGCGGGAGTTAGAATTTAGATTGTGCTAAAAGATTCTACTGCAGATCTGTGACCGGTGGCAGGACAGTAACTCCCACATGGCCGCACTCTCTGCGCTCACATTTGGGCATCTTCCCAATTAAAGGCAGATAAACAGCAGGCCTGTGCTCTCACCAAAGTCTGAGCAATTATCAGGTTACCTCAATTCACTGTGGAAAGTGTTGTCTTCATTTGCAAAAAATAAAAAATAATTCTATTTTGCTAATGCAGACAAGGAAACAAAATGAAACTGAGGCAGCTGGTAGCAGCACATCCAAAAAACATGAATCAAGGGTGAATAAAGCCAATGTCAATATGGGCATTAGTGGAAATCTAATTATGGCATTTGTCCATCTGGAGAAACCTCATGAACTGGTCCATTCACATCCGAGTAAAACCCTTTTCACCCAAAGATGCATGTTCAATCATGTTTACTATGTAAATTTAGCAAGGGATAAATGTACAGTTGGCCGGTCGTTACCACAAAATGAACCCATATGGGGGAGCAGCGGTCTTAAATCACCCTGAAAGAGTTTATTTTGCTATAATGACCGTCTGAGTGTACATTATCCTGCTTATTAAATGTCCACTTACCAAATAAATTAATAAATGAATGGACTTGTATTATTGATTTTGTGCTAAATTATTTTATGCGAGAAAAAGAGACTGCAGAGCATAAAACCAAGAAAAAACAAACCAAGTAATAATTATTAGAATAAAGTCTTGTGGTCATTAAACAAAATATTTATGCACTGGATTCTAAAATTGATCAATCAGAATCAAGTATTTCAGCAATCCGTGCAATAAACTGACTACGACAGATACTTCATTTTTATGTCAATTTTCCACTTTTTGTCTTTAATTCAGTGTCCACCTCAGTACCAGATCAAAATACACCTTTGTTCATTCTACTGCTCACAATGCTTCCGGCGAACTTTAATTGCAAATCTACGCTCGTAATGAAGTGTGATAATCAAGGATTAGGGCTATGGATAAGGAAAGCCCAGATCATAACAGCTATATCCCACTTATTTCAGTCTGTCAGGAGCTCTGCCATCTTTGCCAAGAACACATATGTTTTTGTTTTTTTTTTCATTTTATATAACTGGGAAGTTAGTTTCGAGATTTAAAATGAGGTCTAAAAATAGCAGTGTTTTCAAATACCTTCTCTCTCTAGAGGCACGGCTACATGCAGGAGGGTTTCCTGTTGCCTTTTGGGCTGTAAATTGACTTCACAAGCTGCTCTGTCAGAAAGCAGCTTTCCTGACACCTGCTGCCATCCATCAATCCAACCCTGGTCGAAGCTCATGGAAACGGGCGGCCGGCGGAGCCAATTAGCTGCCAGGGTGAGCGCCGGGCACCGGTGCCAACCGGAGACCCAGCCAATTAGGGCCAGTTTCAGAACACTGGCACTGCAGGTGGGCAGCAAAGGCTACAAAACTCAGTGAACAAGGGGGAATCAGCAGGAAGCCCAAGCCGAGAAGGAGACGAGAGAAAACGCGCGCACACACGCGAAACGGGATTGTATGTTACACGCCTAATTTCCTGAAACTGAAACTAGCCATCCACACACCCACGTATTTACATGCTGAACATATACAGTTAGTCGTAGATTACCATAAATCCAAAACCCCTACCTCACTGCATTGGCAAAACATAATTTTGCACATTCACAAATAGCATCCACAGTTGGCACATAGATCCTAGTTTGCATGATAAAGCTATTTGATATAAAATGTTACATGTTTCATGCTTTACATGAGATTTACAGGAAAAACTCAAAATAATCCTACATAAATTATATATATATATATATATATATATATATATATATATATATATATCACTGTCAATGTAAAAAAAAAAAAACAAGTGCTTCAACACTGTTCTACAAGACCACAAGACATAATTTCTTCACCTTTCTTCATCATTTTAATTTAAACTAATTATCCTGTACTAAAGCTTACATACCCTTAATTCATAATATATTTTCTAGAATCAGAGACTGTTTGTAGACATTTGTGAGCATGTAGTTTGTCCAGAGCAGTCAATCTGTCCACCCTTTTTTTTTTTCACCATGAACAAAAACCCAACAAGTTCTTGGGTTTTACACAGCATCCTCTTCACATTCTTAATCATCCCTACAGTAGTTATTTGATGTTGAGTTCAACTCAGGACAACTCCTACACCGTCACAAAAAGGCTGCAAAAATATCTCAAGGAGCCAAAACAAGATTACGAACCAAGGTTACGTGTAAATTGACGTATTATTTTGTCTTGTGGGATATATGTAAACATATGTTATCTATTACAAAAATGCTGAAAATCTTACGGATTTTTCAAAAGGTACATAAACTTAGCACATCCGCATGAGAAACAGCATTCTGCATGAATACTAACACATCTCCATTCATATTACAGGACACACACACAAACTTAAGACTGAAAACATGGAGAAAATTCATTTCTCAGACCTCTTGAGCAAGGTAAAGAGGGGATTTTTTTTCTGTCCTTCCCAAATACCACCAACAAGTACATCCAATTCAAAAAGCAGCTAGTCCTCTTTAATACCTGGGAAATTAAATTGTGGGGTATTATCAGTCAGGGCCAGTCAGCTGTATCTAAAATGTGACAGCGTTTGAAGCACGCAGATTTGCAAGGGGGGCGCTTGCTATGGCTGGCACTATTTGAAGGCCGCAGAAAAGAGACAGAGAGAGAGAGAGAGAGAGATTCTGATTTTATATATATATATATATATATATATATATATATATATATAAAAATCAGAATCAGAAAGAGCTTTATTGCCAAGTGTGCTTGCACACACAAGGAATTTGTTTTTGGTACTGAGGCTTCCAGTGGACATATACAAATACAACAAGAAACATAACACTACAAATTATAAGAATAAAAAATATAAATATATGAGAATAAAAGTATCACAGTTGGGTTTTGTCAGAATAGACATTTTCAGATTTACAGATTATGAACATTTACAGTGTTTTGAATATTATAAATAAATAAATCTACATATAAGTACCACCTGAGTTGTAGGGTATTGCACTAAACAGTGGGAGTATTGCACTATATATAGAGAGAGGGAGTATTGCACTATATATATATATATATATATATATATATATATATATATATATATATATATATATATAGAGAGAGAGAGAGAGAGAGAGAGAGAGAGAGAGAGAAGGGTTGGGGAAGGGAGACATTTGTACTCTTGAAATACAAGCTTAACTGAAGTGGCGTCTGCAGCCCATCCAACCATCAAATAAAAACATCTGCAAACTCTAATAGGTAGAGCTGATCGTGGAAGCCGAAAACTCAATTTGAAAACAGAGAAAGAAAAAAGAAACAAAAAGTTCAGCCACAGTTCAAACTGTCAACTAAAATTAAAGTAATACAGGTTTCATTATGAAGGTTTCACGAAATGAAGACTCTAGTCATACAAGTAAATTTTTTTTATAATAATAATAATAATAATAATAATAATCAATAAAATGATTTTTAAAAAAGTAAACCATTAAGTTCAAGTCAAAATTGCCATATTGAAAATATAAAAGAAAAAAATACTAAGTGCCCACTTAACAATTACCACAATAACAAATTTTAACTGTTTTATTTTGTGCTTGCTTTTCATTATTTAGTTAGTGTTAGTTAAGTGTTAAATAAGTGATAATGAATATTGTGTCTCAAAATATTTGCAAGAGGTTTACACCGTCAGATAATTTCGAAACACTTTTGGTAGACTGTAAAAATAACAATCCCTTGTGATTTGCCGGGTGAGAAAACGTCAGGCACACATTTCAGGAGCTTTTGCAAGACTGTCTGATCTTTTGTCTCAACAAATCACGTCGCCAGCCATCGAATAAGCTGCATCGGTCACTGGGTTGCAGATTGATGACTCTGCGTTTGATTGAAATGTTCGCCCCAGGGTTTGCCAGTGTCTGAATGAAATGATATGCGTTGTGATTGATTGGCTGTCCTGAAAGATCGCCAGAGGGCCAGAATCACTGAAACCCAAACACCACCAGACTTGACGAGTTTATTAATTTCTAGAATCGCTGACAGCATGTATGGTTGAAGAGATACACGAGAACTTCTCGCCACAGTGCAGAAATCACAAAAGTAATTGCAATACATCTATAAAAAGTTTGATATACTCAACAGGTCCATTGGGAAAATGACACTCGAGTTTGAATTTATAGCAAAACATCTAAGGAAACAGAAGCGATTACAAATGTCAAATAACATCCATTCTTGTGTCCACCAAACAAGCTGACATACAAAAATCCAGAACCACAAAACAACACTACTGCAAGTGCTTTTAAAATCTAGCAAAACTCAGGTTCTTTTGGCTGAAGAAAACAAGAGCTTTGTTACTAAGCTGGTGGGATTTGAGGAAAATGATTTATGGTTTCAGGTAGAGTCAGCGCTCTGTTCCAGAAGAAAGACAGCCATCGGAACAGCAACCTCAGAGCTCTTGGCTGGGGCGGGATAATTGGAGAGGCTAATAATTTGGGCATGCGAAGACTGTTCCCGGAGAATGCAGCCGGCACTAGCACTCAGCGGTGCTATTGTACGTGACAAACAGTGTCTGAAGACCAGAGCACAGTGTGAATTCTGATGAGAGGGGGATCGATATCTCCTTGAATGAGGAGATGAAAAATAAAATGCTCATAGAGCAGCACTGGTCAGCTTAATAGTTCACAACCTTTGAAATAAAAGCTGTGTTTCTCAGGCATTAGTCTCCAGTCGTCTAAGGTGGAAATGTGGTTTTCATTTGGTTGCCAAAATCGATTTGTAAAACCATATTCACAATATAACGGCAACAATTCTGTTGATGACATAAAATGATGCAACACAGTGATTACATGCACCATTAAGTTTCCTACAGTCGTTAAGACTTGTATGGAAATCCCAATCTATAGTTACTTATGAATATGAAAGTGCCAAGACAAATATTTTAAAAGCCTGTCTTGTGTTGCAAAAACCGCAATATTTTTGGCAATTTTCATTAATCTATGTAATACTGTTTAGGTGAATTGGTTAAAAACTCTTACATAATCATTAATTTGCATCTTCACTCAAAAAAGGTCTCTGAAGTCCTTGTATTGAATTTGGCTTAGTAATAAAATACTTAAATTCCACAGAAATGCATTAATTTGATCAAAACTGACAGTAAAGACATTTATTATGTTACAAAGAAGTCTATATTTCAAATAAATGCTGTTGTTTTGAACTTTCTATTCATCAAAGAATCCTGAAAAAAATAATAATCATGGCTTCCACAAAAATATCAACAAGCGCAACCGCTGTCAACACTATATGACATTAACACATTATGATATTAGAATAATTTCTGAAGGATCATGTGACACTGAATACTGAAGTAATGACAGCTTTGCCATCACAGGAAAAATTCCATTTTAAAACATATTAAAATAGTTTACAATTATTTTAAGTTGTAATATTTCAGTATATTACTGTTTAACTGTATTTTGATCAAATAAATTCAGCCTTGATGTACATACATTTTTTTTTTTACCAATCCCAAAATTTTTAATGGTAGTGTATATACACATTTTTCATCAAGACATCTTTTGCCATTTCAGTGAATAAAGAGATCCATACTGAATACCAACAAATGATGGAAAAATAAAGATTTCTTTCTTTATCCACTAAATATAAGTTACTATCAGGATACAAAGGTGAACCAGCAAGACATTTAGGCATCACAAAAGGTCTAAAAACAAAGTCGAGGAAATCCTGCTTGTCCATATGACCTGCCTCTGCTTAGATCGCTCAAACCCAAGAGAATACGACTAATACCGTAAGAACCCATTGGCCTGTGTAAACGTCCCATGAGTGAGCAGTACACCGCCTGGCTAATGCATTTGTAAAGCAAACTGCAGAAACCCTGAAGTGTGGCACTGCGGCTCTTACTCGCAGTAAGAATGCATTTCAAAAGCCTGATTGATGTTTAATGATTGAACGCCTTGCAGTCAGGCAGAAACGCAGTCAGAGGAAGGTGCTAGCCTGCTAGGACAAAGGACTTAACAAATCATCTTTGAAAGGTCCATCTATTCAAAGTGTGCTGAGAGCAGCAGAACCATGTACTACCCCAGCAAGGACTTTCAAACACTTATTGATGTTTTGGAGGCAATTTAAACTAAATGTGCAATTACTAGCAGGTTGAATATTACTTTGTTATAAAGGAATAATGTATTGATTAACTCGCTATATCTTGTATGTGTGCTATGTTTATTAAATGCATTGTCACCTTGGTGATGTGTAAATCAATTTTTTAATTCAAGCAAAAATGACTGACCTACACACATGCTGCTAAGCTAAAAGAAATCTAACCATGCCGTAAAGTCAAAAATTGTTGGATGGGAAAAACAAATGTGAAGGTCCCTAGAAACCGGGAGATTACAATGAGAGTCAGGCAGGTTAGTCTCCAGCCTTTCACAAGGAAAAAAATCATTTCAAGGGGAAAAAATGAAATAAAAAGAAAAGAGTTTTATGATAGCACTGTCAGAACAGATGATTACATGAGAAAAAGCGGCATGAATCTGGCGATAACCCTTCAAATTCTATTAAAAAAGCTCCGCTCAAAAAAGAACTCAAAATTGAGAGGGATGAAATGTGTGTGATGATGTCCGTGAGTGAAAATGTTCTGTTAAGAGGAAAAGACAAGAAGCTGTCCAACTAATTTATCTCTGCATGAGTGTTCATTTTGAACTGAAAGTAAAAAGTCATCTCTCAAGACGTCTAGCTTCCTCATTGATCCATATTATTTATTTACACCTACATGTCTATTTCCTGAATGATTGCAGAACAGTGAAAACTGCAAAACACTGCAAAGCACCAATTACATACAATAATTAAAGCATCACAGGATACGATCGATCAAATACTGACCTGAAATATCTTAAGCATAAACATCTGCTAATTTTACATGTCCTGAGAAGTCTTGCATAGCCAGACCTCTGACTGAACATCTACAATGATCCACAATGTAGCTTAATCTGGACAAGAAATGCCACTTTGACAGGAAGAGATCATCTGACAGACAATTTTTTTTTAATGTTGCCTAGTTATGTTGCCTGAATTATATTACGGACGGACGGAATCATTTTTTAACACCATGTTAGCATAGAGGCTATTAACATGGCAAACACAAGGTCAACATCACAATACATAAAACATTTCAACTTGACATAAGATGTGGTTGATACAATCTGAAATAGTCCATGTAAACATGTTTCTGAATAAAAGCTAGCAGTATCATAAAAATTACAGTCCAACACAATATGTTTGGATGGATGGACAAACAGGCGGACAGATGGAAAATTGTGGAAAAGATAGACTTTTATGAATATAAACCAAAAGTACAAAAAGTGTACATTATTTCACAGACAAAACAAAACAGAATATACAATTCTGCTTGTGGATATCAAGTTATGGTGTAGCCCCCATAATGAGCAGAAGGACACAGCAGAAAGAGCTTCCATATATGACAGTCTGACTCTTGATAAACCCATAATATTGAGTTACACTCATAAACAAGCAATTTGTTACTCAAGCATGCTTCATTATTGGTCTCGCTCACAACTGCTGCCGGTTTTGTGTGTATTATACTGTATTGCAATTAGTAGGGATTGAATTAGAATGGATTGTTTCTCTGGGCTGCTGGGATCCATATATGTGTTTGTTTCAGCTACAGCTGGTCTTTTCACAATATAGATATGGTCTAAAGTCAGTTCAAATATGAAAGAGAGTGTTCTAATGCTGTGGTCAGGCTTTCAAAGGGTGAACAGTGAAATGAGACCAGCACCAACAAATCATGGGAAAACATTCCTACACACAAAATGCCTCGAGCCGCCTCCTCCTCCTTGCATTGTTTAGATTTACCCATCGTTCCCACTGACGATTTCCCAATTCTCTCTCTCTCTCTCTCTCTCTCTCTCTCATACACACACACACACACACCTTCCTTCCAGCCGTGAATTACAGCACATCTCACCCTCATCCCAAAAATGATTCATTTTTCTATTACAGAGATGACTGTGTGAAATGAGCTATGTAATCAATACCATACGTTTGTAAACAGCTCCAGTTCTCCAGGGAACCTCTTTTTTTTTTTTTTTACCTCATGCTCAAATAATCTGTGCCCTGTCAGAACCAATGGAGGGACCCCTCGTCTTACAATGTGTTTACAAGGGCAATTTAGCTTCCTGCAAATAAAATTACCTTGCACTGGTATGTGTGCACTCTGGTATTCCTTTTGGATTAACAAAGAATGGAAAGACGACGTAAAGTTTATCAATAAAGGTATTCCCACACTATTCTGTGCGCTTGTGCGACTATTTGAAGTAATTTTGTGTGTATGTGAGAATTTGATTATGTTTTAATGGATGTGAATGAGATAGATAAGTGGAATAAGGTACAGACAGACAGACAGACAGACAGACAGATAGACAGACAGACAGACAGACAGACAGATAGACAGATAGACAGATAGACAGATAGACAGATAGATAGATAGATAGATAGATGGTCTTGGAATCAAAAAGGTTTAGAACCACTGATTCAGGGAACTATGAAGTTGCAACTGCATACATTTATTGGAAAACGGGAACACAATTCTTTTAAATATTTCCGGACGTCCCTTAATGATTTCTTTACCTTATCGTCCATACTGTAGTGAAATGATGTTCGTACCTGTTTGGTTACTCTGAGAAGAATGACTTTAGAGGCTGCTATATTTTTAATGCAGCGTTAAATAAAGCAAATAAGCTAAAAAAATAAAAAAATAAAAAAAAAATAAAAAAAAAACACACACACAGCTCTCGGAGCCAGGTTGAGAAACAGTGCCAAGCTAAATTTACATTAAATGACTTCCTGTGAGGCAGCATTATTTAAAAAGCAGAGGTCTATGCTGAAAGGCGAATTAATCTAAGGCTTTGTTCAGACAGGCAGCAAAAATTTGTTTTTTTCTTTTTGGCATAGCCGACTTAAATCTGTTTAGTTGTTTGTACACTGAACAGCAAAAAAAAAACAATAAGAAATGTCTTCCTTTAGCTCAAATAGTAGAGCATAGTGCTAGCAAATAAAATTAAAAAGCATCTTCCAAACGCTTACATGTAAACGGAATCCAGTCAGATCGAGTTTCCATATACTTTTTTACATGCAGGACACAATGTCATGTGATTATAATGTCATATGCACAGTAGTTTCTCATTTATATGGTGGCAGTCACTGTGTAATGAACGGTAAATGAGTGAGTAGTGTCAGACATAGCATTTGGATGAACGTTTAAATGCAATTACGCCTCTGACACTTATGCTGTCTGTCTTTCCTCAATGTCAATGTTGCACTCTTATGTCTCTTGGCACTTAAGTCATCGCTACAGCAACCAATGTTGAAGGACCGGATATTGACTACACTGTCTGAACGAACAGATCAGATTTCATCACTTCACTCCTAAAGTTTTGGAAATCAGATTTGTGTGCAGTGTGAACAATGCATAAGTGCTTAGCTGTTTAGAACATAGTCATGCAGTTTTGTGTTTGATGATTTACTCACATATATTTGAGCTTGTATTCTTTCATCCTCAGCGGTGACTCTTTCTCTCAGTATGGCCTTCTGGATGCTCTCCTCTGCACTGGCTCTCTCTAATGCAAGGATTCTGCTCACCTCATCTTTTACCAGGGCTTGAGCTTCTGCCTGGGCCTGTGCATGAGCCTGGGACCTTTCCTTCTCCAGCCTAAACGTAATGCAGCACAGAACACAGAAAACATCAGATGCATCTTCTGTTCTACATCACTGCAATTCAAATAGCCTTTATTTAAAATTAAACAGTCTGTTTTACAACATATACTACATACTAGGAATATCAATAATACTGGTACCTCAATACAAAGTCAAAATTATTCGATTTTTTTTTTTTTATTGGCTGATTGTTTGTCTGACTGATTGGTTGATTGATTGACAGGACTGATTGGTTGATTGGTTGACAGGACTGATTGGTTGACTGACTGGCTGGTTGGTTGGACTGACTGACTGCAAAACTAATATTCCTGAAACCAAATAGGTGGCTGCTTTCGAATGATGATTTAATGCACTTCTTTATCAAAATGTCCATCGTGCTGACAGTTGATTATGCCTTAAGAGGCAGGACAAAACAAACAAACAAAAATAAGTAAAAAATATTGGATCATTAAGCTTGTAGTGTAAATGCTGCCTAATACACTGTTTATTCTGTTGCTGATAATAAAAAATGACAACAATATTGACAACAAAAAAGGAAAAGCACTCAATGTTCTTGGCTGGATCATTTTAAGAGCTTTAATAAGCCTTCTACAATCAAAAATGAACAACATTAGCCCTGAAAAAGAAAAACCGTACAGCTAATTTTAATTACAGGCCTGCATCTCAGTCAAACTCAGACAGCACTGAATCACTATTAATGCATTATATCTAATAATCATGCACGGAAGACTATGCCAGTAATTTAATTAAGAAAAAAATGAAGGCTGCATGCCATTGTTTCACTTTAATTAGTTAATATTCACATTAATATGCAACTTTTTAAACAGTTCAAATTGCGCATTGGTATGATTCATTTCTCTAGATTAAACTTTTTAGTGTGAAAAACATGACTAACAAGTTCTTAAAAATCTCAATAATACGATTAATAAAGTTAAGCACACAAAAATGCTTTTATTCACAGCTTGGGATGAATACGGTAAAAAAAAAAAGACCAAAAGTACCAGCCTCAAGGAAGAAAAGCGCTCCTAAATCAAGTGAGATTTTAAATATGGTGCCTCATTTGAAGTTGTTTAATAGGTGTGTGGTGGTAAAGAATCTTTGATGTTTTCAAGATAATCCTGCGGAGCTATTTGGAATTTTGAGCTAGAATGTTGAGAGACTTTATGAGCTGTCACCCGGTTCTCACAGTTGCCTAGCAACCTCAGCTGCACCATCGAGCAGGAGGTTTGATTTGTAAAGTAAACTCAGGCAAGATAAAAACTGTAATCTGTGATGCTGTGTTTTCAATCAAACATCAGCCATGTAAAAAAAAAAAAAAAAAGAAAGAAACCGAAGAATCGAAAAGGGCAATAAGGGAGTGTATAATTATAAAATGTTACCGAAACAAACACAAACAAGCATGTGAGATTTCCAAAGATGTGCTCAAAGTTCCACAAATGTTTTTTTTTTTGTGGAAGCACAAAGGGTTAGTCTTCAACAACAACAAAAAGAAGCAATTCCACAAAAAAGTACCTGAAACTATTAAACAAATCAAGTATGTTTTAAATTATTTTTCAAGTAATGGTCATTGAAGGTGGTGGGAGTGCTCAACCTTCTCAAAATGTTGATGGTCAAGCTCAAGAGATGCAACTAAATATTATACAGGTATATGTTCCTATGCATTTGTATAAGCCATGCAATTTTTTACAAATTCAAATGTTTACTCATTATGCTGCCAGGTGGTAAGGGTCTTCGGACCATTGAGAGTACTATATCCATGGAATATGCCAGAGGCCAACATAAAACTATGATTTATGATTAATATTTACTAGTTTTGCATGCACAATTTTACTTCCAACCAAACAAGAATAAATGAAGACAAAAAGAAAAAGAAATATTTGGTGTCGTCCTGTTGTGTGAATACACACATCATTGAGCATTTTGTTCTCCTGAGAAAAGTGTGAGCGACTCCAGCCATGTCCAGTCTCAGTCTACTGAACAGGACACATATCAGCACAACACATCCATCATTACTTCCCTCTCTGGTACTGTGTGTTTATCCCATCTTCCAGTACTAAAAATAGGCCGAAAGCGTCAAGTGAGCACAATGGTGTCGCTTGCAGGGCAAAAACACAGGCCACTCAAATACAATTATGTTCGTCTCAAAAAAGAAAAAAAATAATATGCTGCAATTACGATACCTATGTGCACAAAATCGCACTGCAAAACAACACCACTATTTCCTTCCTTATCCATGATTAGCAATACTATAATCCGTACTATAGCAATACTAAATCTTAGAAATAGGCAGATACATATTTCATGAAAGGAAGAGAATACCACATTGATGAAGATGCGTTCATCAGAGCTAAAATAAATTAGTTGTACCACCCTTTGATTGGAAAGATTGAAGAAACCACTTTCAAGCTTCCAAATATCCTGAGCGACTTCCAATGAAAAGGCCCATTGAGAGAGACTGTGACCTTAAAATCAAATAACGGCAAACCAAAAAGTTTCTAAATAATTCAAGCTATATTTCACAAACCTATCTCACTCTCTCCATTGCTATAAATAAACTATGCTTTGATAATGTCAGCCAGACAGTACCTGAACTATTCGGCTATTCTTCAGAGTTTTATGGTTATTTGATGTTACACGGTATCCATGCACAAACCCCTCGATTCTTAGCTTAAAGCACTGTACAGAAATGCCGTTTGCTTAGAGACTTGCTTCTGTACGTATAAGGGGCCGCAATAATTTACCATTCCTTTAAAACCGCACACCTCTGTACACCTGCAGGAGGTGATGTCACTTCCCCTCCGCTATCACTCCATCTGTCGGCTCTCTCCTGCAATTTAAATCAACGTGTATTCGGGACAAAACGGATTCTGACACGCCCGTACTAAAGTTATAGAATGTTTCCTTGTTCGATAGCATTTAAAGGAGCCATGCATTCTTAATGAGGCAAAATAATGTTCAAGAATGTAGGGTTTGAATATTTCATGATAACCCCCCCCCCCCCCCCGCCCGCCCGCCCGCCCGCCCGCCGGCCGCTGGTCATGTGGCTGTTCCTTTACAGCTCTCACTTGGGGGGGATTTGTTCCCCTAGGAAAACTCTTAGAGACTGATGCTGTAATTGTCAAATAATGAATAAACGCAAAGCTGCGCGTCTGTTGCTTTAATTACATAATTTGTCTTGGGCGGTAGTGGAGCTTTGGCTGTGCACTCTGATGGATTCAGTGCAGGAACTTTTTTTTGTGAGATTACAATTTTTGTTAGATCATTTTTAACAGATATGAAAAGCCAATCCTCATCCTGAAGTTGGAATAGAAAAGAGATGAATAAATAAAGCAAATGGTGATTAAGTCACACAATGACATGGACGAAATGAAAACAAACACACAGGCATCCACCATGCCTCTAGGGAGAGGGAACATACGCCCGCATTTCAGCTGTGAAATGATAGTGAGTGTGCGAGAGCTGCAGGGTGGACTGTGACAATGAGTGAATATAACATGTGGTTCTGTATCCTCATGCATGCACTAATGCATTTATTAATATGCATATTGAAGAGATAGTTCAGGCAAAAATGAAGCTCACATTCATGTTAGGACCTCTTTCTTCTGCAATATTTTTGCCAATTCTTTAATATAATGCGAATGAGTGAGGCTATAAAGCTCCACAATAACTGAAAAGCACTATAAAGGTAGTCCATATGCAATTATATTTCAAGTCATCTGAAGTCACTACGATAGTTTTACATGAGGAACAGACTGAAATTCACTAATAAAATGTTCACTGATAATCTTGACATTCGCATTTGCTGTCATTCTGGTGTTTATGAGATAAGTAGTGATGCATGATTTGTTGATAAATAAGTCTTTTGAGCTGGCTTTTTTTCAAGATTAACATCAGTTGGATTGATTTGTTCATAAATTGAATTGATCTGGCTCTTAAGTTCACCTCTCAACAGTTGACAGAACTTAACTAGAGTTGAGATGGACTACTTTTGTGATACGTTTACGGTGCTTTTGTGTCCTTTTTGAAGCGCAACAGCTCCAGACTTCTTCAGTTTCATAATTTTTAAAACAGAAGCCAAGACATTCTTCAAAACTTAAGGTTTGAAAACACATGATATTAAATTTTTAGGTTAAATCTCGTTAAATGGGTACTTCACTGCTGGCAAAATGGGCTTTCAATAAAACTTTGCTGCCTACACAGTAGACCTGAGGCTGAATTTTTTTTTTTTTTTAATCAGTGTACCTTACTAGAGTAAACACAGAAAAAATGCCAAATAGGTTTTCCCTTTTGCCAAATAGGTAGGAAAACTTCAACACCCATAATGCACTGGGCATGATGCCATCCAAGGCCCCTCCCACCACTAGTCTGCTATGGATACGCTTGATCAGAGTCAAATACTATGGAAGCTTGTTTCCGCCACATAATGAGAAATAAAAAAGGTATCTCACAATTCAAAATATAAAGTCGGAATTGCGTGATATAAAGTCACAATTGCGTGTTATAAAGTCAGAATTGCGTGATATAAAGTCGCAATTGCGTGTTATAAAGTCAGAATTGCGAGATATAAAGTCAGAATTGCATGATATAAAGTTGCAATTGCGTGTTATAAAGTAAGAATTGTGAGATATAAAGTCGCAATTGCGTGTTATAAAGTCAGAATTGTGAGATATAAAGTCGCAATTGTGTGTTATAAAGTCAGAATTGTGTGATATAAAGTCGCAAATGCGTGTTATAAAGTCAGAATTGTGAGATATAAAGACGCAATTGCGTGTTATAAAGTCAGAATTGCGTGATATAAAGTCAGAATTGCGTGATATAAAGTCAGAATTGTGAGATATAAACTATTCTGAGGGGAAAAAAGTCATTTTTCCCCCCCATAGAACTGGACTTTATAACTCACAATTGCGACTTTATATCTCACAAATCTGAGAAAATATGTTAGAATTGCAAGATATAAACTCGCAATTATGTGTTATAAAGTCAGAATTGCGTGATATAAAGTCGGAATTGCAAGAAAAAAAGTCAGAATTCTTAGTTTTCGCTCTCGCAATTCTGACTTTATAACACGCAATTGCGACTTTATATCTCACAATTCTGACTTTATAACACGCAATTGCGACTTTATATCACGCAATTCTGACTTTATAACACCCAATTGCAACTTTATATCACGCAATTCTGACTTTATATCTCGCAATTGCTACTTTATATCACGCAATTCTGACTTTATATCTCGAGACGTAAACTCGCAATTGTGAGAAAAAAAGTCAGAATTGTGAGATAAAAAGTCGCAAAAATAATTATTTATTTATTTATTTATTTATTTAGTGGCGGAAACAAGCTTCCATAAAATACTGCCTTGCTTTAGTAGGAAATATTTCTTAGCAAACTTTTAGTCATAATGGTGTCGACTTGTATTGTTCCAGAGTACAAGAATTTAAAAGAGTACACGTTTAGCGGGAGTGAGTTACTTTCGGTTTCCAGTGAAGGATCCAGCGAGTTGTATAGGCTGTGGCAAAAGGCTGCAAAGAATTGTTAATATGGAGAGAACACGGCTACAGAAAATCTGAAAAGCCTCCTTTTTCGTAGTCAACATTTCAAACTGGATGACTGTGTTTTAGAATCATGTTGTAACAATGTTGGTAGTATATGCAAATGAACAATGTTTAATCATTCTCTATTACCTGGACTGAGAAATGCAAGTTTTTTTGTCCAGCTCCAGGGCAAAAACTTAAAGAAACTGTCATTCTGTCAGTTCCACCAAACCTCCAAAGCAAAATGATGTTGTGTACAAGTAAGAAAGCTGTTGCCATAATGTTCCATTTTTACCATAAAGCTGAGTAGACAAAGTACAACAAAATGTTCAGTGATAAACCTACCCTTACAATAACTGTTCTGTTAATAACCCTTTGTCGATCCAACCGTCTGTGGGCGGGGATACAAAAAACACCCTGGAGCTGTCAAAAGTCTGCCGAATGACGCAAAAAAAAAAAGTGAATTTCTCGGTCCAGGAAACACGGAGAACGAGTAAACATTTAATTTACATACTGTATACTATAGACATGTATTTGTATAACAATGCAAAGCAGGTTGAAAATTAGCTGAATAAAAAAAATGGGTAAATAAAATAAAAACATCCAAATAAATGTGTTAATAGTGAAATAAATTAACAGGTAAATAGCTAAATAAAAAAACAAACGGCCAAATAAATAAATGTCTAAATAAAAATAAAATAATAAAGCAAGCAAGCTGTAATGAGCAGTTGTTTGAAGTGAGGTCAGAGGTGTTGAGAATGGGTTCATGCCCTAAGATGCACCCTCTCTCTGTCTGTGTCCCTGAGGACTGTGTGTAATCCTCAGTGAGTCTCTGCGTGGCTAAGAGCTGAGGCCTTTCTGCTGATGCAGCATTGCGCAGGTCAGCCAAGCCCAGTCTGTGCTTCTGATCTGCAGAACGGTTCTGCTCCAGTGCCTGCTGCAAATCTCCCATTAGAAAGGCCGGCAAAGGACCTCATACACAGGCCTCTGCAGCAGAAACACAAACACACACAGACCATCTTCTGCAGTTTATCCATCCATACACATGTAAACATGCGATTTTTAACGAATAGTGAGGTCAACTAGATTTTATCTAGATGCATTAATTTATTTTTGTTGATATTTTTGCTGCTACAGCTATACAGACAGACGCATTTGGTGTTAGTTGAGTCACTCACTCGCACTATTTTTCTAAGCATC
This sequence comes from Gila orcuttii, assembly GCA_026230005.1. NCBI lineage: Eukaryota > Metazoa > Chordata > Actinopteri > Cypriniformes > Leuciscidae > Gila > Gila orcuttii. The sequence continues at coordinate 14,333,225 of JAPDVR010000006.1, forward strand.
TTGCACTCTGAGCATTACATTTTAAACAACTTAAGAAATACTTTTAAAAGGTTTAAATGACTTAAAAAAAAAACACATCCTGAGACCCTGCATTCTAATTGACTCTATTGTGCTCCATCTAGCAGTCGTTCTGGCAACACACCCACTACATTTTTTTTAAAATATGTAGTTTTCTGATCCTTAACCTCCTACATTTAATAGCATATATTCACTCTCAAGAAAAAACGAATGGCCCCACAATACAAAACACATTTTACATCATGATACACACTTATCACAATATATCTGTCTTATCAGTTTATATTTTAATCAGAAATAGAAAAAGTATAAGTAGATGGATACTAAGGTGTGTATGTGAGTGCAAGGTTTATCTGAAATAGCGCATCATGGAAGGCTAGTGCTAATAAATGGTTGCCCTTACTGATCCACCTTAGACTGACACACACGTTCAGACGCACTAGTTAAGTAGCTGTGAAGAAATAAAGCAAAAGGACATGTAAACACTGTGAAATAAGTGAAGGAATGTGTACTTCACATATAAATCACACCTTATATGCGTCTTTAATGAACCGCCCACTGCCCTGAAGGCAGCTAGATTAAAGGTCACTGCTAAATTAAGTTGGCAAGGTCTGACAAATCTACCATCGGATTCATCTCCGGAATTCTGCTCTTTTAAATGGCATTTGAGCATCGCATGCAGATTTAGCTCATTGTAAATGTGGAAATACATCCACCTGTAACGTAAGTGAAATCAAAAGAATCAGTAAAACATGAAATTTTTTTTTTAATTAATAAAAAATAAATAAAAATATCAAAACAAAAACATAACCAAAACAAAAGCTAAAACAAAAAAAACCATAACCAAAACAAACAGCAAAGCAAAAGCTAAAGCAAAGAAAAAAAAAACCCATCACATTAGTTAACCAGCTGTTCACCAATCTAACTGACTGAATCGGGAAACAGAGAAATACAATGAAAAAAGCACACAACATTGGTCCACCTGAAGGCGAGGTTGGAGATTGCCAATATAAGGTCTTCAAACCCAAAGCCAGAGGCTAATTTCATTCATTCAATCCTGCAATCTCGTAAGGGCACTTTTAAAACAACACATTCTAGGGGAGACTGAAAGAGGAATGAAAGAGGAAATGGGGAGACTGAAAGAGGAATGAAAGAAGAAATGGGAGTTGGAGAAAGCTAAATGGAAGACAACATTAAGGACAATATTGATTCTGTCCTTCCAAGCATGACATCATGGTCAATAAAGCGCCTACTTTCCCTTAATGGCGTTGCCTGGGCGATAGGATGGAGCACTTTTCCTGAGTTGCCTCAACAACAATGCTGTAAAACAACACACCGTGCCCTTAAATTTACTTTTATAGCCAACAGAAAATAAACTTCCTGTCAATAGTCATTTCTGCAGGTCAGAGTGTTGGCCTTGTTGAGAATAACAGTATAAGAGGTACCGGCGTTGACAAGGACGTGAGACTCAAAGCTGGCACATCCATCACAAGCTTTAGATGAATAAAATGGAGTGAGTAGTTAAGGACCTTGCACTTTATAGAAGTATAGCGTGGTGGTGCAACTAAAAGGTTTGGAAAAAAGATGACCGCACATGATGCAGAGATATTAAAGGCAAAATGTCTGTCACAGTACAGCCACCAACTCACAGACAGAGAACAGGACAAAAATGGAAAACTAAGCCCTCACCGGTTGAAGCTAATAGATCATCATATATGAAGAAATTAACTCCACCCTGACTCCCACTCCCTCGCTTTCATGCATGATTAATTGCTTTTACAAAAAAAGAGAAAGAAATATGAAAAAAGTGAGCATGATGGGCTTAGAAAAAGAGGCAAATGGATCCAGACAAAGCACAGACAGTTTGCCCCAGTTTGACTGTTGATAAGACAAAATTCTCATTAACGCACAGCTTCTGTGTCTTGTACTGAATTAATCAAGAGTTTGTACCTCAGCTCATAAACTCGGCCCAGGCCGTGGCATAGGTTTCATTTGAACATTGTGGAGGATGCATAGATGAAAATCTAATGTTAAGTCAAAGGAGAACAAATGTCCTGAATAAATGATGTTCTACATTTTTTTAAAACCTAACCTGAACCTAGACTAGGCTCATTTTCAGTTTCATTTAAAGAGTTCCGGATGTTTATGTTCATGTATCTACGGTGCATGAATGAAAGAGAAACTTTTGTTTCGTTTGAACACCATTGCTAGAACATGTTGTTTCTATGGATTTCGTGTTTACCTTGAAATGCTAATCGCATTAATGTTGATATTTGCTTGTATATAATAATATTCAGGCCAATATTCTATAATATTCATGTTTATTTACGTGTTGTTATATAGTATAGTGACTAGGCATGTGCCAAACGACTAATTTCATTAACGCTTAAACAGAAATTTTGCAACCGACTGAGTGTTAGTTGACATAGTTGCAAAGTTTCTTATAGGTAGGAGAGTGTTTTCAGTGGACAATCAAAATAGTGTCACCTAAATAAAATGTTCTATAATTAATTATAATTTATCTGTTTTTATCATACATTTTGTCTGCATACAAAGTGGTATATGTATATGCTAATTTATAATCATTTTATTTATTATTATTATTATTATTATTATAATAAGTACAAGAAATCAAACGCATAAGGTTCAACAAAAGACCCAAATGGACTACTTTCGCATTCTACTTATTACTTACTCAGGAGTTTACAGTAACAGCGTTCAGCGCACCTTTATATAAACAGTTACTCATGAGAATGCAGATTATTGCTACATTTTATGGCTGTAAATTGATTAAAACAATTAATCATGTTCTCTACGTTAACATGAATTATCTTGAATCTGCTGAATATTTTTCCCACAAACCGGCAACAGACCAGTGTTTGTCTTCTCATTAACAGTGTTTCGCTCTTACTGATCATATTTCATGCCTGTTGAGGTTACATTTTTAAATGAATTTGACTGGTAAATATTTGACTTGTGTGCATTGGTGCTCTTATTCCAGTCTTTGAAATATTTCATACAAATAAATAAAGGTTTGTACTGATGTTATTCATCAGGTCTCACACATTACAGCATCGGTCACTTGTTTAGATGAGTGTGTTGAAATAATCACGCATGTTTACCAGCCGCTGCTTTCTCAGGTCGGCTTGTGTTAGATTAAAACTTTGTGTTCCATTGAGTTTCTCCTGCCTCTGAAAATGTCCAGATTTTTTAGTTTTTTTTAAGTGGCATTCAGTCAACTAGGTGAATATACATAACTGAAAATAAATAAGTTGTGCCATTTCAAAACGGAAGTGCATCACAAAGCTCGGTGCAAGTAGTCCATAGCAGACATTTTCAAAACTCTATACTCTGTTCAATACTTTCTAAAGACACCAGTTTGAGCTCTTTAGAGACTGTTTGTAGAGTAAATGTGTGCATTGATAGTCACCGCTGGTTGAGTTCCTCTTGTGCCTTTCTCCTCTCTTCCTCCAGGCCTTTCTCCAGCTCTTCAGAGATCTTCCTTCTCAGTTCAAACTCATCCACTAAACAGAAGACAAAACATACACTTTATATGCTAAGCTACTGCTAATACACTTACCCCTGAGTGTTTGATTTTGTTGTTGCATGTCATAGAAGGTCATAAAAAAGGAAATGCCCAGAGGATAACCAAGTTGAATATTTTATTGTACATTTAAAGTTTCGGTAACATTTTAGTTTAGGGTCCAATTCTCACTATTAACTAGTTGCTTATTAGCATGCATATTAGAATATTAGCTGTTTATTAGTACTTATAAAGCACATATTAATGCCTTATTCTGCATGACCATATCCTACATCCCTAATCCAACCCAATACCTAAACGTAATTACCTTACTAACTATTAATAAGCAGTATTTAGGATTTTATCGAGGCAAAAGTCATAGTTAGTTAATAGTGAGAATTGGACCCTAAACTAAAATGTAACTATGTAATGTAAGTTGAGGCAGTTTGTACTTGTTTGTAAAGTAGTCTGTTAAGATGTTCGTAAGCAATATAGTGAGGTAGGATATTATTTTGAGCCCTCAAGACATCTCTGTCTTATGAGGCAAAGCAAACAAAACACTTTCAAACAAACAAATCAAAGCTGCACTTCTCACAACTTAGTGCTGATATCAACACCGTCACAGTCAAACATGTCAGTGTGTGTCCTGTTCTTTATCTGGATGGCTAATTGTCCGTGAAAGCACAGCAGAGATATAAAACGGACAAACTCATAGCCTCCAGTGGAAAAAAGCAGCAGTACAACAGCACTGCAGAGGCCTGGAGCTAATGCATGACAGGAAGTGTTACAGATGGAGATACAGGCTTACAAGTTTGTGTAAACAACCAGCATTTGGTCTAAAAATAAATACATAAATAAATAAAAGTACTAAAGCAATCATTCCTCACAGACATGTCCAAGTCAAACCTTTTGTCACGAATCCAAGTCAAGTCTTTCATGGCTAAGTCTAAAAGGAAGAATATGAGGTTTTACTTCACTAAAAAGATCATTTTATCTTTAACATTAAGTACTTTTGAAAAAGTATTTATTTTACACTAAGTGGGCGACTGATGGATCATTTACCTAGAAAAAAAACCTCACTGAACAAAGCACAAAAGTCTTAACTTTCCCCATAGTATATAAAAGCTTACCTAACTATGGGAATCAAGATTTGATACACAATATATGAGAGAAAAACATATTCTTGCAGACATACTGTAAATATTAAAGATGACTAGAGAGACTACTCTCTAATTTGGAGTGAAAAGTTATTTTAAAATATATAAAATAATAAAAAATCTAAATAATAATAAACAAAACATTCGTGACATACTAAGTGAGACTTGAGTTTCCATCTCAGTTCCCTTTACGGCTCTCAGCCTCGTCCTGCTCATATCTCACGGAGGAGCTCTGATTGGATAAAAGGAGGAGTGACGACAGTGAAGGACGAGAGAGGACCAGACCTGGACATTTACGTTATGTTTTGTTTATGTGAGTGTGGCAGTCATCAGTGAGTGGCTAATGGTTTTTTTGCTAAGTTTTGCTGAACGTTCGCCGGTTCCCGCCTCCATCTTCCTTGATCTGTTAACTTCTCTACAGAAATGCCTATTACTATATCTGAATTTCAGGCTTTTTCAGCCCTTGTATACACAGTGATATGAACAGTAACGATGGCGTCGTTTTTTTTCCATATCAATTCCAGCGCGTACATTTGAAGTGCATGCAAAGTGGATATGCTGAAAATAGTCTTCTCGACAACACAAACCAAACTCTTCTTCTCGGCCTCAGCGAAAACTACAATGTTTGAGGATGGGTCATAGTAGGCATTGTTCGTGGAAAGCCAATGAAAAACATAGGCTGGCATTATGCAAATTTGTCACATTGTTACGTAGAGTGCAATTGCTGACGACTCGTTTGGCAGCTCAGAATCGATTCTTTCTTTTAGGAGACAATTCATTTATTTGTCATGCACTGCAGACCTTTTACATTCACAAACATCTATATTACACAATGCATGAAAAGGTAATATTCGAAAAAAGCATAACAGGGGCACTTTAATATATTCAGGAAAGGAAGACGTAGTAGCTGTCAGTAGTTTAAAGTGATGTTTTATAAGCAGCCGCCGGAAGGAGCAGTATGTATGGGTGCCATATGGTTCGGTTGCCAATGTTCATTTTAGAAACAATTTGAGACTGTAAAGCCAAGAGAGGAAACCTGTTGGGAGAGAAACACTTAAAAGTTATCACTACATCAACCTTCAAGACTAATGAGAAATCTTCCTGTTACCGTGACAATGCCGAAGAGGGAAGCAAAATTAATTGTGGACACTGGCAGAACATTTATCAAACAGCAGGGTAGTGTAATGGATACAGGCAGACAGGTGTTGTTTAAACTCAATACCATCAAATTAAAGATATGGTGTAATAACAGAGATCCTTCACCGGTAACACATCTGATCTCCACCTGTTAAACAGGGCGATCCGATTTTTGTATATAACGGTTTCCCTTCCACTTTTTGATCCGCAGTCCGTCAACAACAAAAAGGATCATTAGAGCATACACAAAAGCTTCGTCTTCATATGCAAAAAATGTCAATGAGCATTGGTATACATATATAAACAGGTGAAACTCGAAAAATTTGAATATCGGGCAAAAGTTTGTGTATTTCAGTTATTCAAATTAAAAGGTGAAACTAATATATTTAGTATATATAACTATATACATATGCATGATTATACTTTTCAGAGGGCCAACATTTCTGTATTTAAAATCCTTTTTTTTTTTTATTGATTTCATGTAATATTCTAATTTTCTGAGATTTTGAATTTGGGGTTCTCTTACGAGAGGTTCTCTCGTATTGCGTAAGCTAGCTTACGCTACGGGAAAGATTCATCTTTGCTGAGAGTTTGAAGCCAAAAATTATTTCATAATTTGTATCCATTGACAACGCAGTTCCTCTGCGGCAGACCTAGAGCGGGCTAGCTAGCAGCTCATTGGTTCGCTCAGAGAGAACTGCTTAAGCCTATGGGAGAGCGGGGCTGAACCCGCTACCAATGGGAAGCGCCCACGCACTCACTGCATCATAGCCCGCCAGAGTGGGCGTGGCTATGGTGTATAAAACAGTCTCTCCCAGGCTTATATGTTGATTCATTTCATCTTCAGCAAGCTACACGCTTCTGCTGTTTTCTGAGAAGAGGAAAGCCGTCGCCGTCGAGAAGGCATCACTCTAGCGAGCTCACGGACCCTGAAGAAGCCGGCCGTCTTCGCCACCTTCAGCCGCCCTGCAAGCTAGTGCCATCCGACGACTGTATCCTTCTCTGTTTTAAAAGAGCTGAGCGTCTTTTTAAAGATGTCTCGAATTTCCTGCGGCTCTTGCCGCGCTCCTCTCGAGGACGGAGACCGCCATATTGTCTGCGCTCTCTGCCTGGGACTCGAGCACGCAGAACTCGCCCTCGCGGATGGAGGTTGCGACTTCTGTGAAAGCCTGCCATTGTCGTCCCTGCGGGCACGACTCCTAGCGGCTCAATCCGCTCCCGCGCCGCCTCTCTCTTCGCCGCGTAAGAAGAAACGCCGCGCCCAGAGGCCGCCGGGGCCCCTGCGGAAACATGCGGGCCGCCGCCGCCGCCGCTTCCCGCTTCCCGCTCTCCCTCCCCGCCCCAGCCGGACTTACAGCTGCCGCCGAGTGGCCGCTCTGTCGCTTCCGAGGACGCCGCGGAGGAGAAGGACTCATGTTCACTGCTCGCTTCAGACAGTGAAGACTGGTCATCTCTCGGTTCCACGAGAGAGTCAGCGGGGACTCGCGCTGGCATAGAGGAAGAACTAATGCGCCTCCTCTCACAGGCCGTTGAACGCCTCGGTCTCGAGTGGGCTCCTCCACCCGAGCAGCCCCCGAACCGGATGGACGGCAGCTTCTTTCACCGGCGCTCGACTCCCGGGCCGCCCCATTTCTGCCTGAACTTCACGCAGAACTGACGAAGTCCTGGAATGCTCCACTTTCGGCCAGAAACCGCTCCGACATTTCCGCCTCGCTGCGCTCAGTGGACGGAGCCGCTGAAAAGGGCTACTCGTCCATGCCACCTGTTGAGGACTTGGTCGCCGCACACCTCTGCCCGCCCTCTGCTAGATGGCGTTCTTCTCCCACGCTTCCTTCGAAAGCTTGCAGAGCGACCTCGAGTTTTCACGCTCGCGCTTATGCCGCCGCTGGTCAAGCCGCCGCAGCGCTTCACTCTATGTCTGTCCTCCAAGTACTACAGAGCGATATTCTCCGTGAATGGGCTGAGAGCGGTAGGAACCCCTCCCCCGCCGTCACGGATCTAAGAAGTGCTACGGACCTCGCCCTTCGCGCCACTAAAGCCGCCGCACAAGCTCTGGGGAGATGCATGGCTAGTCTGTGTGTAGCTGAAAGACATCTATGGCTAACACTCGCGGACATGGGAGATTCCGAGCGCGCCGCGTTTCTTAACGCGCCTCTCTCCCCGACGGGCCTTTTTGGATCTGCTGTCACGGGAATTGTTGATCGCTTTTCCGAAGTCCAGAAAGCTACCCAGGCCATGAACTTGTTTCTGCCCCGCCGCGCTAGCTCTTCCGCAGGCCGCTCTCATGAGCCTCCTGTCAGAGCCCCACCGCAGCACCCTTCTCAGCAGACTCAAACAGCCCAGCGCAGACAGGGTGGCCGCCCTCGCTCTCGCTCTGACAGCCGCCGCAGACCGCCGCCCCCAAGGGGTCCGCGACCCAAAATCACGCTGAAGCCTGATCATCAGAAGTCTGCCTAGCAACATTAAGAAAACGACGGCGTTCTCCCGCTGCGGCCGGACCGCCGTCAAAGCTTCGCCCTCTGCCAGTCCCCGTTGTTTCGCCGACTGCTGTAGTGTTTACCGCCATAAACAAGCCGGTGTCCCTACCCGCTTGCGAGCGACAAAAAGCCGTTTTTACGGCTACCCAGAAATATCTCAAAAAGAGAAAATTTGCCGGTTGTGTAGAAAATGTGCCCACAAACATGTGTTCACCCATACACACAAGCATAACATATCCCGTGTCTCTCTCAGAGCCCCTTCACATGAGACGGTCACAGCCCGCTCTAACATCAGAGAAAATAAACACGCCCATGAATTCATGCACGTGTCCCCTCTCTGCTCGCTCTGCTTCACGGCCCATAGACTCCTCTCTGAGTGCAAGTCCCGTTGCAACACACATTCAAAGCGCGCCCACACTCTGTGTTCAGCCCGCTATGTACAGCAATCAGGGCGTGATAACCACTCGGCCACTAGCCGCATGCTCCAAAGCGTGGGAAGCCATTCCAGGCATTTCCCCGTGGGTGCTAAGCATTATAAAGAACGGCTATCTGTTACAGTTTCGCCGCCGCCCGCCTCGTGCACGCGCTCGGCTCGAATCCACTGTCAGCCCGCTGGCCGCCGGCACGCTTCGCTCAGAAATAGCGACGTTGCTACAAAAAGGCGCTATAGAGAGAGTCCCGCCATCTATGACCGAGTCGGGGTTTTACGGCCGTTATTTTCTGGTTCCCAAGAAAGACGGCGGCCTCAGACCGATTTTAGATCTCAGGTCTTTGAACAAAGCGCTCATGAAGAGACCATTCAAGATGCTCACTACCAGGAAACTCCTCGCGCAAGTGCGCCAGGGGGACTGGTTCATCTCTCTAGACCTGAAAGACGCCTATTTTCAGATCCAGATAAATCCCCGTCACAGGCCATTCTTACGTTTCGCCTTCGAGGGTCATGTATATCAATATGCCGTTCTCCCGTTCGGCTTATCCCTGGCGCCCCGTACATTCACGAAGTGCATGGATACGGCGCTCGCCCCCCTGCGGAGTCAGGGGCTGCGTATACTGAATTATCTGGACGACTGGCTGATTTTGGCTCAATCACAGACGGAGCTTCTGTCGCACCGCGCAGTTCTCCTCGACCATCTGAAAACACTGGGCCTCTCTGTCAACTGGACAAAGAGCTCCCTTCAACCCAGTCAATCGATTTCCTTCCTAGGAATAGATTTGAACTCGGTTTTAATGACGGCTCGCCTGTCCTCACAGCGCGCACGCAGTATTCAGCGTCTAGCCGCTTCATTTCAGATGGGCACCCGCATACCCCTGAAAACCTTTCAGAGGATGCTGGGTTACATGGCCTCAGCCTCCGCTGTGCTTCAGCTGGGCCTTCTGCACATGCGCCCGCTTCAGCTCTGGTTAAACAGCCGTGTACCCCACCACGCGTGGAACACAGGCCGCCAGCTGGTCAGGGTTACGCAGACATGTCTCACGGCACTGCAGCCATGGACAGTAGCAGAATGGTTTCGGCAGGGCGTCACGATGGGGACCTTTTCCCGCCGAAAAGTCATCTCGACAGATGCATCCAACAAGGGTTGGGGTGCAGTCTGCGAGGGCTCACCGGCCTTCGGCCTCTGGTCGACTCAGGAAAGCCCCTTACACATAAACTGTCTGGAAATGCTCGCGGTCGAGAACGCGCTCTCACGCTTCCTCCCGCTCATTCGGGGACACCACGTCCTGATCCGTTCGGACAACATGGCTGTGGTCTCCTATATCAACCGTCAGGGCGGTGTCAGATCCAAAAATCTTTTTCTTCTGACGCACCGCATTTTAGTTTGGTCCCAGAGCCGCCTGCTTTCGCTCAGAGCGACGCATGTGCCGGGCCATCTGAACGACGGTCCAGACATACTATCCAGGAACCTCATCTCCATAGGAGAATGGTCCCTGAACACACAGACGGTCCAAATACTGTGGCGGCTATTCGGCAGAGCAGAAGTAGACCTCTTCGCGTCAGAAGAGAACGCTCACTGCCCAATATATTTTACGAGGAGCGAGGACGCGCTAGCCCAGGAATGGCCTCGCCGCCCGCTCTATGCATTCCCTCCGATCGCTCTGTTACATCAGGTAATTCAGAGGATCAGGGACACACGCCACTCGGTGCTCCTCATAGCTCCGCGTTGGGAGAGTCAAAGCTGGGTTCCGGAGCTCACTCAGCTGTCACAGACAGCCCCGTGGCCCATCCCAGTCAGAGCAGATCTCCTCTCTCAGGCTCGCGGCACGATCTGGCACCCCCATCCACAGCGCTGGGCGCTTCATGCATGGGTGATCAACGACTATTCGTCGATTTGCCAGAGGGAGTAAGAAACACTATCATACAGGCTAGAGCACCTTCCACGAGAAGGCTCTATGCGTCTAAATGGTCTGTGTTCTCAAAGTGGTGCACCGAAAAACATCTGGACCCACGGTCATGCGAGGTACCGTCTTTGCTAACTTTCCTTCAAGAGATGCTGGACAAGGGCAGGTCCCCCTCCACTCTCAAGGTTTACGTGGCGGCCGTCGCAGCGTTCTCTGAACCCCGGCGCGCTCAGTCCCTGGGCAAAGACGAGTTAGTCATCCGCTTCCTCAGGGGAGCTAAAAGGATGAATCCTCCGCGGCCCCCGTCGGTTCCTATCTGGGATCTTTCTATAGTCCTCGAAGCTATGAAAGCACCCCCGTTCGAACCGCTCGAGTCTGTGGACCTAAAATACCTCTCGCTCAAAACCGTTTTTCTGACGGCTCTGTCCTCAGTAAAACGCGTGGGGGATCTTCACGCGCTCTCATCCAGCGCCGTGTGTCTCGAGTTTGGACCGAATGATTCAGTCATCATTCTCAAACCTAGGCATGGCTATGTCCCGAAGGCGATTGGTACCCCTTTCAGGGCCCAGATTATTTCTCTATCGGCTCTGCCTCCATCCGATAGTGAGCGCGACGCTAATCTCCTCTGCCCGGTTCGGGCTCTGAGATTATACACTACGCGCGCTGCCGCGTTCAGACGCGCTGAGCAGCTTTTCGTGTCGTTTGGGGGGCGCACCAAAGGTCTGGCCGCCTCTAAACAGACACTGTCTAGATGGATAGTGGACGCGATCGCCTCTGCTTACGCATCAAAATGCCTGCCCTGCCCTTTGGGCATCAGAGCGCACTCCACCAGAGGCATGGCCTCATCGTGGGCATGGTCCTGTGGAGTTTCCATTCATGACATTTGTGTGGCCGCGGGATGGGCCTCCCCGTCCACTTTTGTCAGATTTTACAATTTGGAAGTTCCCGCCTTGCAGGCAAAACTGCTAGCTGTCTAAAAACCAGCTCCCTAAGAAGCTGCATCACTGGGAATCCCTCACACAACCGGTTCGCCCCTTGTGTTCCCCTAAGATGCTTATGTATACACTATGTGCCCGCTCTGCCGGCTTCATTGTACATTCACTCCACATTTCATTATTCCCCCGGTATCACCCTGGGATTCATGAGTGTTTTTCTTAGCGCGCACGGCGTTGACCAGGTGTTCCCGTAGCGTAAGCTAGCTTACGCAATACGAGAGAACCTCTCGTAAGAGAACGAATCGGTTACCTAACGTAACCTCGGTTCTCTCTAGAAGAGGGAACGAGTATTGCGTTCCCGGCCGTGCTTGCGCTACTAGCGTTTCGCTTCACGCTGAAATAAATCAACATATAAGCCTGGGAGAGACTGTTTTATACACCATAGCCACGCCCACTCTGGCGGGCTATGATGCAGTGAGTGCGCGGGCGCTTCCCATTGGTAGCGGGTTCAGCCCCGCTCTCCCATAGGCTTAAGCAGTTCTCTCTGAGCGAACCAATGAGCTGCTAGCTAGCCCGCTCTAGGTCTGCCGCAGAGGAACTGCGTTGTCAATGGATACAAATTATGAAATAATTTTTGGCTTCAAACTCTCAGCAAAGATGAATCTTTCCCGTAGCGTAAGCTAGCTTACGCAATACTCGTTCCCTCTTCTAGAGAGAACCGAGGTTACGTTAGGTAACCGATTCGTTTTCATAAGCTGTAAGCCATAAACATCCAAATGAAACTTTTGCACGATATTCAAATTTTTCAAGTTTCACCTGTATATGTATGTGTGTGAGTAAGTGTGTGCATAAAAGCAACACTTTTTCATGTAACAATTCCAGTAAAGACTTATTGTAGGGTCACTTATTAAATAAAAAAAGAAAGTTATATATTATTTGTTATATTTTTATAGATATATTTTATGTTAGAATACTATTATAAATATAATATATTACAGTATATAATAACAATATACACATATATGTATTGTATTTATTTATTATGAAATATGTAACATAAAAATATACTTATTTACTTAAATATACTTATACATATTCATTATATAAGGCAACTGGAATAGTGTATTTTTGGTATATGTGGGCTTTTAGCTGGTTCTAAATTTTATCCCAAATTTAAATGACATTTAAGAGTAAACTTATTGATTTAATCAGAAAAGCAGCATGAATGATTCACAAACAGGTTTTATGCACAAATACATGCCTACATACGGTTAGTGAATGAGACCCCCTGTTATCAGCTTCTCAGAAAAGAAATATGTAGTACTCACACTCGTTCTTTTTTTCCCCTTTTCTTTTCCATCAGGCTTAAGACTTTTCTACAGTGTCACACATTTATTCAGGCTCTAGGTTCCCATAATTCATTAATTTAAACTGGGCTTTAATATTTAAAAAGGATAAAGAAAGGAGTTCTGTGGATTCAAAGGATAACCAGCTCGTATGCTAAAACGCCATCTGAGAGTCTTCCGGGGCTTTTCGCAGGAGGTCACCGAGAAGTTCAGAACGACATTAACCGTCTGGGTGCCCGTGTCACTCCTGAGTGAGAACAGTAATGCTTAAAGATGAAAAACTCATCATCTTTAGATATTCCTCTCTCTTTCACTCCCTCCATCATTCTCTGCAGAAATTTTAAAAAGTAGCTTCCGGGCAGTCGGGAGAGAGATAACAGACAGAGACAAATTGCATGTCTCATAAGATGTTTCATTAATCTCCAGACCTGAGAAGAGGAGGGGCTAATCTAAACCATTACACGTTCCTCACTATCCAACTTAAACGAGCCTCAACATCTTTCTACGCACATGAAGAGACTCCCAGGAATATCAAACGATGAGATCTTTCTTATCTTCTCAGGTTTCATGGAAGTTTTCGTGAAACAACATGCAAATGGGCCAAAAAGATCATTTCCTCAAGGAGCTACTTAATATGTAACGGAAAGAAATGTATGTTTATGTATGGCTGAGACAAAGAAGGATTTGTGTGCTGGTAATTAGAGCGTAATGGAAAACGGTGTGTGGGCCCTGCGTATGAATATTCATGGTACGCTGAGAACGTGTAGGAGGATCAACCTTGACCACTGTCTAATCACCGTGCGCAGGGACTCTGCCGTGATTTAGCGATGGACTCGATCATCCACAGCTTCTCTTAATACCTCCACTCGTGGGCGCACATAATCAATGTCCCTCATTAAGGTCACAGCCTTTGACCTCAGAAGATGAGCTGAGCCTCTTAAGGCAAGAAGAGCTGTGGCAAACAGACACAATTTCAAGTGAGTCATCGGCAAATGGCACAGCATTAAGTTTAGTTGAGGCTTAGTCTTTCAGTATGGTCATTTTTAATAGATGTAGATACTAAGTTTCAGTAAGCATTGTTTGGTAATTGTTCACCATCATTTCACAAAAGAAAGACAGTCCAACAACATGAAGGTGAATAAATCAGGACAATTTTTTATTTAACTATTCTGAACTATTCTGCCCTGCAAAATGCAGAAACTGCACATTCTGTCTAAAATTATGATCAAAATTAGGTCTAAGACCACAATCCGTACTGTGACAAACATGTTTGGCTCAAATATGCTAACATTTTTGCTATGCTATGTTCTTTTTTTCTAAAAATTAAATAAGCCTTTAAAAGCTTAATTAAACAAGCATTTTGATTAAATAAGCCTTTCTATTATTTAAATGCTGTATGCAATAGAACAAGAAATACAGAAAATTACTATGTAAGCCTAATGACACAAAGTTCATTGTTTAATTGCTTTCAAAGATTGCAACATTATCCACGACAATAAAACCTGGAAAAACTGAAAATCAGTTTTTTAGCACTTTTCCCCTCAATAAAACATTAATAATATAATAATTATGATTATTATTTCAGCAAGTGACAGCTGTATAAAAATGTAATGAATGTTCTATACAGCAGTTTTTAAATTAATAAAAATAAATAGCAAAATAAATAAAAATAAATGTATTTATTTAGATACACACTCACACACACACACACACACACAACCATATATAAAATAAAAGATCAAAGGTTTTAGCAAGTTTCCCTAGTTTCAAAGGGGGTGTGATGAGAACTACAGAGTTATGCTATTCACTGTCATTGTATTATATAATCCCAGAATACATATTTATAGTGAACACAAAAGTGTTTCTGTCATCATTATACCAAGGAAGCACGAGCCAGCAAGAAAAACGTACACGTGGGAGAGAGAAACCATGAGACAGATTGAGATGTAGAGAATTATAGATAGACGGATAGAGAAAAAACAAGTGTGTGTGAGAGCCTCCACGGTAGAGCTCATTAAGCAGATCTGGGTCTCATTAACAGGGAGCTGTCTCGTTATGTGTGATGCGGGCGGGCGTCTCTTTTTCTCTCTCTGTAAGTAGAGCCAGTTCATATAATGTCAGCTCCAGCCCACAGACTCTGCAGGTTACACTACTATTATGGGCCGAGAGGGCGCACACAGAAATTTTCACACGTATTTGAGCTGACAGCCACTGTTTCAATACATATTAGATGAGCTTAATTATGTGGAGGTGGAAGCAAGGAAGCTCACAGCTCAAAAAAAGAAATTTCCAAGTCCATTTTTAGCATATGCTGTTTGACAAAAGGATACATTATGGGTTAACGTTATAAATACACAAGTGTTTAAATAACATTTTGCTGCACTAGCCACAAAACAGGAAATGCATCACCCTGCTATAATGACTGGCCCAAAATACAAGAGCACCAAACTTGATCGGGACTTCTAGGCCCTGTTTACACCTGGTATTCACAAGTGGACGATGCTAAATACAAGTATAAACTGTGTCTAAAGTGTTTTGAGTTTTTTGAGATTTTTAATCCCAGATATTTTAGCAAAGCTACATAAATCAAAGAAGAAACTTACTTACCAAACGTTATTGTGTACATTATGTTATCAAAGAATGGACTTTGAGCACAGCAAGGGCATCTTTTGGGAAAGATTTATAGTCATGTGACTCACATTCAGTAACTGAAGAAAATGTCAAAGAATTGTGGGTTCTTTCCTAATAGGCATCTCAGTTATAATCGCTCAAAACTGCATCTAAACTTCCGATTGAAAGATCTATGAACAAAGTCTTACTTGCTAATGAGAAGCAAAGCGGTTGCAAATGTGATCGGATCGACACTTTTGGGAGGACATGCTGTTCGAGTTACCTTGGAGGCTGAACTGGCTTAAGTGGAGTTCCTAATTGCAGCATTGATTCATTAACTCTATTACAAGTTAGAATTAATCGTTTCATTAGCACTCAGGCACAAGCTATGAATCATAATATGGAAGGATCCAGGCCCACTCACTAACATCAAGAGGACTAAACTTTTAGGAAAAAATTAAATACTGTTAATCTAATTTTTAAAAATCCATGTGGTAGTAGTTCAAATAAATCTCAATCATACTAGAGTCAGCAGGTGTGCATTTCTGATCGATGTGCTTCGTTTTTGCAGAAAAAAAAGAAAATATACAGGGATGCAAACACATGTATGGTCAAAAAAGAGAGAGGTTATCGAAGCCCTCGCCCCGCGGCAAATATCCATAATTGTGATGAATTTAATCCTTTGTAAGTTATCATTTTGCAGTGTAAGATTACAGTTAACACCTTTAAATATTACATAAATGTATTATGTATTTTTATTAAACTTAATGAGTGTATAAATCAGCAGCAAAAAGTTATTCTTGAAAAAATCTGCACAGTAATTTTATAAAAACTAAACATGTTAATAAAAACAAATTACTATTAGTACTCTTATAAAATTCAATCATACATTTCACAATTTTATATTTATATATGAATGTCAGGAATTCAGAATATATTATTATATATACATTATTATATTATAGAATATTTATATAGCCTACACTACACTACACAAATAATATACAATTAAATTATACTTATTTTAAATGTATTGTGCAGGATAGGTATAAAAAATATATATAGGCTTTTAATAATCTTTCAGTTCGCAAAACCATGAACGCTTCAAAACAGAGCGCACAAAGCGTGTATGCGCATGGCGGGTGCAGAATGATGTGCTCAAAGCAACATGGAGTCACAGTGTGCAGCGCTGCACTGCACAAGTGCGCATTTAAAAGTTCAAGGCACAAAGCGAAGAAATGTCGAGCGCACAAATCCTAGTGTATATCTGTCCAACAGTTTATTGATCATTTGTTTCTTCACAGTTTTAAATTCCAGTCATTGTGCGTTTGATGCCGATTCATAGTCCTCGTGCTAACAGGCACGGTAGCGAGTCGTTTAAAAACAGCAACAAACATAATATACAAATACACAAAATAAAGTAATTTTATGCAAATCCACAGCCTTTTATCTACAGATCAAGCACTATAATGTGAAAAAATTTGCATATTGTGATAAAGTTCATTATTTTCCATAATGTAATGATAAAAATTCAACTTTCATATATTTTAGATTCATTGCACACCAACTGAAATATTTCAGGTCTTTTATTGTTTTAATACTGATGATTTTGGCATACAGCTCATGAAAACCCAAAATCCCTGTCTCAAAAAATTTGCATATTTCATCCGACCAATAAAATAAGTGTTTTTAATAAAAAATAAAAAAGTCAACCTTCAAATAATTATGTTCAGTTATGCACTCAATAGTCAATACTTGGTCGGGAATCCTTTAGCAGAAATGACTGCTTCAATGCGGCGTGGCATGGAGGCAATCAGCCTGTGGCACTGCTGAGGTGTTATGGAGGCCCAGGATGCTTCGATAGCGGCCTTAAGCTCATCCAGAGTGTTGGGTCTTGCGTCTCTCAACTTTCTCTTCACAATATCCCACAGATTCTCTATGGGGTTCAGGTCAGGAGTGTTGGCAGGCCAATTGAGCACAGTAATATCATGGTCAGTAAACCATTTACCAGTGGTTTTGGCATTGTGAGCAGGTGCCAGGTCGTGCTGAAAAATGAAATCTTCATCTCCATAAAGCTTTTCAGCAGATGGAAGCATGAAGTGCTCCAAAATCTCCTGATAGCTAGCTGCATTGACCCTGCCCTTGATAAAACACAGTGGACCAACACCAGCAGCTGACATGGCACCCCAGACCATCACTGACTGTGGGTACTTGACACTGGACTTCAGGCATTTTGGCATTTCCTTCTCCCCATCTTCCTCCAGACTCTGGCACCTTGATTTCCGAATAACATGCAAAACTGAGCAACAGTCCAGTGCTGCTTCTCTGTAGCCCAGGTCAGGCGCTTCTGCCGCTGTTTCTGGTTCAAAAGTGGCTTGACCTGGGGAATGCCGAACCTGTAGCCCAGCACTCTGATACAGCACTCTGGGAACAGCCTATTTGTTCAGAAATTTCTTTCTGTGTCTTACCCTCTTGCTTGAGGGTGTCAATGATGGCCTTCTGGACAGCAGTCAGGTCGGCAGTCTTACCCATGATTGCGGTTTTGAGTAATGAAACAGGCTGGGAGTTTTTAAAAGCCTCAGGAATCTTTTGCAGGTGTTTAGAGTTAATTAGTTGATTCAGATGATTAGGTTAATAGCTCGTTTAGAGACCTTTTTCATGATATGCTAATTTTTTGAGATAGGAATTTTGGGTTTTCATGAGCTGTATGCCAAAATCATCAGTATTAAAACAATAAAAGACCTGAAATATTTCAGTTGGTGTGCAATGAATCTAAAATATATGAAAGTTTAATTTTTATCATTACATTATGGAAAATAATTAACTTTATCACAATATGCTAATTTTTTAAGAAGGACCTGTATATCATATTGGAGAGAGTTTTACCGTGCATCCTGCTGTAACCGGACGAGGCGCGCGCTGTTTGAATACTGAATGGAGAATGATTGACAGCCGCAGAGGGGGGAAAACGAGTTTCCGTAAACTTTAATTTAATGATGTAAATAGACTTCTGTCATTAAGCTATGGAATGGCTTCAGATGACTTTGTGAAATTATAATAAGACCCTCTCAGTCTCAGACCCAAGTCACCCAAACTGACGTGAAAAAAGCGTGAGGCGCCGAAAAGCACGCTGTTTGCATCTCTGAATATACATTAAAAAAATATTTAAACAGATAGTTCAGCCAACGACTACTCATCCCAACGTCCTTCCAAACCCGTAAGACTTTTGTTCATCTTCGACGCACAAATGAATCCATTTTTATTGAAACTTGAGTGATTTCTGTCCCTCAATTGAACGCCCATTCAACCAAAACTTTGATGCTTCATAAAGACATCAGAAAAATAATCCATACAAACTGTGACTTACAATCAAAGTCTTCTGAGCATTCATGGTGGCACTGTATGATGAACAGATATCATTTAAGATACCTTTATGAACTTTTAGAAGCATTCTTGAATATTTGATGGAATGAACTTTCAATAGAGGGAAAAATATCTTCATTTGTGTTTTGAAGAAGAACAAAAGTCTTATGGGTTTGGAACGACATGAGGTTGAGTAAATGATGACGGAATTTAGATTTTCAGATTAAATATATCTTTAATAATACGTTTCTCACTGTCCTTGCCACATTATAATGTATAAACAATTTTTTTTATCATTCGGTACAATAACGACTATATGCATGTTTTTATATTCCATAACACTTTATTCAAGGAAATTTGCAGTGGCTCCACTTCACCCACGTACTCTGAGCGTTTAAGAGAAGTTTGAACTCCGTAGAATTACCCAGAATGACTTGATGCGTAATATTACCCCTTCACAATAGTGTACCAACACATTCAAAGTGCTTACAAGATGCAATTTACCCGAGGAGTATCATTAACGCTCATGAATGACAGGCACTGAAGTGCACTGTGCAATATGTGTGAAACACATCAAGTGTAATTCACGAGCAAACCACATGAACACATGTATGCGTGTCAGCATTACGTTACAGAACAATCCAACTCACCGGCAGGAGGTGGTGGAGGAGAAGCCACAGGTTCGTCTACGGTTGGAGGAGGGTGCGGGATAGTTTCAGCGGCAAAAGCGACAGGAGTGTTAAATTCAGCTGGAGGGGAGGGGGCGGTTATTTCCACAGGTGGAGCAGAGACAGGTTCGGCAGCAGATTTAGAGATAGGACGGGTAGGAATGGATTCTACAGGGGGAGGAGGTGTGAAAAGCTCAAAAGCAGGAGTGGCGGGAACAGAATCAGCAAGGGGAGGTAGGGGTCTAGGTTTAGAGGAGTGAGGTGGGGCAATTATTTCCACAGGTGGAGATGCTGTAATAAGCTCAGCTGTGGAAGCAGGTGGAGAAATGGACTCACCTGCAGGGGTTGATACAACACCCATGGATGCAGCTGGTGCTGCCTCTACAGGAGGAGGAGGAGGTGGTGCAGGAGTGGTCACTTGCTCAGGGGGTTTAACCCACTCTGGCAAGGGAGGAGGTGGAAGGGAAGTAACAGGGTCAGATGGAGGAGATATTGGCACCAGTGCTGGCAGAGGATCAACCACAGGGGGAGAAGCAGGAGGGGTTCTGCCGGGTGCCTGGGGTCTCGGTGGGCCTGAGGGTTCCCTCATGCGGTCGATGACCTTCTCCGAGAGCTGAAGAACAGAAATGAAGAAAACAATCGTCAGTGTTGTGATCGTGAAAATATTCTTGCTCATTCTCCAGTTTCAAACAGAACGTAAAATAAATGATAAATAATGCCAGCTCATTAGAAGTTGTTATTCTGTTTGAGCACTTGAGTAAAAGCATGTGTGTGTTTTAGTCAGTCTTATAAATATAGAATATATATATGTTAAAATGTTTATATTATTTTAAACCACGCTTGATATGCAAGACTCATATTTTTATAAAGATTATACAATTACAAGGGGTCCCTGTTTTGTCTCTTCACATAGGCTGAAGACCACTGCTTTATCTTGGTTCTCATTTATGTAAACACTGAAAAACACCAGCACGTTTAAAAACAAACATTAAAAAAAAAACAAATAAATATAGTACCAGACCAGTATCAACTGACATAAACAGCTGTGTGAAGGGTGACTGTTTAACCTATATGAATTATGGGGTTGGGGGGGTTGACATTGTACTGTCATGGTTGACATTGTAATGCTTGAACTGTAACAAGTGTCTACTAAAGTAACTCTTCTTAGGTAGGCTTGCTTATCAATTGCATAACCTGTTTCCCAGCTTAACTCGGTTTTCCAGGTCAGCTGAAGTGAGTGTCCAGGCGGTCAGGGACAGAATGTTTAACCAGTTAACCTTATATAAGTTAAGACTGTTAGATGCCTTCATCACGATCCCGCGCATGCATTCAAATCACAGCAGAGGTGAATTAAAGCCATGCGTCAGTGTGAGTGATGTGCATTTGACAGGTGGAGGAGAACAGACATGAGTGTCACTCACCCTTATGCCCTTCACTATCGTTATGTTCTCATTTTCATCCGATTCAAAAGACACGCGGCGCGTGCTGCTGTTGGCTCCCATTCCTGGTCAAACAAGCCCCTGGTCTTTAACCAGCTAATTCATGTAAATCTGATAAATAGTTATGAGATGTAAAGAGTTTACAGGTTGTTACGCGCGAGCACCAGGGCCGCACGTTCCAGTTTAGAAACACACAGCGCTTCCGCCTTTAGCCCCTCCCACCTGGCACAGGCGAAGAAAGACGACTCTCATTCGTTCAGCGCAAGTGCTTAGTGTCTCTATTGGACAACATAAATGGAAGAAAAATGTATTGGATTTCAAATAACAGGCCTATTTATTTATTTCGGACAATAAGCATTTCAGATCTATTTTAGAGCATAATAAGTATAAATCATTTGCTGCTATGTTACAATGACTTAGCCTACACCAGGCTTTTTTTTAGCCTTTTAGTACAATCTGATAATCTAACAATCTAAGCTGTAAATGTCTTCTACTTTAATATTCACCTATTTAATATTTTTTCTAAGATTTCACATTTCAATTCTAGTAAAGAAAAAAAAAAGAAAGAAAGAAAAACACAAGGAATTTTTCACCTTTATTAAATCTGTTTTTTTGGTCCCCATAAGGAAAACAGCTTATAGGCTAAATTATGTGTCATAAAAATCATAGCTTCATAAAATCAGCTTTTGAAATGTAAGTACATTTTACATTTTGAAAATGTAAAAATGCATATATTCTGTGATGGGTAGGTTTAGGGGGTAGGGTTAGGGTTAGTGTAAGGGGATCGAATGCAGTTTGTATACTGTAGAAAAACCGTTATGTCTATGGAAAGTCCGCATACAACATGAAAACGCAACATATGTGTGTGTGTGTGTGTGTGTGTGTGTGTGTGTGTGTGTGTGTGTGTTTACAAAAACAAAAACTAAAATATAAATAAAAATAAATTAATAAAACAAATTTTACAATAAATATTGCAAGTAATTTAGAGATTTTTAATGCATTTCTTTTTTCAGCTGCTTTGAAGGTTGAAATAAAATTTCAAATAAATGTTTAAATGCCACAAAACTTGTAGCAAACTTGGAGAAATCTACATTTGTGTAAATAAATGTATAGATTTTTTAAAAAGATTTTTTCACATATTAACAGTGCAATACTCAAAAGGCATAACATTCTTTTTAACCATTCATGCATTCTGTCCCAAAAGTGCTTATAGCGGTATAAAAGAAGTCCCTGAACTCCTCATGTCAAATGTGGGCATTCTGTCCTTTAGTGGGTGGCTGTCTTTGTCTACATGTCCTCAGGCGTCATCGTGACAACCTTTTATCCTGCACTAGGTGATGAGAAATAACCTAAGCCCAGTGTCATCAGCAAAGGACAGTAGATTGTTCAGAAATGATGGGCCTCAGAGGAAGCTGATAAGAACTTCTGGATCTGACTAAAGGCTCAGAGGAGCTAAAGGAAAAAATAACCTCAGAGTCTCCGTGATTGTTTCCTTTTTTGAAGCGGCACAAAATTGGCCACTATGTTATCTTTGCTGTCCACGGACACATCAGTCAAAGAGGAGACTGCCAGATCGACCCTTTCCCACACAATCAATGCCCTTTCCTCTCTGGTTTGTTACAGCAGAGATCGTCAGGAGATAGAGGGGAACAGGTCCAGTGCCATATATCCTAGGAACAGAAAGCAATTAACAACCTTCACCTTTCGCTCCATATTGCTCCCATGGCTAATGCACGTCTGATTTGTGAAAGAATCTTTCACATTCTTTTGAGTGTTTGAACTGGTTCTCAAAACTGGTCTGAACAATGATTTGTTTAAAATTGAATGCACATTAGTTACTTTTAGCGTATATTTTATTTATTATTATGAAAATGAATTTTTAGTATTGTCTAATATGTGAATTATATTTATTATATAGGATAAACTGCTGAGACTTTATTATCAAAACAGGAATAATAAACAGCTAAATAAAAAAAATAAACAGCAAAATGTGATTTATTTTAACTATAAGAACACAACATTTACAAGCAAAAGGATAATAAACAGAATATCCTAGGGTTACAATACAATTCTGAAATAAATTATAAAAGCATATTACATTAGCCTATCTTATACATTTTAGACTCTACAAGCAATTGCAATTCTAGTTCTTTGAAGAATCTTTCAATCTTTCATCTTATCAACAACAACAATAAAACATTCAAAGTAGCCTATTTTTTAATTTACATTTATGAGTGTAACATTTTGCAAGGAATACTAATAAGTAAACCTATAGCTAAACTTAATATGAAAAGGGTCAATTTTCAAAGAGGCACAACATTATTATTATTTTTTTTTTTTGCTAATACAGAAGTTTGGGATACATTCCTTTTAATAAAATGATAGCCAATCCAAAACACTTTGCAATAAACAGTTCCAAAATAAGTGTGTAATTGTTTCTTCGAAATGATGATAAAATGAGCAATTAGGTGAAAAATGGCGACCAACTTTATAGTTTACTAGGTAATAATTATGCAATAAGTGATTCATATTATGCACATGGTTCCTTGAAACGAACTGTTCAAAAGAATCGAGCCGCAGAAATGAGTCGGACCTCCTCTCCATCACTGCCATCCCTCACTTTTAATGGCTGCAAAAAAAGACTTAATTTCCCAGAGATCCCTGTACGCCTGAGGGAGGCTTCCCATTGGCTGAAGTCCGTCACGAGTTGTTTGGGTGTAGTTACGGAAAGATGGCAGCTGACACAGGCAGATACAGGAACGCTGTCTCCAAAAGCAAAGATCCCTCTGGTTTACTTATATCTGTAATAAGGTGAGCACGGTATTTTTACAATGTCTGTGCCGGCCAGCTTGATTTTGTCTAAGTTAAATCTTTGCACCTTCTTTTTTGCGAAGCAAACGACATGAATGGATAACCGCATAGCATGTTTGCTAACAATACATCCTGTTATTCTGTTATATTGAATTATTTCAATTATGGATTAAATAACAAGTACTTCTTAAGAGGCTTTACGACTCATCAGCTCAAGTTTATAGTTTGCTGTGAGGTCCTCTGAATGACAGAATTTGCAGGCATACTTACTGTAGGAACTTGTTTAAATGGACTGCTTATGTTTTGAAAGGACTGGCAGAGTTTCAAAATAGAGACTGTGTTTCAAAACTTAGTAAACTGTTTACTTAAACAGCACTGTCACTATCACTGTTTGTTTTGGTTGTCAACACATAAATAATACACATAACGACATACAAGAACAATAACATGAAAATACAACAATAGAAAATTGGTCCCACTTTATGTTATGTACTGACATTTAAATTAATAATTTGATACAATGCACTTATCGTCTGTATGTTTTTACATTGTACTTATATTTAATGAATGTAATAGAATCTGTTATTAATCTGTAATTACATCTATACTTATAATTACATCTTAACCCTTACCCTTGAAAAAGTAAAGTAAGGAATTATTCTTAATTTTTCTTTAATTTAGTTACAGTTACTTCTTATGTAATTGACTGTACAACAATTCTATTTAAAACAATTGTGGATTTAACATAACATTTTAATGTTAAAATGTACTGTATGTTTTGAATGTAACTTTCTCCTTTTATACACTCAAGTTCAAGAATAATGTATGCAATTTGTGTATTGTTTATTTGAAAGAATCAAATGTGCAGTTCTGTGTCTGCCCTTGTATTGTTCAACTGGTCTAGGTTGATATGGGCTTTGGAAAGTATCTAGTAATAAGTAATCAATACTATTTTGTATCCCACATTCCCACCTCAACAGCAGCAATACAGCATAAACACAATACATAAGTTATTTTTTGATATAGTACATACTACTATAGTACATACTAGTTAAAGAAATCTAATATAAAGCTGAACCATAAATCTTATCAATTACAGTGGAAAAACACTATAGGCCTATATAATATGTGATTTTAAATATATAAGTAATATATTGATAGATTTGTTCCAGTCTGCACAGTTGATTGATTTATTTATTTTTAAGGCCATTGAGAAGGCAGGGAAGAGTCTATCATGAAGACAGGAAGTTCTTGTAAATATAGACTTCCATTGCCTTGTGGAACATGTGACAGATCTGACTATTGGAAGCCCTCATGGTGTAACGCTTCTCAGCTGATGATAGATGGCAGCCAGAACCCAATATAGTGTGCTAAAGTAAAGTTACTGCCTAACTGATAGTGACACTTACAGTACATGACTGTTGGTAATGCCTGGTTGAGTTGTAATGAACTTTTTTTACTTGCTTACATAGATTAAAGGTATTTTCTTCCATCGAGCCCAGTTAATGTGATAAGGTGTCAGTGATCCATCACTCTGCTTCACGGCTCTTTTATCTCCATTTTATCCATCAGCCCGTTTCCATTAGGATGTCTTCAGGGCAATCCATTGGGGTCAAAAAAGAGTGAGTCTATGGGCAGAAGCTATATCTACATGATCTGTGCTTCACTGCGAGCTTGAAGGGACCCTTCCCTACTGAATACTGGCTCTCAGACATTCCTTCTATATCTCTATGAGCTCTGAGACTGGAATGAATGTAATGAGTTCTTTTGGGAGATTGTGCTGCCTTCCTTTACTCTGATTTAAAGCCACACCGCAGTGGAAATGAGTTCAGGATAGACTTCGAGAGCTGGGCTGTGACTGGCAGTCTGCGGACTGGGACACTCGGTGGATCGGCATCGGCCCCAGCGGGTCTCTCTGAGTGGGTGGGCTTCTGATGATGGATTGTGGTGAAATTGTGTTGCGATGGAAAGTTTGTATAATGATGACAGGATGAGCTCATATTGGGTGCAGGCTTGTCTCTGGCATTCATGCTGTGCTCTGAAGAAGATTTACAAGTGTATTGGAGTCGAATTGAAATTTTCCGGTTTCAGAAATAACAAGAGAAGTGTCATGGCCATTCAAACCAATGTGTAAAATTACTCGCAATATGCACAATCCCATGCCAAAATTCAAGCCCTGTAACACCAACAATATTCACCCGGAGGCGTTTGTGTGACAACTGAGAGATGAGAGAGTGAGAAAGCGCAGCTGGTATCGAGTATCTATTCTATTCTGCAGAAAATGAGTAGGCCTATTGGAAGCGTTTCAGATATTTCAGTATCGTTATGTATCGAAAAATTTCCGATGCATATTACTATAGTTTGTTGATGTAGCATATGTTTACTGTCTTTCGGTCAGGACACTGTCCAGCAGTGATGACGTGCAGGACCGAGAGACAGAGAAGGGCCGTCTGGAGGAGGCCTATGAGAAGTGTGACCGAGATCTGGACGAGTTGATCGTTCAGCACTACACAGAGCTCACCACAGCCATCCGAACCTACCAGAGCATCACTGAGAGAATCACCAGCTCTCGCGACAAGATCAAACAGGTGTGCCACACATTCATCAGCGTGCGGAAACTCACTAATAACCATGAATGTATGTTTTAATTTAGATCATGGGTTTCAACTTTTTCCAGATCAGGGACCATGTTCCAAGACTCAACCAGGGACCTCCTGTATAATAAAGCTAAATTTCACAATACATTTAATTAGCATTATATATATATATATGCTTAACACTTTATTAATTGCAAGTGTTGACATTGTCACGAATATTGAAGTGCTATATGTTTTATATAGACTGCTGTTCAAAAGTTTGGGGTCAGTAAGATTTTAAAAATGTTTTTGAAAGAATGCCTTAAAGGGGCTATGTGTAGCTTTTTACTTAAAAAAAATCTTTAAGATAGAGTTTTCATTTGTACATTTATGAGCCAACCATAATGTAATAGAAAGAATGACACCTTAATGTCCACCACGGTTGCCTCCATCAGCCTGTAGGTTCAATTATGTGGGGAGGATTCGGGTTCGAATTGGCGCGAAAAATTCACAAAATGTGACGTCATGCGCGTTCTCGTCTACTTGGGCTTACATCCGTACGGCAGCCATTAGTAAGCAGCGGCAATCGCTAGCAGTAACGTTAGTGTTTCAAATGGACTCTGCGGACGGAAAGAAGCGACCAGCCTCCAGCACAATCCAGACACCCACGGAAACTCCTCGTAAGTAAAAAAAAAAAAAATAAAAAAAAAGCCTTATCTAGTGCGGCCAAAATAGAGAGTGACCGGCGTCGGGCAAAGACAAGAGTCAACATCGGAGCGGAATTTGATTCTTGGAGGGAGCACCGGTCAGCGCTGGGTATAAAAACAGACCCCAAGCTGGCTTTCTTTTTACTGCAAAGGTAAGACATAGTTACAACTCTCTGGTTGCTGTGGTCGTGCTCATACGAGCGTGCGCACCGAGAACGAGCATGAGACTGGCTGCAGTTTCTCTAACCGCCACTGGTGTCAGTAACGGTTAGAAATTTCAGAACTTACGCAATGCTCCTTTAAGGCTGCATTTATTTGATCAAAATTACAGTAAAAACTGTGAAATATTATTACAATTTAAAATAACTGTTTTCTATTTGAATATATTTTAAAATATAAAAATGTTCAACATCATTACTCCAGTCTTCAGAGTCATATGATCCTTCAGAAATCATTTTAATAGGCTGATTTGCTGCTCAATGAACAATCATTATTATTATCTATGTTGAAAGATACTTTTCAGGATACTTTGATTAATGGAAAGCAAAAAACAAAAAAACAAAACCAAATTTATTTGCAATAGTAAAATTTTGTAACAGTAGAACTGGAATTTCTGTCATTTTTAATCAAAACCAAAAAAAAATCTTACCAACCCCAAACTTTTGAGCGATAGTGTATCTTTTCCACAGACCCCCTGGAGTACCTTCAGGGACCCTGGTTAACATCCCTAATTTTAGGTAGCTGCACAATGAGTTAGTAGTATATTTTAATAACATAGGCACGTAGCCAATCACACAGTAATACATCTTCATGCTGTCAGTCTGTTTGTTTATGGCTGATTGAAATAACTTCCTCACAGCACATCTATTTTTTTTTCTTCTGGTCAGCAGCTGGTGGAGATAAAACACAACTGCTGCTTTGCTTTATAGCCCACATAGTTCTGTAATAACCTACCAATACGTTAACACACACAAACTGCATGCAGTCGGATATAATACTGGCTGTAATACCCAGTGAATGATTTATAAGACATAATTAGAGGGAAAACAACACGCTGTAGCAGTTTGACACAAAAAGGGAAATTAAAAGCAAATCAGCAGCTTTTTTTGTGTTGTTTTTGTGCTTAATCTTCGCTCTCAGCCATGCGGCCTGATGGGTCGTCCCTCAGGCTTCTGGTGTCAGGCTTCCCACACGCACACACACTCAAACTTGCCTCAGAGAACATAGAGAATAACAGTTCTGTCTTCATGCTGCTGAAGTATTTGATGAGAGGTGCCAAGGGACCTCCAATCACCATCTTTACTCATTATTATTTAAAGACACAGGTGACCGAGTTTGTTTATTGCACTCTTGAAAGATGTGTTCGAGTCAAGGACTCGAAAAAACGTTTCCCTGTGTGTCTCAATTTGCGTGTGTGTGGAAGACATAAACCCAACGCAGCCAATAAAACCTAGCAATGTTCATTTTGCTGTTTGTTTATCCAGCTTTGGGATTTGTTCACGTTTGTGCATGTTTTGTAAGCTCTTTTAAGAACATTAAAAATGAACTAATTACTGCTTCCCACGACACCCAAAACAGGTTCCAAAACATGGTGAGCTATCATAAAAGAAACATTAGGCATCACTAGTAATTGTCTTCTATGTCTGAAATAATATCCTTGTAAATTAGCCACTAAGCTTGGGTTTTAATGCACTGCGAAATGTTTGTTTATCATCTTCTCCCCTGCTGCTGACACGCTTGAAAATAATTATGCGAAGAAAAAAGAGCAGTGAGAGGAAAACTGGAAAGATGATGCTTGTTTCATCAAGTGTGAAGGGTCTTTAACTGTTCTCCTGACATGGTGTGTGTGTGGGCTTCTCTCTGCTTAGGTCAAGGAGAACCTGTTGTCCTGTAAGATGCTCCTCCACTGTAAGCGAGATGAACTGAGGAAGCTGTGGATCGAGGGTGTCGAGCACAAGCATGTCCTGAGCCTGTTGGATGAGATCGAGAACATCAAACAGGTTCCTCAGAAATTGGAGGCGTCTATGGCCAGCAAGCACTACCTGCACGCCACGGATATGCTGGTGAGTGTATGTTCGTGACTGCCAGTGATGAATACTGTGTTGGTATGAGAAATCTCATTCATTCCGTGGTAAGTACATATTAGGTGATTTTTGTTTCTCTAGCTTGTACCCTGATATATAAAAATATACAAATAATTATAGATCTTTGCACTCTAATATTAGTGTTTCAACTAATTTCATGATCTGAATTTTGGGATGCTTGAGTAGGGGTTCTTCTGTATATAATAATTACTTTAATTACAATAACTATACAATATAGTACATTCATTATATATTGCATACAATAATTACAATTACGAAGTACTTTTATTTTTTAACTGAAGAGTGAAGGAACAAGACCACGCTATTTAGTTCAATAAAAAAATGAAAGTAAAGAAATCCATAGATGGCCAATAAAATAGTATATATTATTATTTTGTATAACATTACATGATATTTCGTAGAAATTATAAAGAAACTTAGCCTTTTGATGAAAAGGTCTTTTAAATTATGAAATTAATAAGGAATTAATTAAAGGTCATTAAGGACTAAATATTCTTATTCAAAAGGACACATTAAATTGATCAAAACTGACAGTGAAGACATTTATAATGTTACAAATTTCTATTTCAAATAAAGGCTGTTCTTTTGAACTTTCTGTTCATCAAACAATCCTAAAAATGTATCATGGTTATTAAGCAGCACAACATTTTTAAATATTGATAATAAGAAATAATTCTTGAGCAGCAAATCAGCATATTAGAATAATTTCTAAAGGATCATGTGACACTAAAGGCTGGAAGTAAGGATTCTGAAAATTCAGCTTTGCTATCACAGGAATAAATTGAAATGGAAAATACATTAAAAATATAAAGCAGTTATTTTAAATTGCAATAATATTTTGCAATATTATAATTTTTTTGATCAAATAAATGCAGCCTTGGTGAGCATGTGAGGCTTCTTTCAAAAAACATTGACCCCTAACTTTTGAACAGTAGTGTACTGTATTTACTTTTTTTTAATTATATCAGCATAGTGCAGAGTGACATGAAGTTATTTAGGAGAGAGAGTGAATTGTTTTAGTGAGAGGGGAGATGGTATCAAAACTGCATGGTGTGTCAGGAGCATGTGCTCTAAACACGGCTCCAGTGCTGATTAAAAAACTGGCCTATTCAGGTATGCAATTCTGGTCAGGTGATTAATTCCCACTGCATTCATCAAAGCTCATGAGTCCAAAACATTAAAAATAAGAAGGAACATGGACTTCCAGGTGTTTTGTTTTTTTAGATTCTAGTTTTACTTTGTGTTCTTTTTCAGTGCGTTTTTTTTAGCACATTTTTATCAGGTGTTTTGATCACACTGTTTCTCTGGGTACATTCACACTCAACAGGGGAAATCAGTGGGTAGCGGTGGTCAGAGATGACAAGCTTCCATCCTCCTGCTCTCTCAGGTCCCTCAGGTGTTCTTCTCCTCCTCAGAGAGGTTCTTCTCCTCCTGCGTGTGTGACTGTGTTAAATCTGACAAGGAGTATTGGGACTGCCAACAGAGATTACGGTGTACACGGTGTTTCAATTTGCAACTCTTGTCTGAAAACACTGTCCCTCACTTTTCTGTGTCGGTTAGATACACACACACACACACACACACACACACACACACACACACACACACACACACACACACACACACACACACACTTAACTGTCGTACCTGTCAGTCAACTTAACTTCCCTAGTGTGTGCTTTTCAGATGAGCTGTCATTCATTACCTCACATCTGTTGAATTGTCCTTTTCCTCTTTTTCAACTTTTTACTTAATTCTGTTTGTTTCCTCTTCCCTTTCCTCTCTGTATTATTTTCCTTTTCCTCCTCTACTCCTTTCTTCTACCTCTTCTTCCTTTACTCTTCTTGTCCTTAATTTCTCCCTTTCCTTTCCTTTCCTTCCCTTCCCTTCCTCTTCCTATTGCTTTCATGTCCTTAACTGTTCTACTTTCTATCCTTCTTCCATGTTCCTTTCCATGTCCTCTTCCTGCCTTTAACTACTCTTCTTTCTCTCCATCCTCCTTTACTGTAATTTCACACACACTCTCTCTTAGCCTCCTCCTTTTCTTCCCTCTCTCCTCTCCCAAATATAAAGAGAATTATCTCAATTGAACATTGAAGTGTTTTCTCAACTAAACCTGGTTTGCCAATAAGACATGTAAACAGGCACACTTACACACACTCAGAATGAACCTGATCATCTGATCCTGCTGGTATACACTGTGGCTCATGCAACCCTAATTTGCATGAACATCTCCTTGACTCGCATGACACCTTCTCTGTCTGTCAGAAGCAGTGCGCAAAGTGTGCAGTGATGGCCCTCCAGAGCACTATCAACAGGCCATTAGCTTTCCTCTAAATAATAAAGCACATTCATTCACAGCCATCTTGATTTATTTGCTAACTATAAACAAGCAGTAGCCACTGCAGGATCATTACGTGGTGAAGGAGAGGAGAGGTAAAGGCAAAGAGAAGTAAAGACTAGAAATACAAGTTAATGCAGTAAAAAAGCAAGAGAGAGAGAGAGTGAGTGAGAGATTAAAAGAAGGATGGAAGGAATAAGGGAAATGTTGCATAGAAGATCAAGGCTCTGGGACATGTGAGCCAGGTCAGATGAATGAAATGAGGAAATTGAACTTATCAACCACACAAATGCTTCAGATTCAGTTTGCAAATGCGCCAGCATGGCAAGTAGCTGCTGATACGGTGCAGATTCAGGACGGCATTAAAGCTAAGCCTGAGGGGACTACCTGGACTTGCGCTCCATGTTAAGTTGCATTTGTTCTTTTTTGCTTTAAAATCCCCTTGCATGCATGTCTGAGAAAGAGAGGAGCAGATGAATACAGATACACAAAACATTTTTTGAGCAAAAAAGCCAGATATTTTTTTTAATTACTTTCTATATCCACAGCCTATTTTCTATAATGTGAAATATATAACATGTATGTAATATACATCCATCCATCCATCCATCCATCCATCCATCCTTTAGAGATTTTTAAAAAAAAGTAAGCATTACTAGTATATATCTGTGTGTGTGAGAGAGCAAGCTTATGTATGCATTTAGTTTTCCTGCTTGTTTTTTGCATCATTCTCCCACTTTGTGTTCACTGATAAGCTCAGTCTCATGCCTCATTCAACCAGCAGCCGCATACTTCATTATACTCTCTGCAGGATCCACACGCACTCAGCGGAGTGAATATTCAGCGGCACTGCAGTCCACCACGCTGCATTCTTTAAATACTTTGATTGGACGAGAGTTGTTATTGTGCTTTATCACTGTGGTTTTTGATGGGCAGGTGGGGCTTGTGCTATTATGTGATCCTGGAGGGCATAATCTTGAAGGCTTTACAACAATGGATATACCTGGATCACAATATACCTTTACTACTAGCAGTAAACACGCTGCATTGTGATTTGGTAGTTTAAACCTAACATGCAAAACAACAGTTATTTATTGTCCTCCATCATTTTTGCTCATAGACATTCATGCAGATGTAAACTCAGGTGTGCTGTTGTGTTTGCAGGTCTCAGCGGTGGATTCTCTTGAAGGACCCCTGTTGCAGGTGGAGGGTCTCGGCGACTTGCGACTGGAGCTCCACAGCAAGAAGCTCAACATCCACCTGGTGCTAATCGACGAGCTCCATCGACACCTCTACATCAAGTCTACTAGCCGCGTGGGTCACCGTGGCAAAGACAAGGACAAGGGACGGTGAGCTACAGTAACGTGCTTCACATTTGATTGGGCCGAGTATGCAGTTTGGCAAAATTAGAGGCTAATTGTTTGATTCAAAGATTTCAAATCTAGCGTCAATTCAAATCAAAGATTATTCGAGAAGGAAAAGTACACCGTATCACTTTAAAGATATGTTGGCTCAGTTTTGGACCCAAAATAATATTACAAAATGTGAATAAAAACCTCGCTCAAAACTTTTGATTCCTGTTATGGCAGTAAACCGAAAGCAATTACCTTTGGAGCGGCAAAGTCATTTCTCAGCTTTAGATTAATTTACCTTCGCAGGTTGCTGGTGGCAGGGCGCACAGCTCATCTAATTACTGTGTGTGTACTTTTTAAAGAGAGAGACGTGCTCTCTTAAACCAAATCACATGAGTCACTGCTGTCTGATCATTAATAAGGGTGTGGAATATGCCCGACAGAATAACTGATCAGACTAATTAAGAATCCGGGGGCCTGAATATGGGCGAGAGCTGGTGTAAAACATTCTGAATAAACTTTAATTAGTCAAAGGGGTGACACGTAGAAATTTCACGCTTTTTCTCTAAAGTCTGTTTCTGAATCTCAGCATACCTCTGCCTCACGTAATTAATGACAGGCTGCTGACGGGGGGATTACGCTATCTTGAAGGGAAGTCACAATATTCATTCTTCATTGAAGGCTTCGTTCACCAGGTTCTTAATTCATTAGCTTGTTGGTAAACAAAGCCTCTCTGGCCCTGTTGCATCCTTCTCACCAGAGTCGTGTAATTAGCTGATTTGCGAGTGTTCTCTTTCTGTCCCTGCGTACAGGGCCTGGCCGCCGTGGCACTGATACCGGCATTCAGCACAAACAGAGATAAGTCATTCGCACCCTCGTGGATGAGCACGAGAGGAATGATAATAGGTTTTCTGCTTTTCTCGATGGCGACAGGGCCGCCCACGTGCGCACGGTCGCCGGGGGACTGCTGACCCCCTCCGTCAGCGTGCCGTGTGAACCGCCGCGGCTGCCTCTGCAATGCTAATTCTCTGAGATTAGACAAGGCGCAGCGGTGTAGCGCATTAAGCTAATGCAGGTTGGTGACCCCCGCAGTGCTGAAGTGTGGAGTTGTTTGTAATAGCGTTTTTGATCTCAGAATTGTGCGTCCATGTTTGTCGCTCTTCCACCGCTCTGTTTACGGCCATGTAATTATAGCGCGACGCTTTCATGAGGAGAAGCGATTTATTAGTCAGGGTCATGACGTGACTGCAATTTTCTGGCAGGGTTTTTATTCATTCCGTCTCTCGCAATCTGCCTTGTTTGATTCTTCCTGTTCTGACCACTTTAATGGAAATGTTTTTTGCGGACAGTTCTCGATTATTTTCCTAAAACATTCACCGCTGCTCTTGTTATGAATGCTTAAACAATAGCTGCTGTCACTCTGAAAATGGTTTCTGTCGTGAAGAAGGAAATAACAGTACCTGTGTTGTTGTTGTTTTTTTTCTTCAGGTCCGCCCCAAAGGACACATCTGTTTTGGATGTCGGTGGTTTGTCCACTCCACGCAAGCTCACAGAACCCTCACAGTTCAGCACCCCGGGAACATCCAGCCGTAAGAATCACCACTAACAGAACAACAGATATGACCAGACACCAAAACAACCCTGATATGTAAAGAAGAATGAATAGAAAGTAGTGCTGCACCATTCATAGTGAACATTTTTGGCTGAAACCAAAGCAAAAAATTCTGGAAACAATGGGCCAAAAACCAAAACAAAAAAATAGAATTGTTTAGAATAACTGCATATTCTAATATTGTTTATACTATTTTTTACAGTCAGGATATGATACTAATTATAAGGGATGCAATATAAGTGAATTGAATATAAATTAAATATTTATACATATTTTTTTGTTAAAATAAATTATAAAATGAATATTTATTTATTAATTTTAAGTATAGAATACATACACATTTACAAATACAATCAAATTAGATATAATTGACACATTTAGTTTAGTTATATTTAGTTAAGTTACAAACTTTCTGCTTATATTCTCTTTTGGCCAAAACATTTTTTTTTTTGTCCAAACATTTTCAGTGAGTGAAATTTTGATATGATTGTGAAGACGAAAAAACTAAACAAAGTGATTATTAGCCATTGAAAGAGAAGTAGAGTGCTACTTTTGCAGAGAGAGAGAGCGAGAGAACGAGTGAATTAGAACTTGATTTAGTGGCTCATAATTTGAATGATGGATTCCGCTCTGCTGTACTGAAGGGAACAGCGGGTGTCCGGGGCGAGGGATGAAACGATAGCGAGGGGTGATTTTGTTGGGCCTGGTGCTCCATATCGTCTGCCAGTGTTCAAAGTGCCAGTTAAATCATTAGGACACACATCTGACTAGTATCACTGTGTCTATTAATATTGCACTGGGGGCTGCCACAGATAAGAAAAGACTTGCAACTGTTGCTTCCTGTGTGTTACTGAAGGCAGTGGCATACACGTACCTATTATACATACATGGAGATGGTCATTGTAATATACACACACTAATTCGTTGACATACCAATTTTCTCTTTTACAATTATACAGTGACTCACACATTCACTTGCATGTAACTCTAAAAAGACACACACACAAGAACACATTCTCACCGGTTTCATGATCTCAGTACATCATGTTTCAGTTAGCATATTAACCGGTGCAGATGAGATCCTCTCTTACGTTATTAATCATGCAGCACTGTCAGCACAGCGGGGGTGCGGGCCTTGTTATCCGTGCTCTCCTGTGTGGGGCCGACTCCACTGTGAGCTCAGAGACTGTTATCAGTCCCACTAACCCACCCACAGCTGTCTGTTTCTGTCTCTCCTACACTGTCTCTGACATGCTGTCACTTTTCAGAACAACTATTGACAACCCTATCTATCCATCCATCCATCCATCCATCCATCCATCCATCCATCCATCCATCCACCTGTCGTTCTATCTATCTATCTATCTATCTATCTATCTATCTATCTATCTATCTATCTATCTATCTATCTATCTATCTATCTATCTATCTGTCTGTCTGTCTGTCTGTCTGTCTGTCTGTCTGTCTGTCTGTCTGTCTGTCTGTCTGTCTGTCTGTCTGTCTGTCTGTCTGTCTGTCTGTCTGTCATTCCATCCATCCATCCATCCATCCATCCATCCATCCATCCATCCATCCATCCATCCATCCATCTTGTCGTTGTATCTATTTAATTATTCTATTTAAATATCTATTTATCTTATATAATCTTATTTAAATAGATCTATTTAAATTATTACTTACACTTTAATTATTCTTATTTGGTCTGATTTTGCTAAAGTAGGTAGAAACGTCTCTAATTCACACTCAGAGCCAGAGTAATTCCTGCGTCGCCTGCAGTTTTCATCACATTACACGAAACGCTCGCAATTATTGCTGTCGCAGTGCTTTATGTGTGATAGGGTGACGGCATCAGACAACATTTCCCCTGCTGCTGAAGACGCTTCCCTTTTGTCGCCTATTTTGTGTAATGGCCTTTTGCACATCATTTGTCGGTGGTAATTGTAGTAATTATTTAGCAAGCTACAGTTGGGGGGATTGAAAAAGAAAAACCTGAGCCCATTAACTTGCCATAAACATTAAGGCCATTTTAAACAGTCATTGGATTTGAGGGTATTAGCTGACAGAAAAATAAGCACTTCACTGTACGATCACTCTATTGAACAGGTGAATATGGAGAGGTGTGTTATGCAGGTTTTTAAGGAGTGTACTGATGAGAAGGGAGGGGATGATTCTGAAATGGTGTAGCGTACCACTGAAACATTGTTAAAGATGACTTGAAAAATGTATTTAAATTGCAGGCGTTGTAGGTTCAAGAAATCTCAATGTATATGCTACAATATGTATTTGATTATCAATATATTAAGGCTAATTTACGTTAACATTACTAACCTTTTTATCTGTAAAAGCTCTCAAAGAAAAATTTTATAATAATTTAAATGTAACAGCATTATAATATATAAATCTTAACAAATTGTTAGCACATTTAGAACATATTCAGAATTATTAATTGATATAATCAAATTTGAATCTACATTAGTGACCTTTAAATAGTTATGTATTTAATGACTCAACAATTTATTTAAAATCATATCATACAGTTTTACTACCTTTTACTCTGTATTTGCTATCATGGTTGCATATATATTTATTTAGCTGTTCCATAAACCATTTTGTCAATTCATGCTGCTGAAATGATTTATTGTTGTAGTGTTCTTCATGGAGTGTATGTGTGTGTGTGTGTGTGTTTGTGCAGTACAGGAAATGAGAGAGGACCTGGAAGTGGACCCAGAGGAGAACAGCGCAGAGTTCATGGGGATCCTGATCAAAGCTCTGGCCAAACTCAAGAAGATCCCTGAGACCATTAAAGCTATCATGGATCGTCTGGAGCCTGAGCTCAAGCAGATCCTCAAGAGATCCACCACTCAGATCGCTGACCACGCATACCAGAGAGGAGAGAACCTGGCACAGGACAACCAGCCCAGGTAAAAGATAATGGAACGATTGGGCTAGTAGCATCCATTAAAAATTGCTTTCTGCCATGAATGTTCATAGTTATACTTTACCACACTACAGCTGTTTCCTAGTTGATTGAATTGGTTGGTTGATTGATTGATTGATGGGTTGATTGATTGATTGATTGACAAAATATTGTATGGTGGTTAAAATAAAATGACAAGCACAAAAAAAAAAATTGGCGCTTATAGAACAAATGAATTGAGACATCATTCAACAACTCAAATTAAATTAATGCAAATACACAAATGAACACTGGGAAAAGTGTGTGTCTGAAATTCATTTTTTGTTTTGTCAAGACTTTGTTTTGTCAAATTTGTGAATCTCATTGTATATTTCCAAACCTCATAGTATTTGTACCTCATAGTATCATTCATTTATAAATCGGTTTTCTATTTTTTTTATTTAATTATACAAAATGCAACCACGTAAATTGGTAGGAAGGGCAGATCTTTCTTTATGAAAATCAGAATTTCTGCATATATGAGACACAATCTATTCTTTTCAGCTCCCTAAATATGCGCAGCCATACTGAATATGTTCTCAATGGCGATTCGTTTCAAGCATCTGTAGTGTAGACACTCATTTAAAGACAGCATAACACTCTTTACTTGAGACATAAGCAATTTTCCTAGTGCAACTGCAGACGAGACTTGATTTTATCAATTGGCATGTGATTGGATCATGAAAAGTGAAGTGTTAATCTATGATATTATTGGTTGATTTAAATTTTTCCCTGCCTACATGGCCTTGATTACATCAAATCAGGAATGTTTTGATGGAAGATTATTAAAACAAATTTATTTCTTTACATTAACATGCACCAACAAATCATGCACAGGGCGAGAATTATTAATTAAAGTATGTCCTTAAATGATGTAGGAAATAAAAAATGCAGATGACAGTCACTTTAGACTTTTAGTTCTTTTAGTTCTCCTTCTTAAAGTGATTTTGTTTTTAAGGGAATGCACTTTGGAAGGCATTTGTACTGAAGTGTGATTGGTTTTCATTGTTTTCCTTCTTTATTGCGCTCTCTCACTTTACCTGATGATGGCTCGCTGGATCAATCCACTCATCAGTCATGTGGCATTCATACCTCCCTCATTTCCAGAAATGGTGTAATCCATAAAAGCGAGCCACGGCCAGGGTCTGCTTAAGCATCGGCTCTTACAGAGAAAAACAAAAGCAACTGAAGAAAAGACCGATAATGAAGGCTGTTAAAGAAACGCTCTTTACCCAAGGCAAAAATGAACTCTCAATCGCTTATTTTTTCATAGCTATTCTCTGGGATTTAATGTTTGCCCTCCTCATTTCTCTCAGATGTGAGCTTCCAGTTTGCAAGTGAATATCCACTGAATTTTCATTGTGTGCTTTTAATGATATAAACTGGGGCTTTTCTTTGAAAGCAGTGACTAATGCTTGAAAATATCCATTCATCACAAACTCATTTGAGAAATGGTTTTGTTGTACCTATGTGTGTTTCATCTGAATGTGCTAATGTATGATACAATGTAATTACCTTGATAAATAACACACAAAGCACTGCCGAATTAATATGGCAGTTCATAAATCTGTTCCCTGTAAAAGGTAAACCAGCTGAAAACATCCAAATGACCTGAGTGAAAATAAGGTCCCATTTTAACCATAGAGCATTTTCAGTGTTTACTTGTGTCTATGTCTGTGCTAACTTGAAAGTTGAGGTAGGGCTCTGTTTCTATGGAAACCTCAACAGAAAAAGGAAGTCTTTGCCGCATTACAGTTCACAGTGAAAATATGCCTTACACAGTGTCCTAAACAGGCATGATGTGACATTCACACTGCAAGCCTTAGTGTTCAATTATGATTTATTTCTCAGATCCGATTTCTTTGTGTGTCTGTTCACATTATGTTTTTAAATGTGG
The DNA here is from genome assembly GCA_026230005.1 of Gila orcuttii. NCBI lineage: Eukaryota > Metazoa > Chordata > Actinopteri > Cypriniformes > Leuciscidae > Gila > Gila orcuttii. The sequence continues at coordinate 14,372,592 of JAPDVR010000006.1, forward strand.
CTAGTATTTGGTTTGAGTGTGAACTGGTCACAGTCCTGAACTGACCCGCATGCAAGAACAATAACTGAGAACCATGCAGCACGCTGTCATAGACGTAAACATGGAGGCCACTGAAGTTATTATGCGTTCATTTTGGGTGATGTGCTGTGGAAGCCAGGGAACTTGTGCACAGCTGATGATGAGGATGAGAAGAAAGTATAGTTTTCGCTCAAGTTTTGTTTGCATAGAGCTGTCATCATAATACTTATGAGTATAATAGCTCACTGTCCCTCTACTGACTAACTTCACTGTTGCTTTCACTGAGTGACCAAAGACTTCCCTGTATTTAACATTTTTGGAGTGGAGGGACAGAATTGTGATGAATGCTGATCTAACATGACGTAAAAGTCACATGAATGCAAAATATCAGACCTGTGTCTGATTTAGGTCCACATATGGAAGTGGCCCAAATCATAATTGAAAAGATCAGATACATGTGGTTTGTGCTCTTCACACTTATATTTAAAAAAAAAGATCTAAGTTGCATATGTTTATTTATGTTATACTTTTTTTAAAAAGATGTTTTTTTTAAAGAATATTTGTCAGAATATGGCCATAAATGAAGAAAGATACTTCCATGGCAAAACCTTGTTCCCTTGGTTCATATGTGTTTGTGTGGTGCTTTGGGTTGGCTTTCTGCAATGTTTGTATGAAGGAGTGTCATGCTGTATAATATATGTTTACATGTTGAGTCTGAGTCAAGGGTTATGTCCTGTCCTTTGTAAATCAAGCTTAACATGTGTTATCATGCACTGTCTCTCACATGAACATCCATCATCATCTTGTCTTCCACCTCCCAGCAATCTTTATACCCTACATCATGCTGTCACCTCCAACCTCTTCATTTCCGCCAATCAGGGTTTTCTTCTGCCTCACTATACTGGGATGAATGAGTAAACTCCACAAAAGTCAGACAGATGTGTGTCCTCCTAGTGGACCCAGAGAGTTTGACAGATGCTGCTAATTGTTGTTGGTGAACAGCTGGCGCTGCTCAACAGGGAGACTGTGTCAGCACCCTGCTGCTGTCATGTTCATTAGTAACAGAGAATGGACCGGTTTTGGTGATGTTGAGGGATTTATGATAGACAGACAGACTGCAGTAGTGGCTTTGTCTTGGAAAGCCTCTAGATGAGGAGTTTTCAGACTCGGGTCCAGGGACCCACAAGGGGGTGCTGGGAGTTCTGCAAACAGACAAGCAAAAAAAAAAAGTTTTGCAAAATGTATTTTTTAGGGGTTTCAAGGTTAAAATGCTAACTCAAGATTTTATTGGACGCTAATTCTAATAATTAACATGATGAATGCATTATTTGTTAAACATTTGTCAAATCTGTCTGTCTGTCTCGGTAGTTCTATCTATCTATCTGTCTGTCTGTCTGTCTATCTCTATCTATCTGTCTATCTGTCTGTCTGTCTGACAGACAGGTTATTTGTGTTTCTCCTTGTCATTGCTGCATTTGAGCTTGCTAATATTAATTATTTTTTCATCCATTTTGAAGTTTTTCTCACTCTATTGCCCTCTACAGGTTGTTGCTGGAACTGCTCGAGCTGTTGTTTGATAAGTTAAATGCAGTGGCCCAGGCTCACAGTGTGGTTCTCCGTCACCTACAGCAGATTGTCGTCTCTCCCAATGGAGCCCAGGAAGGGATCAAACTCTATGAGCAGGCGGATGTCTATGCCAAGATCCAAACCGTCCTACAGGTCAGTTTCTGGAGAGTCGTTCCATAGAGCAGATCCAGGTAACTGGGTAATATATTTGGAAACTGAAAGATTGCAGTGAAATGTATGCAATATGTTAAAGTGGGTTTTTGCAAGAGACTATTCTGACCACCTATGGCCTTGCCACCACACAACAACGTGTTAGAAACCATTCAACTGACCTTAGCAACTGCAAATCTTCAGCATATAATTCATAGCAACTCCTTTGCAACAACCCAGTGCTGAGAAACCACATGCTTATTTAAAGCTCTCATTTAAAACCAAACATACTATTAACTGATATTTACTAGCTGTATATTGAATTACTAGTAAACAGAAGGGCTGTTTATAGTTGTTAGATGTTTCATGTGTCGCTTCTGTAAAACGGTACAGGTGGAGAAAGAATGTGTGGCTGAAGTTTTGTGAATAATCTACATAAACTCATCCCAAGTGCTGTGTTTAATTGGAAAATGTTGTATTTTAGTGTGTATGTGTGTGCTTGTGTATTTGGCAGAAGACTGATGGGCAGGTGAGATTACCAGCTGTTCACATAAACTTTGAGAATCTCTCAAGAGGCCCAACATTTAGTGTCTGTTTGTGTGTTTGAAAAGTACCCGCTGAAAATGCTGGAAGGTTTTCATTTCGTGTGATTTGAGTTTTTACATTTTTTTTGCATTCATATTTCTTTGTTGGTTTTTCTCTGAAATGGAGTAAACTAAAGTACAAAATTATTTTTGGAGCTAGAAGCTCTTACTAAAATTATAATTAAGTCAACAACAAGGATAAAATAAAATTTCTTTCATGGGAGGGGAAAATGCTTCCCAAAACGTGTTTGATTGAAAATGTTGTGTCCAATTAGATCAAACTATATTTAAATGGGTGATTTAGATTTTTTTAAACAATTTCTTTTTTTTTTTTTACGGTTTTGCTTTGTTTTTTTGCAATTGAGTAATTCTTTTTCAGAGTTACTCCAGTCTTTCTTGATTCAAGTGGCAGTTTGGATTCATGATTTACTAGATTCACTAGACCAATGCAACAATCTCACATCTTGCTTTTCTCTTAACAGTTACCGTAAATGGAGAGTGGTTCTTCTGTTGGGTTATGCAATATTGACTCGCATATATCTAGAATTATTGTGTTCAAGCTGTTTTAAAACCAATTTAGGTACAGATAGTCAACCTAATTGAATTTTCATGTTCATATCATTCTCTGTATTTGTAGTTTTTCTTCCCTTTAAGAATTCCAACTCTCTCCATTCTCTCTCTGCCTAATATCTCATTGCATGTGCACTCTTTCAAAGTATTATTTTTCAGCTGCATGCTAGAGAGGATCCAGTCATGCAGTAGAGACCAGAATCAGGAGAACGAGGGAGAGAAAGAGAGATGGGAATGGTGGTGCAGCTTGGGAATGAGTAAATGGGTTTGTCATCACTCCATCACACAGGGTGAAGAGTCAGACTGTGACCTTGTACCTTCCTCCTGTATTTTTTACTCCTCCTTTCAAAGCAGTCTGCTGAGACCGGTAAGGAAAGAACAAGCTCGGCCCTGCCAACTGTTGCTAAGGCCCGTTGAGCTCCTCCCAGACCTTAAGTATCAAGGAGCATCTTTCTGAGAGGTGAATATGGAAGTAAAAATATGCATTTAACTGCCGTATGATGAGGGGCTTGACTGTGTGCATGTGCACTGCTTCTTTTTTCTGCATACATTCATTAGTACGAGAACCTCACGCCCAAAAAGGCGAGCAAAAAGTTAAATAATTGGCTGGTCAAAATCAAGGAAAGGCAAAAAATGAGAAAGACAACAGGATGGAGAAGTGTTCTTATACTGCAGAGTCATCTTGGCTTTGCCGAAATAGATGATATTAAGTGTTCAGTGTGCTTCGTTGCCCAAGCGGGCTGCTTGCCAGGGGCTGCCGAGTCTCCCGTGGTCACTGTGTGAGATAATGTAAGCTCTCGATGAGAATCTTCATTAAGGTAGATGAGGTTTTCCTAATCTTTTGCTTTATTTCTCTCTTGATCACATCAGCAAATCTCATTTTATCTCTTCTTCCCTTCAGCTGACTGCGACAGTGTTTTGTCAGTTTAGACTGGTCCATCATAAAAATACACAGCATCTTCTGTGTAGAACATGCAGAAAAGCTGCTTCCTTTCTGTTTTCTCTTTGGGGTGAAAAATGTGGGAGAGGGAGGAAGAGTACAGTGTCACACTTTTCTTTTTTTCTTTCCCCTCCTGTACTTTTTTCTTTTTTGTCTTTCTGTTTTCTGTTCTTTCATTTCATTTTTTTAATTATTTTTTTGTTTATTTTGTGTCTTTTTTTTGTTTTCTCTCCTTTTTCTGTTATATTCTGGCCCTGTCCTTTTTTCTATGTATATAGAGTGGTGCAGGTATGACGTCACTTTGTAGGCCAATCAGCAGTTAGCATCACACTGGTTCCCTCAACAAAAACCCAATAGGATTTTACCATAGGCTTTTGGATTATCGCTAAAAATAAGCTCTGTGATCAACAAAAGTTTATGATACTTGCTAGTTTTGTCTATCAAGATAATTATCACAGATGAACACAACTTTTATGAATTATGAAGCAGCTGCAAGAAGTAAAAAGCTAAAGGTAGGCTATAAATGAACTACACCACGGTCCCACAAATTCAACGTCACCATCACTAAGCTTCTGACAACTCTCAAAAACATTTTCCAGAAAGTTTGAGTTATAATAGTTTGTAATAGCATAATTATAAGCATAGTGATGCTGTAAAAGCGGACTGAGCTTACCTTTTCGTCGTGATGACGTTTAATCTCCTTGACAGCCTTTGTAGTCCCATTTAGCCATTTGTTAGCAACCGCCTTTTTCAATATGTACCACCTTAAAAAAAATCATGAGTGGGGTAATATTGGTGTATTTTAAGTCGTGTTCACCACAGACCTTATTTCAGCTATTTAACCAAAACCCTATTCAAAAAACCCATTAATTTCGGGTTCATGGAACCAGCAGTGCTCTCTTATTTTCTTTTTTTCTGTTCTGTTATTTTCTTTTTTCCTTTTTCCACGCTTTTTCATGTCATTTTCTTTTTCTATCCTATAGTTTTCTGTTATTTTCTGTCATTCCTTTTTCTCATACGGTGACACTCTTGAGCTCTGGTGTCAGGTGCTGATTGCGGGACAGTTCTCAGGTGTGACTTACGCAAACTTCAGTCTCAGGTGAGAATGATGGTCCCGCCCTCATGCACTGATGCACCTGATGTTCTCTTGTTCTCTCTTAGGTGTAGATGAGACCCCTGTGCTCCCTTGTCTTTCTAGCTAGCTTAATACCAAACTTTTTTTTTTTTTTACCAAGTTTCCTCTTTTCCTGTGGGAGACAGGAATTACATTGACCTTTCCATTACACTGAAAACATGAACGCCATGGACAGATGGACCTGAGAGACATGTTATAATCTTTATTTCTTTCAGTTCCTGAATCTTTGAACTGTGGCTCTGCCATTCTTAAAGACAGCTGAGCAAAAGTATGTGAGTGTTAGGATCCATATTGAACTTGTAAACCTGGTTCATAAAGGACCATGCAGAGTGTGTAGAGTAAATAGATATGATTTTTTTGAAGTGGCCGTTGACTGAAATTTTTGCTGCTGACAGACCAATCCCAGATTTGTCCTAGCCCCATTTAAATGCCACTCAACAAGTGACAAAACTGGCAGTAGTAATTATAAATATGTTTTAGAGGTTCTCAAGTGGTTTGGCCATAGGATCAACATTTTCCTATAGTCGAGCCAAATTTTTAGGAATTTGAACCAAGCAAATGTATTTTTTTTTAAATGGTTGACACACACACAAGCACTTTACTTGACATACACATAAATTTTAAGAATATCACTAACACTGATGAATAAACAGTATGAGGTAAGGCTATTAAATAACAGCCTTCAACTAGGTTTTGTTAATATAATACAGTTAAGAAGTGAAAGTGAAAATAAAGTGGTATTTTGGGTTAAGGTTACAAAAACACTGTTTTATGGTTGTTTATGGAATTTATTCTATCATCCCTGTGGATATTGGCATTGATGCTGAATAGATATTTGACTTTTGATTGATTTTTTTTTATATGATATTGAGTTTTCTTTTGAAGTTGCTATTTTTTATGCTGACGGAACGATCCTAGATATATCTGAATTATTGATTATTAATTATTGGTTTAATATTGGTTTAATACAATATTATTGTTTTATATTGTTTTGATAATGTTTTCTTACAGTAAACTTAATTATTGCCATGATTTGAGTCCCATCAGATATTGGTATTTATATTTAAGAGATTTATGATTTTTGATATTGAAGTGGCTGTTGACATTTTACTACTTTTTACTACTACAAAAAATCTAAATTTAAAGTTTACTTAATTCTCACAGAGGTCCAAGTCCCACGCTCTAGAATCCGTATCCCATTGTTAAGAAGATAAAAATGATGGCACTAGTTGTAATCTCCCTCTTTGCGCTGTATTACTGTCCCTCCCCCTAAGCCTCACGGACTTGAGCCTGGGAATGATGGGTAAGAGGGTGAAGGGAACAAGAGCGTGAAAGGGGAAAAAAGAAAGGAAATTACAAACTTTCCACTTTGACAACTTGTTTAGATTTAGTGGGAGCCACACAGCCTCAGAGTAATTGGATTATACAGTGTTAGTGAGGCGTTTCATGCCCTGACAGTGATTAGTCTGGCAGCGGAGGGAGAGGCAAAGTGCTTCTGTTTCATGTCGATGAGATAGACAGACACATGGCCTCTAAATGAGCTGTTGTGTACCAGCCTAAATGATCTATTGTAACTGGCCAAGGCTTGCATATCGTTTGTGGATTTGAAAGATTTCCACCACAGGGTTAATGATCATAACAGTTCATTTCCATGTTTTAAAACCCAGCGTTCCTTTTTTCCCCCTCAGGCTTTATTGCCGAGACACGCTGGTTGTTTTGAAAAGCGCCACTCTTACGTTCATTAATTGCTACAGTAATTATGCATTCTTTTGTGATGTGCGTCTCTGTAATAGCAGCGGCCGTAGTGGACCATACTGAGTATCGCTGAGGGGAATGCTAATGACATCTCGTAACAAGATTCGGCTCCAAGCATTGACCTCTCTATGTGATATGTAATATCTACATTGAACTAGAGTATGTCAGAAGTACTGGATATAATACAGGATGAGGGATAAATAATGTTCAGCGAGGCTTTTGAATCAATAGACGTCACAGTGTATCAGTGATGAGGTCAGCTTGTGTTTTTAGAGAAAGGTTTTTGGCTCTCTAGGGGGGAAGGGGTTGTTTGCCCATGTCTTAGTCTTGAACAAATATGGTTTTCAGCCTGGATGCTCACACTCATTCTATGTGTGTGTGTTTTTTTTTTTTTTTTTTTTGCTTCGTCTTGGTTTGTTTATTGACTAGATATATGATATTGACAATATATTTAGTTTTTTTTTAAGTGGCTGTTATTAATTAGTATGTTGAATATTGTTTTTATAATGTTTTTTTTTTTTACAGTAAACTCAATTGCCATGTTCTGAGTCCCAGTATATATTAGTATTTATATTGAAGAGTTATTTGAGTTGATTTTTTATATTGATAATTTCTGGAAGTGGCTGTTGACTGTATTTTATGCATTTATTTTATTTTATTTTTTCTATTTTACTGTAGGTTTTATGACCTTTTCCATTTTTAATCCTCACTACTTCACTATTTTGAATACTATGAATGCCCAACAGCTTAAATATACAGGTAGATTCACTATAAACTGTCTTACGAAGGGTTCTAAGAATGGTTCCAGTTGTATTTCCACTTGAGCCTGGTACGGCATGATTACAAACTGTTCTTGGCCCGGAATTTTCAGCACCGTTGGCACATGGTAGCTTAATTTCAGCTTCTAACTATTTATAAAAATGCTAAAATTATATTTACACTCAAATTATCTGTGATAAAACAGCTGATATTCTGTTTGTAGACATTATGTATTGTGTGTGCTGGGAAAATCTGATGAAATAGCATGCCAGATTGTGGAGAGAATACAACAAAGAGAGAAATTAATCAAGTAATTTTTATCTCTAACTGAGGTGTATATTTACACCTATGTGTGTTTATATGACTAGTAATGGTAATGTATCCATGGTGACAGAATCCCAGGTTCATTATCCGCTTCCATTGTCAGTCAGGTCATGCATTTTTAATTGCACCATTTAATTGCACAGTTTGGTAGTTTTTGTGAGATTTTAAAAGTTATGAAGGTAGTGCATGCACCCAGTTTAAAAAAAAAACACTTCAGAAAGGGTCATGTTTTGGTGTCAGATGCCTTCTTGGAAACCATGGAACGAGAGGAAACAGCGTTTTCTTTGTAATCTCAAGAGGGGTTGACGAGAGGCGGGAAGCTTTGTTTATTTCCCTCGTTTCTTAAAGCACTCTGCAAACGTCTATCATTAGAAAGCAGGTGCTCACCTGCACATCCTTCAACACTGTTTTTCTTCTTTAATTAGCTTGATTTGTGGCTAATAGAGGGGATGAGTGCTGCTTTTCACTGTTCATTAAATTGAGAATGTGTCCTCAAAGACAAGGGGCTGGGTTTTAAAGTTCACTGAAGATTAACTCTTGCTTTTCCAGACAGTATAAACACTTTGCTAAACTTTGTGATGGTTTTGAGCCGTAAGGAAGCAGAATTGTTTGTAACGGCGGTGGGTTACACTGACGCACACGCATTCATGCACATCACAAACCCAGCCAGTGTGCTGCTCTGTGTTTATTATCTGGTGTGAAAAGCCATTTGCGGTTTCTCACAGGCTCTTGTTTCCCAAGCCCATTTTCAAGCTAGTCTTTTCTTGGAAGAGGCCATGAATATTGATTTTTTTCCCCTTCTGTTAAAGCAACCTAGTCTTTAAGACTCCAATAAAGAAGAGGGCTTGTGAAATGAACGTTCGGAAATGGAAGGGTCCAGAGTGTGTCCATCACGTAACTGCTCCTCAAAGTGGTGATTTTAATTTGTATTTGTCCTCCCTTTTTCTCAGAAAAAGGTCATCTGGAGGATGTTTACTGAGGAAAGTCAATGATAATCATTCATTTAGGATTCTACCAAACTACTATATTTTCAGAGCCCACTAGTAAATCATCTTGACCCGTCCTTAGTGTTTTCCCAAGGTCATTTGCGAGAAAAAGGTATTTCTCCGTGAAGACACAAATCGGTGTTTAAATTAACACTGAAATGACCACGTATATTCTGGCTCTAAAACTGCAATGTAAAACAGGTCTTTTGTTAGTATGTGTCCATCCATGGGCGGCATAAATCATAAGTGGGACGCTCTTTGTATCTGTTTGACGTGGTGCTTTTAGATGTTCCTGCTGTAGATCAGCAGTTTGTTCTGCATGTTTTATTGCCAGACTCATTCGAGAGTTCTTTGTGTTGTTGGCGGAGCCGCCTCTGTTGTTTCCACCTACTTGTTTGGTGTTTTAAAATGGACATAGCACTGCTGCTGCCCACGCTTCATCCCTGTTGTTACGGAAAAACGAAGGCTGCTCTAATAAGCCGCATTATAATGGGGACGAAGACACTTCTGATGAGGCATGAGGCGCTTTAGTGAAAGTGACCTTGCTGGCTCTGGTGGTGGTATAATGAGTTCTGTCGTCAAGTTTTCCTCCCTTCATCTTCTTGTGTTTATCTGTTAAATGTCGCGCAACAAATATTTTCATCTACTTGCAGTACTCACAAACCATAAAAAACCCTACACTGCTACTGTTACTCTCGCACTGAAACATATTTAAAGGATATTACAAAAAACTAACAAGATAAGGAGGACACAGGAAAAAAACTATAATTAATTAGCTATTAAAACAATATTTCTATCTTTTAGACATTGTTCTTTTTCTCTCTTCTTCTTCTTGTTTAATGTTAGTTTTTATGCCAGTTCCAAATACAAATTTCTATTCTACGGCACATTGAATGGCTAATAAAGCGTACAGCAAATAAAATAAGATCCATATGAGGGGGACTTAAAAATGTACTGCATTGTACTGAAGGAATGGCCCGTTCATTTTTGTTATTAGCTTTGCTGGGATGAATCTGCTGACAGATCACTTTCTAATCTCTCTCTCTATCTGTCTCCCTTCCTGTGTTTACTGTTTTCTTCCTGATATTTCTCTCTCTGTCTCCCATCCTCCATTCATCCTCCATGGTTAATTGCCTTAAAAGTTCCATGTTCCCTTCTCTGAGGTCACTGAAGTGGGTCCAGACTCCTTCATCAGGCAAACGCTGGCATTTAATTAAGTTGGGGGTCTACATGCGAGACCCGCTCCATCACTGGATCAGATGGGCATTAGTAATTAATAATCTGACAGGAATGTAACGGGCTGGCCGGATTGGACTTGTCTCTGGGTTGAGAAATGGCTGTTGATGAGGCTTCCCCTCCTCTCATAGACCGGTCCCTTCTTATCACTGTTTAATTATGCTATTATCAGTCAGATGTAGTTCCATCTGTCCTTTCCTAATTCCATCTCCACTTTGGACTGTTTTGCAGCTGGGATTTAGAAATAGACCAAGCAAATTGCTTCACTAAATTATGGAGCCATTGGAAAACGGCTTGCTAATTTGTGGAAAAGTTTACTTGAACTTCTTTTTCAGTACTCTTGCAGCTGTTTGAACCTCTCTTAATGGTTATGGATCGTGTTGAATGGGATATTCATGAACTCGGATGTGCAGTTTTAATCAGAGTTAATGGGAATTTGCTGGCGGACATGGGTAAGCGTTTGAAGTCACACAGACAGACTGGAAAGATGTGGGCCTGAGACAAACCTAGAAACAGATTCATTCAGTTTGATCCAGTTAAGTCATTCTAGACTTAGGATATGCATAACTTAACTACAAATTTTATTGTAGTAATGTATTTAAGGACTGTTTAAGTGTGTAAGGCCTGCCCAATCGGTCCAACGACAGTTTCTGATAAGCGGGTGAAGGTTTACTGCGCGTGTTACTGTCTTTTCTGTGTGGCAAAGTAATTTGATTTCAATTAAACTTTTATCTGACTCCATTTTATCACGACCTCGAATTTAGGTTGGAATGCTAATTTGTTATTGGTCATTTATATAATAGTTTAGCAATACATTTGATTGTTCTATTTAACTTTTTTACTCTTATTAATCGTTCATTCGGGTGCCAAAGTCGCACAGGGTCCTCGCACCGCCCGTTAATATAATGTGGGCCCACGATCACAAACTCGCCAGTTTCGGGTCACTAAACAGAGGTAATTGGCTAATACCTTAGGCGGTCGCATTCTCAATCTATGATATTTTGTATAGTCCCCTTGGTTGTATACACTTGAATTAAAGTAACGTTTTCTTTAGACAGAGGTCATGACCACTACTACAGATATAAGCCGACCAAAAACACTTCTCTGATTGTAGCTTTGGTTTGGTCATGCCATGGTTTCCCACGTACACTTGACTAAAGTAACATTATATTAAACGGAGGTAAGACTCAGCAGGTCAATCAGCAGTTTGCTGTCCTAAATGGAAATTCCCTTTTTGTCTTTACATTATAAGTGCACTTGAATTAGTGCCAAATATTAGCCGGAACTCTAAAATCACAGTTGGTTTGCCCTATGACTCAAAGGGCTCAAAACTGGACTCAAAACTGGACGCTAGTCCGTTACTAATCTGACACAGAAAGTCAGAATAGAATCAAATGTAACAATTTATTATGTCAGGTAAATGTATCATGCCAGTTGTATAATCAGTTCAAAGATAATAAATACAAAACATCAAATGCTCTGGAATAAAGAGAAAAGATGCGAACCTGACATTAGAAAATACATGATGCTGAGTGTCTTGAGCACACTCAGCATTACGGGCTAATTTGAGCTACAAATCGCCCCGAGCCTCTTGTTGCATTTCTTTAAGTACTAAGACCGACAGAGAAACTTCTTTCACATGGAAACATATGCAAACAATGAGATTTTGCATTCAGAGTTTACACCAGGATACCATTTGTCTGGAAGACACACCCTCCTCTGTAAGCAAAATTAAATTAATTAAATTAATTAAAAACTGTATTACCTTTTGGTTTACTTCTTTGGGGATGATACATTTGTACCAGTCGCATTGAGACATACGTATCAAATGGTACCAGACATGTATGGTGTTGTGTTATAATTGTTCACATTAAACCATATAGATTTTTAGGTGAATTTTGGTGATCTCAGCATGACGGAGAGAAGGAAAGTGGTAATGGGGGTTCAAGAGAAAGAGATGTAGATTAGGATGATACTGACTGATATATATATAATACCGTTCAAAGTTTTTTTTTTTTTTGGGATAGAAATTAATACTTTCAAGAAATTCAGCAAGGATGCATTAAATTGATCAAAAGCAGTAAAGACGTTTAGATTGTTTGAAATAAATGCTTTTTAATTTTCTGTTCCTTAAAGAATACTGTATAAAGTATCACAGTTTCCACAAAAATATTAAGTAGCACCACTGTTTTCAACCTTGATAATAATAATAAATGTTTCTTGAAGACCAAATCAGCCTATTAGAATGATTTCTGAAGGATCATGTGACACTGGAGTAATTACTGCTGAAAAATCAGCTTTGCCATCACAGGAATGTATTAATATATTTATATACTTAAAATAATTAAATTAAGTTAAATAAGAAAACTTTTTTTTTATTTTTTTATCAAATACATGACCATAAGAGACTTCTTTAAAAACACATTAAAATGTCTTACCGACCCCAAACTTTTGAACCGTACTGTACTGTATAAAGTATATCATTAGTCTAATAGTGGGCAGAAATGATATGAAGATATACAGATGAATAAATATTAAATTATTTAAATTATGATTATAATATATTCCATAACATTTTGTGTAGGCTAAATCATGCTTTTACTCACAGTATAAATGTGCATTAAAATATACAGATGGCTTTTCACAAATGAATCATCTCATTTGGGTGTCTTTTTGCCTGTTTGCTTGTGTTTACAAAAATGCAGGGCTTCCAGCAAGTGCACTAATAAAAACTGTTTATCATAAGTGCATGTATTGGAGCAGCTGTTTAAAGTGTCAAAAAGTCTAAATGAATTTGGTTGTTTACTGTAATGTATGACTGAATAAACATTTGAATATTGCATGTCACTCAACAATCTGCTCTTATGCTCTCTCAGGTGCTGCTAATGGACTACCTGGATGTCAAAAACACCCGTAGCGCTGCAGAGCCTTCTGCCCAGCTGTCCTACGCCAGCACCGGCGGAGACTTCGGAGCGTTCTTCTCCAAGAAGAAACCTCAACGACCCAAACAGTCTCTATTCAAGTAAGTTTGTTCGTGCAGGTTGATTCAGGAATTGGAATTGAAAGGTTTTAAGCAGACAAGGACCACACGAAAAACCCGGGTTAAGTGAGACCATTTTCTCCTTGCGCTTACGTTTACAATCCATCAGATGCATCAGATTTTAGGTTAACTTAAAACGAAAACCCTTGACCTGCTTTAATACATGATCTTTGACCTTTGACAACTCCTTTTGCAGGTTTGAGTCGTCTTCCCACGCCATTAGCATGAGCGCGTACCTGCGAGAGCAGCGGAGGGAACTCTACAGCAAAAGCGGGGAGCTGCAAGGTAAGGGGGAGGCTGAATGAAGGGGCCGGAGAATGAGGCATGGGGGACGGCAGGTGCAGTGTGAATAGGATGGAAGGAGTGAATAGAGCAATGATGGAGAGGAGGCCCTGAAGTCATCAGGGTGAAGAGTCGCTTAGCAATGTATCATCCACCTGTTAGAGCTTCTTTTGTTCAGCGTCTCTGTGCTACAGACACATACACACACTTCCCGCTGGAGTGAGACAGACATGCCAGAGAGCGTCTCTTTCTCTCCCCTCCTCTCTCACTCTTGAAAATGACCTTGCAGTTTCAATCAGCAGTGCTTGACAGTTGTATGTCCCTTCTTGTTTTTCTTTTTACTTTTTTTCCCCCTCAAGCAATTCCTGTGAGACGCACACTCTGTGAAATGATCGAGAGGTGTAACAAGGTGTTAAGACAAAAAAAGTGAAGGACACATAGAGGGAGAGAGGTGAGAGGCAGATGCTTCTCACACCATTCAGAAATACTGACAGGTTGTTTTCTTGACAAAAAGTTTAATATGCCTTCAGTACAACCCCCAATTTTAAAACAAGGGAAATAAAGCACAGGACATACTCTCCAGCTGTCTATTTAAGCTTTTGTGTCTCTGTTTGTATTTATTTATTTGGAGTTTTATCATTTTTCTGTGGATTTTTTGTTGATTCACATTTTATTTTTCAGTTTATTTCTTTTGCGGTTTTATTACATTTCTGTGTAATTATTTATTTATTCAAATTTTTTTTTTTTGCAGTTTATTTCTTTTGCAGTTTAATTATTTTACTGTTTAATTGTTTGAGTTAATTATTATTTAGCACTTTATTTCATATATATTTATTAGGGCTGTCAAAATTAATTTTGCGATACATTTATTTTCTTCATTTTAACGCTTTAAAAATATTTAACGCAATTAATGCAGCATCCGCTTTTTTTTCTGTAATCCTTTTGCTGTGCTACAGTATATGATCACGCTATCCTATATTCAAGAGTGATAAGACACAAAAAAGACGCACTCCTTTTTTTTGTATGTGAATTTTTCCCCTGTCTCCATAGTTCATAACATACAGGTTTGAAACAACATCAGGGTGAGTTAATAGTGACATTATTTTTTATTTTTGTGTGAACTATCCCTTTAAAGATGTTGGTTTGGAATTTTAAAATTCTTGAGGTGTGGCAACTTCGCAAAGCACACCAACTTATTTTTTTTCCCTGCCCGACAGCTCTTCAAGTACAATTTCAATTGATCGCCAATCACAGTCGACCCGTCAGGTGCGAAAAGAGCAAGGTGGATGTGGAGATTAATAAGATAAGGAAGTAAATGGGCTTCTAAGACTCTTAGGGTGATCTTTCAAATGCTTCACGAGTGAAAGGAGGAGAACATTTGATTGGTAGAGCACCTCACACCACCAAATAGGAGATGAAATTTCCACTGTTCATTTGTGCCGTCACAATACGGGCGCTGTGTCTGTCGCCTGAAAGGACGAGAGGAGATTGAAGGGATGAAATAATTTAACAGACGGAATAAGTCGACTCGGTAGAGGGAGGGAGGAGAGAGTTGAAAGTCATTGTTTCATTGCGTGGGCAGAGGGGCCATTCATGGATTTCTTATGGAATAAATTAGAAAAATTACAATATGTATTGAAGCCGACACAGAAATGTTTCTTATTTTAATTTAGTGTTCAGTCGCACAGACATTCAAGACTAAAGCATTGTGACGAGTAGATCGTCTGATCTATCTGAATTGTTGTAAAGAAACATTTTAAAGCCACAAAATGCTCCATAAATGAGCAGATCCTGCAGTTAGTATGATGCCCTCTCAGAACAACCTTCGCTGTCTTTTAATACAATTGACAAACAGTAGGTCACATATACACAGTCATTTAGTAGAATCTTTTTTTTTTTTGACACAATTCAGTCACAGTGCAAGGCTAAACAGTACAGATGTTAAAACATCTGTGCCTCTGCAGTGCAATTTTCGCTAGTAGGGTTGCAAGTACATGAGGAATTGATCTATTGATTATGCTAAGCACTGTATTGCTTTCCAGTGATATAAAATTATAAAATTTCAACATCTGCTGTAAATAAAATAGCGCTTCACCAGTCTTGGAGCAAACAGCTTTGTCAGAGTTGCGTGAGACTGCAATTATGTGCGTGTGCAATGTCATGTGGAACGTCTCTGAGTGAACGTGTGTGTGTGTTTGTAGCACTCATTATAAAACTGCATTCAGAGCCTCTGTAGCTTAATTACAGCTTTTTCTCCACCAGCACGACTCCTACAGATCAATTAATCCTCAACTTCTTTCTGAAGAGTTCATTACTGCTTCAGTGCTCTCCTCTTTCTTTCTTTCTGGGTTTTGCATATTTTTCAGACAGGTATAGTGGAGAATGAAAGGAAAAGTATGGGTAAATGGGGAATGGGATTGGAGCATGTTTCAGGCAAAATTCAAAATTGCAGCACTCATATGTTCACCAAGACTCATATGAACTCTTTCTCCCTATGCTTTAAATTTTTTTGGGGTTTTGCATATATTTTTTTATACTGGTATACTTCAGAATGAGTGGAATATTATAGGTAAAATGAGAGGTGAATGGGATTGAAGCATATTGCAGGCTGAAATTGACCTTGCGGCACTCAAATATACACCAAGGCCAACAGTTTTTTTTTGGGGGGGTGGGGTTGTAAAAAATGTTTAGGTGATATAGTGGAAAAGTATATGAAATATATAGTATATTTATATGAAATGATAGAAAAAGTGAGCATGAATGGGATTTGAGCATGTTGCAGGCTGAACTCGATCTTGCAGCACTGGTATGTGCACCTAGGCTAATATAAAATGTTTCTTCTTTCTCCATTTCTTCTTTCTCCATTTCATGCCTTTCCATAATATTTTAGGTGGGTATAGTGAAGAATGAGAGGAAAATTAAAAGAAAATTAATTAGAATGTGATTGGAGCATTTTGCAGGCTGAACCTGCATTTCTTGCAAATTCACCTCGGTCACTCCCCACTCTTTTAATGGCTTTTTCATAATTTTTAGCCAGATATAGTGGAGAATGAGTGGAAAATTACAGAAAAGATGAGCTGAATTGGAACATGTTGCAGCACTTGTATGTGCACCAAAACTCTTAAAACCTCTTTCTCCCCAAACTCACTCAATTATTTTTTTATGTATAGTGAGACTGAGAGAAAATGTGTGAGAATGTGATTGGATGCTTCTCTAGACTCTTTTAATTTATTGATTGTTTCTGTAATTTTTAGACGGGTATAGGGGCGAATGAGCAGAAAATTGTAGGAAAAGTGAGCTGGAACGGGATTGGAACATTTCTTGTATATACACCAAGGCTCATACAAACTTTTTCTCCCCCTCCACTCTTTCAATTTTCCATACTTTGCATGATTTTATAGAAGGGTATATTGGAGAATGAGTGGATAATTCCAGGGAACGGGATTGAAAAATGGGAGCAGATCATGTTGCAAGCTGAACTCAAACTCATTTCTCATATGAGCACCAAGCCTCAGTATAAGTATCTGGACACTTAAACCACACCTGAGTATATGTGATTGACTATAGTAGATATTGTTTTCTCTTTTATATATGACCGATCCAGGAGTAATACTAATATATGTCTCATGTCCTTTGGCCTATTCCTCACATGTCGCTTCAATCCCACAAACCTGCTAACCATACAAAGCAGAGATGGAAGAAAAAAGAGACAGAAAAGCTCATTGCGCGTTGGGCAGGGATTATCACAATGCAAGGAGATTCGTCTTTTTCTCTGAACACACGTATACAAATTGAGTTTTCTCCTCTAGGCTTGCAGCGAGAGGATAAAGGGAAGGTCTTGTTTATGCATGAGCCTGGTGTTCCTCAGAGAGAGAAAGAGAGTGAGAGAGGTGGATCATGGTGAGTGGCGGGGCTGTGGGTGGAGGAGAGTTGTTGTCTGTCGCTCTGATTTGTGAAGCACAATAGGGGTAGGAGAGGTGCAAATGGAAAAATCCCTCACCAGTGGAGTGAGGAGGTGTATATGGGCGTGTGTGTGAAAGTGTGTGTGCGACTATATAAGCTCTGTCAGATTTCTGCACACTAACGAAAGTTGTTGTGTTTGTGGACTCTCTTTTTAGTAGTGTTTCCATCAAAGACTCTCTAGCCTTACAGGCACTTCCAGATAACTCGCTCTCTATCACAAAAGAGCTGTTTCTATGAGACTTTTCAAACTTTTTCAAAGTCAGAGTGCTGATTTAGGTTTCACACATCCTAACGGAGACTAAATTCTGGATCAGCATTGATACACATATATACACACTGATTTCATATAAATCTGTGCACCTTTACAGCAACATTTTCTGAATTGTTTATATACATCCAAGGTTTCATTTTTAATTGAATCTTTCCACTGAGTTCAAGAGTGACAAGGTTCTTTATCATCAAACCCATCAATAGTTGACTTGAGTTGACTTTACAGTTCTGATATGTTGTTTTTAAACTTTAACCTGAAATGAGATTGAACTTTATTATATAAATATTGGATTTTGCCACATATAAAGCAGGGGAAAGTGATGAATGTCTTTTTGTCCTTCATACACAAACATGATTTGATTGATATTTTTCGTATCTTTTTTTTTCTTTTTTCTTCATTTCCTTGTAACGACTTTTGCATCTTTTTAGCTACATTTACACTTCACATTATTGATACAGAGATGCATTTTATTTTATTTTATTTAAAAAATAATAAAATATAATGGTAATCGCTCTAGTTATTAAAGCTCATGTGCCAATGGTGGCACGTGTGTGTATTTACTAACCCGGCCTAGACGATTATAAAGTGATTATTTCAGACCAAATGTAGCCTGTGTGTCAAGTTGCAATGACGGAAAATCCTAAAATAAGAGGGAAATTGGATATGAGCGTTTAGTAGGTCAAATTATTTCTAAATAGCGGAATTAAAAAAAAAAAATCTGTAAGAGTTTTTGTTGTGTACTTTTTTTGTTGTTGTTTTGCATTCATCATGATCTAATCCATGCCAAATATTGGTGGCCTTGACCTTTCTGTTTCTTTCTTTTGTTCTTGCTCGGTTGCTTTCTTTCATTCATGCTCTTTCCTTTTCCTCTTGACCTTTTATTTTTGTAGATGTTGATTAGCCCCATATCCTCTGTATTCAGCATTGGCATTTCTTAGCATCTCTTAAAGCACCAAAGACAGTATGCAATCAGGCATTCCTACTGAGAGCGGCCGGGAGAGAAAGAAAAGATGAGAGAGACAGACAGACGCTACAGGGAGCATTGTTAGGTGTGATTGTTGAAGAGGGGCTTCACTGTTTGACAGACAATCAAAGCATGTTTGATGGACACCGACGAGAGGAATATGAAGGATACAAAAAGGTCATAAGTTTGTTTTTGGGATTTGAACCCAGATGAAACGCACCTGAAAATACTTCAAGAGACAATGAGACTGATTGTTTTGATGGTTTTTGTGTATTTAGTCATGATTAAAGGGATATTTCACTCAGTTGACAGTTTCACTGTCTTAAGGAGAGGTTTTAAAGAATGGAAATGCTTATCTTTTCCACACAATGAAATTGGATTGTGGACCAGAGCTGTCAAGAAAAAGAGCACCATAAAGTATCATAAAAGTTGTTCATATAACTTGTAAGCTATATTCCAACTGCCTTTAAGCCATTTAATAGCTTTGTGTGAAGACATTTAAGTCATTATTCACTGATAATCTTTGGTCACCTTTCACTTTCATTATATAGAAAAGAGCAGCTTGGACATTCTGCTATTAAGAACTAATTTTGTGTTTCATAGAAGTCAATCAGGATTCAAAATGGGGGTACGTAAATTATGTCATTTATTTATTTATTTTTTGCCTGAGCTATACCTTTAAGAAAAGTCTCAGAACATTACAAGTGTGTGTGTGTGTGTGTGTGTTTGCTGAGCTTGATTATCTGTGTGCTAAATGGAGCCTGATGGAGCCCAGAGACTCAGAAAAGATATGACACTTCAGACGCCACATGAGAGCGAAGCTCTTTAAATGGCTCTTTAAGTGAGATGCCGTGTGTATGTGCCCGTGTGTGCAAGAAAATTGAAAAAATATCATCTATTGCGTGTATGTTTCTGTGGCCGCAACCTTGATCATTTCTTTAACACCTGATTTAACTTAATAAATTGATAACCAATAGATCTGGCTGGAGACTTTATAGCCACAGATGTTGACACATCACGGCTCATACTTGCATCTGAGGAAGAGAGTCGTCGGGAACAAGCAACAGAGAAATGAGCAATTAAATTACTCCTTTATGCTGTTGTGGTTTTCTTTTTGTTTTTTCATTGTATTCGTTCCCTTGGCTCCTCATCCAGCACATCAAATTGAATCTAAGCAAATAAGAGCGGCCCACCAGCTGTGGAGCGTCAACAAAACACTGCAATACACACTTCATGCCAATCAGTGTCCAGTGCTAGTGTGTGTGCTAGAGTGCTGTTTGAGCCATTAGGACATCCTCAACTTATCTTGTTCTGTTGAAAGACATCTTTTTACTAATTTACCATGTCATCCTCCCTGTCTGTCTATCTGTCTGTCTGTCTGACTTACTCTCTCACCTTTACTCCATCCATCCATCCATCCATCCATCCATCCATCCATCCATCCATCCATCCATCCATCCATCCATCCATCCATCCATCCATCCATCCATCCATCCATCCATCCATCCATCCATCCATCCATCCATCCATCCATCCATCCATCCATCCATCCATCCATCCATCCATCCATCCATCCATCCATCCAGTCTAATGATGTTTCACTAAAGATAGATGGATGGATTCACTAAAGTTAAATTGATGGATGGATAGTCTAACTTTTTTTCTGAATTTAGCTTTTTAATAATTGATATTGCCTTAAAGATGTTAATATATTAAGGATATAAATATATAAGTTATGAGATGCATATATCGCAGTGTTGATCTTACTGGGGTCATATTGTACAATCTGCCAAGCAGAACTTATAATGGTCAGAAAAAACACCCATTTTTAAATGCACGGCCAGTTTCGTATGCTTGTGTTGTGAGTCACAGATCATAAAGTCAAATACTGAAATTCACTCACACCCAAGTTCCGTCACAGAGCGGAGCAGCAGTCAGCCGGCATGCGGTCGGGGTGGATGCTTCATGTTCAATCTGTTTTCCAGTAATTTTATAGCAGAAGCTGATTAGGGTTGAAACAGCATTACGGGCCGTGATTGTGTTGTTTTTTTCTTAGGGGGGGCCGACTGTGATGAGTGGAGTCCTGAGGTGGATCTCATCATGGACACATTATTGAATTACTGCAGTGGTGAGATGAGATTGGCCCGTGATTGGCTGAAATGGACTTGGAGGGTAATAACATATCAGTGGTGCTGTGGGTATTGACTACGAGACAGTCTCTTGCTGTTGCTTTCCTCCTTCATGAAGTGGAACTAAGAGAGGAAATGGAAAATAGTGAAAAATGTTGTTAATATTTGGTTGGTAAGGAAAAAACGTCATGTTTGAAGAATTTGATATTGAACGGTGCCTAACAAGGTAAACAGAGTGCAGCTACAACTTTTTATTTGCATTTCTAAAGTTCTCTGGTTTGTCTTACGGGTAGATTGTTGTAGCTGTTATCAGACGGAGGGCAGACACATAATTACAGACTTTGTCTGAGTGAGCGTGTGTGTCTGTGTTTCACAACCTGTGCTAATTTTAATCAGCGAGACCATCATCACCGTCGCTGTCACAGGCTTGTTTACCTTTCATTTGGGATTGGTGTGATTGAAGGAGAAGTGGTGGGGGTGGTGGGGGTGGTGGGGGGAGGGGGTGATGGAGGGAGGAGGAGAGGGAAAAAGGTGAAAGAGAGGACAGAACAAGGGTGATGATGATGATGATGTCTGGATGAGTGGAACAGCCTTTTAAACACAATCACAATCACTGGCTCTCTGATTCTAAATCAGTGGAGCTTGAGAGGGCAGCAGAGACCCGTCTCAAATCTTATGTTCCTGTCCTCCAGTCTCAATGAGACTCAACAGAGGTGGCCTATGGAAGAGAGAGAGAAAGAGATGGAGAGATAGATAGACAACAATGCCAGAAATGGCTAAACCCAGGGTTATCCTGGGTTATCTGTGGCATGTTTCACACTGTACACTTTTATTTGAATGTTTACAAGGTTAATTGATTATCTGTTGTACGACCTGCTTTAATAATTGCTTGTCCATCTGCAGAAAAGTCATCATGTAAATCATGTAAATTTGAGGACTCAAAATATCCAAAATAGTACTGTTCAAAGGTTTGTGGTCAGTAAGATTTGTTTATTTAAAAGTAAATAATACTTTTATTCACCAAGGATGCATTAAATTGATCAAGAGTGACCTTAAAACATTTATAATGTAACAAAAGAATTATATATCAAATAAATGCTGATCTTTTGAACGTTCTATTCATCAATGAATCCTGTAAAAAAGTGTCAGTTTCTTCAAAATATTGTTTTCAACATTGGCAATAATAAATGTTTCTTGAGCACCAAATCAGGAAATTAGATGATTTCTGAATGATCATGTTTTGTAGTTTTGTAGATGTATAAAAATATATATTTTTAGTAATATTTCACAATATTACTGTTTTAATGTATTTTTATCAAATACAATATGTATTTAAATCAAATATCAAATAATCTTTCTGACCTCAAACCATTGAAACAGTAGATTGTAGCTATCTCTTCATCAGTCCAGTTAATATGTTTGGTATCACTATTTGACACTTTTTTTTACCTCCACAAAACTGAAACTATACAAAGTATGAGTGTTTCTTTAATTAGTATGATTAATCTGTTATTGGTCATCTATTGCTAAACAATTTGCTGTTACATTCTAGCATGACATCAGCCTTTACTCTGGGTTTAAAAAGATGTTAACAGTGCAGTGTGAAAGCCTTAAAGAGACACAGACACAAAGGAAAAGTGAACCTTGTTCTTCGTCTTTACTTTATCTTTCGGACATTCACATCCAAATACCAGATGAGGAAAAAAAGAAACTGGGCCAGCCGTTTTTCGACAGAGACAGACGAGCAGAATAAGAGGGTGTGTGCTATTATGGGCATGAGTGTCGGATTGGAAGTGGAGGGGTTGACTTTATTTTCTCTTTTGTAATGATGTGAAATGAAGCAGTAGCGATGGCTCAGTAATCAGGGCTGTTAGACAGACACTAGACATACCATTATTTTTAGGGAGGAGGAGATCGTGGTCACTCTAATAAACTACTTGACTTTACTTCCTTCACTGCCTGGCGTCTTTGACCTTGGGAGACATCTGTTGACACCAGAGTTGTTTCATTGAATGAATTTATTATGAATTTATGGAATAGTTCAGGTAATAGCAAGATTGGAACTGAATATTCAGGACTGATGAGGCTAAATGTAAAAATGTTAAACTGAAGTGTGTGATTTGCGTATGATTCAGAGTCAGACTGAATTCGAACCTGCATCTCCTAAATGTGCATTACAGCTAAACTGGTCTTTTGCATATGAACTAACCACTAGACAATGGATCCAACAAAAAACAGGTTGTTCTGCTCTAAGTGCAAAGATTCAGAGCTGTCAACCTGGCCTTATTAAAAGTACATAATAATACATCATATCCGAAGTGAGGGGAATTGCCCATCATGCCACAATTAATAATTTATCCAACTCTATTTCCACAATTATGTATTCATCCATTAATTTGTTTAATTGTCATCTGAGTGCATTGTCAACATACTGAGCTAGTGGTCTTGGCTCTCTCCTGGACAGAAATATTGGAATATTGTCCCCCTTAAAATGAGTTTTAATAATAGAGGAGTCTCATCAGAAGCCAATCAGACATGACGACATGGCAGAGGAATTATAACCAGCCCAACTGGGAAGTCATGAATTATTGAAAATTGGCCTGTTCTTTTTCAAGTTCGAGGTTTCTGCCTGACAGCACTGATTGGCCACACACACACACACTCTCTTAGCTGTCCATCGTGTTCGATGATGACGCTTGCTCCAGGGGTGGGATGGGGGTGGGGGGGGGGGGTGGGGGTTAGGTTTGGGGGTTCAGCGACCTTGCCGCTGGTGCCACTTTTCGTGGGCGTTGAGTCCGATCCTTGAGCCGCACACTCGACCGCAGATGGAGCAGGGGAAACCAGATGCCAGGGGGGTGCCAGCCACCCATTGGTGTCTCTTGATGCGCCTCTCGGATCGTCGGTCTTGGTTGGTTTGGTGTATTTGAGAGACAGCAGTGGCACTGTTAACCTGCCGGGCTGATCTGTCAAGTGCCAGAGATTCAAGTTGCGTAAGGGGGATGTTCGCTCGCTTTAGAATGTCCCTGGTGTAGTCCTTAAAGCGCCGCTTTTGCCCTCCCGCTGACCGCTTAGCGCCCATGAGTTGACTGTAAAGGACTTGGCGGGGCAGGCGGTGTTCAGGCATGCGTATGGTGTGCCCTATCCAGCGCAGATGTTTTTTGGCCACAGCTGCTTCCATACAGATTGAGTCAGTGTTGCTGAGGATGACTGTATGGGGGATTCGATCTTCCCAGGACAAACTGAGGATCTTCTGTAGGCAGCGAATGTGGAAGGCCTCTAGGCTGATAATGTGTTGGCGGTATGGGGTCCAAGACTCTGCCCCATAAAGCAGAGTGGAGACACAAACCGCGTTGTAAACAGCGACTTTGGTACTGACCTTCAGGTTACGGTTTTCAAAAACCCTGCTGCGTAGGCGTCCAAAAGATGATGAGGCTTTATTTATCCGGGTGTGTATTTCTGTGTCAAGGGAGCAGCATGAGGACAAATCGGAGCCGAGGTAGGTAAAGTGGTCCACTGTTTTAAGTGGAACACCATTTATGTGAAAGCTGGGGGATGTGAGGGCGGGGGTTGTGAGATGGGACATGATCTCGGTTTTTTGAATGTTGACCTGTAGGCCAAAGGATTGGTACAAACTGGTTATTGTGTTAAGGGCGTGCTGCATAGAGTCCGGGCTATGAGCTAAGATGGCACAGTCATCAGCATACTGAAGCTCACAGATTTGGCGGATCTTTGTCTTTGTGCGGGCCTGGAGCCGACGGAGGTTGAAAAGACTTCCGTCAAGTCGGTATTCCACATGGACACCGTCTTCATGTCCCATGACGCGGTGGAAGAGGCAGGTGATGGCAGAGAGGAGGATGTTAAAGAGCACCGGAGCCAAGACACAGCCTTGCTTCACCCCAACATTTACCTCAAAACACTCTGACTGGAGTTCTCCCATGAGCACTCTGGCTTTCATCCCTTCATGCAACTGCTGTAGGATGCTGAGAAACTTGGGTGGTACCCCAAGTTTGGAAAGGTGTTTCCAGAGCAGTTGACGGTTGATGGTATCAAAAGCTTTGCTGAGGTCGATGAAGGCAATGTAAAGGTCTTTGTGGTGTTCACGGCTCTTCTCCATCAGCTGCCTCAAGACAAAAATCATGTCTGTCGTGGATCTGGTCTTCCGGAAGCCACACTGCGTTTCCGGAAGCACAGCTTCCGAGATGTGCTCAACCAGTCTGCTGAGCATGATCTTGGCCAGGACTTTCCCTGCGATGGAGAGGAGAGATATCCCACGGCTGTTGCCGCAGACTGCTCGGTCTCCTTTCTGTTTGTAAATGACCACGATGTTAGCATCCTTCCAGTCCTGTGGGAGGGTCCCATGTTCCCAGATTTTTTGGATCAGGAGGTGCAGGCTACGCGTGAGGATGTAACCTCCGTGTTTGAAAACCTCTGCAGGGATTCCATCGGGTCCAGCGCTTTTGTTGTTCTTCAGCCCTACAATGGCTTTCCGGAGTTCTGAGTAAAGTGGTGGGGTGTCCAAGTGCGTGATTGGTGGCAGGTCTAGGAGATTATCCAGAATATATGGATCAACAGGGTTGATGTGGTTGAGGAGGCTCTCAAAATGATTTGCCCAACGGGCAAGAATCTCGTGGCTGTCCTTGAAGAGCATGGCGCCGTCAGCTGATCGGACTGGGGCAGTCGCCCACTTCCTGGGTCCATACAATGCTTTTATGGCATCATAAAAGCCTTGAATGTTATTGGAGTCTGCCAGGTTCTGGATTTCTTGCGCCTTTTGCACCCACCAGGCGTCCTCCATAGTCCTGAGGGCTCGCTGGGTTGCTGTTCTTGCAGCACTGAAGGTGGTTTTAAGGGTGGGAGATCCAGGGCAGGCCAGGAGAGCTTTGTGGGCCTCATGCTTGGTTTTTAGGAGTGACTGTATCTCGGCTGAGTTACAGTCAAACCAGTCCTGATGGAGTTTCCTTGATTGGCCGAGCGCCTCTGAGGCTGCGCTATTAATAGCCTGACACAGAGCTGGCCAGTCGGTTGATTCCTCCGGGATCTTGTTGAGGTTTTCAGCAAGGAGCCGTCGGAGGGTGTCTTTGGTGGTGTGGCTATTCAGTGCTGTACAGTTGAGTTTCTTGTTTGGAGCTGTCCTCGGGCCACGGGGCTGAATGCGCATGAGAAGTTTGGATCTGACCATGAGGTGGTCAGTCCAGCACTCAGCTCCGCGCATAACACGGGTGGTGAGGACATCTTGTCTGTCCTTTTGACGGACAATCACGTAGTCAAGAAGATGCCAGTGTTTTGAGCGGGGGTGCTGCCAGGTGGTCTTAAGCCTGTTCTTCATCTGGAAGACGGTATTAGTAATGACCAGCTGATGCTCTGCACAGAGGGAGAGAAGTCTGAGCCCATTGTGGTTCATTTTCCCCACACCATGCTGGCCAATGACTTTATTCCATACCAGGTGCTCCGTGCCTACTCTAGCATTGAAATCTCCCATGAGTATGAGCCTGTCCGTAGCCGGGGTTTTCTGCAAGATGACATCAAGAGATCTGTAGAAATCCTCTTTAATGTTGTGCTCGGCATCAAGAGTTGGAGCGTATGCACTGATGAGAGTGGCGAAGCGTTCCTTTGCCAGGGGAATGCGCCATGTCATCAGTCTTTCGTTGATTATGATGGGGGATTCGGGAATGCGCTGCAGCAGTTTAGATTTTACAGCAAAGCCAACTCCATGGTTACGTCGAGTGCCTTCGGGGACCCCCTTCCAGAAGAAGGTGTACCCAGCACCAACCTCTGTCAGGGAGTCCTCCCCATGTAGTCTAGTCTCGCTGAGAGCTGCTATATCAATGTTATATCTTGCGAGCTCCAGGGCCACCAGTGCTGTCCTGCGATGGGGCCTGTCAGGAGTTTCGGCCAGGTCCAGCAGTGTGCGAACGTCCTATGAAGCAATACTTAGCTTATTTTTTTTTACTTTGACTTTTCGACCGCAAGTAGGGATGCTCCGACGGTTGCAGCTTACCGTCCAGAGTGTGGGGAGCAGACAATTTTTGGACCACCTTTTCCAGGTCCTTCCCCGTCACAGGGGTGAGCAGTGTGGGGCTGCTCAGTCGCAGTGGAAGCTGCCGAAAAGACGCGCTGCTCCATCCCGCAGTCCTAGCGACCGTCACTCCATTGCCGCCTGTGTGCATGGTTTGGTTAGGCACTCCCAGCCACATCCTTGGCCTGTACCCACCACCATTCCACATCGCCACAGGACTTTGAGGGAGAGGGGGTGGGGTGGGGTGGGGTGGGGGCAAGAAGCTTGCGCATAGGTGAGGATTAAGGTGAGGGTGTGGGTGCGCAGACCTCACTCCCACCACTAGCTACAAGCACTACTACTCCAACACTGCTGCACTGACGCATCACACGCCCTGTGTACCAGGACACACACACACACACACACACACACACACACACATCTGTCGATCTTCATTCCGGTTTGTTAGGAGAAACCGGGCAGCTGGTATTGGTTTGTGCTGTGTAGACTGTCTGTCTGTGGCAGCTCAACTGATAACCAGCTGTGAAGACCAGGCCAGAGCACTGTACAACCAGAGAATGGGCTGTGCCTTGTGTTTACGTGTATTTTCAAGTATGCGTTTATATTTTGGGAAGGCCTTGCCCCATTAAAAAAGTATTTAGACACTTAAGCCACACTTAAAAGTGTGTAAGTGTCACTGGATTCGATAACAAAATTTTATTGGAAGATAGCACACAGGTTTAAAAGTTAGGTTTTATTGTTTTATTTATGTACTGAATAATTACTACATTGACTTACATCCACACAAAATGACTTTGGGTCCAGTATGTATTTGCAAAACTAGAAGATACTTCTACGGAACTGATTTTTAACATGATTTGTTTGCAGATTCCACTTGGGGTCATATTTTGCATCAAATGCAGTGACATTCATACATGTTTTTAGTGTGACTTAAGTATCCACATACTTTGGGGCCACACTACTTTATATTTGTCTTTGAATGAGAGTTTGAGTGTTATTTCTGTGCTGCATATGTTAACTGGTCTGCCACACACACACAGACCAGCTGGTTTGGGTTACACAAACAATACTCCAATATTGACAGTCACTGTAAATGAGTGATTTCCGATCTGTTGTCAATGTTTCTGCTGACACACACACACACACACACACACA
This sequence comes from Gila orcuttii, assembly GCA_026230005.1. Lineage (NCBI taxonomy): Eukaryota > Metazoa > Chordata > Actinopteri > Cypriniformes > Leuciscidae > Gila > Gila orcuttii. The sequence continues at coordinate 14,400,435 of JAPDVR010000006.1, forward strand.
CACACACACACACACACACACTCACACACACACACACACACACACACACACACACACACACACACACACACACACTCTCACTCACACACACACTCACACTCACACTCACACACACACACTCCACAGCAGACTTTTTCGGCCTGATTGCATGCCCTCACACATTGACATGCATTTGTTTCTTTCGCATACACGCATACACGGATAGATCCACCGGGACGGCTGGTGTTAGTGAAGGCACTACACGTTCCTCTGCTGTAGATCCTGGCAGGGACAGAGTCTCAGATCAGACCATTTCTAATCAAACCCACGAAAGTGTAGCTAATGCAATTTCACTAAGTCACTGGCTGGCTTGATTACATGGGGGCTAACATGAGTGGGAGTGCGTGTATGCGCAGTCACACATTTTTCACTCATCAAACTGACTTGCACAATACGTGCACTTTCTTGTAAGTCGCTTTGGTAAGAGAGTGCCTGCCAATAATAGAAATGTAAATTTGATGTAAAGGCGCATCCCAATCCTAGATTAGCGGCATCCACAGGGGCCTCCGGGCCAGTCTATAACACCTATCTTATACATTCGCATGATCTTATGCACAGCATAAGATCTCTTCAGCATAACAATAAACCACCAACAGATGTGGAGGGACATAATAATAAATTGGACCAGCTAACTCGTCATATTTATTCACATTTGTTTATTAGTTGAATGTTGAAATAACTTGTTAAACTGTTGTTTAAAAATGATATATTTAACACAGCAGATGTTGGCCTGTTGCTTTTCCAGTAAAGTCTGTCGTGCTGACAACATTTTAATGGACCTTCATTAATATGTGCTAGAAACTGAATAATGATTTGAGTCAAGCCAGGCTGGCGTGGGATGACATTTTCTCCTCTGTCTGTGCCATTAAATGTAACAGCACAATCTGGATGCATAACTCTTTGACCTGCTGGCTATCGCATCTTTCATTTATGTATTTTTAATTAGTGATCAACTGTTTGGGTTTTTTTAATGGCTCATACTGATATAGAGAGCAAAGTGGTAGATGATACAATTTAATGATAGCAAATGAAAGCCGCTCAAAATTGTACAAATTAAATGAGCAACTTTTTTACACAATATGAACTGAAATTCCATTAAAAATATTTAAAAGCAGAAACTAGTAAAGGTTAGCCATAGGGATTTTTTAAAAATGGTCTCAGTCTTTTATGTTTAGCAACAATTTTATATTTTTTTCATAAAACATTAATTCCAATCAATACGCTCACAGCAATATATAGAGACCTATATATGGACCTATATATGGAATCAAAAATGCAAAGGTCTGCACACTAAAAAAGTTTTATTCTTGACAGGAGATATTGAAAAACGTTTTGGCTCTTTGCCTTTGTCAGTGTATGATTTTTATTTGAAATAATATCTGAAAATGTACAGCTACATTGCACTTCATGAACATGTCTGGTGGAAAACTTTACAAATAATTTATTCATAATTTAAAACCGATTCTTTCTGATGCTGCAAGTCATTCCGTCACTTTTTTGACAAAACCTGTCACGATTTTCAGTTGTTGTTTACCTATTTCCTCCCTTAAATAGTATTTTTTTTATCATGCAACTCTTCTTTGCACCAGTTCTCTCTGTTTTTCTCTCCCCCTGTCGCTTGTTTAGGTCGGAGTCAGTGTGTGCGCTGTCAGCTGTGTTTTCTTGTTTTGAAGTTGTAATTGAATGTTAATTGTATTAGCATTAGAGAGATTGGATAGATAGAGAGAAAAAGAGAAACAGGAAGCTGAAGGAAGATGAGTTCCCTTTCCAGAGCAGCAACTTTGAAAAACTGCCAGAGCTCCAACCAGAAAGCTTTTAGAGAGAATAAAGAATCCTCTTGTCTTTTTTTAATGAGGAAAAAGTGGTAGAAATGAAATAATAGAGAGAGAGAGCTAGAGAGCTTTTCATCAGAACGTGCTCCGTGAAGAATGTCAGGAAGGTGGAAATGACAGGAACAGCAGCGGGAGGTTCGTGTGAATGCCGGACAGGTGCGCCGCAGGGTTTTTAGCGCAGGTAAAGGTGAACACGTTCTTCATTTAAAGCACGTCTTGCCTCTCAAAACAATGAACAAAGGATAACTCTGATAATTCCAGACTTGTGATTAAACCCGTACCAGTGGGTCTGAGATTACAACGTTGGACTCAAATCATGCAAGCGCACTCTTTTGCTTCACTTGTAATTCCATGGCAATCAAAACCCATCACACACGTGATATATGTGTGTCACAGAAATCTTCCAGCATTAGTTTGTGTTCCTGAACTCATTTCCCATCCCCTGGGCAAGAAATCGCCTGTAACAACTGACTGATAAAAGCAATTAAAGTGATTGTTCGACGAGGGGCTTGTGTGTGTGATGTGCACACGAGTGTCTCAGATGTTTTTTCCTGCATGGTGTTTGTCAGGATAGCGGTGCCCGGGCTTAGTGCTACGTAGTTACAGAAGTCTCTCCAGTGGCAAATCTCAAAGGGCTGTGAAATTTTAATGAATAACATTGTCACAGTGCGAGAGAGATGCCAGTGGCCTGCCGCGGTGGCACTTCTATTCATCGACCCATGAGGCCACGCACAAACCTTCTGTCCGCCCGGGAATGTTCTTATTGATGGCAGACTTGATTCTCTTGCTGTCAATTATATTGATTACTTGTGGATGAGTGGAGCTAATCAGGATTGGAACTCACTTCATTTTTTGGGCCCTGTCTCATCATGAGAGAGTTACACAGCCATGATTTTCTTATTAACCCTGTTAGCACAGGACTACGCACAGGCAAAGAGGAGCAAATGGGAGAAAGAGGAGGGGGAGACTTGTATTTCTCTCTCCGGCTTGTGGTAATTGCAATGATTTGATAAAATGTTTTGCCTCACTTTGCTTTGTTTTTTGCTTTTTGTTTCGCTTTTTGTTCTGTTTTTGCCTTTTGTTTTTTGGTTTTTGTTTTGATTCGTTTGGTTTTGATTCATTTTCTTTAGTTTTTTTCGTTTGCTTTTTTTGTTTTGATTCATTTCGTTTTGTTTTATTTTGTTTCACTTTGACATTTAGCTGTCCAATTTTTTTTTGTAACGACCACTAAGCTGTACACTATTGTCAATGGAAGCATTTTTTTTGTGTGCTATAAACACTTTTTCGATCATCGTGACATGCTTCACGTTTTCATTCAGCATTTTGTGCCATTAGTGCTGTTTTTTTTTGTTTTTTTTTTACTTTCACCGATTTTTCTCAAAACACCTGCATTCTTTTCTATTCTGTTGCGCTGAACACAAGAATGCATCCCATGTGAAGGGTCCCGTATCAATTGAGTTAGTTTTTGAAAAGTTCTTTTTGAGAAGTTTGTTTAATCTTTTCTTCCTGCTGCTTTCCGTCCAGGTGGAGCTGATGATAACCTGATTGAGGGAGGAGAGACTAAGTTCCTGTGTAAACCGGGAGCCAGAAACATCACGGTCATCTTTCAGCCATTGCTTAGGTAGGTCCTGTTCACAAATGTATGTGTCTACTGAACATGCTTTATAAAGCTGCATTTCAACAAGCTGTTTAAACTCTCTCCTGATTCATCCATCTATTTCGCCATTACTTGTGATTGTTTTTTCCCATTCCTTTCATATTTTTCATGGCCGGCGGCCATTACCGCGTCTTTACCGAGCCCCTGCCATTGATTTTGATTTGTTCTGACGGTATCAATTGGAGTGTTCCATTTAGAACCGCTCCGCATTCAATTTTCCTTTCAATCTCCTAATCTATTGGATCATCGGCCCAACCTACTAATGCCCTGTCATATTACCACTCTAATTCAGAGACATATCCCAAGCATGGTTGTCCTGCCCACAACGTGACTGGACTTCCCGATACTCCTCTTGCTCACAATTACTTTCGAGCCGTGGTGCATTGATTTTCTGTTTTTTTATTTATCTATTTCTTTTTCCCAGAGATGGTCAGTGTCACTCTCAGAAGGCTTGTTTTTATGTTCTGGATGTAACACCCCTTTCAGAAACTATTTTAAAAGACCCTTTGGCCTTAATGCACACTCTGTGGATGTACGGCTTTTGCCTTGCTATACCACAGAAGTATGGAAGCCTGATTCTAAAGGCAGATTTTCTGTTCAATTACTTTATTGTAGACATTTTAACCCATGTCAAGTCAAGCATATGTTTTATAATAGAACAAACCTTTAACCATATTAAGTATTAAGCTTAAGAATGAGAAACTACAACATGAGTAATATCTTAAATCATGTGGCTTGTTTAACTCTGTTCTTCACAGTTAGGGCCTGTTTACACCTGGTCACTTCATGCGTTTTCTCAGATTTGATAGCTATCCGATTGTGAAAAGACCAGGTGTAAATGCCCTCCGAAACGCTTTCGAGACGGATTTAAATCCGACCGCTCGCATCAGGAGATGGTCTGGGCCGCATTTCAGATGAAACTGGAGCAGTCGAAATGCATGCAAATTTTACTTCTCCCAAAATGTTAGAAAATAAACACGTGAGAGCGTGTTATAGGCTATATGACATATTATAGCCATATATTACGGCGCTACCACAACACTCATCGCCGCAGATGAATCTGTGTATCTCTTCAGCAAGCCAACATGCAAACTGCTGCAAATAAAACAAAGTAAGTCGCAGACGCTCAAAACACAATCATCTTCATTAAAAGTAGTGAGAATAAATGGTCTTACCAGTGCTGATGCTGTGCTCTCTCTTATTGCGGTCTTTAATCTTGAAATTACTGATGATAAATAAAATGCTGCTCATATCTGTTGCTTTCACTGACGTGAACTCCATTAAATTTGCATATAGCGTGGGAGTTGAAGATCGGATTTATATCTGTTTTGCGGAGACGCATTTATGTGGGCAAGTGTAAACGGAACCGTTTTAACAAATCAGATCAGTAAAAACTGGCTGTAAACAGGCCTTTAATGTCTTATTTGGCAGTTTTGTCGTAATGCGTCCTCATTTTGTGTCATTTCAGCTTAAATGCTTCTCATGTTCACATCACATTAGCAATCGCAACCTCAATAGTGATGAACTTGTGCTGAGTTTGCCAAACTTTTTGCCCATTTAGTCCATTACAAACTTGTCTTTCAGGATATAAAACATTAACCCTGTTGCTAGATGTCATTTGGGAAAAATACATCTTTTACCCTGCTGTGATTCTGGCTGTATATTTTACAGTACGCCCACTATGAAGTGAAGGCACCTGCTGCACACTGATATATTCTAGCCGTGTTCATTAATCTAAATGAGCTTCTATCAGTGTTCACGCGAGCAGGGCGACAGCAGCAGGGGATGGACAGAGGGAGTGTCTGACAGCTGTCCGTCTGAGATGAATGGCTGGCGGATCATCACTCCGACAGTATAGACAGCTCATCTGGTCCCTGCTGGGGTGACGGACCGAACAAATGAATGCATGAATAAACGAGTGACTGCACTCCACCTTTTGCCTGCCGCCACATAATGGCTGCTATCAGTCATAGTCCTCTGCGAGGAACCTGATGTGTGGCCACCCGACCTTGGCTGTGCTCGTCGAGCTTAATTCTTTGCTGTATTGATACACGTTCAGCCCTATGAGGAAAAAGATATCCTTGTAGCCGACTTTGCTTTTGGGAACATGGGTCTCATTTTTTTTTTTTACCGTAAATTGCACGACTTATCACTTATTGTCAAAATCATAGTTTTTATCTTTTGATGGAAATGTCCTTTTAAATTTAGTCATATTTAAAAATGTCATATTATCAGTCAACTGAAGTGACATGTTTTGGTTGACGGAAATAGCATTTTAGTTCACGATAATATGAAAAATAAGGAAAATTTGTGGCAGACTAATCTATACATTTTGAATACAATTTATAAACACACATTGATGATACATATTTTGTCTTATTGTTCCTAATTTTTCTGCAGTATTTAAGAACAAACTGTTTTAACTTTTTTTTATATATATTTTGAGAAATGTGTAAAAGTGTATTATAAGCATATTTTGCCCACCAACATTTTTTAATACGTTATAATAGGGAAGAAAAGACTATCACAACTTCCGTTTCGTGCCAACTTTAAAAACTTTTTTATACAGTTTGTTAAAAATTTTATAAATATTTATTATAATTGTATATTATAACAAATATGTTGCAATTTCTGTTACATTTTATCATCTTTTTCTCATCAGCGTTTTAAATGTTTAGTGATAATTTAATGCAATTTTTTGCATATTCGTTATCATTAACAATAATAAATAAAAAAATCCGTGCCGGCAGCAGATAGATAACCTGATTATCTATAAGTTGTCCAGAAAAATCATACACATATTTGCAATTTATATGTTGCTTCATTTTTTCAATAGACAAAAAAAATGGAATGGAATACATGGAAAAATGGAATACACCGCTTCAATGGAAAAAGATGTTTTTTTTTATCAACAGAATGCTTTAGTTACAGGGGACACTTGGACCATGCTAAACCTTGACCCCTTTATTCAACCCTACGCAGTGATCGAACAGCACCTGTGCGGACTGATGCAGGAGTTTGTTTTATCACTGACCGAGAAGAACCTAAACTTACGTCAAAATCAATGCAGGCTCTTAATGTTACTGCCAATCAATTCACCATGCAATTTGTGATCAATAGTCTCTGTGGAAGAGGCTGACGTTGAAGATCTCAAAGGTGTGGAGTTGATGCTTTTTTTTGATTGATGCTGGGCAGGAGCAGTCCGAGGGGGATCGATAATACCTTTGTGTAACTTCACACATCTCCAGACCCGCTCACTGTACGCTAATATATGGGTTCTGCTAGCACTGTACAGCACAAAGTGTGAAAACACTCTGCTGTGTATCAAATCTCCCAATAGATCAATACGGTTGCTCCATAAAGGTTGCTTGTGTACGTGTCTGCTTGTTTGTGTATACGATTCCGTTGCTTTCAACTACCTGAATCGGTCTGGAAGTACTTTCAGTGTTTTATGTTATAGCCTCACTCATTCATTTGTGTGTGTGTTTGGCTACGCATGCGAATTGGAGACATGTTCACAGGTAGGAGGTAATTTAGTTTGACTTGTGGGGCCTTGCACTGACATTTGAGTGGTATTTAAACCCTCCTGCCCTGACTGAAGTTGGCATTTTGAAAAGGGGGCAGTCTGCGGTTTGCCATAATCTCTCCCCTTGTATGTGTCCATGCTCAAAGGTGATTTAGGCCTGGCAGGGACCAGAGTCTTTGAGATCACACCCCTGCCAGAGAACAGATGTTAGAGCTGCCAGCGTCCCTCTGCTGGGGTGGGGACGGGGTATTGGGAGTTGGGTTAAAAGTGACATTTGGGAAGTTTAGAAAAACATTGATTGTCAGCTTGATGTGTGTTTGTGTGTCAACATGAATTGGCATTTGAAACCATACTTCCGTAATGTGACAAACAGAATATTCATATCTATTATTTAAATTAATTGTATTTTTATTATTAGTGCTGATAATAATTATAATAATAATAATACATGTTTCTTGAGCAGCAAATCAGCATATTAGAATGATTTCTGAAGGATCATGTGACACTGAAGACTTGAGTAATGACGCTTAAACAATTATTTTAAATTGTAATAATATTTCACAAAATTGCAGTTTTTACTGTATTTTTGATTAAATAAATGCAGCCTTGGTGGGCAGATGAGTCTTCTTTCAAAAATATTGTAATGTTTCCAAACTTTTGACAGTTACTTTGACAGTTGACTTCTGAGGAAACGTTTACCCCTAAACTATAAACCCATACACAAACTCAAACAGCACTTGTCAAGTGACAAAACACTATCACTGTATCTGTCTGTTCTCATATTTTGTATTCTTTTGCTATTTTCTGTCCTCCTCTGCCTTGTATAGGTCAGTTTTACAGTCTCTTCCATAAGTTTTACACTTAGATACAATTGTATGTAATTGTAAAACTCATCCCCCCCCCCCCCCTCTGTTGTAGCACTTTTTTTTTTAGTTTGACATCTTTTTTCCATCCCCTCTTTTTGATCTCTCTCTTGCTCTCTTTAACACAAGGTATCAATTTCATCAAAGGGATGGGAAAAAGCAATTCTGTAGATCACAGAGGATGCTATTTGAGAAGTGTCAAAACTTTTCGAGTTAGTGATGGCTGGGGCCAATTTCCTGGACAGTTCTGTAGGTTTTTCCCCCCCACTGGTGGCGTAGAGTTAAACACATTTTCTCTAATAGTGTGTCAGTTTGAGTGTTTTCAGTGTAGCAGCATTGTGTTTTGTATGTTTTACAATGGTCTTAAAATATACTCTCATGAACATTTTAAAAAAATATAAAAAATTCTACAAAGGGGCTTGTAGTCCTGGTAGCCTGGCCCCTCAAAAATAATAAGAGAGACTTGAAACAAGAAGTTTAGAAAGGTAGGTCACAGTCATGTGCTTGGAGAGCAACTTAACATCTCCCTTGATGTCCATTGTTTTATGTTGGGAGAAGATGTTAGTGGTAGTTCATTGTTAGTTGACAGTATAATCACATGACTGGTTCTTTTGTGCGTATAACCAAAATCCACTTTTATATGGTTCTTTCAGGTGTTTATACACTGCAAAAAAAAAAAAAAATTCCCCCTTGTTGTCAAGTAAAAATATGTAAATATTCTTAAAGCAAAATACATTTTCAAAACATAAATGAGGATAAAGGATTTTCATATAATATATATTTTCCATGGTATGTGCCTCGATGTAACCCAGATGGAGGCCAAACAGGTATCCATCCACTCCTCCATCCTATTCATCTACACTACCATCCATCCAGTCATGTCCGGGCATTATCTAGTCATATCTTGCCCTACACAAGATAGGAAGACCGCCATGATGATAGTAATTCTACTGTCAGGAAATTCTACACATATTAGGACCAAGTGACGGTAAAGGATCTCACTGATAGTTGTAGGATATCGTCCTCTAATATGATAAGCACACCCTTGAGGCTTCATCACTGTCATCTGATTGGCTCGTGATGACGGAAAGCTTTCCGCCTGTGAAACTGCAAAAGACATAACATGTTTTCACATTGTTAAACATCTTTTTAAAAGTCGCTATCACCTTCCAAAAGAGCATGTCAGTTGTGTGTAGGAGGCTAGCTTTCCGTGGACCATCTGCCAGACACTTCCTGAAGAAAAAGTCCAACTTTAGTGTTATATAAACAAACTGTGCAATAGCAAACTGCCATTAGCCAGAATGGCCTTGGATGTCTCTAAATGACTCAATATGTCAGTTGACAAAGTCAGTTATTCCATAAAAATGTGTTTACCTCTCAGTTTACTGGAGCATGAGGGAGTTCTGGTTCTTGTTGCTTTTTGGGATATGTGGACTGGTGTGAATTTGGTAATGGAGCTCATATCAGTGTTATTGCAGATCGTCTTAATCAGTCTTGTATTTAAGTAAATGCATCTAAACCTCAAAAGATAAGCAATGCATAAAATATTTCAAATTTTAAAGTAAATTAAATGATTAAATAAAATATTTATGTATTCATCTTTTTTTTATCCCATTGGCAATTTCATTTCTCGGTTTAAGCCTAAATATAACATAATTTAGAAAATTGTAACAAAACAAATGCTATCAATTGAGCTTAATTTTTTTGTTTTTAATTGAACCTTAAATATTCATTTAATTCTTTCAGGCCTATGTGTCACCGTGTGTCTGTATCAGACAAAAACAGTATCGTTTCACCACACGTAGCATGAATGGTCATGTCATAACTGATTTTTTTTGTTACTTCTCATTCAGGTGTAGATGCAAATGCTGTTTTTTATGCATCTAAAAGGACAAAAGACGCTGAACACTAGCATCAATTGCTATTATCAATGTGCTTTGATTGGAGAGGGATGGAGAGGGTTTGTTTAGCCTGCTTTTAGTGGCCCAGTTGGGGCTTTTTTCAAGCTGGAATAATCTTCTGTCAGTCGCTTTCGTTGTGCAACAAACATTTTTCACTCACAAAAATGTTTCTCTCTCTCTCTCTCTCTCTCTCTCTCTCTCTCTCTCTCTCTCTCTCTCTCTCTCTCTCTCTCTCTCTCTCGCTCTCTCTCTCTCTCTATCTGTCACTTTTTCTTCCCTCTGTGTTGACAGAGATTAGGGGTGAGCCATCGATCCACCGCTTGTATGTGCACCTTGCAGTGTCTCCAGCTGATTTGGTGTCCTCTCACAACGGAAAGGACAAACGTCGCTCGCACATTTACTTTAGACAGACCACCACAGTTAAAAGTTACAGAATAAGAGCAAAAATTCTTTTAGGGGTACTTCCCAGGTGTTTAGAAGCCTACTGAAATCCTTTCTTTATTAGTTGCGGGTTTCGCATCTTGCTTGGTCATATTGGGCTTTAAAGTTGACATGTAACTAAAATCCGGTAGACTCCATTTACTTATTCTAAAATAGTATTTTATTTTCCTAGTATTTTTTCAGTTTCCATTTAAAATACTGTATCTAAAAATCACTGAAACAGTACATTTGGAAAAGAAGCAACCTTGCTTATGATAAATAAGTAACCTTGTAAATTAAAGTTAACTAAATCAAGATTTTTTGAGTCCATATATACTACTTTAGTATTTGCAGTGTGATTATTATTATTGTGAACAATTCCTGCTAGTTATTTCGAAGAATAAAAGAAGTTTGCCCTCAAAATCTTTCATCAAAATATAATAACTTCCCCCACTTCTGAAATTGCTTTCCATTTCAGCTGATAACAGTTCTTTGTCAACCAAATGTTGTGTAGGGACCACTCTTCAAAATTCAATCAATTTCCAATAAATAAAGTCCCTCAATACTGTTTTTTTTTTTATTAAACATCCTTTTTCATCCTAGTTCACATTATGCTAGTAAATCGGTTCACTCTAAAAAATGCTGTATTGTTTCCCTTTCAACCCATGTTTGGGTCAAATATGGACATAAGTATATGCCTCTCATTTTGACTTTAGCACAATGTCCTTTTGTTCAAATCCAGCCTGAATTAGAATTCAGCACAAGTGTCTCAGCCGGCGTGTAGGTCTTAGAGTATCCTCAGCTGGGCCTTTCCTTTCTTTTTTCCCCCAAATCTTTTCTCATATATCCAGGGATTTTCTTGAATAAATAACCCCTCTCGTATGTGCACGAACACTATGAGGCGTAGCTGTGAATATTGCACTGCATTATACATCAAAGAGAAACAGAACAGCGAAGAGGAAGACAATGCATTTTTCGGTGGTAAAGGTTAGAAAACAGGCAGAGGGAGCAGCACAGCTATTTGTTTTGCTCGGCGCTGGCGAACATCCGCACTCTTTTTAAAGGAAGGGGGGGGGGGGGGGGATTGCTGCTTTGCTGTCTTTTCCTCCTCTTGTTTCCCTCGTCTATGGTATGGCTTTATCTTGCAGATGCCCTTTATCTCTCCCTCCTCTCTGCTGCGCTCCATGCATAAGTAAATACTAAAGAGCTGAATATCGAACAAAGGAGTCGCCGTTGAAAAGTGCCACTTCAGCAAGTTGCCTCTGCGTCTCACTAACTTTCGAATTTAATAAAGCCACACGTGTGCTTGAGATTGTGGTTGAGATTTGACAGACCAGTGGAGGTCTAAGCCTGGTCTTTTCTTAGCTAAGTTTATCTTTTTGAGTTGAAAGTCATTGTGTATTCCCATTGCTTAGATTTAATGATAGTAAAGCTGAGGTCATTCTGTCACACTCACCTAAAGGCACATTGGCAGCTTTATCTCTCAAATAACCAGTGCATTGTGGGAAACTGAGTGCTTTTTTTCTCGTTCATTTTTTTTTCTCACAGACTGATTGTGGTTTGTTTGTTGGTTGTCTCTTTCTTATTTTTATTTTTTTTTACTTCCAAAGTGACAAAGATTGGCTGTGTTCAGTATACTTCCATACTACTCTTTATGCAGTACATGTTTTGTATACAGTTCATATGTACACCACCTTTTTTTGAGAAATTAAAAATTTTATTCTGCAAATATGCATTAAATTGATCAAATGTGACCGTAAAGGCATTTATATTGTTACAAAATTTTGAACTATTGAACTTTATATTTATTAATGAATCACATTTCCAATAAAATATTAAGCAGCACAACTGTTTTCAACATAGATACCAATAAATAAATAATAATAATCTTGAGAACCAAATCAGCATATTTCCAAGGGTCATGTGACACTGAAGACTGCCATAATGTCTGCTGAAAATTCAGCTTTGCCATCATTGGAATAAATTACATTTTAAAATATATTAAAATAGAAATCAGTTATTTTAAATTATTTCCTACAATACAATGCACTCGACTTGACCTTTCATTTTCCATTAATGAACTGGATGATATCCTGATGGACATAATTTTGAATCTGATTGAAATCTGATTGAACGTGAAGGGTCAAGTGACAAAAAAGTTGCACAGTACACTTTGAATTTATGCATATTGCTTTATATACTGTTTTAAACTAGTATATACTGCATATATCCAGTCATCAGTGGCTAGTATTCCAGCAGAAGCAGCAGAGCACCTTTTACTGGTGTCCTGTCTATGAACACTTTCAACAAAAGTTTTATTTAGTTATTTTCCAACTTCAGTTGCAGTTACTAACAACACCCCAATTATCACGCTTTGGTATGCGAGCACTGACTCACTTCCAACGGGAAGGTGTGGATAGACAGTGAGAGAGCTGTTGTCAAGGTTAGTGTCTGGAGACCAAAGAGGAATGGATGAATGCCTGGAATAGAAATGTATGGACGGCCACATACACGCATAAAAGGGGATTCAAAAAGTCAGAGACCACTACTGACAGTGCTTGTTTTTTGTTAGTTATATTAATCCGAAAAATTTGAGTAAACTTTTTTGTTAAAGTTTTTTTTTCTGGGTTTTAGTTTTTTTTGTTTGGTTCTGTTCTATTCTGGGTTTGGTTTCGGTTTGGTTCAATTTTGTTTTTGCGTTTATTTATTTTCAAAATATATATTTTTAAAAAAGCTTTAAAAAAAACTCCATATTACCAATGCGCCCTCTTTTGGACTATTTATACACTCGCATACTTTTGTCTGCCTTTTGCTCTCAGAGTTGGGATGAAACCCCCAAATTCGTACCTCATCCGTCAACAGCCGGCCAGTTGTCATACACACACACACGTGCTCTTAGAAGAATAAGGACCACTGTCATGAAGATCTTAGGCAACTCATGAATTGTCCTATGTGTGTTATTAAAGATTAACGCAGCCCAGTGACTTCTCTAATGCAGTGATAGTCATCACTGCGGCCCGGAATAGCCTCGGCTAGCTCCACACACCCGGCCATGCATTAAACATGCCTCTCCTTTCTCTCTGTCTCTATCAGGCCAGGCACTCTGACCAAAGCGTATCATATAAGCACAGTGTGCGCATACCACTACCGTTACTAATGACCTTTGACCCCAGCGGGATGGGGCTATCCCTCCTGTTGTCAAACGAAACTACAGTCAGTGCGCCGCTGGACAGCTCCCCATTAATAACGGCGCTCAGTGTTGTGGTCACTCACACACAATGACTTCTCACTATAATAACGAAACCGGCTTCTCGCACCTCTGTGCATTTGATTTTAACCTCCAGTGGTTGGATTATACCCCCAGCCAGGAACTTTATGAATTATAGAGGATAGCTTGGAGTGGATTTGCAAAATCTATGGCAGGGTCTTTTTTTTTTTTCTCTGTGGTGCTATCTAGTGACCTTTGACATTGCTGTGGTTTGGCAAAGGGGACCCGTAGAGGGGAACCAGTTCTCGCGGGATTATGGAATCCTTTTCATTATTTTTGTTTTTAATAATTTTCCTACACATTTGCTGACCTTTTTGTTGTTGTGCCTTTTGTGCCACAACTGTTATCGTTTCTACCTTGTTTTGATTATAAAGATCTTTGTATTTGATATCAATTTAGAGGTATGTTTTGGCACAGATGTATTTGTATGCTTCAGGCAAACATGCTCTCTTCTTTAATAAACAGTCCAGTTAGGTTTCGCTAAATTAATAGCGTCATGAGTGGTTTCGGGCCATTTTGGATTGATTTTTTTTTTTTTTTTTTTTTTTTGCAGCTATTTTATAGGCTTTATCTAATTTCTGGAACTTGCATCTTAGCCAGGGAGTCTAAATTTGGGTTGTTTGGGTATGTAATGTAAACTAAACTATATTATAATGTAATATATTTTTCATTTTATTATTATATACATTTTCAAAAGTATACTGTTGCTCACCCAAAAAAGCTTTAACCCAAGAATGTTTTTGTCTATATAATGTCTATATAACGTAAATTTTCTTTCTTCTTTTTTGTGTTCCACTGAAGAAAGTCACACAGGAACATCTTAATTTAAATCTGAGTGAACTATCCCTTTAATGTTTGGTTATAAAATTTCACAGTACCTGTGAAAACCAGCACACCAAAAAGGCAATCTTCACTACATGTTTGAGGCCATATATAAATGCATTATCATAAGCATAGTCATTAGCATAGTGCTTTTGAGGCCGTCTAAAGAGCTTTACAGGAAATGATGATTCACTGACTTGTTTGTGTGCATGTGTGCTCCGGGTTTTCGAGGTCAGATGAATGTGGCTGTCTAGATAGCCGAATGGTCTGTACCTTTCATCTTAACACCTCAATAAGTGTTCATATGTGTGTGCGCATGTTTGTGTGCCTCTTTGTATTTCACCTCCCAGAGCGGAGGGCAGGTGCCACTCTCTGTTAGCGCTGAGCCACAGAGCTCTGGCAGCTACATCACAGCAGCCTTTGATTCGCCAGCCTTTCCAGGTCGACGAGCTGATGCCTGATAATAATGTTGTTTGATTGCTGAAGTGAAGAAGTAATTGATTGATCCTTTGGCGTGTCTGGGGTCAGGCTTCAGAAGAAAGACGGTCTCTTGTGTTGATTCTGGGGACAGATTCCTCTTTCAATCCACAGGAAGATGAGCAACGGAGGAAGAGAAGATGAAAAAAGAAGAGAGGAGAGTGGCCATTTCAGAGAGTTTCCTAAAAAAGGAATAAGCTCGTCTAAACGGAGGCCATCTTGTATTAGAGCAGGAGTCTTTTTGTCAGGCTGAGAACTCTTTTGTGGATAAAGAGATGGAGCAGGGACCCCATGTTACATATCAGAAGGAACTGTTCACCCAAAAATAGAAATACTGTCATAATTTACTCACCCTCATGCCGTTCCAAACCTGCATGATCTTTCTTTCTCCTGGAAACACAAGGAAGATATTATGCAATTTTTGTCCATATAATAAAAATCAATGGGGTCCAAAACAATAACCAATTAACTTTTGTTTTTATGGCCATAAACTCTGAGACAATTTTAGCCTGGCCTATTATAACGTGTTATGTATCATATTAATGTATTTAGATTCTTTTTTTAAGATGTTTACATTGCAGCAGCATTTGTAATAATAATTATTAATGTGCTGATCATAGACTTGTACATTAAATTTAAATTGTATGTAATAATTTTGAATGTGGTAGCAACAAAGAAACATTTAGCTTTTTAACTTTTTATGTATTTTTGAGTTTGAGATCTAATAATAAATGGTGGGCCCCTGCGGTACTCTCTAAGAATCATGTATTTGAGATATATACTGTACATAGAGAGAGAGAGATGCACAGCGTTTAATGGCTAATAAACTTTAATTGGATTATTGGATTGAACAATCTATCTTTCTGCATTAATTAAGCTGTGGGTCAAACACTCTTCACTCCTTCTATAATCCACAAAGTGCTTTAGGGAAACTGCCCATTTAAAGGATACAAATTAGAGTTAAATGCAAATCAAAGCATATAATTGACAATTACTGATGATGACCTGTGCCTGTGTTTCTGGCCTGATCGTCAGACAGTAACCATATGCTTCCCGAGTGACCGACATGGGCACACGTCCTGTGCATGAAGAAGATGCCATATATATCAAAGTGAACACTGTTATATTATTAACAGGTAAAACATTGCACTGAATACAGGGGCTTAACGTTTTAACATGAATGCTGCTTGAGTTTATAGAGCGTTTCTTGTGCACATGTTTCCAAAGCTTATAATTCTTGTTCAAGCAATGGACTGAATGTGCAGAGCTATGTTTTTTAAACTGGAGATTGAGGTGTTTCTAATGATGAATCACAGTTCCTGGCTCAGGCGGTGTGCCTGCCATGCTGAGCAGGTAATAACCCCCGATTAGGCTCTTTATATGAGAGAATGAATGCCGAATACCAGGCCCAGCTCTCTGGAGGAGAAAGACACGAGGAGAAGAGGAGAGCAAATTAGAGAAGCTGAAAATAGGAATGGAGGTTGAAGACGGTTCACTAAGCTCTCATGCTGGTTAGATCCCTGCCAATGTTTACCTGTAAAAATATGCCCCATCATTGAATTGCTTGAATCTTCTTAGAAAAGTCAAAACATTTTAATTTTAAGGAATAGAGTCCAAAGTGTTTGTAATGTATAAGACAATCAAAGCTTTTTGTTTTGTTTGTTTTATGTTTTTTTGTTTTATGTTTTGTTTTCTGTTGTGTTGTGTTGTTATTATGATTAATTTTTCCATTAATGATTCTTTTTGCATTTACAGTGTTTGGAATTCATAAAACTTTTTATGTTTTATTTTGTTTTATGTTTGTGTGTGTGTGTGTTGTTTCCAATGCCTTAACATTTCTGTTAAAGAGTTTTTAAGTTTTAAAGAAAATATTTGTTTTCACTACCCTCAGAAGCATTTTTTCCTTTAATAACAAATCAGTTGTATATTGATACTGGTATATTAATGATATGATACTAGTTAATTTAATTAAATAATGAAGATATACAGTATATATATAT
Source organism: Gila orcuttii (assembly GCA_026230005.1). Classification (NCBI taxonomy): domain Eukaryota; kingdom Metazoa; phylum Chordata; class Actinopteri; order Cypriniformes; family Leuciscidae; genus Gila; species Gila orcuttii. Next base: position 14,417,240 of record JAPDVR010000006.1, read on the forward strand.
ATATATATACAGTATATATATATATATATATATATATATATATATATATATATATATAATTCTGGGGATTTTTCAATTACCTATCCTAGTGGTTTTTGATTCGTTCATGTTTCTAATGGTAACACTTCCATCTCCTTTATAATTGGTGCTTATTCATGAGTATGTAGACGTTGGTGTCATAATGTTGCATTAGTGGAATCTGTTGTAGCTTTGGGCAAGCTGGCTGGAGAATCCCTTGTGATGCCACAGGATTTGAATTTGATTTAAACCATGATTTAATGCAGTTACTCCAGGCTACTCTCTCTCTCTCTCATATTGAAATGAATTCTCTGCTGCGTAGCCCTGGTTGCTCTGTGCAGGCTGTGTGAAGCTCTGGCTGGCAGCCTGATTGTGTTGGGGCACTGATACGGCTCACCTTGGCATCCCTCATTATCGTGGGTGGCTCTGTGTCCTCTCTGATGCCATTAATGGTACTTCTGGTAAGCGTTAGTTAAGGTTGTGCTGCTAATTTTCGTGCTAAAATATGCCAAAGAGGACAATTAAGGTGCAAGGCGGCATTTATTGCCGAACTGTGATTGCTTGTAAGTTGCTATCATCGTTTTTTTTTTTTTTTTTTTTTTTTTCAGTTAATGGCTTTACAGGGCATACGTGACTTGTGCTGCCCTGGCTGGCTAAGCACATCTCTTTCTCTATCCCTATCATCTCAACCTCACTATTAGCAGAAACTACTGTTGGATAATAATTTCTCAAACTTTTTTTTTTTTTTTTTTTTTTTGCATAAAGAAAATAAAACCTGTTTTTAGGACTTTTGCAGCACTATTTTAATGACAATTAAGCATATTTCGGACTCAAATTCTTTAAGCATTTTATTTTTCAGGATTTTTTCTCCAATTATATTTCACATTAGATTCTAATTACTGCAATACAGGATGCCTTGTACCAGTAAACTGTTTCTTTTATAATTGAAATCAGCGTAAATCATAAAACAAATGCTGCTAAAACTATGGTGCACAATGAGAATGGAGTTTATTTTGGCATTACACTAATGCGAACTGGTTGGGACAATGTGCTTTATTGTCATGAAAATAATGCCACAATGCAGTGAACCTCAAATGTCTTAAAATATGCCTTATGTAGGCAAATTGTAATTCATTTTACAGTTTTATTTAAGAATGAAATGTGAACCAGGCTTGTTCTTGACAGGTTGTGTGATTCACCCAAAAACAGACACTGTAATGTGCATATGGAAGTTTAGTTTAGTGTACAGTGAACAGAAGTTTATTTTAATTTTATTTTTAAAGTGAACAGAAGTTTAGTTTAGAATGCTCATAGAATTTAGTTGAGTTTTTAGTTTAGTACACAGTGCACATTGAAGTTTAGTTTTTAGTTTACATTTACATTTAGTCATTTAGCAGACGCTTTTATCCAAAGCGACTTACATCTGAGGACTAAAGCAAGCGAGTCATCGTGAAGAGGGAAGAACAACGCAAGAAGTGCTCAAAATACAAAGTTCAGGCATTGCTCAGAGTAGCAAAAGCCAGACAAGGGAAGATTTAAAAGGTTTAAAGGAGATTTTTTTATTTTTTTTTTATGTTAAGTACTCACGGAAGAGATGAGTTTTCAGTTGTCTTTTGAATACAACTGAAAGTTTAGTTTGCTGCACACATAAGAGTTTGGTTTTCCAAAAAGTGTTCTTTGAGCAGAATGGAGAATTTTATTGAATAAAGAAAGCATGCTACTTTTTGCTGTAAAACTCCTGTGTTTTACAGCACATAAAGTATGGATTCAGTTCTTTGTTAAATAGATCAGGTTGTCTACTGCCAGTGTTCACAGCGAAAATGTTCTCCCCCACCCTGGATTGTGTTGTAATACACCCAAATAAAGACATGAAGAAAATGAGAGAATGTTCAAGGAAAGCGAGAAGATGGGAAGGAAATCTAACAGTCAGAGGAGACTATGAGGGGAAAAAAACTCCATTACGTGTGATGTTACTGTTTCACTCACGGCAGCCGAATTGGATGAAATGATATTAGTTGTGTTGTAATGTGATTTCTGCGATGTGTGAATATGAGATTCTAATGGATTTGAGGACATTACAGCAGTCTTTATCTCTAGTATTTATTCCTGCTGGTTGCAAATGTAATTTACTAAGTATGAGGCATCAGTGGGGTTCTGCTTTATGCTCGGTAGGAGAGAGAGAGAGAGAGAGAGAGAGAGGAGGAAGACTGGGGCGATTCTTCAGGGGGGAAATGCCATAACAGATGGTTATTGAGAGAGCTGGGGACATATCAGATGCTGGAGAACTTACTTTGGTCTTGAGTGGAAAGAATAAGAGTGTGTGTGAGACTTGAAATGGAGTCTTTTCTTTGATGAAGAGCCATCAAAAGTCTCTGTTTTATAGGCCACATGGATCCCAGGTGCTGGGAGTCTGGGCAGCTAGATTTTTCCAATCAAACCAGGCAGACGACTGACAAGATCAACATTGTTCTCTTTCTTTCTTTCTTTCTTTCAGTTTTTCTCCCTCTCACTCGCGCTCCCTTTTCACAGTGTTGTGGCAGAATATCTGCCATATTTGACTTTCGTTTTCATTTAGCGATGAATTGAGATTCATCAGATGAGCTCCTTTCATTTTCTTGCTCTTTTGGAAATAGATCGTATGTGAAGCCAATTTTAAAGAACGAGAAGACTCTCATTACAGAGAGTCACCCTACCCATAATGCCTTGCACTTACAGAGTTCCCACACAAAACTCATTTTTTTTACTCAAATCAAAGATCAAAATGAAACATAATAAAGAACAGAGAAGCATGTTGCAGTGTGCCCAGTTGATTTCAGTTAGTTACATCCAAGCGTTTGTCGTCATCCATCATGTTGCAAACAAATTATACTAAAATTTAACTCTGATGAGAGAATCTATTCTTAACATATTCCTGCACTTTTCAAAATGTTTCAATTATGATTCTTAGTGTCAAAAATGTATGTCAGTAGCAGAAGAAATGCAAAGTTTTAAATGCAAGAAGCTTTTCTTGCAACATAAAATTGGCAACATCAAATTGGCATTCACAAGCAATATGTCTGTAATTTTATGTAGTTTAGAGTGAAATAGGATATTCAGCATGAAACATATTTAGACAAGACTTGATTTTATCATCCACAGTCATCCAAAAACTGAAGTCTTTTCTGAGGCTGAGCAAGTAAGATAATGAAGACTTATTTTACTATTGTTATTATTTTATTAATTTTAATAAATGTATTTATTTGTACTAAAATGGACAAACGAATTGTGCATAATATGGAAAGTATATAAAGAAATTACTTGGAGAAATATATGCTTTGACTTAAAGACTTATTTTGAGTATTATTCCAATATTACAAGTTTTAATTTTTTTCTATATCCATCATTTTGTGCAAATTTTCATTGTTAGTTCTCTCTCTCTCTCTCTCTCTCTCTCTCTCTCTCTATATATATATATATATATATATATATATATATATATATATATATATATATATATGTGTGTGTGTGTCCGCGCTAAATATTGTAATATAAACTGTTACTTTTACTGTATTTTTTTTCAGCAGATATTTTTATTTATAATTAATAATGCTGACAGATCGTGACCTAGTCAAGTATGATTTACACTAAAGTCATCTTCTTTGCCAGAGTTTTTTGGTTTGTCTCATTTATGATCTTTAAAAGCACAATGCAAACTCTGATTGATATTTTATTTTATTTTTTATATATTTTTTAGCTTTGCTTGTTTACCACCTGCTGCTTGCCATAATATTTATATAGCATTCTCCACCAAACTCACTTCATCACTCACATAGACACTAATCACAGCGAAAGTACTGGAACACACCATTGCTTTTTCCTTCCATTCACGCACAAATTTCACTTCCTCTTGTTCCCAGTAGCCACAACTCCTGGTAGCCTGTGTTTCTCATTGATCTGGATGAGAACGGAGGAGAGCGCCGACAATCACACCGTGTCACCCTCGGCAAAACTAACCAACTTGTTCAAATCTCGCTCAAGGTTATTCCCTCATTCCAGAATCGCTCCGCATGTGCTCTCCATGGCCTTCGAAGATAGACAGCTTTGCATTCCAGCGGGAGGGTCACCTGACCTCATCCACTTCCACCACATGCTCTACAGCCGCCTGCGTACCTGTGAACGTCTGCACCCCTTATACCTGCGAAAGCCAGACACGCCACTTATTTGCACGCTAATGTGAATCATATATATGACAGCTCGAAGCAGAGGTGATCTCGCCGGTCACAATTGAATCTCACCCAGCGAAATATGAACCTTATTATTTTGCCTCAAGCAACAGCACATTCGATGATTGACTCGCCTCTTTCCTATGGAAAAAACGCCACTGAATGTGATTTTAATAGTTCGCTTTTTGAGCGGCTTCTTTTGAATTTAATCAAATCTTGTAGCTGCCCTCTGCCCCCCATGTGACCAAACAACACGGTATTTGTTTCAGAGCACTTTGATTCCCTCCCCCTGTTCTGGCCCTCTTATTTCATTGTTTTCTTTTCACATCCAATCAACCACCGGTACACCTCAAACCATTTCAATACACCACTCGTGCAGATATACGGCAGCAAATGCCTGCCGGGGGAATAACGCTTCCGCTTGGAAGAGAGGGAATTTGTTAAAAAGTGAGTTGTGGAGTGCGAAACGAAAGCGAGGGTGGTAAATATGATTTAGTGTTTTATTCCAATTTTGCAAATGGCTTCGTGAGCGCTATAAGACCAATAGTGACTCGTAGATTGGTTTCCGTTTTAAGTGCACCTGTGGGTGATGGAAGGAAAGGAAAGCATCCCATATTCCTATCAGAATGATCCCTGCGCTCAGTTCTCACAGCTATGGAGCGACGCTGTAATGCACTACAGTGTTGCCCAGCTTTAAGAGTCCATTGTATGATCTGATCACTATAATGATCTATTGCAGGGGTCGCTGGAAGATAACAGCTACCCTTACATGCTTTAAAGCCCCTTATCTGGCTCTGCTCTGCAATACATCCTCTGGTCGGGTGTGAGAAAGCACTTATTTTTAGTCTTGGTGTCTGCTGCAATGCAGTGTAGGGTCTTGGAGGGTGTTAAGTGTAGTTATGTACTGTAGTTTCTCTCTCTCTGTCACTGAAAGGAAAGGACAGTTGCGTTTAGTGTCTGTGGGCCTATAGCAGTTTACTCTATCCTACGTTCACACTGTCAGTTTTTGGGATTGACAACCACATATACTTACAGGTGTGAATCTCGAAATATCCCGTTCACGAACTAACTTAAAGTAGCGTCTGGAATACTGTTGTCTGTACGTAGAACAGAAAACTGACGGAAGCAGCTCCGTTCCTGTGTCCTTCAGATGATACACAGCTCCGTTGCTGTAAAGCCGGGAACACACTTATCGAATGTAAAAATGCCGATTATGAATGTAATTTGATACTTACGACTGATCATGCCAAAACGTGCCGAGTAAGAGACAGTTGCATTCAGTCGGTGTTAGTGTTGATCTGTAAGTGTTGTTAGGGCTGTTAGTGTTGCTAGGGCTGTTAGTGTGTTTGCATCAGACTCCTTCAGTTCATCATTTATTGTTTATATCAAAAAGATTTACAAAATTGTCTCTCAAATTGCTGTGACTTCACAGTTCACAGTTAACTCCCTCATTTTTGGTTATGTCTGATTTGAAATGAACCGGGAACCTTAACTTATAATTAAAGACAAAAGAGGTTTGTTGCAATAAATGGTATTTAAAAGAAGCATTGTAATGTTTTACTAAAATATTATTGGTCAGTGTTTAGCATGGTGAGGTCCATTTGCAATTTTGAATCAAGTGGATCCATGAAAGGAATAGTTTAACTAAAAATCATGTTGTTTCAATCCTGAATGCCTTTCTTTTTTTTCTCCGTAAAAGACAGATGGAGACCTTTTGACTGTAGCTGTAACCCGCTGTACTGTAGCTTGGTTATGAATGTGCACATAAACATACTTATTGCTGTAGTTGCCTGTAATGTGTGAATGATGACGGATGTTAGTAAAGGGCATTATTTGGGCCGTAAAGCAGTGCTAACGTCCTCCTGACGAAAATCCTATGTTTGTACACCAACACCAGACGAGGTGTTACTGAGCACACTCTTTCTAAAAGTTCAGCCGATGCTCCACGGAGAGCATTTCTTGGGTTCACATGTTGGTTTGGTCTCTTCTCTCACCTGAAGGATCAGCCTTCACTGTTTTCCACGGCCGACCCATAAATCATAAAGCTGGCCCTGGGCCGCGCTCTTTGGCGAAGCCTCTGTTATTTAATTAAGTCCTGCTCCTTCACAGAGCCCCGAGGAGCTGGAACACGGGAACGCTTACCAGGTTCTTTCAGTAGGAGACGCTGAGCTCTAATTGAAGGAGCTCTAAAGTGCTTGGAGTCTGGTTCGCAACTGAGATGCGATGATGACCTGCTCGCGCTATTGCCTTCATAAAACTCCTGAACCCCCTCTTGCACTGTTTAGTGAGCATTCGCAGCCTCTATTAAGAGGGAAGTTGAAACGGGCCCTAGCGATTCAGCCATTTTGTGGCCTGAAAGGGAGCTTGATTAGACCAGATCCCGAGGGGGGTTGAATTGTTAAGCCGGTAGTGTGTCAATCAACACTTCTCGCCCTTTTAACCGCACAATCACTTGCCTACCCTCCCTTTTTCTGGCTCGTGCTCTCACACACGCTGTTATCGCCTTGTGCGTGATGCCGCTCGCCCATGCAGGCTCCCATTAAAGGCAATAATGCAGGCCACTCCCAACTCCTGCTCTAATGGCTCAATTTGCAGAGTTTCCTCCCTCGCTCACACCATAACAGCCTGAAAACAAATGCTTTCAGAGGAAAAAAGACTGACAGGTTATTATCCAGTCCAGATGTGTGGTGAGCTGCTTGGGGAGGCAGTGATGTGCGTTTGTAAAGGCCACATTAAGCATTCAGAGGTGGAATAATGTAGTGCGTTTTTTCTGATTGTCAACATCTACAGTTGGCAAACAGAATGTTTAAGCAAATAACACAAACGATGATGGATTTTCATATTTTTTATTGAAAGCACCTACATGTTCAAAAATGCAAGGTGGAAAAAGTATGTGAACTCTTGAATTTAAAGTGACATTTCATGACCCTTCTCAATAGATAATGCTTTTAGAGTATTAGACTATTAGAGAGCTACAAATGGCCATTTTTCTGTTCAATAAAATACCTTACTTAGCTGTTGAGTAATTAAAACGGCACCTCCTTTTACAGCATTTCAAATCCCTCAGTTCTCGGCATCTCCAAAAAGTTAAGCCCATGTTGATTCTCGTTTTATTACATGGTCTGTCACGTTCTGTTTTTGCCAGCAGGAGCTCCTCTGTTAGGTGTTTTTTTTTCAACAGGTGATTCCCTGGAGGTTTGTGATTTAGCGTCCTCCATGTCAAACTTTCTCGCTCGTTCTGACAACTAACCTATCCACACCATACACGCATTAGAGGTCCACTCCCGCCTGCTCCTGCTTAAAAATTACTCTGTGTTCACTTGCTATCAGCATAGAATGATTTTTTTCCTGACCCGACTGATCCTGCTGTATCCCACTAATTTCCCCTAAAGAAAGAGAGAGCAATACATTAATTTTATTTGTTATTTTTGTCTTATCATGACACTGTCAACACAGTAAAATGTGATTCATTATTTACAAAAAAAAAAAAAAAGTTACATTTCGTACAGTACCTTTAAGCGGTATTCTTGAGATTTCTGATCCAAACTGCTCTCTTGAGGTCAAAGCGTTATACTTTTCCCTCCAACAGAAAAAGGGCGCAGAGGATGAGAAACTAGGCGAAGACTGTGGGAGGGAAAGATGTTGAAAAGGGGGGAGGGGGGGTGGATACAGACAAAATTATGAGAAAGAGAAGGATGAAGAAAAGTGAACTTCTTTGAGAATCTGCCAATGTATGGGGTTCGCTCTCTGATTTCCGCCTCCATGTGTTTTAATTAGCGTGCCAGTCCTTTGCTTTCCAATAAGGCATTTCTGTCCTACACATATTGCGCTACCTTAAGTGAGAGAGTGTGTGTGTGCATGTGTGTAAGATCTGCAGCAGACAGCAGGAGGTCTCAGAGCTAGTGGGTGTATGTGTGGGTTGGCCATATTCATTTACCTCACCGCTGTCTTTGTAGGAACGCAAAGAAAGCTAAATACATCGCACGGCGAAGTCGGTTTCAATAGTAACCCAGTAAATGCAATCTTAATGCTTTTTAAAAACACTTTCCCTTCATTAAGGAGGCTGGAGAACTGACTGCTGTATGTACAATACTGTATGTACAGAGAGAACTGACATACTGCCATCTAGTGGTGTATTTTGGGTATTTTAGTGATTTGCTCTTCATGCTCATTTAAAATAGATTTAACCATGTGAGACCTATAGATTTAACACTCTTTTTTTACTAATACATTATTGGCTTTTTAATTGAATGAGGCATCAGCTATTAAAAACCTGCTTTTGAAGTGATATTATATTGAAATAAAACAAATTAATTATGGTCTATAAATTCCATAAAATCATCCCACACAGCAATATTTTTTACGATCATTGAAAGGTGACTTTTCATTGTGGTTGCGGTGAATATCCTCTGCTTGTTATATTATGACAAGGTTAAAAATTCCGATAAAATATAGAAGGTAGTCTTTATTGTTCATGTGGCTCTTGTTTAGGTTTACAAATTTTGCTGAAATGAAAATGCATATGATCATAAAAACATGCTCAAGGCAGGGCAGTTATGAAATGAAAATATTAGGATTCTCATTTAATTAAAATGTTTTATTGAATAAATTACTTATGCTGGTTAATTAACATATTTGCTAAAAATATTTATAAAAAATATATAAAATATTTACATATTTGCTAAAAACAACAAAGTATGATCATTCTAAAAGTTGCTTAATTCAATATATATATATATATATATATAATATAAAAAGAAAGTCCTCCTAGCATTTAAAACAACAACAACAACAAAAAAAAAACAGTCACGGACTATATATATATATATATATATATATATATATATATATATATATATATATATATTATATAGTCCGTGACTGTTTTTTTTTTTGTTGTTGTTGTTGTTTTAAATGCTAGGAGGACTTTCTTTTTCAAGTTCAACTATTTTTCAACCAAATGCATTTTGTTAAGGTTTTTTTTTTTTTTTTTTTTTTGCACTCCAACTAGCTCCAAATTAATTTTGGCCTTCTTTGCGTTTAAGGGTTACTTAGTAGCATAATATACACTACCATTCCTAAGTTTGGGGTCAGTAAGATTTTTTTCAAGTTTTATTTTAAATTAATACTTTTTTTTTTTTTTTTTTAGTATAGAAGCATTTAATTGATCAAAAGTGGCAGTAAATAAATGTATAATGTTACAAAAGATTTCTTTCCAATAAATGCTGTTCTTTTGAACTTTCTATTCATCAAAGATTTATAATGATATAATGGTTTCGACAAAAATATTAAGCAGCACAACTGTTTTTCAATAGTGATGATAATAAGAAGAAATGTTTCCTGAGCACCAAATCATCATATTAGAATGATTTCAGAAGGATCATGTGACACTAAAGACTGGACTAATGACTGAGAATTCAGCTTTGCATTACAGGAATAAATAAAAAAAATTAATATATTAAACTAAAAACCGTTATTTTAAATTAGAAGGATGGATGCTAAGTTAAAGTAAATCAAACTTTAAGTGCTGTTTCCTGAAGGAATGCCAAAGCCTAAAATCTGTTTAGACTTTTATGTTTAGATATAAAATGTATAAGAAAAGTTTGTAAAGCGGTGACACCTGGTGAGTCTAACGGCTTGTACGTGTTTTGGAGTGTCAGCACTCTGTTTATATCCTCAGCGTTCTCTCTCTGATCGCATAAAGCTCTCTGTCAGTCTTCAGAAGTGAATATTACACCAGACTGCAGCATGTCCGTTACACAAGCCAACCTGCCCAGCTGCAGTGACAGACAGCAAACCTCAGGGCACTTTACTCTTATTAAAAATGACTCCGCTACACTATCCTTCATGGCCTCCCTCACCCTTCTGTTCAGGAGTCTTCAATAATACACAAATACATATTTATACTACAAGGATGGTTTAATTACTGAGCTTGTAATTGGTTAGGAGGGGAGAAGTACAGGAAGTGGTTGACGTACCTTCTTTCGCGTGCGCACGTGTGTGTGTGTGTGTGTGTGTGTGTGTATTCACAGGCAGGGCGCTTTTCACACAATAATCCAGTGAAGGCCTTGGGCACAGACATCTGCTTTCTAATGACAGTTAATTAGATGCTGTTGAGCGCAATCAGAGGCAGTCGGCGCTAATAAACTGGGACTCAGCGTGTGTGCAGTGTTTCTGTCTGTGTATGTCTGTGAGAGAGTCTACAAGACCACGGCTTTGATTTAGAAGAGTCACTTTCTGAGTCAGTGGTGCTTTAAACTTCAGCCAGAGAATTCAAGCTAACGCACTGCAGTAAAAAGACTACTGAAGAACTTATGTGGAAATTATGGGTGGTTGTTAGGTTTCAGCTATGCGATTGCAAAATTATTTTTTTTTTTTACAATGATATGCAGTTGCTAGGGTGTTCTGGGTGGTTATTGCTTACAAAAGGGTCTCAAATATGCATTTCTACTGTAAGATTAATGCTTAGGGTTAGAGTTTATTCATATCTCTAATCCTGTGTGAGCAATAGAAGTAATCAATCTTGTGGCCACACACAGGCTAAAACCTCTGTTTATTCACAGTAGAGTTATAATCATTATTCCTAGTCTTCCGGACCCTCATCAAATGTTCATTGTGTTTCATTTCTGTTATCCTCTGGATGGATTGCGATCATCCGTCAAGGAACAGTTATGTCCAGATCACACGGCAGTAATTGTATTTCAGTGAAGAACGTAAAGGACCTCAGCTTTGATTACATGCCATAATCCCCTTATTAGCTGTGAGTTATGCTTATAGACATCTCATTCTGTATGGTGACTGTTCCTGCTCTGATCCCACATCAGTTTCATCCGCACGACGCTGACTCGTAAACACGTAAACAATGCTGTTATAAAAGTCTTTCTTTCTTTTTTCTTTCTTATTATATTATTATGTTTGACTTATTTCATAACTATCCATTCTGCACAAGTAGCATGCGTTTACATTAAAAAAAATTATACAAATGATTGATAATTCTCATGTCACACTGTGACATCTTGTCAGATGGTTTTACTCTATTTTAACACACCCAAAGCTCAAGTCGAATTCAGAAATCCCTCATAGATAATCAGAACTCTGTGTGACTCTCCATTGGAAATTAATGACTTCTCTGGTCTATAGATGGTCTATCGTCTGCCAGTTATCGCAGTGAAAAGGTGGCTTAGGTGTTCAAAATTCAACAGATTGAATGTTTACCACTAATGCACATGTTTAAGACAGTGTGTGATGAGCATGTGGCGTTTATACATGAGTTCCTCTGTCTGCTGTGCTGCTGTCATACAGAAAAATGTGGCTATTTTCAGCAGGGCGTCTGGTGAGCCCATGTGACCGTGAGACTGATTGATCCACAGCACTGTGTTTTTCCCTCTTTGCTCTCTTTTTTTCACCCTGATTATCCACATTCTCTTTCTCCATCCTCCAAAGAAGTCTTCTTCATCTTGTTTTCAAACATCTCTCAGCCCATTCAAGTCTGGTTACAAACCCACATGCTGTTTACACTATATGTGATTGCAGAGAGAAGTGCCATCTTCTCCACATCTGCCTAATGCAGCGTAGCACAGATCAAACGCAAAAGAAGAGTGTTTTATTTCTTCTGTCCCAGTAAGATGAATATTTTGAATTGTCTGAGGTTCCTTTAAAGGAATCATGACCAGCGCAGGGCTCCAGATAGCAACTACGATTTTTGACAGATATTAAATGAAAAACGTATAATGTGGGACAATATTTCAAAATTATTTAGCTATTGGCGACAGTTGATAAAATATATGGCTTTCTCAGATATCATCTTGTTGCAACAACAGAGTCGGGAACAAATGACTCTTATGAATCAATTCAGAACTGAGTCATTTAAAAAAGATTCATGAAACAAATAGTGATTTGAGTCGGCCAGTGAATCGTTAAGTGAAGCTTTTTTTGTGAAGCGTCAAAAATGAAACATCGAAACGACCTATAATGATTAAAGTTAAGTATCTGTGACATTATATTTCACTGCTTTAAACTTGAGGTGTCTTTCACAGTTAAAAAGCATCTTTTACTGTCTGTTTGCTGGTGTCTTGTAGGTCATTGGCTTTTTTTACAGGCTGTTCTGTGTCTCTTCCTTTAACAGCCACTTCTGTCATGACGGTCAATCTGGTCACGCTCACGATGTCCCTGATGCGCTTTCCTTCTCTGAATTTCGGACGAAGCAAAACTCGATTAGTCTGAGAGAGCCAACGAGCCTGTAGAGCAGCCGTCACCTTCCATTTACCTCATAAGATCATTGATCAGACAGACTTATGGAATGAAATATTAACACAGCAAGATGATCACATGAAGACATCGCCCAAGATACGCTTTTGTGTGTCACTGTGTGCACATATAACTGTGTGTCTATTAGACGGTTGAGTGCGAAAGTAAGAGACACCATCTGGTGTGAATAATTCTTATAGAGGACATTTATATTGGTGACATAATGAAGTGGAGATTGAGCTATTATCTTTGTCTGTATTTCTAAACCATGCCAAATTATTCAAGAGGGCCTTGGGAAGCCCTGCCGTATATATACAGTCCCGGCTGCAGAGCTCCGCTATTACACAATACACTGCGAAACCATACATTTGTCTGCACTTTTCATTCCGGAAGTTCATAGTTCCTCATTCAAAGTGTTTGAGCTAAACCAAATGATCATTGTTGTTAATAAATTGGTATACTGATTTGAAATACAATTTTAAACTTTCATTGGGTCAGGAATGACGAATATCAAGATTAACTTATAGTGAGCATTACATGACAGAAAAGGTAATCTACAGTAAATGTAAAAATCGGATAAACGAGCATGCAGAATTAAATATCCAATATCGTCCGATACAGATAAATGAAAAGTTATATGGAGCATATATTGGGCTTAATAAGGCTGTTTTTTATTGTTACCAAGGTGATATTATTATCACTTATCTATGGCCCATGTGTGTCAGTGTTGGGACAATTGACAATGTTTTTATGGCCTCAGGTATGATGAAAAACATGAAAAGGTTTTTAGGTTTATGGTAGTGTGTTAGAGTTGTTGCTTACTGAGGGCTGAGCCAGGCCTCCACTTCTAATGTCTCACACACACATATATATAAACGTGCACATGTGTGTATGGGCTCCCCTCTGCTGGGTTGACTAATTGGCTGTGCAGTGCTGAGGGAGGTGTTTAGTTTCGGGGGGTTGTGCAGCTGTAGTCTCGTAGTGATAAATCAGTGTTCCTGCTGATCTATGAGTCTCTGTCTGCTCGTACGCAACGGCCCATCCCTACTCAACACCTGTCTTGTTCCCTCTCCGACACACATGGTGTGTGCAGTACTTAAAAGCCAGAAATGGTGCTCATATTTGTTTTTTATTTGTTTGTTCTTTAAACAAGTCTGAGACCTCATTGAAAATCTGAGATTAAACCTGGAAAATTATGATTTTGACATTTTAAAACAAAGAAAAACAAACAAACAAATTATTTTAATATACAGATTATTTAAAATTCTCATATTTATTTAGTGTTCTTCATATTTTATTTCAAATTGCTATTTGCTAATAATATAACTTGTAATCAGGAAATTTGTATAAAATTTTGAAATAAAAAAAAAAGTGGAGAGATGGCAGAAAATGATTGGGACACAATGTAGGTTGGATTCGACCCCACATTTCCCATATCAGCACCACTGCACAATGTGCTAACCATTAGTCCTCAGCTCTGACATTTTCAAACCTTGCATAGACGTGTCTCTTTTGTGTAATTCAGCTCTTAAATGCATGAATGTTTCACCAATCATTATTACATATTTGGGTCTCTACCTGTCGGGATAATATAAAACTCTGACAGCTTCTTCACCAGATCCACCATCAAGTGACAGTGACACTTATATTTGATTTGTTCAGTACTTTCTCAATTAAATCGCTGAGCCATTTCAAGTTTTGCTGATGATTCTTCCTATTCTATTGTTTTCTTCCTGTGGTAACTATGAGTGAAACGTCACTTCATCATTGTGTATCAGACATTGCCACCTTGTGGAATAAAGGTGAATTGCACTTCATTTTCTTCTTGTGGAGAAAAAACATACTGTTACACAAATCGGGTCGTTAGCCCGATACATCGACCCTATACCATGATTACAAAAAAAAAAAATTAATAGGAAAACAGGCATTCTTTTATAATAACATTTTCCTGTCATCTTGTTTATAATGAATTTATTGAGGATTACTAAGAATGTCTAACTTAAAAAAAAAAAAAAAAATGAATGAGGAGGAGGGTAGTGAATGACATCCCGGGTCATGCTTTTAAGGGTTACTGAAAATTCCTTGTTTTCTGTGTCATCAGGTTCATTCAGGAGATCGAGTCCCGTATGGGTCCTGCTCAGGCCAAGCAATGTCAGCTACACACCTTCCTCACCTATTACATCAACGACCTGTTCCTCAGCCAGGTCCGCACCGAGACCAATAAGGAGATTGAGGCTGTGACCAAAGTGTCCGACCCGCTCAAGATCCTGGCCAGCGCTGACACTATGAAAAACCTGGGAGTTCAAAGACCTCTTCTACAGGTATCTTTTTTGTTTGTTTGTTTGTAAATGACCCCAAAATAAGCTTTTTCAGACATTGTTCAGTAAATGTACGACAATATAAGTACACACACTATCACATACAGTATATAGAAAGATAATACACACTTATTTTTCGCCGTAGCTTCTTCCTGCTCTTCTTCCCTTTCATTAATCAATCCGTTCATTAGATTATCTGTTCAAACAGCATTTGCCTACCGGTCAATTGTACGAAAGCCTGATTGTTTTCTCTTCTGAATTACACCGAAGAGGAAGGTTATTTTTTTCTCTTCCTGTCTCTTCTCCTTCTCTCTCCCATGAGTGTCAATAAAGGCCACCCACCCTCTATCACCCTGCATCGTAATTGAAGCTGAAATTGTGTTTGATCCTGGCTGACCTGGAATCAGCAGTTAAGTGCAGCTTATATAACACACAGCACTGCTCCTTGGTGACCAGCTGCCAGCTGTCCATCTCTCCAAGGGCTTCTTCCTGTCAGCACAGGAAGTACAACCTTTTATTGCCGTTGAGACCTCTATATGTGCTTAGTTCATCAGCAAAGGGATTTAGTACTCTCTCTTCTCACCTTTCCAGTATTTGCTCGTTATAGTTCCCATAACAACAAATTAAGAATCATTTTAAAATATAGGAGAGATATTTTTTGTACTGCTTTTAATATTATATGATATTATTAATTACGTTATATTAGATTATTTGAATATTTAATTTAATTATTTTAGTACTGCCCTGAAGAAGCTGCCACACACATTTTTTAGTTTTTAAACAAAACTTGGAGCACATTGGATTATTGGAGCACATTTTCAGTCTTTTTACCTAAAAAAAATTTCATTTAAAACAGTGTGTTACTTATCGTTTATTTGTGAAATTTACTTGCAATTTCTAAGTGAAAATAGTTTCAAAGTAAATCCTACACTAATTCAGTGTAACAGATATTGTCTTCTATGCTTGTCTGCATGCTTCTGTTTGTTCCTGAGTGTATGCATGTGCAATTGTGCATGTACAACTGAGTTATTTCAATGTCTTTCTGCGTTCGGAATCCATGATCTGGTCAATTAACTTCATGAGAAGCTCTCTATGAGGGCAAGAATGCCATTGTGCTGAGTGTGATGAGTTTTAGCGCTCTGATATTACTCAGATGAGAGTCATTATTGTCCCCTTTTACTCTTTAAACTGAGACCTGTCATCACAAGTCTCTCCAAGTTGTGTGTTCATGTGTGTACGTACGTCTTAGCATTGCTTTTATTTTGAGAACAGTGGCAGTTCATTACAGAGGGGAAGACATCAAAAGCTCACAGCCATTTGTTTATGATTATGATTTCTCCTTAACGAGGACTGCGGCATCTTGCTAATTACCCTGCTGGGCTAATGAGCGACTCTCTGGATAGCGGGAGCTCCATAAAATGCTCTTTTGTTTTGGCTTTTTTTTTTTTTTTTAATTACCTTAATTCAAAGGTGTGCTGCAGCTTTGCTCCAGACAGGCCGTGTGGCACGTTCCATCCTGGCCTTTTGCTTTGTACTGTTGTAGAACCATATCCTGGGTCATGGGTTTGTGTGTTAGAGAGATGCACTGAGGGAATGAGTTTTCTCTTCGAGGAGGCATTTAATGAACTCTTTTATGAAGAGCTGTATTCGTATTTGAAGTTATTTGTGTTCTCAAGCATGTGTGTGTGTGTTTATCTGTGTGCCTTTGAAAATTGCCTGTTGATTTTGAACTTAGCAGAGGAAAGAAAATCAGTACAGCATTTGGAAAGCATTTGCTCCACGTCTATCTGTATCAGGGTCCAAAATGAGCATTTGCCAAGCACCAAATGTGGGTAAAAATTTTAACGAGTAAATAAAATTTTACTCACCAAATGGGCTGTTACATTTCAAGTTTACAAGTTGTGAAAATAAAGGAAAATTTACCAAAGAAAGTTCTGCCAAAGGTCTGACTCCAGTATTGGCTCTGGCTATTTCTAGACAACTTTTTCCTGCTGTAAAATTTTTACTTGGATTTGTCAAATCTTTTCTGAAGATTGGTGCTCAAGAAACATTTCCTAGTATTATCAATGTTGAAAACAGTTTTGCTTCTTAATATTTTTGTGGAAACCATAATAATTTTTTTTTTTGATAAACAGTCCTATTGATACAAAATAAAATAATAAGTAGAATATATGAAAACATATAAAAAATTATTTATTGACTCTCCATTGGCAGGTTTAGTAAACATTTTTTTCGGACCCTAATATGCACCGATATTCAACAGTGACTAATAAGCCCAAAGAGAAAGTGCCAGTGATGAATTGGTGAAATGACGCACCTTGTGTTGCTTCACTCTATTTTGCTGTTGGTTTGGAAAGATGTTGTCTCCATGACCATTTGATCTGCTACTGTTGGTCCGATCAGAGGATTTGACCCCGCCCTCTTTGCCTCATTAGCATGTGATCCCCTGGAACAGGTGCAGAGCCAGACTGTAAGAGCAATTTGACAGCATGTCTGTTACTTCTGTTCTGTTTCCGACAACAAAATACATGGAAAAGTCTAATTTCATCTGAAGTTATGAAACAATAGTTTAGTTTTCCACCTCCCAGAATTCAATGCAGTGTGTCATTGAGAAGGTGCAAGAACCGTGATTTGACCCTCTTCTCAGACTGAACAGCCATCCATCCTGTGAGAAGCCATGAAGTTGAGTGAGGCTTCTCTCCAGATTGTCAATTGCCTCTGTGATGCATTTTAGACCAAATGGAGGAGGCAAATGATGCTTAAAGTAGTGCTCTCCTGTGGTCAAGGAAATGATGACAAAGAGATGTGGGTGTGTGTTTATGGGTGCATGTCTGTGTATTCCAGGTGCCGTGGTTCGGATGTTACAGCAGGTGTTTTATGAGAAATCAGCCCGGGAGAAGTGGAGCATTGATCCGTAGGGAAAGGGGGTTTTCTTTTAGTTTCACAACATTAAATATACTGCACTTTGCCATCAGGAACCATGTTAACACACACACACACACACACACACACACACACTATCACCCAGTCACACACCCATAAACACCCACTCCCATTTACTTGCTTTACTGCAAAGGAGGAAATCTTAGGTTAGATTTTATGTCAGTTGTTGTCAGCATTTTTAAAGCTAGCCAACTTTTTGTCACCTTCTCCTTTTGTAAAATCTTTTTTGGACAAACACTGTATATATTAATATAAATATGGCTAGATGTGTTGTACTTTCTCTTTACCGGAAATAAATTTTCGATGTTTTATATCTTGAATAATCAACAGAAAGGTAGACAGTATGACTTATTGAATAGATTGTACTTCTAGTCACAGCCTTGCTTTCATATGCCTAAAATGAAAAATAAGTGATCATTTACGGACTATTTGGAAAAGGTTGTTTTTCAAAGGCTGTCTTAATAGAAAGCAGACACTTAGTTAGCCTAATTGTTAAACTTAATTAAAAACAATATATTTTTTTTCTGTTTGTAATGAAAAGTTGGAGAATGGTTTCTTGGCACACATAAGAGTTGACAGCCGTGTGCTCTGGCAGAGAGAGGTGTTACTGCATTAGCATTACAAGCACAAGGATCGCTCAAATACGTACAGCCCCTGCTATCAGCACACCCGTCCTGGAAGCTCAAGTTGGCTGTCCTCACTCTGTCTAGCATGACAACAAGGGCCAGTGATATCAGAAGGCCTGGCCATCCATGATCTGCCTGCTCTCGTTCTTAAACTGCTCTCCATTTCTTTCTCTGTGCTGATCTGTTCCACTGATCTATCTGCAGGTCCAGGGCCCACTGATGGATTCATTTCATTAGAAATGTTTTGGGGGGTCACTGTGTGGCTTGTTTGGAGATTGGCTCTATTAATCTTCCCCACCACGGGATCCATGGTGCTGCTTACATGGGCCATATGTCCAGACACCTCTTACAGGAACGCTTATGCTCACACATTTTTGCTGACATTGGTGGAAAATGGCAATCTTGGCCAAAAAAATTGAAAATTTGTATTTGGTTACTGGTTATATTGTTATTGATACACACATACTTATAGAAATATATAATAAATAATACTAAAATAACACTGGTCATTTCTGAACCAGATTTTTTTGTAAAGGCCTAAAAAGTTTTGGCATCTTAATTGCTGAAATATTAGGCCCCTTGTTTTCCAGGAATCCACAAATGTCCAATATTATATATAATATTAAGTTGTTTCAGACAAAGAGGATCTCAGTATAGGTATATAGGCCTATTCATGGTTGGAGCTATAATGTTCTCAGAATATTCAGGGCTGTGTTTTATTTACAAGTCTGTTTTTAGAGGCGTGATTTACTGCCATTCAGTCAAAGCTCATTCTGAAATGTGGACTTGAGCTGCCACCAGCGCTTTGCTAATGAAGCTGACCTTTTTAATCACACTGTATTCACCATCAACACACACAAACGAACCCCTGCACATCCGTCTAGAGTTGAACTAATGAGAGTGACCTTTTTGTTTGTAGGGTCTTTGTTGTGTGGGGGTGTATATTTGGGGGTCTCTCTCTCTCTCTCTCTCTCTCTCTCATATGCACAGACACATATGCACATCAGGATCAAAAAGTTATCGTGATTTATGTATGGAATATTTTTTTATTATTATTTTTTTTCATTTTTAAATCCATTATATAGATAGAATGGGATTGGGAAATATTGTTTAAACAGATATTGAAGGTGTCTTTTCTGAAAGGTCACAGATGCATATAATGTGTCTGAATAGAGAACGCCTATGTCACCATGGATGACTTCACGGTCGATCAAGTGACATTATTATATAAAGTTACAGGAAATGCGGACATCAGAATCCATAGAATAATTTAGTGTTTAATGAATGATTGATTTCTAACACTTTTGCTAATACGCTATATAAGTATATATAGTCATTTTTCCATGATGACAATAAATCATTTTCCACGACCCCTTCTAACCTTTTTTCACACCCTGCAGTTTGAGAACCTCCGCCTTAAAGTGTTGGTCAGCCAACTCAAGACCTGAACCAGATTAACTTGGTAAATTCATGTTATTACTTCAAAAGACTGCAGTCCTTTCAATTCAGCTGATGAAATTTATCAAGATTCAGCTGACAGTGATGCAGTGTACACTCTTTCTTCTGTCCTTTAGGGCACCGTCACCTTCTCCAGTTTTTTTGTTTTCTGCTTTTTCTTTTTTGTCGTTACCTCAGAACTCCTCTGTTCTGACTTGGGTTCCTCCCTCAGGCTAGCATTATTTGTTTGGGCCTCGACTGCACCAAAGTTGCCTTCTGAGTGTTTCTTCACCTGTGGGCCGAACACAGTCCCTCTTTCCACCAATGGTCTTCTCCCACCGACATGGCCTAAACTTGGGCTTCACCTCTACCTGAACAGACAGTGTGGAAGAGCTAATCTCTGCCTAAGGAGCTAAAACAAGAAAAAAGTTCAAATGTAGCCAAATATGCTGTAAAGCAGGCCAAGTGAAGAAAAGCAGGCATTTCTTTAGGCCTACTTTGAATTTGAAGAGAACTGCTCAGAGTGCAGACTTTGGCTGTTTTAAGTCATTTTAATATATTTCCATATATTTCCAGTGCATTGGGGTGTTTCTGCAGGGTTTCAGTGTGCATATGTGTGTACACAAACATCCGTTCCATAATGATAATGTGTATATCATTGCCTTCTGTTTGTTCCCCTCTCTGCACCATTAGCCCCATATGGCTCCATTTCAGGGGATGTATGTGAGCATGTGTGCGTTATTGAGAAATAAGCATAAAGTTGAATCTCAGTGCTGCTACATTTATGATGGATTTATGTGTGGTCCCATTATTATGCTGAAGTGAGACTAAGACTTTAAGGAAGTGGTGTTTGGAGGTACAATGTTAGAGGTGGATACACAATGTCTTTGTTTTTCTTGTCAAAGATTGTGCGTTCAATCATAACCTATGGTATTTTGGCATAAATTCTTTCTTGATTTGGTAGAAGCTCGCACTGAACCCAATGCACACATACATTCCCATAAACACACTGTTTATGCCCTTAGATTGATCCTCAGTTGTGATGAATGTGGATTTACATTTGGATTAAACACTGTTGTATTCATTTGTTCGGTAATCAGCTCTCCTCCAGAGCCGGTGTACCTTTATTTAAATCACTTCCAATAAAACAGGCTTAATCCTTCTGCCAGCGGATTTACGGCAGGAAGTGCAGTCCTGGCGCTTTTGTGCCGCTCAGTTTGTTTTGCTGGTCGAGTCTGTCACTCACACACCGGGCTTTAGAAGGGAATGACAGGTTTACATTTAGTTGTTACACATACTGTATGTCATGCATGTTTGCGCTTTTGTGTTTGGCCTGTACTTCACCTCAGTCTGACTCAAACAATGTCATACGTAGAATGCTGAGAGCTACAATTGAGCTATAATAGAGATGTGAAAGAATAGTTCACACAGAAATAAAAAAATCATGACTTATTCACCATGTTGTTCCTGTATAACAGATTTTCAGCAAAATGTTTTAACCTTTTTCTTACAATAATGAATACAGATAAATAAAAATGGTTAACTTTATATACATTTTTTTCCTTTATAAAATGTAATAAGAAATTATTTTATGGTAATAATAAATATTTTAAAATGTAATACTTTTTTTTAAAATAAAAAGTAATATAATATAATCTAATAAACTGTATAAAAGAATACAATTTATTCCCCTTATTCTTTCCCTCTACAATAGCTCTCATATTTAAATATGTGAATATTTCGTATGGCTTCAAAACACTTAAAATATATAATTTATGATATTTATGATATATTAAATATAAATATATCAATTATTTGTCCTTTTTGGAGCTTCACAGTCCCAGTATCCATTCACTTACATTGTATAGAAAAATGTGACATAAACATTCTGTTCTGCATTGAAGAAAGTAAGTCATAAGGGTCTGGAACGAGATAAGATTGAATAAATTGTGACAGCGTTTTCTTTTTGTATGAACTAACCCTTTAAAGAGCAACAGAAGCAAGCTCCTGCATCTGCATCTGTCCATAACAGTTGCGTTGCGGTTGAGTGGCAGGGTCATGTTGGCATGTGTGTGCATGTCTGTGGGTCTCAGTGGTGTACGGTCACACTGACAGTGATGAATGAACTGTCGCACTGCTGCCCTTCTCATGCATTACACTCCTTTACCCTGGAGAGGCTTGTGTGTTTCTGCATGTTTTTTTCACCTCTACGACCAAAAGAAATTGCTCTTCCACATTAATTTACTAAGCATTCTGCCAGTCTTTGCATACGCACACCATTGTATAAATGTTTGTATCTGTAACCCGTGTGTGTGTGTCTGTGTGTGTGTATTGTGGTGTAATTGAAGTGCCGGAACGGTTCGGGTTAAATGCTCTGAACTCTGTGCTATGGGGTCAGAACTGGATTAATGGAGAAAACCCATGGCCCGTGAACCTTCTTTACACACAGACTCATCTCAACATCTGTCCACATGCTTGTCATCCATTCTGAATAGGAAAACCAAGTAATTTTAAGGGATTTTAAAATGTGACTTGCTGGCATGGAGAAGTCATGAAAATTAATACAATAGTAATTGAGTGTGGAGCTCGATCATTCACTAATTCATTATTTCATTAATTAATTTCATTCATTCATTCACTCACTCACTCCATTCATTCATTCATTCATTCATTCATTCATTCATTCACTCACTAACTCACTTCATTCATTCATTCATTCACTCACTCACTCATTCAACTTTTAATAAATAAAGGTTATATACAGGTCCTTCTCAAAAAATTTGCATATTGTGATAAACTTCATTATTTTCCATAATGTAATGATAAAAATTAAACTTTCATATATTTTAGATTCATTGCACACCAACTGAAATATTTCAGGTTTTTTATTGTTTTAATACTGATGATTTTGGCATACAGCTCATGAAAACCCAAAATTCCTATCTAAAAAAATTAGCTTATTTCATCCGACCAATAAAAGAAGTGTTTTTAATACAAAAAAAAGTCAACCTTCAAATAATTATGTTCAGTTATGCACTCAATACTTGGTCGGGAATCCTTTAGCAGAAATGACTGCTTCAATGCGGCGTGGCATGGAGGCAATCAGCCTGTGGCACTGCTGAGGTGTTATGGAGGCCCAGGATGCTTCGATAGCGGCCTTAAGCTCATCCAGAGTGTTGGGTCTTGCGTCTCTCAACTTTCTCTTCACAATATCCCACAGATTCTCTATGGGGTTCAGGTCAGGAGAGTTGGCAGGCCAATTGAGCACAGTAATACCATGGTCAGTAAACCATTTACCAGTGATTTTGGCACTGTGAGCAGGTGCCAGGTCGTGCTGAAAAATGAAATCAGATGGAAGCATGAAGTGCTCCAAAATCTCCTGATAGCTAGCTGCATTGACCCTGCCCTTGATAAAACACAGTGGACCAACACCAGCAGCTGACATGGCACCCCAGACCATCACTGACTGTGGGTACTTGACACTGGACTTCAGGCATTTTGGCATTTCCTTCTCCCCAGTCTTCCTCCAGACTCTGGCACCTTGATTTCCGAATGACATGCAAAATTTGCTTTCATCCGAAAAAAGTACTTTGGACCACTGAGCAACAGTCCAGTGCTGCTTCTCTGTAGCCCAGGTCAGGCGCTTCTGCCGCTGTTTCTGGTTCAAAAGTGGCTTGACCTGGGGAATGCGGCACCTGTAGCCCATTTCCTCCACACGCCTGTGCACGGTGGCTCTGGATGTTTCTACTCCAGACTCAGTCCACTGCTTCCGCAGGTCCCCCAAGGTCTGGAATCGGTCCTTCTCCACAATCTTCCTCAGGGTCCGGTCACCTCTTCTCGTTGTGCAGCGTTTTTTGCCACACTTTTTCTTTCCCACAGACTTCCCACTGAGGTGCCTTGATACAGCACTCTGGGAACAGCCTATTTGTTCAGAAATTTCTTTCTGTGTCTTACCCTCTTGCTTGAGGGTGTCAATGATGGCCTTCTGGACAGCAGTCAGGTCGGCAGTCTTACCCATGATTGCGGTTTTGAGTAATGAAACAGGCTGGGAGTTTTTAAAAGCCTCAGGAATCTTTTGCAGGTGTTTAGAGTTAATTAGTTGATTCAGATGATTAGGTTAATAGCTCGTTTAGAGAACTTTTTCATGATATGCTAATTTTTTGAGATAGGAATTTTGGGTTTTTATGAGCTGTATGCCAAAATCATCAGTATTAAAACAATAAAAGACCTGAAATATTTCAGTTGGTGTGCAATGAATATAAAATATATGAAAGTTTAATTTTTATCATTACATTATGGAAAATAATTAACTTTATCACAATATGCTAATTTTTTGAGAAGGACCTGTATACATTAAATTGACCAGTGAAATATGTACTTTGAAGATGTAAAATAATAATTATTTGGGAGTGGAGCCCATTTCCTTCTGGCATTACATATTATAAATATTATCTAATTACGTATGTGTAATGAATGTTCAAAATAATAAATTACATCAGTCAGTTATTTAATATTTAAGGCAGAGTTTAAAATGTAAGGATAATGATTTCTTGGTGGTTTGTTCCAAAGGTGTTTTTCTGTCTAAATGTTACTCAATTAAAAGTCAAAGTATCTAGTCAAAACTTTGCTCAAATAAAATGAAAGTAAAAAAGACAGCTTTTCACATTGACTGATTATGTCAAGAGACAGTGGAATCTTTCTCATTAAAGTAACTTTGAAGCACAAACTGTGTAAAGAAGCTTTTTTAACCACAAGTTTCCTCAATGGCATGACTATGTAGGATTCTAGGATACCAGATCTTCAAATCTGTTAAATTGTTAAATTTTATACAGTAGTTTGACATTTACATATAGTTATTTAAAACCTGATCACTGACCATGTTCAAGTTTGACTTCAACTACAGTTGTAACATAATTAAAATGCATTCTTTCAGGTCAAAGACTCTCCTGACAAGCACAAATACAGTTACATACAGTAAGCTAATTATACTTCACATTATTATTTTTTGTCTACTTTAAATTCACAGGAACGTGATTTGACGTAAGAAAGAAAATAAATAATATTTTTAATAAGATTAAATATGCATGTACTTCAGTGGTCTAAATAAACGATATTAATATTTTGGAAATGTAAGATCTAAATAATTATTATTGTTATGATTTAAATAATAACAATAACTTTTTGTCATGTTTGGTTCACGCAGAGATGAGATGAGCAGGGTCTATTTGCAGCGGTCTGTTTTTATTTACAAACTTAAAGAAAGCAAAGATACTCAGGATGAAAAAAGCTCAAAAAACATGAATAGAACGACCAACTATTACTGACAAAGGTGAAACCAAGACTAACAGAAAACAGACTCAATATACTACAGGTCCTTCTAAAAAAATTTGCATATTGTGATAAAGTTAATTATTTTCCATAATGTAATGATAAAAATTAAACTTTCATATATTTTAGATTCATTGCACACCAACTGAAATATTTCAGGTCTTTTATTGTTTTAATACTGATGATTTTGGCATACAGCTCATGAAAACCCAAAATTCCTATCTCAAAAAATTAGCATATCATGAAAAGGTTCTCTAAACGAGCTATTAACCTAATCATCTGAATCAACTAATTAACTCTAAACACCTGCAAAAGATTCCTGAGGCTTTTAAAAACTCCCAGCCTGTTTCATTACTCAAAACCGTAATCATGGGTAAGACTGCCGACCTGACTGCTGTCCAGAAGGCCATCATTGACAGCCTCAAGCAAGAGGGTAAGACACAGAAAGAAACTTCTGAACAAATAGGCTGTTCCCAGAGTGCTGTATCAAGGCACCTCAGTGGGAAGTCTGTGGGAAGGAAAAAGTGTGGCAAAAAACGCTGCACAACGAGAAGAGGTGACCGGACCCTGAGGAAGATTGTGGAGAAGGACCGATTCCAGACCTTGGGGGACCTGCGGAAGCAGTGGACTGAGTCTGGAGTAGAAACATCCAGAGCCACCGTGCACAGGCGTGTGCAGGAAATGGGCTACAGGTGCCGCATTCCCCAGGTCAAGCCACTTTTGAACCAGAAACAGCGGCAGAAGTGCCTGACCTGGGCTACAGAGAAGCAGCACTGGAGTACCCACAGTCAGTGATGGTCTGGGGTGCCATGTCAGCTGCTGGTGTTGGTCCACTGTGTTTTATCAAGGGCAGGGTCAAAACAGCTAGCTATCAGGAGATTTTGGAGCACTTCATGCTTCCATCTGCTGAAAAGCTTTATGGAGATGATTTAATTTTTCAGCACGACCTGGCACCTGCTCACAGTGCCAAAACCACTGGTAAATGGTTTACTGACCATGGTATTACTGTGCTCAATTGGCCTGCCAACTCTCCTGACCTGAACCCCATAGAGAATCTGTGGGATATTGTGAAGAGAAAGTTGAGAGGCTCAAGACCCAAAACTCTGGATGAGCTTAAGGCCGCTATCGAAGCATCCTGGGCCTCCATAACACCTCAGCAGTGCCACAGGCTGATTGCCTCCATGCCACGCCGCAATTTCTTTCTGTGTCTTACCCTCTTGCTTGAGGGTGTCAATGATGGACTTCTGGACAGCAGTCAGGTCGGCAGTCTTACCCATGATTGCGGTTTTGAGTAATGAAACAGGCTGGGAGTTTTTAAAAGCCTCAGGAATTTTTTGCAGGTGTTTAGAGTTAATTAGTTGATTCAGATGATTAGGTTAATAGCTCGTTTAGAGAACCTTTTCATGATATGCTAATTTTTTGAGATGGGAATTTTGGGTTTTCGTGAGCTGTATGCCAAAATCATCAGTATTAAAACAATAAAAGACCTGAAATATTTCAGTTGGTGTGCAATGAATCTAAAATATATGAAAGTTTAATTTTTATCATTACATTATGGAAAATAATTAACTTTATCACAATATGCTAATTTTTTGAGAAGGACCTGTATACTAACCAAAACCAAAGAACGAAACAAGAAACAGGTTCAGTGCATTAATCAAACAATGAATAACCATAGAAACTAATACTAACACAGGAAACTGAACAGGTTTGAATACAATTCAAACTAAACTTAAACTCAGACCATACGTAACACTATCATTAGTAGTATTTTTGTCTATATTAATACTATCTTTATGTCCATATATCAATGTGTTGTGTGTTTTGGGTGGAGCTGAGCTGAATCTACTTGGCAGCCATTATGAAGAGCTCTGCCATTTCTGCTGCGACTCTCACGGTTCTTACTTATCATTCTGTGAGAGAGAAAGTGTGTGATTTGTGTGTGTATACACACTCAGGCTTCTGAGTGTCCCTAAGCATGTGCGTTAAGTTCTCTCTGCTCCAATGCGTGTTGTGTTTCCCTCTCATTGACGCTCACCAGTCGAGTCCCACTGCACGCTGAGCGTTCATTATTATAACTCTCTTCATTTATACTGCGCTAAACCTTGTGCCATTAGCAAACACTCCCTCCAGCAGCTCTGCTCATTTTAGAAGGACTGTAATCAAGGCTGGCGTGGCTGGATGTACTCCAGTAAGAATTCAAAGGTGCTCTGTAGTGTGAGCTGAGAAAGAATGGGTCAAGAAGAGATGCAGACATTTCCAGCAACAGATCTTAAACCTCCCATGGCACACTGTGATATTTAAGTAGAAAGGAAGGATTTTGCTAGCGATGAGACAAGAGAACCTCTGCTGGTTTGATTTTTCTCTAAAGCTCTCGCCGTCTGTCTGTCTGTTTCGCTTGTGAGGCTTCTATCCATCCTTTAACTCTATTTTCCTCTCTTTCTCTCTCTCTCTCTCTGGAGCTTGATTACTTTTTAATGATTTCTGGGGCTAAGACGAATGAGTGTGTTAAATGAGGAGAATTAGACATGTGCCGCAGAGCACTGGGGCATTTGTTACTTGAATAATGGAGCTTAGAGACTTTGTTTACTGGGAAATATTGAGCTTCATAAATGAGAGGGGGAAAGAGAGACCAAATATTGCAGCTTCTTGTATGATATTTCTCTGGTCATTCACTGTAGCTTTTTTTAGACGTGAGCAGTATATCGAAAATGCATGATCTATTCAATATTATGTTGGCAATGTACAATTAACGAACATCATAAAACTGACGATGATTTTAATGCACTTTTTTATTTGACTATTGACTTGCCACGGTAGTTTCACAATCTCTCTTTGTGTCATGGCCAGACAGACTTATAAGAACGCCAAGACTCATTTACTCATTTAAACCTCATTAACATTAAGTAGTTTTGGAATGTTTGAGTCTGATTCATGAATCGGTTAGGTCATTACTCATAAATGCCCATAGAAGTCTTTTTTTAAGCATTTTTAAATGATATAAGTAAAACATATATGTAGGTAAAATTTCGCATATATTGTTATATTGGTGCATATAAGTAATATATTTTTCAAAATATAATTCCTCCATACATTAATTTTGTAAAAAAGTGTTCATAAATGAAGTGCCTTTGTTTTAACGACTGTACATTTTAAATTTTGATCTCTATATATATGAAATATTTATAGATAGATAATATTTATTAATGGTGAAAAATATGGAGATATGCATTTGTGTACTGTATATGATTGTGTAATTTTTTAATATATATTTTTTTTAATATGGAGAAAATGTTTTACTGTATGTATGTTTATATATATATATATGATAGTATTCAAAATGCACACAAAAATGTGCACAGTTTTTTTTTTAGCATTTTAATACCATCACATATATACACACATATACATAGTTTAAATACATGTCACTATATTTTTCTCCATTTGGATACATATCGATTGTCATCAAAATGCTGAACATTTCTGAGAGATATATTCTATTTTCAGTTTCCAGTCACCATGCCAACCTTTCCTAGACGCTCGTTCACACACATAATCGGATACACTATGGCGTTGATGGACTTGTTCCAGTGTGACCAGGGGCATAGCTTTGAAGGCTAGCGTTCCCCCGCTGAGTCGTTCCTCTCCCACCCCCCTCGGTTCCCTGGTGCAGTTTACTGCTAGAGAGCTTGATGGGCCAGGGCAGTGCCACGGATCATTACCTCGCTCTCCGCCCCTGGGGCTCAGGCAGGGGGCGCAAGCAGCAGGCAGTGATATGTGTATTAGCAGATTGTACACCAAATGTACAGCAATGCGCTAAT
Organism: Gila orcuttii; assembly: GCA_026230005.1. NCBI lineage: Eukaryota > Metazoa > Chordata > Actinopteri > Cypriniformes > Leuciscidae > Gila > Gila orcuttii. Next base: position 14,446,180 of record JAPDVR010000006.1, read on the forward strand.
AAGAACAAACTACTCAGGGCACTCGCCGCTGCTCGCCGCTGTGCAGAATGGCTCATGATGTGGTCGGATTGAGTTAGTGCTGAGTCCAATTAAACAGTGCATTTGTGCCAGGCCCACAAGTAAACTACGATTCCGTGCAGTAGGCAACACCGTTACTATCCTCCTGCCAATGGCGTGCTAACACTCGCTGTCACTTTCAGTCAGTCACTACTGGCGTTAGAAATGCAGCCAAATGTTGGTGGCTATGCTCTTTTGTTTTGGCCCTTCATAGTGCTAAAATGTGGTTCTATTTAGTGCCCGGGCTTCTGTTCTGTTTGAGCGGAGAGTTCTTTTGCTATTAGCATCATTAGCTTTGATGGCAGGGTGCAATCGTTAAATGGTAGAGAGGAAGATGCAGTGCCTGAAGGATGATGTGGACAAGTGAAGGTTTGTCATTGCCACACATATAAATTGATATCCCTGGTCATATGTTTCTGTATCCTGGTGCTTCTTTTACTGTAGCAGGGTTGTCCGGCTCTGACAGGTGAATGGAGGGTTTTGATCGTGCTTGTTTTTCGGGCTATTTGACTTGTTTTCTCAAAAGCTAGCAATTGAGCAGATAGACTGCAGCATTCTGCAGTCTATCACGGTCCTTTATAGAGGGCGCCTGCACTGGTCATCCTTAAACTCAACCCTGACCTCAGACCAGAACCTCCCCTGCACCTTAACAACAGCGACATTTAGAGTTTCTAAAGCAATCGTCTGATTCATAGAAACGAATAGAGGTGATGCCCTTACTTCAGAGTGTATTATATTGAGTGTGTGTGATTGTGTGTGTTTTCAGAGCACTGTGGTTGTGGAGAAGTCAATTCAGGATCTTATGAGCCTGATGCAGGATCTCAGTGCGTACTCCAACCAGTTCCTGGAGATGGTCTGTGACAAGCTCAAGGAGTACAAGGAGATCTGCAATTCTGCTTACAGGTAATAATACTATTACACACAAAATTGAATTTGAGAATTTGAGTTTGTAGTCTGTATTGAATGTGATGCAATAAAAAAAGATACTACAACATAATTGCGAGAAATGTATTTCTATTGAACTGACCTGGCAGGCTGCCGGCAATAACATACAACGCGACAAGTGTAGTTCTGATTCATGAACTAATAACTATTATGAAGTGGTTCTTTATGAGGTGCCACGTAGGATTTAAATCAAACTTTGCTTATCAATACATACATAACACACGTGCATATACACCTATAAAGTACTCGCATATACATGTATACTATTGGATGTTCAAAATACATATATGAAATACACGTGCACACTAATATGAAATCCATACCAATACATATTATGTTAGTAATGAATGCATATACACTTATGAATAACTTGCATATACATATAAACTTGACGCACGCATACACCTATAAACACTCGCACATACATATAAACTTCCATGCATATATACCTATAAACACTCGCACATACATATAAACTTTCATGCATATACACCTATAAACACTCGCACATACATATAAACTTCCATGCATATACACCTATAAACACTCGCACATACATATAAACCCGATGCGCGCATACACATCCATAAAACACTCGCGCATACATACAAAATAAAACGTGGATGCATGCTTTAGTTGTGTATATATGTATATGCGAGTGATTTCATATGTGGATGTGCGTGAACTTTTCAGTGCAAACGGAAGGCATTTCAGTGTAACCGGAAGGCATTTCAGTGTAAAAGGAAGTCATTTCAGTGTAAAAGGAAGTCATTTGTGCGTTCACGGAACAATATTCCCCCTCTGTGGGGGGAAAAAACAATCCGTGGCGACCGTTTTGCAATCCATCCCCTCAGTTTATAAACTGTACTCACGATTTCTTAAACTGTTCACTCGGTTTAACAAATCGTGCCCACGATGATTCAACCTGGCCACCTGTTTATGACGGATGCTTTGCATTGTGTTTAAACTTCATTTTTTAAAATGGATAATTTCTTGAATTTTCTAAAAAACGACATTTAGGCTTGTACCTTTAAAGTACCTTGTACCTTTAAAGTTTTTTGGGAGGAAAAAGCACAGTATAATAGAATAAGCAAAAAAAAAAAAAAAAGACTTCACATGTGAATATGTATATAAAAAAGTATATATACATGTATATATGTATATTAAAAAAGAAATATAACACAAACACAAGGTTAGGTTTTATTATATAAAAATAAAACTTTCATAAATTATTTTATGATTAACATATTGCTGTCTTCAGTGAACTCATTTATAGTTATAATTATAAACACAAATAATAATAATAATAATCATTATTATTATTAGTACATTTAGGCTACATATTTAGAAGCGCTTTTATCAAAAAAAGGAACAAAGCAATTCGTCAAATGTCAGTCATAATACAGGTTAGACAATAATAATAATACAGGGCTAAGATTATCATAAATAAACACAAGATTTTGACGCATAGGCCTATCCAAGTGTTTGTGTGGAGTGTGGAGGCGCGGCCGCGGACACTTGCATTTTCCTATCAACAGTGGAAACAAATTAAAATACTCTATCATTTCTGGTCATAAAGAAAAGAATAATACATCATTCGCAACTACTTTTATTGGACGCATGGAACGAATGGACGCATAAGTACACGGACCTATCAAACTTTTTCTACAAATACATTATTTGAAATATTTAATAATATAAGGTCCGTGTACTTTTGCGTCCACTCGTTTTTCTTATTTTAACCCGTAATTGAAAAACGAAAAATGAACGGTTGTTAGGCTATTTTTAAAACGCAAAGTTGAGCACCAAAATTTGAATCTGAACTGCAGGCTACACACCAAATGCTGCGCAAAAAATATTTTTCAGATTTTTGTTTATGACTTTTTTCCCCTTTATTAAATATTTGAAATATTCACAAATTATCCCTAATATGGAAAAAATGTCGATTTTACTGGTTTTCTAGGCTAAATTAGAACCTGGAAATTATATTTGAATTTGTTCGTTTAAAAGTGGACATTTTAAGCTTTGTAGCCTATAGGTAGGCCATATTTTGTTTCAGTTCATTTTTGATGCGCGCTCAGTTCACGGAGATCATGAAAGCACGCCTGATTGTTTTCTTTTATTTTACAAAAGCACAAAGTTTTCTTGTTATTGTGAGTGTACACAAATAAAATTGTGTATTTTTATACATGTATGTTTACACATAAAAACTATTGTGAGTACAGTTTATAAACTGAAGGGACGGATTGCACCGTCGCCACGGATTGTTTTGGTTTTCCCACAGATGGAGGGTTTTTTCCCTCCATAATACGGGGTTGAAATATATATTATATATTATTACCACATTTATCATTTATATTGTCCATTTATGCTGCATAATAAAAATAGTACACTATAGCCTACAAAATCGAATCAAGGTAAGACATAAGTGAACATTTGAACCTTTATATGCCTATGTAGGCCTATGTTTTCTTTTCTTTTCATTACATTATTTACTCAAATTAACACCCAATACTTGAATAGTTTAAAGTGTAATCTGGCAATTCATGAAGCAGCTTCTGAATTGGGACGCAGCAAACCAGCTCTGGCCATGGTCTTGGCTATTAAAGCCGAAAATACATGACTGAAACATCCTCACCATGTCCTCCAGTAAAATATAAAACAAAAAAAATGACAATAGCCAATTCTGGATCCATAGCTATTCATTCAATTATAACAAATGAATGATCAGGATGGCAGCTGTACTCTCGCACCGTTGCTTGGCGCTAGGAGCGGTAATCGGGAACACCTGGTTGCGCAATTAGGAAATCCTACATGGTGCGTCCTTCGAAGGATGAATAGGCTGCATCCTTCGAAGTCCGCGGCCTTCGGAGGATGCAGCCTTCACATTGGGCCACAGCTCATGATTCCAAATGCGGTAAATAGACAGGTTACGCACAAATGACTTCCGGTTACACTGAAATGCCTTCCGTTTGCACTGAAAAGTTCACGCACATCCACATATGAAATCACTCGCATATACATATATACACAAAGCATATATGCATGGAAGTGTATGTGCGAGTGTTTATAGGTGTGTCTGCGTGCAGCGAGTGTATATGTACGTGCGAGTGTTTATAGGTGTATATGCATAAAAGTGTATATGCATGTGCGAGTGTTTATATGTGTATATGCATGGAAGTTTATATGTATGTGCGAGTGTTTATAGGTGTATATGCATGGAAGTTTATATGTATATGCGAGTGTTTATAGGTGTATATGCATGGAAGTTTATATGCATGTGCGAGTGTTTATATGTGTATATGCATGGAAGTTTATATGTATGTGCGAGTGTTTATAGGTGTATGCGTGCGTCAAGTTTATATGTATATGCAAGTTATTCACAAGTGTATATGCATTCATTACTAACATAATATGTATTGGTATGGATTTCATATTAGTGTGCACGTGTATTTCATATATGTATTTTGAACATCCAATAGTATACATGTATATGCGAGTACTTTATAGGTGTATATGCACGTGTGTTATGTATGTATTGATAAGCAAAGTTTGATTTAAATCCTACGTGGCACCTCATAGTTCTTAGTGAATCAAAAACATACAGTGCGTCCAGTATAGTCGACTTCATGAACAAATGAATCTCATAAAGTGGTTCTTTTTAGTGAATTAAAAACATACAGCGCTGCCAGTGTAGTCTGTTTCCTGAACAAATGACTATTATGTGCTGGTTCTTTTAATGAATAGTTCAAAAAGTGTCTGTTTTAAATTAGTCTGACAGATGGACAATTTCTAAAGAACATTATATAACATTATTACATAATGCCTTAGATCATTCATTAAGGTTCATTCTAATAGTTAGACATTTCTTTAAAATAAAGGAAAACCTTTTTTACTTCTCAATATATTCCCTGAAGTACCAGTATCTCAGATCCCTGAAAACGTCTGAAAACCCTGGTATTAGAAACACTGGATGATTGGTCTGCTCATGTGTTTAAGTGAAGTGTGTATGTGTGTGTGTCCGATCACATATGTGTAAGTCAGCAGGGATCTGGACTGAGCTCAATCATGGGTAGAAAGTGCAGAGGCAGCCGTTTCCTCACACAATAATCACATGCTACCAGTCTGTCCCTCTCTTTGTCTCCTTCTCTGTCTTTCTTTTGTTCTATCTCCCTCGTTCTCAGCCATAAGATGAGTGAAACGCACTGCATTTCGTTCTACATGATCTGTTCAATCATTTTACACATCACAGACAATAACAGTTTATTCATCCGCGCTCTTGTCTGCCTCTCTGTATACTCTTCTGTGGAACCGTGTTCAGCTGTCATGCAGTGCACTTTTAATGGCCTGCTTATGCAATACTGAAGAGATTTATCTGAACTTATGGTTCATTTACATATTTTAGAATTTTTTGAGACATGGAGTGAAATGGAGCTTGTTTAATCCGTCAGCCAATCACAGACTTTGTTCCTAATTTAGCTCCTTACGCAGTTTCATCACACTTTATATATTCCATTTAAAAGTCATTAACAAATCATTATATAGCACTTAACAAATCAGTAGATTAATTTTATAATATTTTTAGCTATTGCAGTGTACATTAACATCTGAGTATTATATAATGTGTTTAGTACGTTTACAAACACATTGAATTGTGGAGCTAATATAAAATAATATAATTTTTTTATTATTATACTGTATATGAATCTGGCTGTATTCCTGTAATAATATAATATAATAAATATTTTTCATTTTAAAGATTGAAACATTTTGTGATTTATAATATACATTTATACTTAATAAATGTATCTTAGACTATATTTAATATTTATTAAAAAAATTGAAAAAAATCTAATGTTCAATGTTTACAGACTTAAAAAATGTAAGGCTGAAATTAAAATGGTACTTATAATTTTCCATGTTCCAAAAGTTGAATTAAATCAGTTTATTTTAACCCTGTTGTTGAGATTGTGTGGTGTGTGTGTGTTGTAGGGGCATCGTACAGTGCGAGGAGAAGCTGACCATCAGTGCATCCTGGGCTAAAGATGAAGACATCAGCCGTTTGCTGCAGTCTCTGCCCAACTGGGCCAGCATGACCCAACCCAGACAGCTCAGACAGAAGAGAGAAGAGGAAGAGGACTTCACACGGTGAGAGCACACGCTAATATACACATAGATAATAAAAATACACACTTGTCCCCAATGTGAGCTCTCCACACAGATTCATCACAGAGCACACAGTATATTCAAACACACTCGGACAACTCCTATCAGCTCACATCCGAGCGGGTTAGCGCACAGACGGCGATCGTGCGCTGTGTAACACAGATCTGCAGGCCTTTACGTCCTGTAAATAGATCAATAAACACACTTATGTACTCGATCAATTTCAAGTCCAAAAATAGCACTTTGTCGAAAATGAAGGTTATTTTTTTGGTTTGCCAGACGCCAATGCATTTTGGTATTCTGCTTGGGTCCTGTGTTACAAAGGGTGAAATCTAGCCCTTATAGCTTCAGCTGACATCTTCGAACAAGAACAAATTCAACTGCAGGCAATCACACTATCTGCCGTAACATTCCAGCATCCCAAACACACACGCAATTCTGTTTTGGATTCACTTGCTCACTCTATCTCCCTCCCTTTCTCTCTTTTCCTCTCAAGTGCACACTTAAATTAAAGAAGACACAAGTATGAGGAAAACTGTTATTGGACAAGAGGGAGTGGGGGGGGGGTTCCTTTTTTATCAAAATTGCCCTCAAAGTGTTCTTCCGTCGGTTTGGATGTGCCATGGCCTGCAATTGTACAATAAATAAATGAACTGGTTATGTGGGGCAGAAAAATCCAATCTAGCCGACCTGTTGAAGCTAAACGCAGACGGCGAGCAGGAGGCTTTTATCATATAAATGACCCTGACAGTTTCATCAGCTAAAGAGGGATTACGCCACATGTTTGGCAATGCTATACAGAGTGATAAAAGCTTGTTAAAAAGTCTTCCGTTCAGTAGACGCTGCGTTTTGTATTAAAGTATTTCACAGCATTCAAAAATGAGCCACGTGTTTTTTTTTTTTACCGCATCACAAACCTGTAGAGGAGGAGGTGAAAGAAAATACTAACTTTATAGATTTGCTTCAGCATAATTTGTCTGAATGTACCTGTGAAGCTGAGCGTCATCTGCTGCTGGTGGTTATGAGAATGAGAGAAAGGGAAAGCCTTTTTTAAGTACACATTAGCACCGGTGTGAGCATCTGGCCAGTGTTGAGGCTGCGCCAACAGTGGTGCCCAGAACACTAATATATTTTTAACGCACCTTCCCACCAGGACCTCCAACATCTCGTTTCCCCTTTAGACGTCTTCTGCCCCTGTCCACCTTACTTCTCCTTTCAGTAGACTGTCTGCTTAATATCTGCTAATGCTTTATTGTGATGGTCCCCCAACAGGCATTCTACTAACTATAAGTAACTTTGCAAGTACTTCAACTTATTCTAATCCTAACCCTACCAGTCTACTAATACTCTACTAACACTTTAATAAGAGTTAGACATGTGTGAGTAGACATGTACTGTAGGTGCAACGTTACTTATAGTCAACTGAATGTCAAAGGGAGCATCAAAATAAAGTGAAACTTTATTTGGTTATTTAACTTATTTGCAAAACTATAAATAAAATAATAATAATTGCAATAATAAGATAAAAATTGCAAAAAAAAAAAATATTTCCACCTATTCATTTTCATTTTAGTTTTGCAAGTTATGTGATTTAAAGGGGTAATGGGTAAGAGGATCAAAAAATAATATTTTGCAACTTCAGTTGTGTCAATTAAATGAAGAATATAAGAGAATAACAAACTTTAAAAAGGAAAAAAAAATAATTGCAAATTATTTCCACCTCTTATTTTTCAGTTTAGCTCATTCATGTACCTCTTGTCATTTAGAGGAAGAATGTGTAATATCGCAAATATACAAATATATACAATATATACAAATATGCAAACAGCATATTTTCCTACCCCAAACGTTCAGTACTTGTGGAGTCAAAAATGGACATGTCTCCTAAGACAGCAATTCATTTACGCTTTTGAAAGTGACTTTTTAAATGACTCAATAAACTGGTCTATAAATATTTTAACATGAAAAAATGACATGCTTCACCTTTACCGATCTTTTTCACTTCTAAGCACCGGTTTAATTAACGTCCACCACAGACAGTTCAGTTATGCTGAGCTGTTATTAAAATCAATCTGTATCGACGCCATGGCCACATTCAGCAGACCATACGGAATAATGATTAAACACAAGTGAGGCTTTTTTTAATGCTGGAAAATGTTCATTATTTCTTTTTCTGTCTCTCACAGGGCGGCATTTGCCAAGGAGTCTGAGGTTTTGACAGGGAATCTGGGTGATAAGTTAATTCCTCAGAATGAGATTCTGCGGGACGTCAGTGATCTGAAGGCTCTCGCTAACCTGCAGGAGAGCATGGAGTGGCTCGCCACCCGCCTCAGGGGCTTCTTCAGCAACCTGCCCCGGAGCTGCAGTGAGTGTGTTTACTGTATATGTTTGGCTGGAGGTTTCTGCTGTTGTCAAAGTATGTGTCACCATGTATTGAGTCAAAACATTTTCTAATTTATTATTTTTCCTTTACAGAATAAATGATCATGCAAACATTTAAGTGATCATTTGATTTGAAATACTAACAAATTTGAGTAATCTAGTGTGTGGTATGTCTCCTGTTTTCTCCTTTTTTAAAACTGCATTTCCAGGTTTAAATTAGATTTAAATCCCAGTGTCTCCAACTTTTTGAACCTCATCACTTTATCAGAACTGAATAAATACATTTTATTAGTTCATCAGAAGAACCGATTAAGCCTCATGAAAGATAAGCAGAAAAATGACTGTGTACATCATTTTTTAAATTATTCTTACATAATGTCACATTGACTTGAAATATATTGAGCTTTACTCCTAGACTTCAATGAAACTTCAGTGCTGGATGTTTGACGTCACATCGGTGAAACTTCACACAATACCTTCCGAATTTCCTCCACTTCTTTCACTGAAATCTGTAAATAAGCTATTTTAAATCTATTGTTATTTCTGTTTTTTGAGTAAAGACTGCTTCAGAGCGACTCGCGTCCAGAGCGATAAAAATTCAATAAGAGCGCGGTGGAGGACGTGGTGTAATTACCATTAGTTCTGTGCAGAAGCCGTAATGGAGTGTTTTATCATGGTGGGACAGCTTCAGCATTGTTCATTATTTAGTGTTTGCTGAGCTGATGGGACCGTCGCCGACGGAAACCCTTATCTCTGTAACCCCCCCCTTAAATTGGATTTTATATTATGGAGCCAGTCAGGTATGAACAAGTCATTTTCTCCTGTCTTGTCTTGCAGACTAAAACACGTTTGCCAGTGTAATGTGGGGGAGATTAAACAGCGTCTCACCACCAGAGACTAAGCTTTGAAGTGGATAGAGTGAAGAGAGTTCCTAGAGAGGGAGAGTGAGAGAAAGAGCTCTTTTGCCCTTGTCTTTCTAAAACGCAGGCCCACCGCGCTCAGGAAGAGACATCCTTTATGCACCTGTGACCACCCTGATGTGGCGTTTGTGTGCTAGAAGTATTCCACAAAGAATGTCCGGCGGTTTGTCAGACTGACAATGAGACCTTGTCCTTGTCTCAGTGAGTTTAATCTGTGGCATTGCTCAATCTCCGTCCCTCCAACCTCTGCTGAAACAAACATTCGGACCTCTGCGATAAGATGCGTGAGAATCCTGCTCTTTAGTGTCATGGTGTTGAATCTTAATGTAATCTAAATTTGATTTGGCACTAGGACATGCTCTTGCACCAACTGTTTGGGTAGAAATCGATGGGCTTTGATTGGTCATGAAGACAGTTTGTGTCTCATCGCTCATCTGGGATCTTTTCAATAACATGAAATCTTCCCTAAATTTATCTGCGCCCAGAGCCCTGTTTCCACAGGACATGTGTGTTTTTGTATGTTCTTCCTTGTGTGTGTCTGTCTGGGGGTTTTCTTAACGCTATTTGTATTTTTTGCCTTTTCAGACTTTTGTGTAGTAAAGATGGCGCTTAGATGGATGTGAGGAGATCTTCAGTACATTCAGATTAAATATTAGAGAGGCTGTTTACATGCAAATTGTGAATTTGATTTGCAGTATGTGAATGCTGTAAATTAAAATCTGATTATCACAACAACAGTTTCCATTTCCATCCCATGTCCTAGAAAAAAAAATGCATGGAAATTGGCATAAAATAGAAATGTATGTTGTTGCCACTGTGGAAGCCACAATGGCTTTTTTTTTATTTTTTTATTATAGATAGTAAATTTTTTGCAGTTTAGAGCTTGCGGATAAAACACTTTTTTTGCTAGATATCAGCCTTACGTCTGGAGCGATAGAACGTGTCTGAAGGTAATAGCGGCCAATCATTTTGATGACAGGCTTTTGCTCCGGCATTTCAGAATGAATTTGAGATGCTGTGAAATGATACTGATCCAATGATTTTCTTTTCTAAACGATTTCTTTGGTCACATGTTTTCTGCCTCAAGCAAATGTATGCATTTTTATGTGGATGGAAACCCAGCTAAAGATAGATTCCAACTCTCACTAACATTACTCCTCTCGTTCTGTCTTAAGTAATAAGTGAAAAAACATGGGTCAAATCTGTGAGTAGTATCAGCATTAGCAGGAAGAAAGAGACCATTCGTAGAGAGTTGAATGGGGAAAACTGAACCGCTCACTATGTTCTGATGGTAACCTTGCACTTTAATTTAAAAGAGCCAACCTCCTTAATCATAGAGGCATGGCAATAAAGAGGTTTGACAAAATTTAGAGCTTAAAAAGCTAATTTTAGGATCCCATTCTCCTCAGATTTTATTTCTGATTCCATACACATACACAGTCTGTATTTGAGGTTTCAACCTTTCTCTATTCATGTAAATGGGAGCTATACTCGCATGACTAGAAAATAGCTGCCAAGTGAACTGATTTTCTTTGGCCCCAGGTTGCGTTTTATCTCAGGAGTTTTTCTCTGACCATTACCCTCGTGCCTTTGAGCAAGACCTTTAACCAACTTATACCTACCTAAGCTTGACAGACAAAAGGCAGAACTGTTGTCCAAACAAACCTCTTCCTTTCACATGCTTCCAAATCCTGCTTCCTATAGCTCTCGGGAGATTCAGCGCTCTCATATCGCTGAACAGACGCAGAGCTTTGAGCTTTTATAGCCTTTAGTGCCAAAGAAAGAGTAACTCTTGGGTCAAGCGATCTGTTCATTTTTGGAGTTTTAAAAAGTACCTTTATCGCCGACAGTAAAGGGCTGCTTTCCATCTATTAGCATAATGTCTGTGGATACACACAGACACACTTTAATTCCTGCAATCGCTTTTACTGAAGACACCTACTCAATTTTCTGTTTTTTCTCCCTCCTCTCAAGTTCTGTCCTGAAGGCTTAGCCAGCGAGTCAAAGTGCTGATGCAGTGAGGTCAAAGGTCGCCGGCAGACAGAGCTTGGCTCTCCCCATGCAGATGTCACTGCTGTTACTGCAGCCGAATAATTAACGCTCTCAGCCAATCACATGCATCATTCATGAGGCTTCGGTCTCTCTTTTTATCTCTCTTCGTCTCCCTCTCCCTTTGCTGCCGCAGAGGTCAGATATCTTGTTTATTAGAGCGCTGTGTTTAACAGCCTGTGGGAGGTGTGCGGCGAGATGATGCAGTTTTTCGACAGCAGTTTTTGGGCTTAAGCTTCATCCTGACTGCCAGTGGGATGTGGTCGTGGAGAAGGGTATCAGCGAATGATTGATCTCCGCTCTCTCCTTCTCTCTCTGTCTTTATGAGTGCCACCCTCTCACAGATGGCATCGAACAGACGCTTAGGCGAGATGGGATTTGAAAATAATTGGATGAGCCCAACTCACGCACACGGCACACATCTACGCAGCGTACAGCCTCCGATAAAAGACGTTTAAGTTAAAGGAAGACAGAAGAAGACATTCAGCGGTCTGTTTGTGATTCGAAATTGGCGGCCCCATGTGGCGCGACCTTGATCACACCATCGTGGCAGGATGAGCTCAGAGGCGATGGGCATCAGGCCCCATCTCTCTCGCACCCCCAGTGGGGGTCTGGGGCAGGGGGTCCTGGCACACACAGACTTTAAACAGAGCAGCCATGCTTTGCCACATGCCGCTGCACTCACTCGTTCACCGACAGTTGGTATGTGTATACATGAGCACACTTGTGTTAACAAACACACAACTTGACAACCAGCTCCACACATGGATGGAATTCAGACTAACTGCATAATTCAAACTTGCAGGTTAATTGGCGTGCAGCATCGGTTTCCTTTGGATTTGCAGTACACTCTGAATGTCTGGATCATGCTGTTCATTAAAGGCTCAGTTCCAAATTCACTAAAATGATGAACTGACTTAAATAAACAGCAGCCAAACTGGTAAAACAGCTTTACTTTGGGTGGCTGTGCAAAAGCAGTTAATGATTGAAAGCTACATAGAGGAATATGAAATAGTTCATGTTAGCTTTGTTTGAAAATATTATTGAATATTCTTAAATATAATGCATATTATAAATAATATATAAAAATAATTGTAATTTTATGTTGTATATATCGTTACTTTATTTAAAATATATATTATATTAAATAATAAACACATATAACACTAGAGAAAGAGAGAGAAGAGAGAGATTTTATATACAGTATATATATATATAAATCCACATTTATATATTGATTTAATTATAATAAACAATCACGGTTTATATGTACAGATAAACAGATTTATTCAAATTAATTTATTTGACTTAATGTCAGGGTTCTGTCTCTTTCCTTGGTTCGGTTTATTCTTGGGTTAGTGACACTGCTATCGTCTTGTCATGGTGAGTGTGCGGTTCCGAGTTCGCTCGGGCCGTGCACTCTTCTGTCCACAACATGTGAGTTGTTTTGTGTGCAGAGTGTGGTGTTCGGTTGCTGGTACTTCCATCTAGTTTGTTTCGGTTCTGTGTTGGGATTTGGACATTTGTGTGTTTGTCTTCTGTTGTGAGAGGACAGGATGAGCATTCGCTGTGTTGTTGTGTGAGTGAGCGTGCGGTTTCGAGTTCGCTTATTGTGTTGTTGTGTCGCACGCAGCTTGTGTTGTCCTCGGCCACGTGCTTTCATGTTATGTTTCGTCTTCTGCTATGCAGCACATGGCTTGTTATGATTGTGTTCGCTGGCCATGTGCTTGTATTTTTGTCATGTTGTGGTTTGAGCATATGGCTTGTCATGTTTGTTTCTTTGTGTCATGTGCTCTTCTGTCTATAGTCTTAACCCTGCCCATCTTATCATCTGATTATTGGTTCAGTTGCCCCACCTGGTGTGTGTTCAAAATCGCCCCCTATACCCTCATTCACTATTCCCAACTTTACTCCACTATTATAGTCCACTTTAAGGAGTGAATGAAATTCGGACACTAAATTCGCCGGAAGGACTGCCTCTTTTGCATAGTTTATGCTTGCTGTTGAATAATCATTTGAAAATTAGCAAACTAGCAGCTCCAGTAGTAATGAAAAGGTTTATCTTGAACTCTATCATGGATGTATAAACCTTAATTAAACTATTTAATAATCAATTTAAAATGGAATTTATACCTGTATGATATTACGCTGTAGCCACATTGGACCAGAGGTTTGGAAAGTGGATGGATGGATGATTCAGCTGCGGACGCCATCTTCTGGTGAGACGAGGGAATTCATCCGGCACGACGGTCACAGTGCATTATGGGTATTCTCTAGCTGTTGAGCGTACATTGGTTGTACACACATCAGTTGTACACTTGTTATTACTGTGCATTGTGGGATTGAATGAATGCACTCGATAATGTCCACTATGGTTTCGGACCTGCCTTGTTTGCTCCCTATTTATTCTACTTGTGTTTGCAGTCCTGTGCCAGTTCCTTGTCTAATGTTTCTCGTTATGTGTTGTCAGTGTGCCTGGCCTTTTCCAGCCCTGCCTTGTTCTGCCCAGTTCAGTCCATCTGCTGGTCATGATTTTTCCCCAACTGAGTAGTTTCTGTTGTTTGTTTTATTTTTATTAAAAATAATAAAAAAAACAAATAAACTCTGCACAATTGAGTCCTCACTTCATCCCTTTACCCTCATTCTGACATCGGCATGCTATATTTTAAATCTTTTGAAGCTATGTGATTTTTTTTGAGGAACTAAATGACATTTAAGTAATTTTCACTTATAATCTTAGCCTCTGCCGTTTTTGTTAAACCTCATTCTTGCATATTTGCCTCTACAAAATCAACTTTGGTTACGAGACCCTCACGAACCAATGTCATTTGGCATCATAAGCATCAAACCTGGTGTCTTCAAATACCGTATCTCTGTCTGCCTTCAAATACCGTATCTCTGTCTGCCTTCATTCAATGAAAAAGAGCAGCATGATCATTCTTTAAAACATCTCCTTTTGTGTTCCACAAAAGAAATAAGGTCATACAGGTTTAAAAGAACATGAGGGTGAATGATGGTTGCACTTAATTTGTAGGTGAGTTCATCTCTTTAAATGTAATTAAAGGATGGCAAAATGTAATTGCTTATTTGGTACTCAGTTTTTAATTTCCCTGCCAAATAAAACCTTTTCTTGTTACACTGCCCTGACAGTTCTGTTACTCACATCAGGGAATTTTCTGTGCTCTTACAGATCAGTCCTTGGTGGCCCAGTGCCTCTAATCCACCACCTGGTCATCACTGCTCTATTTGTACTTCTTGTCTTCAAGCTTTTTTAATCATTCCATGCCAAACACACGCTTATCTCCCACAAACCTTTTCCCTGCTAAGAGTTATAGAAAGACAGCAATTAACTACCAAATGTCTTTTGACAGTGGTCTGTGTGTATATATATAATTCCTCAATGGCGGTGGCCATTTTCCTGAACAAACACAAGGGACCCAGGGCCATGTGAGCAAACCGGCGTCCGTCATCAAAGCAAACACGTCCACACACACATACTTCTTCTCTGCACACCGTTATATGTGTGTGTGCGCGAATGTGACCTTCAGAAGTGCAGACATGCCACAGAGAGTTACAGGAAGTCAGTGTCCATCGCCATCTCTCGTGCCTCATTGATCGCCTAGTGTCGTACACGCACAAACTTTTCTGTTTGATAGTCGTCCTGTGGCCGTATGTGTTCTTGCGTATCATTGATTACACTAAGTTGTATATAAAACGATTATTAAGTATTTTACAAGAAATGTACTTCTACTTCAAAATTCAAAATGTAATGTTTAATTCATTGTTACTTGCCGTCTCTTTGTAATTATTTGTGAAATCAGTTTCGGAGTGAAAATCCTTTCAAAGTAAATCCTACACCAATTATTTTTTTCAGTGTACACAGACTCTTCTGGTTGTCGGCTTATTGATTCATGATTTTCATGATTTATTCCAAGTATTTATGAATTATGCAAGTGGCTGGGCATTCTTAAAAATAAAAGTTCTTAATTAGCATAAATTAATCGATGAACAATTGCACAAAAGGTCCTTATAGAGCAAAAAGGTTCTTTAGATTATTAAAATGTTCTTCAAACTAAGAACTGTTCACTGAAGGAGTTTTTAATTGACCCAAAATGGTTCTTCTGCGAAAACCACTTTTTGGAGCCTTTAATTTTTTCTTTAATCTACATGCTTGTTGAACTTGTTGGCATTACTTATTAGGAAGTCTGGGAAGTCTTTCCATTTGTTTGTATAATGGCTATAAATGTTTCTCTGGTTTGTTTTATTACTCAGACTATCTTTTATTGTGTCTTTTTCTAGGTCTATCCCCAGGCTCAGATGCTCAAGTGAACACCGAGAATGTTCGCAGTCGAGAACAGATACTCCAGACGTTGACTGACCTCTCCAGATCCTTACAGGACATTGCTGACCGCTGCTTGCTGGTGTTGCATCTGGAGGTCAGGTAGGTCCCACCTCATCATCTCAATCTGAGAAGACCCCAAACGCACACCTTAAGGTATCTTCACACAAACAATGACTTAAACTCTGCAGATTTGCAGACTGATTCTACACAGCTACAAACTATCATCTCCATCAGTGTTAAACGGCTTGTATTTTTAGGCCTTCCAAAGAGTCTGCCAGGCAAAAGAGCATCAATGGGTCATTCACTCTCCATTCCCTCCTCCATAGGCCCTCCCTCACGCTCGCCCGATTATTCTCTGATATCATTTAGCTTATGTGATCCTGTTTATGATTTGGAAACAATAACTGGCGGCTCCCATGCTACGCGTTATTGACTTTTTCCATCAAGCAAATTTCCCTTGACAGTGCTTGAGGGTAAATTAAGCCATAAGAGAAGGAAAGAAGAAGAGGATGCAGGCTTTTTGCGGGCGTCTTCGCTTAAAGCTTTTCTAATGTTGAATAATAAAAAAGGGAGGTTTATTGCAGGCCTGGTCTGTTGGAGGCCATTATGGAAACCTTTCCATCTCGCCTTCTCTCTCAGAAACACACTTCTTTATCTGTGCACCTATACGCAGGTTTATTAGGCCATGAACACCCCTTAGCCACAAACAAACACACATGCACCTGCTCACAGGACATTTCATCATCCCAGTTCATTCAGCCTTTATAGAGTGAAGCTGTGGAATAAGATATCTGCCACCAGCATCTGGCGTTTCTCTGATGACAGTCTAGAGTATTAACACTATCTGCATAATAATAACAATAACACACACATTCAAAAATGGTTTCAGGTTTTTGTTTGTGTAAAATGGATATTTGCATTTTGATTTAAAGAATTTATCTTGAGGATGAATTTTCCAACAGAACATGTAGAGATGTACTCATTTGGGAAAAAAAATATATTATTGAAAACTTAACAAAAACTATACTGACTTTTTTTTTAAACTAATAGAAAATTACAAAAGCACAACTAAATTACTAAATATTTAACTAAAAGTAAAATATAATGAATCTAATTCAAAATATTAACAAAAAAAATAATGATGCTAAAATAACACTGATACAAACTCCCTTTTAAAATAAAAAGTATGACAAAATTTACCAAATTTGAAATTAATTAGTTCACATGATCAAAGACATCTTAATTCTGGTTTTCCAGGAATGTCAGATGAAAAGACTACTTCATGTGAAAAATGTTCATTTTAAGGTGAAATCCTGTGTGGGTTAAAACAAGCCATATCTCAAGCTTCAGGAGAGTTCTTATCTTTCTCAACTCATAATTGTCATTCCGTGCCTGTCGTCTGTGCTCCATCAGGGTCCACTGTTTCCATTATCTGATCCCTCTGGCAAAACAAGGCAACTACGCCATCGTGGCTAATGCAGCCAGCATGGACTACGACCCCCTGGTGGTGAAGCTGAATAAGGACATCAGTGCCATAGAGGAAGTGATGGGAGCCGCCCTGCAGCAGCACAAGTTTCAGTATATCTTTGAGGGTGAGAGTGACCTCTTGCATCAACAGGAAGCTGATGCCTGAAGGAGTCTTTCTTTTCTGACTGTTTTCGTGTCTCTGTGCAGGACTGGGTCATCTGATCTCCTGCATTCTGATTAATGGAGCTCAGTACTTCAAGCGCATTAGTGAGTCCGGCATCAAGAAGATGTGCAGAAATATCTTTGTGCTCCAGCAGAACCTGACCAACATCACCATGTCACGCGAGGCTGATCTGGATTTCGCCAGGTAGAATGCGCACACACACACACACACACAAGTGCAATGTAGTGTTGTCAAAAATATATATTTTTCGATACATATCGATACTGAAATATCTGAAACGCTTCAAAAAGGCTTCATTTTCTGTAGATACACTATCAGCTGCACTTTCTCTTTCTCACACCTTTGACACAAACTCGCCTCTCCTCACTCACTCCTTTCATTATCTATGGATGAATACAGTTTGTTGGTTACAGGGTTTGAATTTCGGCGTGGGATTGCCCGTATTACGCATAATTTTACTCATTCCCGCAGATTTTGTGCTCACACCCAAAGTGCGCTCACAGAAAGCTGCCTCAGTACTATTATTGACATTTTTTTCACTGCTTATTGCGCTTAAACAGTCAAATACACACAAAACAATGTCAAAATGCATGTATTCACGTAAACACAGTCAGTTATGTTTCAAGTGAACGTAAACAGTTGAGAAAAAAATGCATGTGTAACAGTATAATGGATCCGTGTGTCAGGTCTTAAAGTGACAGCAGCATAATATACCTGCTGCCAAATTATGAGATAATATTAAAAATATCTTCATGGCAGTTTTACACACACACACACACACACACACACACACTTTTTTTATACTTCATACTTTACAGTGTAACCTTAAATTACTTTGTTGTTCAATTCACATTTATTTGTATGGCACATTTCACAATACGTTTCATTTCAAAGCAGATTTACAGAAAAAGGATCAGTTAATAAATACCATCTCTCTCCAGTCTGTATATAACTAACAGGATGTTTCTTCATTTTTATGTGAAGATCACTGCCAGAGCTGTGAAATTAGAGAGAGTAGTGTGCATTTTTCTGTACAAACAATGCAAATCAATACCCGGCGGATTTCTTGCATGATTATTACAGCGCTGGCTTATTGACCCCTCACTCTCTCATACATGATATCACGTGATGCATGGGTGGTACAGGTGGTGATTGGAAATACAGTGCATTGTTTACTCTATCAAGGCTCCTCTGATTAACCCCTCCTACACACACACGCACACGGCAGAGAGAGCGTCTCTCTGTAAACCCCGTTATGAATACATTGGCATTATCCTCATAAACCGCTTGGAAAACAAGATGATAAAGGAGCACTATAGCACTAGTCTCTTGCAGCTGCACCCCTGTCATTTACATCCAGTTTTGAGTATGTATAAATGCCTGTGTGTTGAGGGATTCATTGAGAGAGATGGAAGCATATATGTGGATGCTGGGAGATGGAGCTAGGCCCATGAGGAAAAAAGGGAATCGTTGGCCGCCCTCCCATTTGAATGCTTGCTGTGGGCGACTGGGCCAAGGACACAGTAATAACCATCGATTTGAGTTAAAGCTGAGCAGTGCAGTGGCCAAAGTCAGTGGCTCTCCTCTCTTACGGCAGGCTTTGGTCACAGTGCCATCTAGTGAGGAGAAACATGCCGTCAGTGAAGGAACACTGCAGGGCTTGTCTAAAAACATGAATATGAGCACATTTATTTATTTAAGCCAGTACAAACAGTGTGATTTGATTGCACAGGGCTAATGCCAGAGGTTTTGATGTTTAAATCAGGAGTAAACAACTTCACTAGTAGTTTTTCATTGAAATGACCTTGCGTCTGGTTGTTGGTCCAGTCCCCAAGCAAAACCAGAGTGCTTTTACTGTTGCTCTAAGCTCACACACGTACACATACACACACCATCTGCTCACAGCCTTAGACTGAGCCAGGCCATGTCCCAGAGTCCTGCAGGTGCCTCAGTTATGTCTTATCAACGTCACCTAAACCTGGCAAGAGACTAATGTGTTGTTCATCATGGATTGATCAAGTTGAGGACAAATTGTTCCAAAACCTCTCCTTACATCTGTATGAACCCAGTTCATCTGCATTTTCAATCACTTCGTACTGTAGGTACACTGCCATTCAAAAGTTTGGGGTCTGTAGGATTCATTCCTAATGTTTTAAAATATTTCTGTTTCAAAGAAATGCTGTTCTTTTGAATTTTCTATTCATCAAAGAATCCAGTTTTGACAAAAAAAAATGTAAACATTGAGTATAATAAAAATGTTTCTTGAGCAGAAAATCAGCCTATTAGAACAATTTCTGAAGGATCATGTGTCACAGAAAGACTGAAAATTCAGCTTTGACATCACAGGAAAAATATATATTTTAAATATATATAAAAAAAGAAAGTTATTTTGAATTTGAATTGTGTTTTTGATGGTGAGCAGAAGAGACTTGCAAATTGAAAAACATGAAATGTCTTGCTAAACCCAAACTTTTTAATTTTAGTGTACATACATAAGCAAAGATAAATAGGATTTTAACTTTATGCAAATGATCAATGATGTAATGTTGCAACTACCAATGGGATTGCAGAGAGTAAAGCCCTACCTGGTGAAGTTGGGTAGGAATGTCTACTTTCAAATAGTTAGTTCATGTGTTGTCTAATGTACACAAAATGGCAAATACTAGCTGAAATCATTAGTTATAATCTGATTAACTGGCTTAACATGAACTCAGTGATGCTTTAGATTTTAGAAGTTTAGAAGTTCTGAATTGAATTTTCCATGCAGAAAATCCCATCTACTATTTTGAAATAATCTATTTTGGATAAACCCGCCCCTGAGCGACACAAAACACTGAAAGTTCTCAAAAAGTACTGTTGTTTGTCACATTGCATCTGGGTCAGACAGTCTCTTTCTTTCTTATTGGCAGATTATGCTGCAGTGAAGACCAGACATAAAAATATATATTACATTTACAAAAAAAAATCAGCCATGCTGATCACATTCTGTCTTCCAGTGTGAAATATAAAACATGCTCTCTGATTCAGGGAGGAAAGGGGAATTTGTAAGAAAATTCACAGTTCAGAGACTGGCTGACTGACATGCATGGGTCAGAGGTCAAGCTGTTGGAAAAGCACCTGTCTTGTGAGGCCATTTGTAAAGGCTTCTGGAAAAACGACATTTAGCCAGCATGTCAGGGTGACAGCCTGGACTGTTTACACCACGGCTGCTCTGTGCTCCCGATAACCACAAAACAAACCGCCAGCTGCACTTGACAGCACATTGGTCTTTCTGTGTATGCATGTGCGAGTAACATGAGTGTAGCAAATCAGCTCTATGAAATATTAATAATCAATAATTTATTATGAATATTTGGATCAGTTAATATAATTAACTTAATGTAGTAAAATTAATTTTTACTTCAACCCACCTGTTTGTCCCGTGGACACTCAGTGTTAATTGTTTATTAATTCTAAGAAATGTTCATTTCCGGGGAAGGGAAATGTCTTTCTTACTGTACAGTACTATTAAGAGCATGTAGTCACAATCTAAATCGTAAGGTAAACTTCGTATGCAAGCAGAGAATCAGAACCAAATACATATTGTGCAGTTTTATTAATAAAAACACGAAAACATAACTAACATACAAACAATTATACATTCATTCATGCATTCATAGGTAGATGGTGAAAGTGACAGAATGAAACCGGAGGTAGGAAATGGAACTATGGAAAAGATCCATTTAACTATGGAAAGAACAATCAATATGATCATTTTCAAAGCACCTTCTTAAAAGCATGGCCTTGCAGTGGACACAATTCTTGAAGTTGTTGAAAATTGACGTTTATTGGTTCTGTGAGTGTCAAATGTTGAAATTGCAATTGTTTTCTTCTCCGTTGGATGAATAAAATATGATGAACTTGCGTGGTTAGTTCGACTCTGTTGGGAGAATGAAGGCCTAGAAGGCTGTGGTCACAGCCTGCTAGGGCCCATGGGCCCCGGTGGGGGGTCCATGCAGACATCAACCCGAAGAAGCAGCAGTCAAGGCCAGAGGAAGAGAGGACTAAGAGAGCAAATGGTAGGAGTTGCGATGGACTTCTTCTGCGTTGAATGAAGACGTTGTGCCAAACTCCTGAGGTTGACCTGGATTCTGTTGCAGTTGAGGGAGTCCTTTCTCTCCTGAATGAGCACATGGCTGGTTGTGAGTCAAGGCTTGCTGCCCTGGGGCCTGCTGAGGCCACACAGGACAGCACAGCATTTCGAATGTACCAAGAAGTCAAGAGGGTCAAGAGCCCAAGCTGATCTTGATCAGTGATTTTTAAAGGGTGAAGATGTCACACCCTCTGGAGGTGTGTGAGCCAATTAGAAGTTGTCCCTTTGGAGGGAGATTTTACGACCCTTTGTGTTCAAGCAGGACATTTGAATCTGTAATTTCATTGGGTGTTTAAGAAAAAGAATCTTCAAGATTCTTATAATACCCATGCGTCACAAAGTTAGCAAAATGTAATGTAAATTAACAAATGGGAACGAAGATTGGAGTTTATGGAGGCCAAACATGCCACACATATGATTTTGGTTAACCATAGTATGCAAAGTCTGAAACATTAACCCATTAGAGTTTACAATAAAAAAACAACATAAAAGGAAAATCACGAGATGGGAAAATTAGATACATGTTTATACATTTCTCAAGTGGTTATATATATAGAATATGTAGGATTAACAGGGTTTACTTCTCCTTCTCAGTAAGAATTAAGTGAGTGTCACATCTCTCAGGAATTCCCTTTTTGGGGTCAAAAAAATTCTTATCAATGTAACAGGACACTGTGAGTGTCTGAGTTCTGCCAGTGGTGTTTGCTTCATTGTGATGTTAGTTTCGGGGGAAGTTACACAGATCTTGGTTGGGAGAGTGAGTTTGCCGGACTATTCATTAAATATAATGAATAATCTGTGTGTGTAATTGGTCCAGACGCTACATGAGGCTTTTCTCCATTTCTGTTTATTTAGATATATTCCTCTGTATTTTTCTTTTTTGTTTGTTCTAGGAAATAAGATGCCAGGGAAATTAGCTTTCACACACAGTCTTACTAGCATGATTAGCAAAGGTGACCTGAATAATGATTTTTATGTGTTGTTTTTTTCTAGGTTTTGGTTTATTTCTGGGAATCATTTCAGGGAATGTATTGTATAAACTGTCATACAATTATTCATTTACAGCATCACTCAAAAATACTCACCAATGCCTCTGTGGAGCATTTTTCATGCATTAAAAAAAGTAGTAAAATATATGTAGATAAAATGTGTTTATTACTATATATTCTTATAATGGCGCTTATAATTAAATTATTTTTTCAAAAAGTTATTTTTTTTCATCCACTTAAAAAAGATCTTATATATTTTGAATCATTTTGACAATGCTGTTAGGATAAAAAGGATGGTTTCTATAATTGAAAGCTGTAAAATATTGTCCAGCTCAATACAGTTACAGCAGTCAATTAACAGTGTATGCACCATTTATGAGCCTATTCCACCTGCTATCCCAGGACTGCTATCCTGTCCAGTTGTTCGCTCAACCAGGTCAAACCATCTTCAAAGCCTCACCTCACTTAAAAACAGAGCCGCTGATGAAAGAGCAGCTTGTCTGCAAAATGTTCCCATTAAATTAAAAATCAGACCTGTCAGGAGGGAATGTCCGGGAAGCCTGATATGCACTTTTGCATGGAAAGCATTGGGATTTGTAACTGTGGTGACAACCATGCGGGTTCTGTTTGATGGAGAGGATCATCTTGGGCATCTTGCTCTCTCTCTCTCTCTCTCTCTCTCTCAGCCACTAACTAATGTGTTGCTGAGAATGCGCTGACAGAAGCAGCCCTTAATGGCTTTAATATTGTACATGCTGGAAATAGGAGGAAAAGAATTGTGCTGATTTGAGGTTTTTTTTTTTTCTTCCTTCGCCCCAACATACATCTCCCACCGTCCTTCGCCGTATGCATCATAAATTTGCTTAATACTCCTTGTATGCACTACTGTACACACAGAACTTGTCTAATTAAAACTTAATGGCACTCAGAAAAACACACAAACACAGGTGCAGGTTCTATGTGTGAGAAGTTCCTGCTCTTTATTATCTTCTAATGGTAGAGAGGATTGGGAGAGGAAAGGAGGTGGTCTTAAAAGCCAAGAGTTAATCAGATTAGCAACTCACCACGGTTTTGCTAAATGCTTTTAAATGTGTGCAAAATGAAGTGTGGAGCATGACAAAGTTGGCCCATCAAGCAAACAAACAAACATACAGAAGCACACAAATAGCCAGCTGAACTTTTTATGTTGGCTTAAAAACCCATGAAATTGCTTGATGAGCAAGGTATATTATTATATTATATTATATTATATTATATTATAGTAGTCAACATTTGAAGCAGATCAAAACCTTATATTATATTAATATTATATTATACAGATTTTTCAAAAACTAGTTTTTGTCAACTAATACTATTAAAAAGTTTTTCATTAGTTTAAATACATATTAAAATAAATAGATAAAAACTGACAACGAAAATTTAAATTGAAGTGCTACAATTACTAAAACTGATATACTGAAATCAAAATAAAATAAAGCCACAGAGAAATATTTTTTTTTAAATTACAAAAGCCAAATTTACTCAAACTTGAACTTAAATTAAAATGAAAACTGAAAATATAAAAATAAAAGCGAATTCAAATATTCATATATATATATATATATATATATATATATATATATATATATATATATATATATATATATATATATATATATATATATATATATATATATATATATATATATATGTATATTCATTTTGATTATATTATTATATAAAAGTGGCAAGTGGGGTTATGTTTAAAATTTTTTTTTTTTTTTTTTTTGAATCTTCATTTAAGTCTTCCATGCTAGTAAGGTAGCTGTTTTATGTCAAATGACGTGCTGTACAGTATATGTGATTGTCTTCTCCAGTGTCCTGCTTTGAGCCCTAATGAGCAGACAGCACAGGTCTGGTGGATTAACGCCCTGGCACAGTAAGGGTTACTGGGACACTGTACTGTCAGACCTGTTATAAATGGCTGTGTTTTTTTCAGTGTCAGAGATGAATAGGGGTTAATGGAACTGCCCTCTCTGTCCTGCAGGTGCACTTGTGCTCACATTCACACTTTCTGTACTTTTTACTGGCTGAATATGCTGTGATCATTCGATTTTCCATGTTAGTGTTAATCTGCAGCATTGAAGCTCAGCAGTTTATTGGCTTAAGGAAAACACCATTATTTCAGAGTTCTTCGAGAATTCTTCACCGAGGTTTAGTAGAAGAAAGCTGATCTGTGAGATGCTTGAACATGTTTGTTTCTGTCTTTCATTTAGCGCACCCTCTTCAGCAAGTGGACTGTCTTGTGGTATCCGAAACAACATATCCCTGTTGGTCATTTAAACAGGTTATTTAAACAGCCAGTACACTGCAAAAGTGAAGTTGGTCTATTTTCAGCTATACTTTTAGATTTTTTTTTTTTTAATTTTCTACGACAATGTTAGGATGTTGTAGATGGTTGCCAGTATATCAGGGCCTTTGAAGAAAATATTCTTTTAGGATTCATTTTATGGATTTAGTTTGAAATAATTGAGTTTTATTTTGATCAAATTTTATGAATTGAACAGCTTTATCACTAGAAAATAAATAAATAAATATGAATGTATTGTGCAATTATTTAAGACATTTCTCTAAGACATTAAGACATTTAAGACATTATATAGATTCTTTATATAGTGTTCTTTAAAATTGACTCAAGAATGTTAGGGTTATGTATAGAACCTCATTGAACTTTGGTTTCTAAGACTAGATTCTCTGCACTGAAAAAAAGTGGTGTAGAAACAACTTTCACTCACAAATTGCTAGTAAATTTCACAAATAATTAAAGCAACAGCAAGTACATGTGAAATTTTGAAGTAGAAAGGCTCCAATTAAGTTGAAATAGGAAATGTACTCCAATTATTTTAGTTTATAACATCAAAAAAAAATCATTTATAGTGCATTTATGGTAAAGATCACAGCCACAAAGCATATATATACGTAGCTGCATGTTCTCCAGAAGTTCATCACCTCAAGCCCTTATGATGTCTGGTATGGCTTTAAAATTTGCATGTGCTCCATCATGAAAAGACTCAAATTGGTAATTTCTGCCACTGTTTGCTCTGTACGGAGCACATTTAAAGTGAGATAAAATGGGCTCTTGGGCTCATTTAGAGTGCAGCCAGAAGTCTCTGAGCACCTGGAGGAGTGTGCCTGCTTGATAGGGGAGTTAGAGAGAGTCCTGCTGGCTAAGGCCTTTCTGTGTGCCAGAGAGAGAGAGAGAGATTTGGAGGAGTCGTCTGCTCTGATGGGGTCAAAACACATTCAGCTCTTATCACCCCTGTTACAAATGTGCCTCTGCTGCAGAAATAGAAGTTGTAAGCCCTTTTTGTGTGTGTGTATGCATACTCATGTTTAAGTGTCTCCTTGAACTATATGTCTAATGTTTAATGTATGTTTTCCCATCCTGCTGGCCAACAGCATGTTTAGGCCAAAAGGTCTGTGTAAAAATTGGTCTGATGTTCTCAACAAGTTTTGTGAATGCAGGAATTCACAATAAAGAACAGTAAGGACAGTGTGAGAGAGTTTCGGCCCACCTGACAGAACTATCCTTTAATTTGATTATTACTTTCATGCTTATATTCTTACATTTTAACATTTGATTACACTTTATTTTAAGGTGACGTAGTTACATTGTGCTTACTCAAATATGTACTCTGCTTAATATTAATTAACTACATGTGCGTACTATAGAGTTAGGGTTTGGTTTAGGGTCAGTTACTTGTAATTATGCATAATTTACTGTTATTACTATAGTAAGTACACGTAGTAACGTGGACCTACGTCACCTTAAAATAAAGTTGATCATACATGTTTTTTCATGAAACTTAAATAAGTTGACTTTGTGAAATGTTTTTTAGTCTAAACTTTTTTTTAGTTTCGAATTACTTCTAATTTATTTATTTTTTTACTTTCCTTTTTTAATCTTTATTATCTTGTTTTTTACAAACTCCAATGCGAGATTCTTTCCGGTTAAATGAAAAATGTTTTACACCATATGCCATCATTTTCAGAGAAAGTGTTTATGAATTTATATTGCTCTCACAGAGTTATGACAATGCTGTTATATTGTCATTAAAAAAACTTTTGCAAATGCAAAAAACGTGTGAATTTATCCTTGAATAAAGATCAGCAACACTTTCATATGAAATAACACAAACTCTTTCCTTCTGTTTCTCTGCAGGCAGTACTATGAGATGCTGTACAACACAGCGGACGAGCTGCTAAACCTGGTGGTTGATCAAGGGGTGCGCTACACAGAGCTGGAGTACATCAATGCTTTGAGTCTCCTCCACCGCAGCCAGACAGGCGTAGGAGACCTGACCGTGCAGAACATGCGGCTGCAGCGCCTCAAAGAGATCATATGCGAACAGGCTGCTATTAAACAGGCTACCAAGGATAAGAAGATCACTACGGTCTAGACTCGCACTTTTAAACTTAAATCCACCAATGCTCTGAAAGGGACTGCCGTTCCTTACTGTCACAAGCTTTGAGTCAATCACACTTTCAAGCAAACATTATAGTGGTCATTTGATATCGGTTTCATTTCGTCTTGTTGCTTTCCTATTTTTTTTTGAATACATATATAACTTGTAAAGTACCAGGGGAAACCAGGGCTTTTCGCACACCAATGCACACACAGACACACACACACTCTAATAAATGAATCCCATGTATTGGTCTGGTTTGACCAGACGATACCTTTCAGACTGAGAGGAAGGATTCTCTCACTGTGGCTTGGGGACATTTTCATCTCATTTTCTTACTTTATCAAACCGCTGTTCTCAATTATAGAATCTTCCAGTGCTACGTCTCCCTGCCCGGCCCGCAGCCTGTGTCTGGAATAACAGATGCCAGATTAGAATGCCAGGCTTTTTTATCAGGCAAAAAAGAAACCGCTCACCCACCGCTTGTTGATTTGTTCCTCTTTCTCAAGAGAACGAAATAGGAATTGCTAAACCCATTTAGCATTTCTTACATTTCTCCCTACCCGTCGTGTGTGTGTGTGTGTGTGTTTGTTGATTCCGTTTCAGCCTGTCATCATTATGACACAGACATTGATTGTGACATTATAAAGTTTTGATGACACTTTCATCATTGGATCTGTGGATTCTTTGGCTGTTTAAACAGATGGGTTTCTAAGCGTTGATATAAGACTATGTCTACTAAAACTTATATTTGGATTTGATCTTTTTGTCTTATTCACGGCTCCTTGCTCAAACTTGCACAAAAAACACAGATCACTCATACTCTGTGTTCTAGGCTATTTTTAGTTAATTAATTATGAATAATAGAAGGAGAGAGAAAGCCATCGATACAGAACACAGGCGTTAAGCAGGAAGCCAACCGAGCAATCCATCAAAATGACTCAACCACTTGAATCAATAATTGCCACCAGGTTGCCAAAGAGAGAAACACAGCAACGATTGTTCATATTCTTACGCCATAAAAATCCTGTTTGGATGTTAAAGATGTGTTACAGGAATGGTTAGGCATTAGAAATAGTTTGCCTTATTTTGTTATGCCTGTAATGTGTCTAGTAAGAGGAATCATATTAAAGACATAGAAGTGTGTGTTTTAAGTGCTATTATTGGGTTCCCAGTGTTGACTCAAGCGCTCATGTTAGCATTATACTGTAAATGCATCCTAAAGTATAATATTCATTCAGACCTCACTGCAACATAATCTAATGGGGTTTGCACAATATTTTGGTGAATCAACACTATTTCATGCCTTTGTTTTTGTGTTGTTGTTTTTTTTAGTAATGTATTTTGTTGTGTAGCATTTAATAACATTAGAGATGTTCACTAAAGGGATTGTACATGCTTGTAAATTTCAATTGATTGCTTAAAAGTCTTTCATCCTGAGGAACCTTTCACAGCCCTGGACTACTGGATTTGAACTGAATTTTGGCAATGTTAATGTCAAAATCAAAATAAAGGAATATAACAGAAAAAAAGCCTGAACATTACTTTGCCAAGTTTTACTTTCATATTATCAAAGTTCTTTGTATATTATCAGGCATGCTAGAAGAGAACGTCATCTGTATTTTTCATAAGTGGGGAGTTTTACTTTCATACTATCAAAGTTCTTTGTATATTATCAGGCATGCTAGAAGAGAACGTCATCTGACTGTATTTTTCATAAGTGGGGAGTTTCATTTCATTTAACCCTTTGAACATACTAATTTAGGTCTTTAAATCTATTTATAGACTAAATTTCACTTAATGAATGTGCTGTCAACAATGCAGATGTTAACACCCAATGCATTTGTGTGTGTGTGTGCCTATACACACATTTTTGTATTAAATGTAAGTAGCATTCTATAACTTACGTAGGCCGTTTTGAATGAAATGATTAAATGTAGGCCAAGTATTCTATAACTTATGTAGGCCTATATAGTTTACAAGTTATGACTGTATAATATTCATAAATAGACCTAATCTTATGTATTCCTGTATTTATATTATCATGTTTTGGCAACATGAGTCCGATAATGAATCGTAGCGTTCCATTGATTTCCGAAGGAACTTCTTAGAATTTACAATATCACAACAATTATGGGTAAATAACATATTCATAAATGTAAATGGCAAAATAAAAATCCATCCCTAATGGTGTTTAAAATTGAACTGAGGAATTACTTTGCTTCTTTGAAACTTTTGAAAGTCTCCAGTGATAACATTTACTCTCTATGTGAAGATGTCTCAAAATATTTGTCATTATAATTTGTAAAGCTTCCATGGAACTTTATATTAAGAATATATGAAGACCGAGGACAATTTATATATGTGAAGAACTTTGACATGCCTTATGGACTGAAGTGCCTTTGCTTAATTTATTTTATTTTATAATTATTTGTATTTAATTTCTTATTGGAATTTGTTTTTATTTAACTGTGTTTATGTTCTACACACGAGTTTCCCAACGAGAGATTCTGTAAATTGTATTTTGTAAATAAGCATGTTCAATAAAAAAAAATTAAAAATAAGTAGCGTTCCATTGATGCGCATGTGCAAAACGCTTGCCCAGCTTTAGTTTATGCATGGTTACCAGGCAACCGATGCGCGTGCAAATTAGTTCAACCTTGCTCCTCACAGAAAGTCCGGCTTTACTTGCATCCATTTAGAAGGAAACAATTAAGCTGTTTTAGTAAATAATGGCGTCAAATCTTCCATCTTTGGCGTTTGTGTTAAGCTGAACATGTTAGATTCCTTCCTTCCTCTAGTAATAAGCGGTGCTCTCTGGAGACAGGAAACCATAGAGACGTCAAAAGAAGATAGGTGACACAGCCATACACACAACAACAATGGAGGTAACAGCCCTCAAATATGGTTATTTACTCATATATTCTATACTTAACTCTTTGTAGCCATCATTAAAATCTTGATGGTTTCCTTCAATTGTTCTTTTCTAATGGAGAATGATGGTGAACTGACGGAGGACGAGGTGTTTAAATGCCTGTCCAACTTGGGACAGTCTGCTACAGGACTCCAGCACACTTACCTATGCCTCTCTGTGCCAGTGAGTGATCAACACCCTCACATACACACACATTCATATTTTTTTTTTTTTAATGTCATTGTGGGATTTCCATTGCCTTGTAATATTATTATACTGACTTTAATAACATTTTCTATCAATTAAACCAAACCCTCACAGAAACCTTTATGCATTTGCACATATCCATGTTGATTTTTGTCATGGCTTGTGTAACAGTCACATGACCACACACACACACACACACACACACACACACGCATATATATATATATATATATATATATTATTAATTCTTATTCTATAACTGAGCAGTTTTTTTTGTTGTTTTTTTATAGTTTTTTGATAGGTATAAATCAGTTTTGACTGTTAAACGGGTTAAGACATTATTTAGGATGTTTTCTACTGGTTGGTCACCACAATATAAGTAGTTTTATTGTCCGTTTGGGAATATTTGCTCCCCACAATCTGATCTACACACACACACACTGAGACTGTTACATCACTATGCAACAATTGATATTTTCCATAATAAAATTTCCCTGGCTTACTCGACAGAGCTCTGGGGTAGAATATTAATATATTTTTCTGGAAGCACTGATATTGTTTAGTTGCACGACTTCGCTGGAGAGAAACAGAAGTGGCCTACAAATTAGTTTACATCCTTGTTTAATGCGTGATATACTCTCCTCTAGTTTCAGGGTTTTACCGGATGACATTTTATAGCCACCTTAACTGAATTTCTGATTGTGTTTGGCCACAGGGGCGAGACTTGAAAAATGTCTCCATTTTATGCAATTACATCTATCTACAAAAGCTAGAGCTTCCCTACAATAAAATCAAAGGTAGGTTTACACCAGCTTAATGTTTGTGTTAAAAGCAAACTATATGGTGAATTGAAATTTGCTGTCATGTTTCGGACCTGCTCATATTTGTCTTCTGCTAATGCAGATAATATCCTCTTGTTGAAAATGTTTGCCGGAATTTCCTTCATCCGTGCCCTTCATGGTTGCTTGGTAGCGGGACAAATAATCTCAGCTGTGCAGATGCTTGTCATCCATCTTTCTCTTGCTCTTTCTGCCTAATGTTTTGTGACTGGTAGATCTATCCTGCGTGAGTCACATGCCACACCTCATCATACTGGATGCTTCCCACAACCAACTCACTGATTTTTTTGGATTCCAGCCTCCAAAAAATCTCAAGGTGATTCAATTCGGTACAGAGCATTGTGATGTCATGTGAGGTTCACTTTTCTCATGCATCGCTGCATGAAGAATAACTTCACTGTGTCTTAAAGATGTTTCAATATTAATTAATATTAGATGGTTTACCTTTTTTTATTTACAAAACATTTAAAAAAAAAAGGTATCTCTAAAAGGTTAAACATTTTCTTTTTGTAATTTCTTGCTTTTTGTATGATCATCTTTCATACTGTTATTTTATTTTATTTCTTTTTTTTCTTTTTTGCAGGAAGTGAATTTTTCACACAACCAGATTGCAGTTATGAAGGATCTTTCTGCATATTCTTCTTTGTCCAAACTGATTCTCGACTGTATCCTTTTTAAGGTTGCAAAGCATGACACAACATTCGCAAGTCATTTGCAATTCAATTGAATATAATATAGGGCGGGGGAACACTTTATTTCGATGGTCCACTTTAAAAATCTACTAACTATAAGTAACTTTGCAACTACATGTCAACTAACTCTCATTAGAATATTAGTAGACTGTAAGTAGACTGTTAGAGTTAGGTGTTAGGGTTCGGGTAAGTAGAATAAGTTGATGTGCTTGCAAAGTCACTTATAGTGAATAGAATGTCTTTTAGGGAGCTTAAAAAAAAGAGTTAGAAGATTTTAAGCAGACAGTCTACTCATACTCATGTGACTGGTAGTTGCAAAGTTACTTATAGTTAATAGAATGTCTAAAGTGGACCATTGAAATATCCATCGGGAATTGATTGGATAGGGAAAAGTGGGTGTCATATACCAAAATGGAGGACATTTATGAACTTTTTGTTTTTTTTATAGCATGCACTGATAAATTACAATCACAATAAGACCAGGAATGTGTAATTAAAAAGTAACTAGGGTGATTCATCTTGACTTAAACAAGACAAAAAATTGTTCAAAACAAAGCATTCTTTGACCATTCCTCGCTGTTCAGATAATTCATTTAGTGCCATCAGGGGCCTGGAAAAGTGCAAAAGGCTCTCACACCTCAGCCTGGCCCATAACAACATCTCCCTCATTAGGGGTCTGGACCATCTGCCCCTCAGAATGCTCTGTCTGGTACCATCAGCCCTCTTAAACACACACACACACACACACACACACACACTACAGACATTTATAACATAACAGCAACACTCATTTAACACAGGTAATTTATTCCTGATGATTAATAAGTGCAGAGAGGTATAAAATATGAGTGTAATTTGTAAAATATTTACTTAAGAGCAGGTTTGCAGATTAATTAATGTGTTTTTTGAGGATGGAAATTAACAGTGGCAAGGCAAGGACAGATACTGAATATGAAACTCTAAAATGGGAAAATATGTCACCGTCTTCATGATGGGGCAATAAATAAATGTAATCACGCTTGATTTTAATTTCAAATTGGAATAGAGAAATGTGAGGTCTCCCTTGTCTTTCCCCGAAGTGTTTACGAGTCTCTGTTGGATTAATTAGCGTCAGACTGCATAACCTGTTGACATATTTTCTGCTCCCCCATAGTATCTCCCCTTCACCTGTCATCCTCTTCTAGATTATGTTGTTGTGTCAACACTTTTAGAAAGGTTGCCATGCTCGCTGTCTGTGATAGTGTAGGCAACACTACAGCCTCTTGTTTTGGCACATCCTTCTACCATTTTGATATTGTTGACAGTTACTGTTTTTTCCCAGAACTGTGTGTTTTTCAGACAATATGCATGATTAAGCTCAAGCCTTTTCAGAAAATATAACAAAGCCTGGTGTTGAAGCCCACCATATGGCAGGCCAGCGTGCCACCAGACCTTTGCCACTCAGCTGAAGGATGTTTATGCTGTCCTTTATCAAAGAGATTCTTCATCGTCAGCAGCGCCGCGTCCTTTGGTGTCCATGTCCCCATGAGGCCAAGCTGCTGGCGTGAGAGATCCTGGACCCCGTTCAAAAAAAAAAAAGACTCGCTCATACACACCCTCCCATGCGCTGAACCTGTCCGCCCCCTGTTGCTCTGAGACCCTGAACAGTGTGCGCCTGTCAGCCTGTTCCTCCTACACCCATCACACTTTGGATCTGGAGCTTCCAGAGCCCCTCTTGGTCATGTCTCCTGCTGTTCGGTGCCAGGCATGGGGGTTTTGTAAGGCCAGGGCTTTGGAAGCTGGAATCTTTCTGGCCCTCGTATTATGTTGCGGGTCAATTTGACCCATTTACATTTTTGAGTTGTCAGAAATATTGAAATACGGTTAAAGGTTTGCTGGTTTTACCAGATGTTTTGTTGTTTGTCATAGTGTGATTTTTGTTAATTTGTACTGAAATTCGAACCATATACGAACCTAATATGAAGGCTAGGAAAAGGGAGGTGAGACGGGCGTCAGGTGTACGGAAAGTCTCTCGTTCATTGATATGCACTCGCTACAACTTACCAGATGTTCACCTGTCAGTCCTTACTCATCAGCCTTAAATTAACTGAGCTCACCTGTCAATCACACAGTCACAGCCATACAGAAATAGCACATGACCGTGCAGATCATGTGCAGAGCGTTTTAGTTACTGTTCTTTGCAATATTGAAATGATAATTGTATATGTGTGTGTTTTAAGAGGGCGAATGTGATACACAAGATTGAGAATCTCCAGACTCTCCGCAACCTCCGAGTTCTGGATTTGTCCTGTAACCGGATTCAAAGCCTCTCGGGTCTCCAGAACATCCATCTCCTGGGAACTGTCAACCTTGAGAGCAATCTGGTAAAGGAGCTGTCACATTCCTGTCATATTATATTATACAAATGGCTCTAATGTTATACCTCAGAATTTTACCAACCAAAAGGAACCAGTCTGACCAAGTGAAAATGGTTAGGAAGTCTAAAATGTGAGAATTGCAACAAAAAATCTGTCAGAAAATAAATGTGCAAAAATGTTACCTTTACAACAGCTTGTCACTGGGGCATTACCCTTAAAGGGACAACTTTTTATCTTATCTACTCCTAAAAGATTCATAGTAGTACTTTAAGGGGTACATGTTACTACTCAAAGGTACTAATATCCATCTTTTAGATCTAGAAAGTTGTACAATCTTTGCACATATTTTTCTTCAAGTGTATATGTGGCACTAATATTAGGGGTAAATAATGCACAAAAAAAAATCTGAGAGTGAGCTTGTTTAATTTGTTTCACTCAACAAATTACTATAAACTTGTTTTTTGTTCCTTGTATATCAGATCAGTGAGATAAAGGAGGCTGCACATTTGCATGACCTAATTTTGTTGAGAGAAATTAATCTCCTGAAAAACCCAGTGCAGGTAAGGCCACCATAAACATCTCAACTCCACAGCATATGTAACAATGGTCCTAAAGTCATAATTACGTTATACTCAAAGCCATTTGGGTTCTTGCAGAACCAAGATGACTATAGACTGGCTGTGGTCTTCCTCCTCCAGCACCTCATACTTCTGGACCAACACACTGTAACTGCAGAGGAAAAGGTGATCTAGTTAAAAAAAAAAAGATGTTTAGTTTCTAAAAAGTGAAGTGCTGTTTATGGCTTTGAGATGGAGGAAGCCTATTGTTGCGAAAAAAAAATAAAAAAAATTAATAGCATATGCTTGCTGGTTGGAGTCCAGAGCTCAGGGTTCAAGTATCTGAACTGAACAGAAAATAACTAGAAATTAACTTGAAAGCTCTGAAAGGTTGTTGTAAAATAAAGCATGTATTTGAACGATTACGGTAAGGTTGAATAGTGAGTCACATTGCTGTTGTCTTTCATTTTCAGGTGTCTGCTGTGAACAAGTATGACCCTCCTCTGGAGGTGATCGCAGCCAGAGATCACATGACCCACTTGATGTACCAGCTCATGCAACCGCAGGTTATTTTTGACAGGTGCGGCTTTTCAATCCGCTTTCCTCTTCATTTTATGGGCCTGTCTAGTCCACATAGGTCACTTCCCTCAAGCAGAAAGCCCTTCAAACTACTCACAGAGCTCTGATCTGAACTAAAATGAATCTGGAGCTATGTAGTGAGGCTATTTGAAGTCACACAGTTGGTTATAAACTACATGGTTGAACTCACAGGAAGTTCAATTGCATGGTTCACCACAACAGCATTAAGCTAATATGCATTTTTGCATGTTATTCCACAAGTACTCTCCCCAGTCTGGATGCTCCGTACCCCATGCTGGTCCTAACTGGCCCGCAGGCCTGTGGGAAGAGGGAACTTGCCCATAAACTGTGCCAGGAATTCAGAGACTATTTTGCTTATGGGTAAGTGTCAATTTAGAGTGCATTATAAAAGCCACTAAAATATGATTTTTCGAACTAATAAAATATGAATCTGTATTTTATTCGACTGTATAATGTGATGTAATTGTGTTTATCTTAGATATTGGGAAAAATTGACATTGCGATATTTACTTTTTCTGCGTATATTGTGACATGAAAAAATACAGGACTTTTTTCAAGATGACATGAATAGTTATACTTGGAAAGAATGAATGATTCTAGTTTCTTTAATCGATTTGTTTGTTGTAGAGCCTGCCACACCACCAGGGGGCCCTATTATGGGGAAGAGGATGGATCAGACTATCACTTTGTCACAGAGGAAGAATTTCAGAACATGATACAAATGGTAAAGTATTCAGTCAGACAACCAGACTTTTATCATATTCTGATCTACTTTTGCACAATTTTATTCATAACTGTGGACTATTGTTACAGTTTTCATGCCCATTCATCTGCAGAAACAGACTCCCAGAGGTCATATTGGTCTATAAAGCAATGACATGCCAAAAATGTGAAGAGGGGAAAGAATTCACCCTAGATTCTCTCTTTCCCCAGGCACCTCGGGTGCTTCTGAGAGAGCGCACACCTACTGTGTGCCGCCACTATCTCGTTTAGCTCTGAAGTGTTGCTATATAAGTCCAGTGTTATTGATTGATAGAGGCTGGAAGGAAGCCTTTTGATGTGCGATTATAACCTTATGCCGGCCCGGCAGCGCAGAGGAAGAAGAGACAGAGTCGAGTTTTACAGACTAACCTCTCCTACCTATATCATACAAACACAGATGTGTGTCTGCATTCTGCAGACGCAAACGCTCCTCTGCTTTTTCCTGCTTGGTGCTTCTCTCTGGGCCTGTTAAAGCAAAAAGAGGGTAGGATTAGAGCATGGTTGGTATTTGTACTGATGTTTTAAAGCCACCTTGACCAGAGATGTAGAAACATGTGTTTGAGAATTGTTTTCTGCGAGTAAAAGCTTGACTACAGCTTTGCTGCTGGTAAATGGACCCAGGTGCAGTTGGACACTGGGGTCAGAGGTTTGTCTGTGTGAGAAGAACGATGTTCCCTTGCAACCCAAAGGTCAAGAGTTCAGGTCATTCTGCAGTGAATCTGTGCTGAACATCCATGATGACGCCCATTCAGAGATTAATTTGAGTTCTTTGACAGTCATGTTCCAATTACAGTTTTATTCTCCTACTGTCAGGGTCAGTTTGTCCAGACGATGCAATATGGAGGACATTGGTATGGCCTGTCTCGGGAGTCTATTGAGCATGTGGCTCGTGAAGGTCTGGCCTGCTGTGTGCATATGGAACTAGAGGTATGGAAAGAAAACAAGTTCAAGAAAACATGTTCCAACATGTTAACATTCATTGACCAAGCACAAAATTGGGTCAAATGCCACAGTAGTTAATTATACCAGACGTTTTGTGTGTTTGTTCCAACACCAGGGAGTGTATAGCTTGAAGAACTCATGTTTTGAGCCCCGTTACGTCTTGCTGATCCCCACTGTTGTTGATAATTACGTCTGCTTTCTGAAAGCAAGAGGATTCTACAGCAACGCTCAGATGGAAACAGCCGTGTCTCGCATTGATTTGTATGCCAAGATCAACAGAGAAAAGCCTGGCTTCTTTGATAACATCATCCCTTGTGGTAACAAAATTTTACTAACCCATATAGGTTAGTTACGCTGTGTCTGTCTATAGGAATATACTTTTTATTTCCCTTTGTGAATTGTAAGAATCTCCTAAGTGACAATTAAGCAAAACAGCCTTAGCAATACATTTTCAAAGATTCATTCAGGTTTTTATGAAAACTCGATTGCTCTCTTCTACCAAGTGGTGCAGATATGACGTGATTTTGTAAACCAACCCAGACGTTAGCATCACCCTGGTTCCCTTGACAAAAAACCAATAGGATTTTTCCATTGGCTTTTGGATTATTGCAGAAAATAAGGTCTGTGACTAACAAAAGCTTATGATTCTTACAAATTTTGTGAACACAATGAGCACAGCTTTCATGAATTTAAAAACGTGAAAATAATCAGCAGAAGTAAAAAGCTAAACGTAGGATAAACAAACTACACCACAGTGGTGTAGTTTGTTTAAAGTCTACGCTTCCAACAATTCTTTCAGCTTTTGTTTGAAAACATTTTCCCTGAAAGTTCGAGTTATAATAGTTTTCAAGAGCGCGATTATAAGCACAACGAGGTTGTGAAAGTGGACTAGTGAGTAGTTGAGTTCATCTGTACGGCTGATGACATTTAATGTCACCAACAACCTCTAGTCCTATTTAGCCACTTAATTTGCAACCTTTTACAAGACAAGTAAAAGCTTTAAAAAAATCCCAAGAGGGTATTACTGATGTATTTCATATCGTAGAATAAAACATGAAAATATCTTGAGATATCTTGTGTTCACAGACCTTATTTCAAGCATTTAACCAAAAACTCAATCAAAAAACACATTGACTTAAGGATGATGGAACCGGAAGTGCTAAAAATGCTAACTCGTTTCCGGGTTTGGCCCCTGCACCACTCTGTTATGCTCATCAGATGATCGTGCTGAGGCCTACCAGACACTAAAACAGCTGGTGAAAGAGTACCTGGGTCTAGAGGAGCAGGGAGGAGGAGATGACAGCAGCTCAGTAACACCTGACAACATCTCAACAAGTGAGCTATTACAGTCCAACTTTGCCATGTACGTAAAGACCCAATGAAATCACTTGACAAGCACTATTTTTTCTTTCCAATGTTGATATTTCAACAAAAATGTACTTTAAAAACATGCATTTTAACATTAGATGTTAGAATGAATAACAGACATGGACTACAAAATAGCAGACATGGACTAAATGCCACAAAACTTAATTTGTTTTCATGGGGTCTTTACATGAAGTCAGTTTTGTCTGCGGAGTGCTTCGCCAGGATTATAAAGGAAACAGTTGTAAATAGTTGTACTCAGTGTGAGGCTGTGGCACTTCACTGCTACAGCCACAGCAGACATCTGTTCACGATGGCCGAGTGCCCTAACCATAACGCTGTTGTAGACGCAACTGGTGAGTTACTGGCAGCCAACACGACAGAGGCCACTGACCTCATGGACTCCTACAGCAGAAACTACCGGAACAAAATCCAGGCCAAGATGACCCCTCAGCAGACCCCTGCAGTAAGTGAGAGCATGTCTAGTGTTATTGATTCTGTTTATATTACATAATTATTGGTTTGATATAATCCACAGAAGCTGTCATGGCTGGGAATAGCAGAACACTTAAGTGAGCACAATATATTTCTGTGAACTTCATAGGAAATGGCTTCCAATCACAGACGCCAGCAGCTGATTCGGGAAGCTTTGAGTGGAAAGAGTCTTGGTGCTTACGCCGAGCTGTTTCAGAGGTAACATAACACTGTCTGTACATTACTCGAAGACTGTGACTGATGAGATAGGACATCAATGTTCCATCCCCAAAACATTGGCTCAATCCAAAATTTAGTGAGCTGCCTTGCTGTCTGCAGAGGCGGCTACCTTCTAAGACATCATGCTAACTCAACTAGAACCTCAAAAGTGACTGATTTGGAATGTTTTTCATAAAGAACAGCTCTGCACACCACAGAAATAATGATTCCAATAGAATTTAGTGTTAGCACGTGGCAAAGCTAATGATGCAACACTGTACTACATTTATAATTAAACCATGCACAAATGCAAGCCACATATGCCACATTTGAATAAGCACATGTAAACAGAACTATAACTTATACTACCGTTCAAAAGTTTGGGGTCAGTAATTAATTATTTTATTCAGCAACGATGCATTAAATTGATCAAAAGTGACAGTAAAGACATTTATACTGTTAAAAGGTTTCTGTTTTAAATAAATGCCTAACTGTCTATTCATTAAAGAATCCTGATGTATCACAGTTTCCACAAAAATATTAAGCAGCACAACTTTAGAATGATTTCTGAAGGATCATGTGAAACTGAAGACTGGGGTAATGGCTGCTGAAATTCAGCTTTCCCATCACAGGAATAAATTAAATAATAAATTACATTAAAATAGAAAATGTTACAATATTACTGTTTTTACTGTGGGTTTTAATAAAATAAAATTAAGTATACAAAACATTAAAACTTTGTTTCGAACTCAAACTTTCGAATAATAGTGTTGGTTGAAATAGTAGATATTTAATTAGCTGAAAACTGCTTTTGTGATATTTCAGTGAAAATTTCAATGATGTTTTATTGATAATTAAATTCTGTACTTAGTTTTTATATACTGTTTTTAGTTTTACATGGCTACAATTAAATGGTCTGGATTTGTAACAAGCTATTGTGGTTGTATAAAATGCAAAAAAGTTGTCGTCTCTGCACAAAGCACCACCACAGTCTGAGGCTGGTGTGTGTAAACAGTGTTTAACTGACACTATGTGTGTTTATGTGTGTGTCACAGGAGTGCACCAACAGCTCCATCATCATTAGCCTCTCACTCCCTGCCTCAACCAGTCCCCTCTTCCTCCTCAGTGCGTCCTGTCGGCCTCGACGGTCATGACCTCGATGAGGACAGCAGGTATGTCACACACACCTTGACATTTTCACCTCTGGCCTCTGACCTGAGCGCGGCAAGACAATTAACCTTTACCCAAAGTCCTCTCCTTGTGTACATCATTTCCCAGGACGTGTTTTATCTTGTAGCCTCTCCCTTTATGTTTATAATCCCCATCTCCATTTTACACACATCCAGGCTCAAATATCAAAGTTTTCATACCCAGCTCAAAGTTAAAGCATTCAGGTACCTGACATGCCGCAGGCCATCTGGAAGATGTATGTGTTGGAGCACGTAAATGCAGATTTATGACTATCGGTGCTTTTGCCTCTCCCGTGTGTGAGCTGGGGGACTCTAACCAGGCGAGGAAATACAAGACTACTCCTGTGAAATATGCATGTCCCCAAGATATTTAAATACACTGTAATTTAGCTCATTAACAGGAATCCTGGGAGACTTACAGAGCTGCCCGGTCTGCGTGGTGCACCGCCGTTTGCTTATTAGCTTGAAGGAAAAAAAGGACAAAACTAATGTGCTACTCCAAATTGTGTTAAACAGTGACTTTTTGTTTCCCCTCCACCAGGGAAAAGCAATATGCAATTGGAGTTTGTTACTTCGCAATCTAGTTATGAATTTTACTGCGGTCTTTATGAAATCAATTGAAAATGCAGCCTGTATAATCTTGGGAGATCTGTGAAGGGAGGGGACCATTGCCAACTCTATATTAAAAAATATCTGATGCTAATCAAAACTTCTTAAAACCTGTTTTTAATGGGTGTCTTGAGATGTTTATTTATTCAGCACTTGTGTGTTTGTGTGTGTGTGTGTGTGTGTGTGCGTGCTCGCGGGTACATGTGAGTGTGTTTTTTAACTCAATCCCATAGAGAATTAAACATTTCCATATTGTTGTGGCTATTTGGATTTCGTTTCCAATCAAACTGAGGATTGCAGCATAAGGAGACCTTAAAAGTTGTACTGTCAGTCAAATTAATCACACTCCCAATAAAATGTTTGGGGCAATAAGATTTTTTTTTTTCTCAAAGAAATTAATACTTTTATTCAGCTAGGATGCATTAAATTAATCAAGTGATAGTAAAGAGATATAAAATGTTATAAAATATTTCTGTAAATACTATAATACTTCTATAAATTACATTTTAAAATATTTTAAAATAGAAAAGTTATTTATACATACACTCACCTAAAGGATTATTAGGAACACCATACTAATACTGTGTTTGACCCCCTTTCGCCTTCAGAACTGCCTTAATTCTACATGGCATTGATTCAACAAGGTGCTGAAAGCATTCTTTAGAAATGTTGGCCCATATTGATAGGATTGCATCTTGCAGTTGATGGAGATTTGTGGGATGCACATCCAGGGCACGAAGCTCCCGTTCCACCACATCCCAAAGATGCTCTATTGGGTTGAGATCTGGTGACTGTGGGGGCCATTTTAGTACAGTGAACTCATTGTCATGTTCAAGAAACCAATTTGAAATGATTCGAGCTTTGTGACATGGTGCATTATCCTGCTGGAAGTAGCCATCAGAGGATGGGTACATGGTGGCCATAAAGGG
The DNA here is from genome assembly GCA_026230005.1 of Gila orcuttii. Taxonomy (NCBI): domain Eukaryota; kingdom Metazoa; phylum Chordata; class Actinopteri; order Cypriniformes; family Leuciscidae; genus Gila; species Gila orcuttii. Next base: position 14,487,914 of record JAPDVR010000006.1, read on the forward strand.
ATGGACATGGTCAGAAACAATGCTCAAGTAGGCCGTGGCATTTAAACGATGCCCAATTGGCACTAAGGGGCCTAAAGTGTGCCAAGAAAACATCCCCCACACCATTACACCACCACCACCAGCCTGCACAGTGGTAACAAGGCATGATGGATCCATGTTCTCATTCTGTTTACGCCAAATTCTGACTCTACCATCTGAATGTCTCAACAGAAATCGAGACTCATCAGACCAGGCAACATTTTTCCAGTCTTGAACTGTCCAATTTTGGTGAGCTCTTGCAAATTGTAGCCTCTTTTTCCTATTTGTAGTGGAGATGAGTGGTACCCGGTGGGGTCTTCTGCTGTTGTAGCCCATCCGCCTCAAGGTTGTGCGTGTTGTGGCTTCACAAATGCTTTGCTGCATACCTCTGTAGTAACGAGTGGTTATTTCAGTCAAAGTTGCTCTTCTATCAGCTTGAATCAGTTGGCCCATTCTCCTCTGACCTCTAGCATCAACAAGGCATTTTCGCCCACAGGACTGCCGCATACTGGATGTTTTTTCCTTTTCACACCATTCTTTGTAAACCCTATAAATGGTTGTGCGTGAAAATCCCAGTAACTGAGCAGATTGTGAAATACTCAGACCGGCCCGTCTGGCACCAACAACCATGCCACGCTCAAAATTGCTTAAATCACCTTTCTTTCCCATTCTGACATTCAGTTTGGAGTTCAGGAGATTGTCTTGACCAGGACCACACCCCTAAATGCATTGAAGCAACTGCCATGTGATTGGTTGATTAGATAATTGCATTAATGAGAAATTGAACAGGTGTTCCTAATAATCCTTTAGGTGAGTGTATATACTGTATTTATATATTTATTTATTTTCAGCCTTGGTGAGCATAAGAGACCTCTTTCAAAAACATTAAAAATCTTTCCGACCCCAAACATTTGATTGATAATGTGTATGATATGTTGATTAATTTATCAAATTAATATATTAATATATCAGTATTTGCTGAGAAAAGACGTTAAATGAAGATCATTAAAAACATTACATTATTGTGGTAGGGGTAGTATGGAATAGACAAAAAGTAAAAAGCCAATCACTGACCTATAGTATAGAGCAAACTGTTTTGATGTTGTAACTCTGTCTTTACCTTTCTTAATCTCTCTTTCTCTCTCCATCTCCTCTGTCTCAGTTCTGAGGAATCTCGTGCCAGTTCTGGCCTGTCCATGAGGAGCTCAGCAGGGGCGCTCTCAGCTGAGAGCCCGGCCCGGGGATCAGACACTGGGTCAGGGCCCAACATAGAGCCTTTGGATATATCTATGTTGGGGCAGGACCGGGACTCTCTTAAAGGTCAAGAGCTCATGTTCCTTTCTGTGCTCATTCTTTATACATTTTAGTATCTAGTTTGTACATACCTAAAGATGAACATACATAGAGGCTGTTCACACAGAACGCGGTTTTCCATTCCACTGCGCTTCCATTTCAATCCCATTGTCTTTTAATATAAACATGGGCTAGACAGACGTCTTTAACCGTTCCGCTCACATCTTGCATCTTCTGCAGCGTCTCGCGCATGAAACTGCGATGTAAAAACTCGGCGCTCAAGTTAAAAGAAGTTCAACTTTTAAAAAACATGTCTCTAGACTTTGCACTTCTTTTTTTTTCTAATGACCTGCTTCTCTGCGTTCTGTTTGAACGTGTTCGCTTAAATAGTGTAATTTGTTTAAATACTTATGACTACTCATGCAATCACATTAGATTGTCAGTTTATGTGACTAATGGATGTCTGTTTGATCTCTCGCAGGTCACATGGACTCAGGTCTGACCCCTGATGCTCCTCGCTCAGTCTCTGAACGTGTCTCTCCAACACTTCCCTCCTCCCCGGGCCGGCCAGGTGCCAATGTTAAACCAGTCCTGCCGCCCATCCCATCTGGAAGGAAGACCAATGATTCCGGCTCAAAGCAGTAACTGACAGGACCGAGAGCTAGAGAGGGTATAGATCGTGAGATATAATAGAACATCTTGTGAGTGTTAGCAACATAAATAGGTCATTGAAATAAGTTTAATTAACCCCTGAAGCCTCAAGCCAGCCATTCAATAAATGTCAATGAAAGGAACAGCTGTGGTCAGTGCTGAGAGGCAAAAGCAGGCAGGTCATCGGAAAATATGGAGATTCCCATCCTTCATCTGTGTCCTCCAGTGTGAGTGATCTGAGAGGCTGAAGGCTTATCCGTCATCGGCAGATCTTAGCGCTGGAAACGGCCTGAAGGTCTCAAATCCCTGGACACAGGAAATGAGGCAAAAACATGTGCAATGGAGTTCACACTTTACATTACAATGTTACAATATATCATATATATTTCTTTTTTTGAAAGAAATGAATACTTTTATTCTGCAAAGGTGCATTAAAATGACCGAAAGTGACTGTCAAATTCAAATATACAGGTATGCTGTTTGTTTCCCAAAATCCTAAAAAATGCATCACGTTTTAAAAAATAAATGAGAAGTAGCGAATCAGAAATATTAGAAAGATATTTCTGAAGAGAAATTCAGCATTGTCATCACAGGAATAAATTACATTTTAATTTATATTAAAATTGAAAATAGTTATTATAAATTGTAATAATTATTTTTACTATATTTGTGATCAAATAAATGCAGCCTTGGTGAGCAAAAGAGACTTTCAAAAACATTTTAAAAAAGTTTACCAACCAGAAACTTTTTAATGGTACTTAAATTCATTGCAAGTGACTTTGGATGCCAAATGCATAAATGATAGAATATTTTTGCATAAACAGAATTATGTTAACATAATATACGTATGCATGTCATGAACTTGAGTGGAACAGGAGAGGTTGAAGAGACTCTCCTCCTGTAATTAATGTATCTTACGGCTCAATCTGACACACTCAGACTGAGTAAATATATTGAGACTGTTGTTTAGGTATCTCGTGACACAAGTTGCATTTAATTTCCGCTTTCATTTGTCATCAGTGTGCAGCAAGCTCGTGTGTACATTATGTACACACACACCTGGCCGTCCATCAGCGTCAGTCCCTCTAACCGGCAGATGTTGCAATGATCTCATAATTCAGAGGCAGTTTCAGACAAGAGGGCTGTGAGAACCCTCGGGCATAACCTACTTAAAGAGACAGTCTTCACACTTTTGCTACCTTATCACTCTCATCTAGATCTCACAACCCCAGTGTTGCTTAATATGCACAGCTGTGATTAACAGCCTTTGAGTCAAGATCAACTCTTGCTTTCAGTGTGAAAGTACTTGAATCCTGGTGACCTCAATGTAGTTAAACAAATGAGTATGTAAAATAAATAAACTCAAAAGTAAACAAAATGTCAGACATTTTGATATAAAATAAGACGAGAAAATAATATTACAGTAAGATATAATGTATTAACATTTGTTAATGTATCAACTTACACTAGCTAATTGTGAGCAATGTATTTTTTTTACAAGATTTAATCATCTTTGTCAATGTAAGTTAATAAAACACAGTTGTTCATTATTTGTTCATGTTAGTTCACAGTGCATTGACTAATTTGAACAAATACAACATTTAAAAATGATTTAGTAAATACTAATACATGCTACTTATTATTCATTGATAGTTCTTGGTAAGTATTAATGTAGTTACTTAATGATGACAAATGACTCCTGATTGTAAAGTGTTTTTTTTTTTTTTTTTTTAATATATTTACAAGATGACGTTGCCGATCTTCTTCCAATTTATAATTCAACTCGTAAAGGTAGCCAATCGGCCACCGCCGGCACACTTTCGTAAGATGACAGAGAATCTCTCATAATCATATTCATGGCGACCTGACCTGACTCATAATTTCCTTCTTTCTACCTTTTCTCAGGACATATCTCCATTTCTTGGCCTCTGAAAACCAAGATCATATCTCCGAGAAAGACAGACCTGTCCACATTATATTATACAGAATAGTGCATAAATCATCTTCTCCACACAGAGACGTGAGAAAGGGAGGGGTAAATCATAGGAGGGCTGCTGTATTTTACCCTTATAGCTGCAAAAACTGTTTGTCAGCTCAAGCCCACAGGGGTCACATTCTGTTCTGCTGTTTGCTGGTGAAAGAAAGAAAATCGCTCCGAGTGATCTTGGAGTGATAGAAAATACAGATGCTCCCGTTTTCAAAAACCTTGAAGAAAATGTTAATAATCGTTTCTGTAATATGAATGTGTAGTCTGAACTTTCCAGTTCCAGAAAGTTGTGTAAAAACTTGCAATAAATGATTTTGCACTATTAATGCTGTGTCCTTTTAGCGTTGAGTGCTTATGAATGTAAACAGGCATCACTTTATCAGACATCCAACTAATATCTCACTTTAATCAAAGAATCATTTTAATTTGATATCAAGACATGCACATATCTAGGCCCATGTGAAACATTCACCCACTGTATCTTCGCAGAATTGTACTAAATTTGCAGCCCTGTTAGTTGCGACCGTTAAACTTTCAGAGAATTGTATTATTTTATTTCATATTTTGTGTAATTTGTCTAATTACTTATGCTTTTAGTAGCCAAGTATTTTCTACTACTCTTACTCAGTTGTGGGGGTAACACATTACAAGTAACATGAGTTACGTAATCAGATTACTTTTTTTCAAGTAACTAGTAAAGTAAAATTGAATATCTGGGTTACTTTTACCAAATACTCAAGTTACTTTGTTTTCCCATGTAATGACAGACAGCTCTGTCTCCATGTTTAGAGAAATCAGAAGTAAGTGCAGAGGCGTTTTGTGCGCTGTGTGAACATGATGGATATTGTAGTTGTAGACTAAATGTGAACATGCATTTACTCATCTCACCTGCACAAAAAAAGATTCAGTATTCCTCAAAGTGTATTAAAAAACAATGAAATGTAAACTCAGAATATTACACAAACCTGCAATAATTAAATGTTGAATTACGCAAATATACTTTATGTATTTAATCTCACTTTATTAACCAAATGTACGGTGGCCGAGAGGTGCAAAACAAATCACAATTATAAAAACGAAATAACAAGTCAGAAAACACAACGACAATTCAGAAAACACAGTAACAATTCAGAAAACACAATAACAATTCAGAAAACACAACGACAATTCAGAAAACACAACGACAATTCAGAAAACACAATAACAATTCAGAAAACACAACAACAATTCACAATTCAGAAAACACAACAACAATTTAGAAAACACAACAACAATTCAGAAAACAAAATAACAATTCAGAAAACACAACAACATTTCATAGAAAACGGAAAAGGTCGGTACATTTTGAGAATTGCAAACTTGTCGCTGATTGGACGAGACACCTGTCAATCAAGCTTTACAGGAAGTAAGAAATTTGTGATCAAAATGGAACACACACATTTAACATTACTTTGAAGAAGGACATTCATATGCCGTGATTGTGGACATGCTGGCGACATAGCACGACATTAAAATGAGCTTGTGCTCAAATGGCTTAAGTTTATCGCACCCATCAACATGCCAAAGATAGGGATATGCAGACATCCCAAGTCTCCCGGAAGTTCCCCGCATATTGATAGCGGCTCCCTGATGCCCGCAAATTAGTGAAAAACTGGGAGCTCTTGAGAATCGCGAGAATAGAGAATCTAGAGCTCGCAAGCTCCAAACCGTGTAGCGCACGGCAGACAGGTAGAGACAGAGAGCAAGAGACCTTGCGTGTGTGTGCAAATGTGCGTGTGTGCCTCACGAAGCGCATGCAAATATTTTTTACTAATCTTGTTAATAGTTTTAATATCGTGGTATTTCACCAGCATGTCCACAATCATGGCATATGAATGTCCTTCTTCAAAGTAATGTTTAATGTGTGTGTTCCATTTTCGCATTTAGCAAAACAAAGTTGATCACAAATTTCTTAATTCCTGTAAAGCTTGATTGACAGGTGTCTCGTCCAATCAGCGACAAGTTTGCCATTCTCAAAATGTACCTACCTTTTCCGTTTTCTATGAAATGTCATTGTGTTTTCTGAATTGTTATTGTGTTTTCTGAAATGCTATTGTGTTTTCTGAATTGTTATTTTGTTTTCTGAATTGTTATTGTGTTTTCTGAATTGTTATTTTGTTTTCTGAATTGTTATTTTGTTTTCTGAATTGTCAATGTGTTTTCTGAATTGTTATTGTGTTTTCTGAATTGTTATTGTGTTTTCTGAATTGTTATTTTGTTTTCTGAATTGTCGTTGTGTTTTCTGAATTGTTATTTTGTTTTTATAATTGTAATTTGTTTTGCACCTCTCGGCCACCGTACTAATGTCTTTGCTGCTGACCTTCAATGAACCAATTCAACCATACTAAAAAGCAAAAACTATTCTTCTGCAACTCAGAATGGCAGCACAGCTGAAAGGTTCGTTTGAGCTGCGCCCTCTACTGTACAAGCTTGAATTTGTATTTCCTTCAGCCTGAGGCTCATTCATTTCACTTTTGGTGTGAAAGATTCTTTACATTTTCCTTTTTTGATAATTACATTATTTGTGTGTGTGGTTTTTTTTTTTTCATAAATAACATTTTTTGGTAATTAAAAAACAAACAAGCAAGCCCAGCCCAGGTGAGAAAAAGTAACGCAAAAGTAACGTAATGCATTATGTTCCAAAAAAAACAACAACAAAAAAAAAATGCAATTAGTTACTATTTTAGGGAGTAACCTTACTTTTAAAAGTAACTTCCTCCATATAGTTAAGTATTACCAGCATTTAAATCCATCCTTGAGAATGTTCTTCCAGATTCAGTGCAGATAATGAGCGTTTATGTAACTAACAGTAAATCAGTACGGTCAGTTCGTTTACAGAGAGATGGATACTCTGCCTCTCCTTTGGGAACAGGACAGTTTCCTGCACTTAAAGTGAATCAGCTGTTGGGGCCTTTGAAGCCTTTGAACTGGATATACAGTATTAGAGGCTTTGGAAAAGGGTCCATCTGTCCAGAATAAGGTGTGTGGAAACTTCTGGAAACTCCTTACTAAAACATCCAGGCAGAGAAATTATTATGTGCTGTTGACTGACGCGTATCTGCGGATTCTTCAAATCAATGTCCTCCACAAATTATTTATTTTTAGAGAGTGCTAATTTGCCATTTAAAATGTATCGTTTTATGTCATTTGATTCCATTGAAGGAATGTACTTGTGCTGTGAAGGTTAAACTTGTGATTATTTCTAAAAATGGAAGTTTCTGTTTCTTGGGTTTGGTGCTGTGTTGTTGTGTTGAGTCAACGTTTAATCTTTAGAGGTGTAGTTAGATTCACCCCTGAGAATTCAGACGTGCTTCTGCTTGGAATCCATGCAGCTCAGTTGTTGTTACCAAGGCAACAGGCTCTCTGCAATGCACCTCCTGTTTGCCTATTTGGAGACAGGAAGCCTGAAGCATTGACTTCATGTGCCAACAGCCCCGCATTAATTCCCCCTCATGCTGATGGAAGAAGATTTCTAATACTTTTAATTAGAGGTTACGCTCTCTCTCTCTCTCTCTCTCTCTCTCTCTCTCTCTCTCTCTCTCTCTCTCTCTCTCTCTCTCTCTCTCTCTCTCTCTCTCTCTCTCTCTCTCTCTCTCTCTCTCTCTCTCTCTCTCTCTCTCTCTCTCTCTCTCTCTCTCTCTCTCTCTCTCTCTCTCTCTCGTTCTGTCTCTCATTGCATTGTCAGATAAACTATAAAAGTTTTGCAACGTGTTAAAATACTTGTTAAAAGAAAGCTGCACAATGAGGGTTCAGTTTAAAGCTCCTCTCCATTAGGCAGTGCTTGTACTTTGAAAGTGGCATGTTGGCACGCACACTTGGCACTCTCCCTGAATATGCTACACTTTGGTCTCCCGGGACTTTTTTTTTTTTTTTTTTAGAAAATGCCATGTTTTTGTTTTTTAAGTTGTTTATTAGATAAGTTTACGCAACTAATACAAGTATTAAACACATTAAATGTCTGAAATGTCTGAATCCCTCCTTAAATTATGATTTTGGCCTGTCCCACCTCAGGGATTGTGAACCTCCCAACAATTAAATTGAATAAAATCCACCCAATGTTGTAATTGGATGTTCAGTTCATTGTTGTGACAAACTTTTAAATATATAATCCCATTTTAATTAAGTATAAAAAAAAAAAAAAAAAAACTTTGGTCCCAAATAGCTGAGCCCCTACTGAGTGACAGCTTCATTTATTGCTAAATTTGCAACCCTGTTAACCTTTTGTGGAATTTATTTATTTATTTAACTGTTTACAGTATGATTAATGTTTTTAAATTCATGTTATTCTTACCATGTTCTCTTTTTGGTGTTTTATATTATACTTTATTTTATTAAATAAATAAATTGTTTACAGTATGCTTTATATATTTTTTTAATAATGTTTACTCTTACCATGTTCTCTTTATTTTATTTTTATTTATTTATGTATTTAATGATTATTGTTTACAATATTTCTTTATAAACTTTATAAACCTTTTGGTTGACAATTAATGTTTTCTGAAGCTTAAGCACATACATTGTCTGAAATGTGTTTAAAACTTCTGATCCAGGCCCTAATATGTATCATATTTCTGGAAAGTGCACTTGCTTTGCACCATGAATCAGAGCAAAGAAAACTCTGGATGAAGGTCATTGTTCATGTCTCTCTCATTCACTCTTCCTGTCTATATTTGCATCTGTTCTGCTAACCCACAGCAGATCTCATGTGGACCAGGACGCCAGCTGGCCGAAGCTTTACTACAGCTCATAAATGCAGTGCTGCTTTTTAAACGCAGCATTTAATGTCTGATGGAGAGCAGCTCTGCCGATGTTATCAGGCTTGTTTAACAGGTTTATTTATCACTCTATGATCGAGCAGCCAGGATCCTGTTTCTCAGCTCTCTATGTCCTCTAAACACAAGCAAATGTGGAATCAAAAAAGGCCAGCATGCCTTTCCAGATCATCCGCACTCTGGCTTAAAGTTGAGGGATCGTGTATCTAGAGCACATGGGCTTCCATAAATTATACTTTGAGTACAGTTACAATAAAATCCGGAGCTTAGAAGCAAAACTTTATCATGCCAGTATTCTAAAGACAGTCTGATGTACTGTATGAATAAAACCCCAAAAGAAAAATATATGCTGTATTTGCATTGTTCAAATCTTATGTAATCTCTCCTGTACAGTATCCCTCAGGCCCAAACCCCATCAGATGCGACTCCACAGGCCTCAGCGTGCCATACACCAAACCAAACCCTGCCTGTGCTCTTTGTGGGATGATCACTTGCACCGACCCTGCAGACACACAGATAAGTGACATTCCTCTCCATTCACACTGTTTACATTCCTTTCGAGCGAATGGGGATGATGACAGCATAATGTAGTTTTACAGTTACAGTAGCCTATCTGGGTGTTTATGTTTGAGTGATTATAGCCTCTGTTAATAGTGGGGGTGTGATTGTTGTTTATTGGGCTTTTGATGAAGAGGAAGGAGTTATGTACAGCCGGTAGATTAGTACATACTTGAGATATCACACAGGTATCACTTGAATGGGTGGTATGTGAGACTTTCGCATCTCATCACTCGAAAACGGCTGCAAACTTACTTAATTATGTGGTAGTATTCTTAAATAAAGGCTAAAACAGGACTTTAGTTGAAACCATCATTACTAGCACAATTAACTGCCATGCTAGAAACCCAAAAATGAAAACAAAGAAGATATTTTGAAGAATGTCGATAACCAAAGAGTTGTGTGGCCCCACATTGACTTCAATAGTATTTTTTTTCAATGTCAATGGGGCCAGTCAACTGTTTGGTTTCCCATATTCTTCAAAATATCAGCAGTTCAGCACTATTCATTAAACCTTGCATTCTCACTGAATATTGTCAAACTTGGCTACACAGGAGTTTTTTCAAGCCGTCTTCTAAGCATTCCTCAGGTCTGTGTTTCTCCTCTCCCAGCGGCTGGTTCGGCCATCAGTGGCTCCTTCTGGTACACCGATTTCTGCTTTCTTTCATCTGTAACTCTGCATTATGGCTTGTTAGGGTCCATCCTCTCTCTCCTTGTCCATTGTTTTCCTCATTGCTCCTCCTCTTCGTCTTGAGATTTATCATTGGATACTTTTCCGAAGCTGAACGTGTGTGGGAGGCGCAGACAGTGGCGGGTCGAGGGGTATGTTTTTCGGGAATGGATATGGCCATGTGTGCATCTCTAAACCATATGGAGACTCTACCTCCCCCTGTGAGACAGACGCTGATTCTTACCTACACTCAATGATAATTATTTGTTTCTGTTTCTGTAAATGTTATAGTTGCTCTACCAACAAGGCTTTCAGTTTGCAATCATACAACTATAATTTTATATACAATTTATTTCATTATATTTATAATATTTTATTAATTATAATCATTTAGATATTTAATTTATTTAAAATTGCTAATAATTATTAGATAACATTAATTTTTCACATTTTGTTATTTTGCGGCGTTTGATTTACATTTACAAGACATAAAACCTCCAAAAGCTGATCTGAAACACACTCACATTGGTTCTGGTGTATTATTGTTGAGCCCTGTGCTCGTATATTCTTTATCACTGCATATGGATATCAGTGGTGTAGTAGATACAGTGTATATGAGTGTATGTTTGCTTATGTAGGGTGAAGACACTCGATTTCGCTGTTGGGAAATTTAGGGCTTGTCCCTGCTTGTAGGTTTCTACTCATTGCCTGAGTCAATGTGAGAGATGGCTGCATTCCTGCTGCTATAAATTTGTGCATGGTTTTGATATTCAGTAAAGCATAAATCAAGCCCGAGTTCAAAGACTGGCCTCATTAGACATCTGACTGTCTGAGAGCCTGTAGCTTGCAGACTGGAACGTGTGTGTGTGTGTGTGTGTGTGTGTGTGTGTGTGTATGTGTGTGTGTGTGTGTGTGTGTGTGTGGCGCGCGCTTGCTTGCGTGTGTGTGCGTGTGTGTGTGTGTGTGTGTGTGTGTGTGTATGTGTGTAAATATGCAATTTAATTGTAAATATAACCAAAAAGCTTCAGGTAAAGTGTGGATTGAGGTGTTTAACAGATTTGAGTCTTCAACTTCAGGTTATGTCAGTGTGCCTTTGGCCTATATTTTCTGACATTCATCAGACTCAGTGGCTTCTTTGCCTTATGGAATAATAGCTAATGGAAAGGATGGGCTTCTGGATCAGGTCCAAAAGAGGCACCCTAACCTGCCTGGACCATGTGCAACTAGATACTCTTGGTTTCAAGTGTTCTTTTATGGCCCTACTGGTGGCCGTATAGTATTTAATGATCGACCTACTGTAAAACAAATAGTCTTAGCAGCACATAAGGATTGATTGATACATATTCATGAAGCACCCCAGCAAGGTATGAAAGAAACTAGTGCATGAGTCTCAAACTACTGGGCCAAATGTGGTCCTTAAAGTTTATCTTTAAATCTGGGATGCAAATTAATGTAACCTGAAAATGCAGTGGTTTTCAAACTAGAGTCCAAGAACCTCCACGGTGTCTCAAAAGGGTGCTAGGGGATCCATCCATCCATACACACATGCATTTATTTATCGGAATTAAAAAAAAATCCATTTCATTCTACTTTTATTCTGAATACATGATGTTAATATAAATATTAAATATATATTTCAATTTAATATTTTATATCTATATTAAAGCAGCACCAAGTGACTTTTCCTCTGCGGTCGCCCTACAGGTTGGAAGCGGAATTGTCCATTACCGCTGTCGTAAATAATTTAGCCTACCGCAGCCTACTGTCGCATGCGCACGCACATGCTCTCTGTTTATCCAGCACCGGCTTTGGAATCAACAATGGCCACAGACAAGGTAGAGTATGATGCATGGTTTTATGAAAGTATGATGTATTGCGACATCACAAACGAGCAATTGTAGCAATTGTAACGCTTGCCGTAAAGCAAGTCAAATTAGTAGTTTTCTTATGTCTCATTAGAACTACAGAAACGCGACCCAATCTGGCAATCTTACATAGCGTGGATATATCAGATAAAGGACCGCAAAGCTGTGGCATAAGTGCATTTCACCATGTCACGACTTGATGAACCACTGAAACCATTTTGGAAACATTATTTTAAGGTAAAAAATCTTACTTAGTGTTGCTTTAAATATCTAAATAAATAAATAGAGCATTGACAGAATTTTTATTTTTTACTATTTCATTCTGCTTTTTTCTGATTTTATTCAAGTTAAAAGATAATATTTTATAGTATATCTATATAAAATATATATATAAATAAAAAAAACATACATACAACAGATTATATTTTACTAATTTGTTTATGTTTTTGTACAGAGACTATATAAAAGGTAAATTCTTTAATTAGGAAACAATATGTTGTCTTTTAATGTCACATTCAATATTTTTCTCACAGTTTTTTTTATATATATACAGGTCCTTCTCAAAAAATTAGCATATTGTGATAAAGTTCATTATTTTCCATAATGTAATGATAAAAATTTAACTTTCATATATTTTAGATTCATTGCACACCAACTGAAATATTTCAGGTCTTTTATTGTTTTAATACTGATGATTTTGGCATACAGCTCATGAAAACCCAAAATTCCTATCTAAAAAAATTAGCATATTTCATCCGACCAATAAAAGAAGTGTTTTTAATACAAAAAAAGTCAACCTTCAAATAATTATGTTCAGTTATGCACTCAATACTTGGTCGGGAATCCTTTTGCAGAAATGACTGCTTCAATGCGGCGTGGCATGGAGGCAATCAGCCTGTGGCACTGCTGAGGTGTTATGGAGGCCCAGGATGCTTCGATAGCGGCCTTAAGCTCATCCAGAGTGTTGGGTCTTGCGTCTCTCAACTTTCTCTTCACAATATCCCACAGATTCTCTATGGGGTTCAGGTCAGGAGAGTTGGCAGGCCAATTGAGCACAGTAATACCATGGTCAGTAAACCATTTACCAGTGGTTTTGGCACTGTGAGCAGGTGCCAGGTCGTGCTGAAATATGAAATCTTCATCTCCATAAAGCTTTTCAGCAGATGGAAGCATGAAGTGCTCCAAAATCTCCTGATAGCTAGCTGCATTGACCCTGCCCTTGATAAAACACAGTGCACCAACACCAGCAGCTGACATGGCACCCCAGACCATCACTGACTGTGGGTACTTGACACTGGACTTCAGGCATTTTGGCATTTCCTTCTCCCCATCTTCCTCCAGACTCTGGCACCTTGATTTCCGAATGACATGCAAAATTTGCTTTCATCCGAAAAAAGTACTTTGGACCACTGAGCAACAGTCCAGTGCTGCTTCTCTGTAGCCCAGGTCAGGTGCTTCTTCTGCTGTTTCTGGTTCAAAAGTGGCTTGTCCTGGGGAATGCGGCACCTGTAGCCCATTTCCTGCACACGCCTGTGCACGGTGGCTCTGGATGTTTCTACTCCAGACTCAGTTCACTGCTTCCGCAGGTCCCCCAAGGTCTGGAATCGGTCCTTCTCCACAATCTTCCTCAGGGTCCGGTCACCTCTTCTTGTTGTGCAGCGTTTTTTGCCACACTTTTTCCTTCCCACAGACTTCCCACTGAGGTGCCTTGATACAGCACTCTGGGAACAGCCTATTTGTTCAGAAGTTTCTTTCTGTGTCTTACCCTCTTGTTTGAGGGTGTCAATGATGGCCTTCTGGACAGCAGTCAGGTCGGCAGTCTTACCCATGATTGCGGTTTTGAGTAATGCAACAGGCTGGGAGTTTTTAAAAGCCTCAGGAATCTTTTGCAGGTGTTTAGAGTTAATTAGTTGATTCAGATGATTAGGTTAATAGCTCGTTTAGAGAACCTTTTCATGATAAGCTAATTTTTTGAGATAGGAATTTTGGGTTTTCATGAGCTGTATGCCAAAATCATCAGTATTAAAACAATAAAAGACCTGAAATATTTCAGTTGGTGTGCAATGAATCTAAAATATATGAAAGTTTAATTTTTATCATTACATTATGGAAAATAATGAACTTTATCACAATATGCTATTTTTTTTAGAAGGACCTGTACATACAAATAAGTAACTGCCATTATATTAGTGACAGTGTCCCTCACAAGTTTTTATTTACCATTTATGTGAATAAATTGCTATTTTATATGTTTTTTATCCATTCAAATAACATCTGAGCATCACATCAAAGCTATGTCGTGATGTTTCTGGTCTCTTAATGAGGCGGGTACCTGCCTGATCGGCAAGGAGTAAATTACATTGCAGAAATACAATCTCAGGCATCATTAGTCCACTAAGCATGCAGTGCACTACGTGTGAGAAAGAGATGAGTGGCTCAGCACCAAAAAGATCAGTCCATGCACCAATAAATGTATTTAGTTAAAGTGCATGATTGGACTTTAAAATAATTTTATTTTTTTTACTCAGTCAACTGGCCCCTGATGAAGAATATAATTTGGGTTGAAGACACCTAGTGCAATGCTGTGTGTGTGTGTGTGTGTGTGTGTGTGTGTGTGTGTGTGTGTGTGTGTGTGTGTGTGTGTGTGTGTGTGTGTGTGTGTGTGTGTGTGTGTGTGTGTGTGTGTGTGTGCGTGTGTGTGCGTGTGTGCGTTCACTCACTGTGTGTGCGTGCGTGTTCCAAACAGGCAGACAAAGGGCACATATTTTTGTGTTGGTTTTAAGTGTCATTTGGAGTCAGTGGGTGTGTTTTTTGTTGCTGATGAGCACATCGGCATACTTTAGGCCTTGTGGATTGTGGTGGGCACTGTGCCAAATATCTACCAGCAGGGGATATGTATCTTTCTGATTGCCGTGGGCAACAAGTCTTTGATTTCCTGGATAAAGACAGCTTGCCAGTTGTGCCAGAGACCACAGACATGCCTTGCACAATTGTAATATCATATTCATATTCCCACCATATTACTACTCCACAGCTCTCCTTATTTCTTCTCTCTGTTGACACGCTTCCATAACTTTAAATGAGGCACTTGTGTTTATATTACATCAATCAATACTTTTTCCCCCCAAAAGCAAAACTCAGGCAGGCGCATTATTTAAACACGGACTTTAAACTCATTCCACATCAAAAACACAATTAAAGTGGAGTCGGAATGGCCCTGCAGGGCAGAATAATGAACTGTTTGAGCCATCGGTGCACAGAAAATGTACTTATAATTAAGATTTCAGCATTGCATTAAATCTATACATCATCCAATTGGATTGTATTTCTCCCAGGAGCATGTGAAGCAATAGCTATTTATTATTCATAACTGCTGAAAACATGAAAACAGTCTTTTGTGGTGACGCGAGGTCTATGATGGAATCATGGTACAGACACAAAAGGTGACAGCCAATGAAGAGAGCCCTCAACTAACATGCCTGTAAAAACAAGCTAACGTACCAAAGGAGCAATTACCCATCATGTCAGTGATGTTTTTACAACACCGTGTCAGAAACTCAGCCCAGCCCTGTGAATTCCTAATGTATGACCGACAGGAGAGATTTCTTTGCTTTTCGCTGTTTCTCTTATACTCATCCCTGCGTACATTGTTGTTTTTACTCAAGCCTAAAGCTTGAATTTAATCAAAGCGCACTTCAGCTGCAGATGAACCACTTTGGGGTTTTGTATGCATTCAAAAAAACAGCAATTAGCAGCTAGTTTTAAAAGACAAGCCTGGTTAATATTTCCCAGGCTGATTAGCCATTATCAGCTTTGTTCAACACGTATTCCTCAATGCATTTAATTGCTTGATAATGCAAGAAAACAGCACCATTATCGTACAGTTTAGTTGTGAAACTGGTCTAAAACAATTTCCAACACAGAGCTAACCTTGCTAAAATAGTTCTTGAAAATATTAGGTCTCAAATGTTCTTTGCTTTCTTACAGCAATCCTATTACTTTCCATAATTTCTCTGTAGCACCGTCTGCATTGTGTGAGGTCAATCAGGTAAAATGTACAGTACAATCAGTCGGTTATTATTGCAAAATGAACACATGCAGAGCGATCAGGGTCTGGATTTAACACATGTGGGTCTTTATCGTCCAGAACGGGATTATTTTTGTGATAATGGCCAGCTGACTGTGCATTATTTGTCTTATTACATGGCTACTTCCCAAATAAATACAGAATTGACATAAACTATTAGTTTGAGATTAAGTCGGGAGAGGAGGAAGAAAAAAATAACTAGAACAGTATATGAAAATTATGTGCCAGAAACTTTAATCAATTACACGCATTAGTGTTCACATATACAAATATTTTAACACAGAATTCTGCAACTGACCAATCAGAATCAAGGATTTCAGAGAAACATGTAAAATATCAAGGTTAGAGCATGTAGGTTTGCTTGATACTAAATCTGTTTTTTAGACTTTAGACTGTAGATGGCACACACTAAGTTGGAAATGTTGGGGTCGGTAAGGTTTATTTAATTTTTTGAAAGAAAACGGTTATGCTCCTCAAAGCTGCATTTATGTGATCAAAATATATAAAAAACAGTAATATTGTGAAATATTATTGCAATTTAATATAACTGCGTTCTATTTAAATATATTTTAAAATGTAATATATTCCTGTGATAGCAGAACTGAATTTTCAGCATCATTACTTCTGTCTTCAGTGTCACGTGATCCTTCAGAAATCATTCTAATATGCTGATTTTCTGATTAAGAAACTTTAGTTATTGTTATCAGTTTTGAAAACAGTACTGTTTAATAATTTATTATTAGTATTAATTTCTTTAAAAACAAAACAAATCTTACTGACACCAAACATTTGAAATGGGTGTGCAAGGTTTTAAGTGAAAGTATTCTTCAAGCCTGACAATCTTATGATTGTTATATAAAGTGGTCTAAAAAGCTTTCTGATGTGATGAAAAAGCTCCCAAAGCCAGTTTACTCAAATCTAATCTACAATCTCTTTTTTCTTTCAGTCTTCTCATCCCTCTTTTTTCATTGGTTCTTCACCTCTTCATCCCTGCAGACACCCACAGCCATGAGGATTTATGGCTCTCTTGGCGTCCTATAGATAGAGCTGACCCAGTGGCCAGAGAGGTCCTGAGACATGAAAGCCTGACCTTACTGTGCCCAGCAGGCCTCTGCACACCTGTGGGTCGGCCAGGAGGACACTGGGAAACAATTTCTCTCTCTCTCTGTCCTTCCTCTTATTCAATGCCTTTTTCATCTATAACTTTAATACCCGCCTTTGTAGCATCTCTCTAGGGCTACCTGAGGGATTGTCCATTACACGGTGAGTCACACTGTTTTTCAAAACTCTGAGATTTTGTTTTGGACTCCAGGTAACTCCATAAATTGTGCTATCATCCTTGGCCAATATGAGATTAAATGGAAGGTTTTGGTGCAATTAATTATTTTTCATTTATGCATATTTATTAGATTTATATAAAAGATAATATATAAATAATAAATATAAATATGTTTATATCCAAAATATTTTTTATTATATACAAAAATATATATTTATTCTTACATGTATGCAATTCTCTTTATAGCCTGTTGAGTGTTTTTTTCTTTTTTCTTTTTTCTTTTTTCTCTCCATGATGGCCCCATGCCTGACCTTTGACCTAGTTTTTCAGCTTGTCAGGTCTGTGTATGTGAATGGGGCTTGCTGAATTATAGTGTGTCATGAGTGACAGCTGGCAAGAACCAATAAACTCCATCCCTGCATTCCTGCAGAAGACCATTAAAGACCTGTCGCTTTCTCTGTTCAAACAGGGAAGTTCCTGTGTTTTACACTGCTGTTCTAATGCAGCTCTTTGGGAAGGCATGTGACCAGCTCAGAGGTCTGGCTGTTTTATTTGTAAGATCTAAAAACCCTGGTGCTACATGTTCTCTGTGGAATAAGTCCACCCTTTCGACCCCAACTTCTGCTGCTGCTTTTCAAAAGTCACATTTGGGAGGTCTCACGTACTTCTACAATAATTGGAAATGATTTTTTAAAGTACCTAATTTTGTCCCGAGAGATTACAGAGGCAAAATTTAAGGAAGGTTTTTGTCACAGCTGGTCTTGCAAGGAAAGAAGAGATGGATCTTGATGCAGCAGTAATACTTTTTTTGGTCAAACAAACAACACACGATAATCTAAAACCATAGGAGAAAAAGAAACCGCAACAGCTAGTCACAAGCAAAGACAATACAGGACCGAGGATGGAACAAAACTGAAGGCTTAAATACACAGGCTAATTGATGAACCAAGCAAGATGAAGGTGAACATAATCAATTAATAAATCAGAAACAAAGGACATAATCAGAAACCAAGGAAACCAAGCAAATGGGAAATAAACACAGGGAAGAATCCTAGGGAAGCTCAACATTTGCGTCTATAACAGAACAAATACCTGACAGTTTGTGGATTGTCTGTATTTTGGCCATTAGTTTTTTGTAATGCAGTGATTTTAATTTTTGATTTTAAACTTGCTACAGGACTTTTTAATGTGATGATGCTGCTCAAGTGACTTTGATGCACATAATAAATGTGCAAGACCTCAAAAAATTAACAATATAAAACAAAGTCAATTACCAAGGATAATGTTGCATAATGTTTGTATTAAAAATTTGCAACAAACGTTTAACCACTGAAGAAACATTTGAAATTCAGAATGAATAATACAAAAAAAACAACAACAAAAAAAAAAACAGACAAACCTCTTTACAAAGAACCAAATGTCTTTAACTCGGTTTGTGCCTAAAAACATTATGTGGAATTATCTTCATTTTCTTATTTGCTGCTCTCTTTCTTACTTTTTTTTCACTCTCTCTCCCCATCCATCTACTTGCCGTAACAGTGAGCCAACCTGTAGCTCTTCCACACCCCCTAAACTTTCCCCTTCAGAGGTATTTGCTTCATTCATTCACTCTCTCTTTCCCTCTCTTTTGCTCTCTTGGATTCTCACACCCCTCGTCCTGGGACAGTGTACTACAGCGTGTGGAGTCCTGTAACCTGTGCTTGGATTGTATTATTACCTGACGGATCTCCAGTGGACTGGGTCTGTTTCCCGTGGACAACAGTTTTGCACTCGAGAGGAGGATCATTGTGCAGGGGACAGTGGGACAGTGGGAAAGGTGAGAGAGGGTCTCTGTATAAACTTTGCAGCCCAATGCCTCACAATGCAGAAAGCTGTATATCTATCTAGCTCACTGCCAAGTTTCTTTCTCTCGTTTTCTTTTTCTTGCACACTCTGGATGTGGGCCATTCTCTCAGAGTTTCTAAGCCAGTAGTTCTCAACTAGTTTTGCTTCAGGATTTAGACTTTCTTCGACATCAAGTGACAATCCATCTCAGCAGAATGAATATTTAATCTAGTTTGATTTGTATTTTCTTTTACCCTGTGTAGTTTGGTGCATGGTTTTTGAGGATTAAGCAATCCCATGCAACCTGTCTATGTTGCAATGCGTCTAATTTGGCTAGCTTCAACAGAATGACTCTAATATAAATTGACTCTAAAATATTGTAGAGTTCGATTGGGTGCATAATGTTTTCTCATTCTTTCAAAGATGAGATCTTTCCCACTCACCCCGACCCAATAAAAACAGACCTGCGGCCCATTTTAGGGTCATGACCCTTAAGTTGAGAACCACTGGTCTAAGCTACTGCAATTTTGCATTTTGAAGTTCATTTTCTCAAACATCTACTGATTAGAACTGGTATAATTTGACCCAAGTTCATTTATTTGTTTAATGCATTTTTTGATTAGGTGATTGTGGAACAAAATCCAAGACTCAATCCACCATGTGCCGTTCCAGTCCATTTACCACTGCGTCTGACGGCTTCAATAGCCCTGCTAATGCAACTAAAAAGACTTGAACAAAATAATAGAGTGTGTCTGTGATGCCTCCAGTCTGATAGCTTATTCCTTTATGCACAGGCTTTTACACGCCCCTCGAAGTTGAACGGCACTCCGGCTTTAGTCGTACGTACTGCCATAAATGAGCCGCATAAAGTCACTTCATCACTGCACATTGGTGAGAGTTGGTTACTGAGAGTATGCGTATGGACATTTGCACTACAACAGATGTTTTGTGAGGAATTTCCTCCCAGTATCTTAAAAACATTCATCGCTGAAGCATCATTTATGGATGTTTGGCTCATCTCATGAATGGCCGCTATTGAATTTTGTGTTCATGTTTGATTTTGTGCATTCACCATTGCGCTCCATGCAACAATTGGCTGGACTATTTGGATTGGCGTCTCTCCATGAGTGCACTAGTGCGTTTTTGGATGCTTTTAAGAAATGTAGTTTAAATGTGCACTTAACTCTTAATTTAGAGCTACACAGATAATCTCCTGTGAAGTGACCGTATGCAGAAATGGCTAACAAACAGCAGGGCTTGTAGAGAGAGCAAGAAGGAGAATTGGGTCGGCTCCTGTACCTTTAGAATCCTTTAAAGTGTGCAATCCAGCTGCACACTCACCTCTCCGGTCGGCCTGCGCTTGTGAGATTACATTCTCTGTATGCTGTATGCAAGTTGCTGTGCGGCAGACATAAAAAAAATATAGCTTGAGTCACAGCGGTCGCACCTACCTGTCTGTACATGGGCGCGAATTATCGCTCGTTCAATCAGATTCATTCAAAAATCGCACAATCAGACGGCAGTCTCCAAAGTGCAGCAATTCAAAAAAGTCTTATCTGTCCCGTCCAGAGAACCGGAGTCCATGTAAAGTCATGTAAACTAACTGCGGTACAGAAGTGCGTGAGGTTACGTGCTCGAACAGGACTGAGTTTGAGTGGTATGTGCAGAGTTCATGGCCACAAAGTTTTTTGATGAAAAATCTGACAGCGTTCCACTGCGTCTCGTCTGATAGGAAAATGTGCTTTCTGTGCTAACTTTGTATGCTAAGGGCTGCTTAGAAGTGTCTTTCGTGATAATATAAAGTTTTAGCACTACCGTATGCTAAAATGCTTTATAGACTCTTGTGCATCCCAGAGAAGTTTGTTAAAGTCAGTGAACCCTTGCAGCTGCATTAATTTTGTGGACTGTCAGACTTGTTCCCTGCACATTAGAGATGGCAGTTGTGCAGTAAACCATTGCATTTGGATGGCTGTGGTTTCTGCACAGCTTGACAGTGCTGTCTGTTGGTTGAACAGAGACTCGCTAGTCGTAAATATTCCCTACTGGTGTAACCTGACAAAGCCATAGCGGTTGTGTGCGAGATCATTAATTCCATATGGTATGTAGTTAGTTAACACAGTATTTGGAATGACAGTATTTATTTGGAGAGGAAGCTGTTCACCTGTCTGATGCCTCTGGATTTTGTATGGTTTTACAGTTTGGGATTAGTCCTGATTTCAAAGGGTGAAGAGATTTTGTCATAGTTAAAGCTTCTCAGGTATTAGGAGATTTTATTTTCAATTCTGTGTTCTGTTGGTCCAGGATTTACAAACTCTCAACTTCAGGAGAATATGGAAGTCTGTTTAACGTCACATTGTGAGAAATAAAGTCACAATCACAAAAAAAGGTAACCCATACTCAGAATTTGTCCTCTGCATTTAACTCATCCAAGTTAGTGCACACACATTAGGAGCAGTGAGTAGTGAAAACACACACTGCAAACCATGGACACACACAAATCCAGAGCAGTGGGCAGCCATTCTTGCTGTGGAGCGATTGGGGATTAGATGCCTTGCTCATGGGCATCTCAGTCATTTCCTGCCGGTACTGAGAATCAAACTCACAACCTTTGGGATACAAGTACGGGTTATAGTCACATTATACGATATTAAGTCACAGTCACAAGAAATAAAGTCACAATTGTGATATTTACAGTAAATATAGTTGCAATTAGGACCTATAAAGTCACATTGTGAGATATTAAGTTACCTTTATGACAGTCACAATGTGAGATATTTAATTTACAATTTTTACATTGACCCCTGGTTTCACAGACTTAGTGAAAAAAGTCCTGGGACTAGACTTTTAAGCCTTGTCCCAGACTAAAATGCATGTTTTATATATTTTATTTATTTTAAGATATGCAAGTGGCTTTCAGTTAAAACAGCTCAAATATGCATTTTAGTCTGGGACTATAAGCTTAAGCCTTGTCTGTGAAACCGGGGGATAAAGATACAGGTAAAAAGCTCATTTTACTTTCAGATAAGTGAGGATTTCATTAATAAAGTGAGGATTTCATTAATAAAGATACAGGTAAAAAGCTCCTTTTACTTTCAGATAAGTGAGGATTTTAGTGATAATGGAGAAGTTACATCAATGAATTGGTGTCCTTGAGGGGAAACTCATCCACCTTCTTAAAAATCTAGAACCTTCAGTCCTAAAGGCAGATTGTACTTTATTTTCACTACAGTTCCCACCTTACTCTCTAGACCACACACAGACATAAGTAATGATGAGCAGTTTGGTGTCTTTCACAAAGGTCAAGTTTGTTGTGACACTTTGACCTCAATGTCAACTGCCTTGTGTGGTGATGTAACCTGCTAATAGTGTCAATTCATTGTTTTTGTACTCTTGGGAACAACGATGTGTGAAGATGCACTATGAATATATAAAATAATAACAAGTTTGATTAATGCTGTTGCCTAGATGCTTAAGGTTATTCATATCACAGTTCACAGAGTTAACACATAGAAGGTCTTGTCATAATCTACACATGTAGACATGTGTTTTTTGATGAGAAACCTGCTAAACCTGCTAGTCCAACTAAGCAAACTTACCAGGAACACTTAGCTGGTAAAGCTGGCCGAACAATGAAGTCTTGCTAGTTAAGCTAGTTCACTAGCATCCCATATTGAAGCCCAGAATTCAGAACACTATAAATGATGATGGGCAGCTGGTGTTTGTCATTATTTACTTGTTCCAAACCAGTTTGACTTTCTTTCTTGAATATAGAACACAAAAAAGATGTTTTATTTTCCATACATATAGTTTGTGAATAATGACTGGCCTAAAATTACAAAAAAAAAAAAAACACCATGAAAGCATGATGGTTCCTATGACATACATACGCATGTGTTATAATATAGTTTTCTGAAGACATACAACAGCTTATTAAGGAACAGAGTGCAATACTATTTAAATGTTTGGGGTCAATGTTTTTGCACAAAGTCTCACCAAGACTGCATTTATTTTAATCAGAACTACAGTAAAAATTGTAATATTGTAAAATATATTTGCAATTTAAAACAACTGTTGTCTATTTTAAAATATTTTAAAGTGTAATTTATTCCTGTGATGATCAAGCTGAATTTTCAGCATCATTACTCCAGTTTTCAGTGTCACATAATCCAACTGAAATTAGTCTAATATGCTGATTTGCTGCTCAAGAAACATTTCTTGTTATTATCAATGTTAAAAACAGTTGTGCTGCTTAATATTTTGTGGAAACTGAAATAAATTGTTTTTTCAGGATTCTCTGATTAATAGAAAGTTCAAAAGAACAGCATTTATTTGCGATAGAAATATTTTGTAACATTTTAATTTACTGTCACTTTTGATCAATTGTGTCATGTTGCAACTCATTTTTAGGACCTTCCATTATATGCAATTATCATATCAATTAACACTCAATTATCATTCTTTTTACTGTACATATTATTATTGTATTACTATTTTATTATTGTCCTCTGTTCAATTTAATCCTGACACCCTGAGACGAATAAACTTAAAAGAATAGCATTGTGGAGTACCCCAGTTCCTTAACCTTAAACAATTCTCTTTTATTTAAATAATACCTGTCTCTATCTGAGAGCTATTCATTTCTTAACCGGCGCTCAGCGGGCCTGAACAGCCATATCTGACAGGATAAATGTGCTGGATTATACAGGCGATTTTCAGCGTAGATTCAGCGATTACATTGACTCTGCTAACAGAATAGATCAAAATGATTATTCTGAATGTGTGTATATGCATATGTATGACGATACCGATCTCTCTCTTCCTCTGTCTTACAGATAAAAGGGAGAGAGCATAGCAGCTAAATAAATTGGAGAACAAGCCCGTCTCAGGACATCAGTCCAAGGAAGAGGATCTGTCTGCCGGCAGAGAGATAAGAGGGGGAGGACAGGGAACGAAAGAGAAAGTCAGAGGACGAGAGAGAGAGAGAGAATGGGATATTGCGGCATATGGATCTTCCTCTTGTCCCTGTCTCTCTCCCATCAAAACGCCACTGCAGAGGCTGAAGGTAGACTGCTGACTCATACTTTATCTACATGCGATAGGGCCTCTTCAGTCCCCAGTGAACTGCCCATTTCACGCCCTTCAATCTATAAATGTTGCAGGCAAGGTACAAAATTAACATTTGCCAAGCATTAAATGCTCAATATATATATATATATGTAGGTGAGTAACTAAAATTGAGTGACTTTCAGAATACGCAAGAATGACATCCAACCCTTTGCGTTTGGATGTGAACGATTTGAATTAAGTCAGGGGTGTCCGTTCCTGCTCCTGGAGGGCCACTGTCCTGCAAAGTTTAGCCCCAATTCAAATAGAACATCTGAACCAGCAAATCAAGGTCTTACTAGGCATACTAGAAACTTCCAGGCAGGTGTGTTGAGGCAAGTTGAAGCTAAACTCTGCAGGACAAAAAGAAAGAAAACTTCCAAAAGAATGAAAGAAACTTCATGATTTGACTAGCATCAAAAAAAAAGTTTTTTGCATACATTGCGATTTCTTTTACTTTCGCACTCTACAATTTCATATCAAATATTTTTAAAACAATATACAGTTGTGGTCAGAATTAATGACACCCTTGGTAAATATGATCAAAAATGTCTGTAAAAAATAAATCTGCATTGTGTATCAAAAAATTAGCAAAATCTAACCTTTCATTGAAATAAAATAATTGAAAGTGGGGGCGGGGGGGGCTACATTATGAAATAAATGTTTTTCTCCAAAACACGTTGGCCACAGTTATTGGCACCCCTAGAATTTTTTATGAGCAAAATATCTTAAGTATATTCCCATTAATATTTACCTTTTTTTTAGCACACCAGGGTGACTAGGAACATGAAATTGTCTAGCTATGACTTCTTGTTTCACAGGAGTTTAAATATGAAGAAACACAAAGACCAAATTCCCTTAATCATCCATCACCATCATGAGTAAAACCAAAGAATATAGTTCTGATGTGCATCAAAAGATTGTTGAGCATCAAAAAGTAGAAAGTGGCTGTAAAAAATAGCTAAATAATTGAAAAACCCCATTTTGACCATCAGGGGCAATAATTAAGAAGTTCCAATCAACTAAAGATGTTATGAATCTGCAGGGCCGGCGCTAGCCATTTGGGTGCCCTAAGCACAAATGCTTGGTGGTGCCCCCCCAAACACCCCACCCACTCACCCAAGGAATAACAACCATTCAGAATATCTTAGTTAGGTTATCTTTACTTCCAAAATAACTGCTGCAAATAAATAATTTTACATTAACAATCGATCCAAATATGAAAAGTAATAAATAATATAAAGGTCTACATGAATGATATATGTGTGTGTACTGTGTATAATTATTTTGTATATATATATAAATACACATTTGCATGTATGTATTTAATAAATATTTGTTATTTATATATAAAATATTAAAATTTATATATAATATAAATTATATATAAATATATACAGTATATACATGCAAATATTTCTTAAATATATACGTGCATATGTGTGTGTATTTATATATACAAAATAATTATACACAGTAGGCCTACACACAAATATATCATGTAGACACAAACTTTTATTTTGGATGCGATTAATATTTTCCCAGCCCTAATAATTTGACAACTCTGTGAATATGAAAATATACAAACACTGAGATTGTGTTTTTTTTTTTTTTTTTTCTAATTGCAGTTTCACCAACAGATGTCGCCCTTGGGCCTTGGCCTATGAACCTCTTGAAAATGACCGCATTATCCGCATAGAACAACAACGAAAAAACGTATCTAAGCGGTCTAATTTGGCAAAATCACATCACGGTCAGTTGCAGGGTTTTTCTAAAGTTCACCTTACCAAGAGGCTGATAGACATTGTATTGAAGCGAAGAAATTACAATAGGGAACATTCTGCACTAATCGCCTATGCACACATCTGTAACGTAATAGCCTACCTAGGGGGGAAATTAGCTTTATTTGTCATTCAAATATGACGATGAGGACCCCAACGATTGGCCTTCCTTTTCTTCTCAAACAAACTAACTGCATCTTTAACAGCCCAAGATTCAAAATTTCCCAGGGGAGCTAAAGCCCCGGATCATTTGCACTACTAGCGACGCCCCCCTGGACATGCATACACGACGCAAGGGCGCCCGCGCTACAAAACTAACATTTGTATTTAAAACATTGTCTTACCTGCAAGCGACGCGTCACGCGCGAGTATCATCCCGCTCGCTGTCTCTTCTTTTTCCTTTTTTCCGCCCCCGACTCTTGGTGCCTTTTCGAGGCCATGTCTGAGGTCGGTGTCTACCAAATTTGACATTGATTGAGGCATAATCGAACAGACCACTGGGAGGTGGGGAAGGGGGGGCACCAGAGGGAGACCGGCACAGGAGATTCACCTTTTTCTCGACTAATTTGATCTTGGCCTATATTACTTTTGTATTGCTTTTGTATATTAACATGCTTTAGACATATTTCATTTGTTATTTATACTAGTAGCCTATTGTGATGATTTTTCACGACCCAGAATTTTTGGTGCCCTACGCGCAGTGCGTGATGTGCGTGTGCGGAGCGCCGGCCCTGCGAATCTGCCAGGAAGAGGATGTGTGTCTATATTGTCTTAATGTACAGTGAGGAGGAGAGTTTGAGTGGCCAAAGACTCTTCAAGGATCACAGATGGAGAATTGCAGAGATTAGTTGAGTCTTGGGGTCAGAAGCTTACCAAAAAAATCAAATAAAAAAATCAAACAACTCCTACATCCTCACATGTTGTTTGGGAGGGTTTTAAGAAAAATCCTCCTTAGTCCTCCAAAAACAAACTCCAGCAAATTCAGTTGTCAGACACGACTGGAACTTCAAACGGCACAGGGTTCTGTGGTCAGATGAAACTAAAAAAGAGCTTTTTGGCAGCAAACACGCTACATGGGTTTGGTGCACACAAGGATAAAAAGTACCCCATGTGTACAATTTAATATACCACTGGATCTTTAATGTTGTGGGCATATTTTTCTGTTGGAGGTCCTGGACATCTTGTTCAGATACATGTCATTGTGGATTCTATCAAATAGCAACAGATAAAAAATCAAAACATGACGGCTTCTGCTAGAAATCTTATAATGGGCCGTGGTTGGATCAAAATCAACACAAAAATGTGTTAAGGAACACAAAATAAAGCTTCTTCCATGACCGTCCCAGTTCCCTGACCTGATGAGTGGAGTGAACTGAAGAGAAGAAGCACCAACATGGATCTGGGAATCTGAAGGATCTGGAGAGATTCTGTATGGAGGAATGGTCTCTGATCTATTGTCAGGTGTTCTCCAAACTCATCAGACATTATAGGAGAAAAGTCAGAGCTGTTATCTTGACAAAAGGAGATTGCAAAAAGTATTTAATAAAAAGGTGCCAATAATTGTGGCCAACGTATATTGGAGAAAAACATTTATTTCATAATGTGATTTCCCCCTCACTTTCAATTCTTTTACTTCAATGAAAGGTTAGATTTTTGCTAATTGTTTTTTACAGCCATTTGTGATCATATTTACCAGGGGTGCCATTAATTCTGAGCACAACTGTATAAGTTGATATGTTGATGCTAGTTGATAAATTGCAAATGCTGATGCATAACTCTCCATTATGTTATTAAAGCGAGACAGTAGAAAGTAAAAAAAGTTAACACAATTAATTTATTTATTGTTATTAGTTAATTAATTAATACTCAGTTTTAAATAATCATATTTATTTTTATTTTTTAATTTATTAGTTCAACAGTCAATCAGTTATACTTAAATGTTGGTGGTTTTTGCCTATTCATGTTTATTTTATTTAATTATTTTATCAGTTGAAAATGAATCAGTTACTTCAATGTTGGTGCTTTTTGGCTATTTTTTTATTTTGTTTATTTATTTATTTTTATTTATTTTTATCTTACTTTGTTTATTTTTATTTTTGTATTTATTAGTTGAATAATCAATCAGTTACTTCAATGTTGGTGCTTTTCTGCCTAATTTATTTATTTTTTATTTTGTAAATATGTAATTTATTTTTCACTCTTTTTTCAATTTACTTATTTTATTGTTTTCTAGGACAAATAATCGAGAAATTAAAGAGATAATATACTGATTGTACATGCATCTATCTTGCTGATAGGTTCTGTCCCAAAAAATATAAATGTCCTTGATGAGCCCACAGTTCAAATCTTTACAAATTTCCTGTTGTATGAGATTGTTTTGCAATAGTGTTTCAGGGAAGTTTACTTTTAATCATCACCATGTGTATCAGTTCACCTGAAGAGGCTGTACAGGTGGAGTTTTTTCCACATGTGTCCTGCTGAGTCAGCAGGTTCTGCTGCGGCACATATGCAGACCTCCTGCAGCTTGATTCCACTGGTTTGAGCCTTTTAAGATAAATCATTGTACCCCTCTCTGATTTCCATCAGCTCAGAACTGTCTACAAAAAAAAAATCAGTGTGTGTGTTTCTGTTTCACCTTGAGCAGTGTGTGTGAGGGGGAGAGAGTGAGAAAGAGTAAGAATGTGAAACATATTGAATTCACGCAGGATGGTTTTAGAGGAGTCTGTCAGGACCAATTACTGACTGAGGCACTAATGCCCTGAAACACTGTAATTTTCCACACCTCTTCAAAATGGCTGTTTGCAGTGGCAGACACTTGACTATGAAATGGAAAGAATGTGCTTTCTGAGGTCACGTCCTTGTATCATTTCACCATCTCTTCCTGCTTTATGTCGAAACCCTGTTAAATGTAAAAGCAAAAGCAACTAACCCAGTAATCAAACCGTATATACAGTCACTTCTCATTGCCTTCAGGGCCTTGTTGTCACGTTAATAGCATGTCAGTCTGTTACAGTTGCTTTGAAAGTAAGCAAATGTTTGCTTAATAACCTTATTTCTTTACTGACTTTATGACTCAGCTCTGAATGCAGCTCTTTTATGTTGTATCGTGTTAAACTATATCATCTTCACAGGCTGATGATTTTAATCTAGCAGCAGATGATTTTAGTGTAATCCTCTTTTCACACAACTGCACAGTCTGCATGCTGCAGCTCAGATCTATCTAGAGATGTATCTAGAAAGTAAGACTGGATAGATCAGTTTAAGAGTTGTATGCGATGAAGAGTCTCTCCTAACATGCTGCAGAGCTGTATTGTGGCTCTTTCGAGGGTTGCGGGTACTGTGAATGTAATGGATTTGAGATGGTGAGGGGCAGCAGGGAAAAAATTATAATTATGGAGTGAACTCTGAATCAATCACTGAATTAATCAATGAACAAACTAATGAATGAATGAATAAAAAAAAATTATGAATGAAGGGATAGAGATTGGTTCATGGTTTAACCTGATTTCACAAAATGCAACATGTTTCTGGATTAACATCTTTGTTGATCCTGGAACAACATTTCAATCAATTAGATTTGAGGGACAAGTTTACAGTTTATGTCAAGTTTAGGTTTGCAACCATGGTTAGGTGCTTCTCCATAAGTGTTATTCACCTATCATTTCCCTCTGATTTTAGGGATAACTTATGGGTAGGATTATGTTTAGGGGTGGGGATAGGCTAAGACAAAATTCTCAGACAGGAATGTGGTTCCAGGGTCAACAAAATATGTTGACCCAGAAACTCGTCTAACTTGGCAAAATCAGGATGTGCCGTATACTGAACGTTTTCATCTGAATTAAGATACCTGGGCTGAGAGAACATCTGCCAAATTCACATTTTTCCAGTCCGTCTGTCCTCGTCTCTTCCACTGGTTGAATGCCTCTGGACCATCAGCACTGACTGGACCTGCTAAAGTTTACTTTTGATGAACTTCCCTATTGCACAAAAGCATTTTTCTCGCTTAGAATGCTGTATGTGAGTGATAAATCACTACAGCCTGCAGTGTTTGTTCCCTTTTGATGTGGGTGGCACAGATTTTCCCAACTGTGTGCAGCAACTTTTCTGGAAATTAGACTTTTTATGTAGTTCCTGCCAGATGATCAATGACGCCATGGCGTTTATACTATTGTTTCCAGAGCTCCATTGTGTTTTGATTTTATAATAGCGTCTGTCATCTTGTGGTTGTTTTGGGGGGAGAACATTTTCAGGGCATTCTTATGTGAGCTAGTTAGAGCCTTTGAAAATCCTGGGATGTACTTGTCTCCTTATTTCAGGTGTGGGTGCGTAAAACTATGTTCTCTGACCTCTGAGATCTGGGTGTACATTGTCCGCTACTATTAAGTCTAATCTAGTACTGATTAGCCTCATCTTTAGAGAGTTGTCAGACTTGACATCTGCAGTCCACTTAGTGCCAGCCGTGACAAGTGTCACAATGATTGTGCAATCACCTCACAAGCAAGGCCACATTAGCACCGATCAAAGACAGAAATAAATCATTATTTGGATCTACTTTCAGGATGCACACTACTGGAAAAAGAAGCTCAGAAATCATCCTGAAAATGTAGGTCATATCAAACCATAACACAAGCATTTGATGACTGGACTTTAGGCTACTTATATTCTGATCAGGTTTAATTCTGTGTCTGTAGTTGCTGTTCCTGTTTAATGTGGTTTCTAAAGTGCAAATCACTAGGCATAAATTGAATAGCTCTGAAAATCTGTTTTTTCCTTCTTCCTGGTACTACACTGCCATCTCATGGTGAATGCGCACTTTGTGGCTGGGTGTGAACAAGAAAGCCTTGACAAGAGTGAGTTTGGACCCTTTAATTATTATGGTCCAAAATTTAACTGAGAATGTTAAGTCAGTTCCTGAAGTTTTATTAAAATGTGATGCAAAACTGCAATATAGTAAAACTGCAGTCAAATTCAGAGAAATTATAATGTTGATAGAGGCAAATACTGTTTGCTTTACTTATCAATTTAACTTTCATTTTATCTACATGGAGGAAGAACACTTCCTCTGCAAAACAAAGCCAGAGAACATCAGACTTGCAAAAGACAAAGCTTTTTGTTGGACTAATAAAATACCTCTGTTGTGTTTGTGATCTTCTATGAATTGAAATCTTGCTTTCGATTCAGCTTTCTGTGGGGTGTGTGTCCAATTCCTCTAAATTGTGCCCAACTTTCTTGATATGAACTCTTAGCCATCTTTTAGAACATTTTCACTTATAAAAACAGTCTCAGCCATGATAAAAGAGGAACATTTGTCAAAAATCACTCTCCCTTGTTCTTTTTCAGTATGCCGTACAGCCATGCCTGCAGATATTGTGTTCCTGGTGGATGATTCCTGGTCAGTGGGTCCGACCAGCTTCCAGCAGATCAAAGAGTTCATAGCGGACATCATCCGAGCCTTCCAGGGAAGTGTGGTTGGACAGGAAGGCGTTCGCTTTGGAGTGACTGTCTATTCAGACTTGCCTAGGTCCGTATGCATATTGTGTGCTGCATGTGTGAATACTATATGCTCGACCTTGTATCTTAGTAAGCACGAATAAACTGCTTGAATGTGTCCTTGTTCAGGATGCGTATAGCTGCGACGGATTATTCGACTCTGGAGGAAGTGCTCAGAGCCGTGGAGGAGTTGTCGTATGAGGGAGGCAGCAGCCGCACCGGCCTGGCATTGGAATTCCTTGTAGAGTCAGTGTTCAGTCCTTCTATCATCAGAGACAACTCCCCGAAGGTGTGACGCTTCAATCACAATCACTTCAAAACGCCTTCTTCTTGCCTTACCCGTCTGTGAGATAAAAAAGACCAACTTTACACTGCAAAGGTGGCACAGAAGCTGCATCTAAAAGCACTACATATATATACAAAAGACAAGTTCACACACAACCAAAGCCACGTTGGAGTCACAATGGCGATTTTAAAATGGCTTTCATGCTGTATTGCATATTTAATTTAAATTTTAGGGCCTCTCAAGTTCACAATTAAAGATTCGAAACTGCTGCATGGGATGATACAATCACAGCCAATCAAAATATATCTGATGTTTATTGTACAGTTAGGAGGATCAGGATTATGGACCAATGAAATTTTAAAGTGGGTGGGGCTACACTCTTAAAAATAAAGGATCCAAAAAATTTTTTTTTTTTTGCAGTGATGATGCCATAGAAGAACCATTTTTGGTTCCCCAACAAACCTTTCACTAAACAGTTATTAAAATAACCATTTTTTCTTCTAAAAATATAAAAAAATCTAAAGAACCTTTTTCCAAAGAACCTTTTGTGCATGGATGTTAAAGTCACCATGAAATCAAAATGGACAATTCTTCTTTTTTATGGTATGTTGCAGTATTTATTATAAATGATGTATCCTTGCACATCATGATTTTTTGGTGTATGACATCAAAGTACCACGAAAGTGATTCAAAAGCACACTGAGCCATCTGGACAAAATAAAGTCAAGCTCTACATTTTTTCTTGTTTGAGAAGCCATTTCACTCAGATATAGGCTACACCAAAATAGGGAAGCAAAGACAATCGCAACTTCC
Organism: Gila orcuttii; assembly: GCA_026230005.1. Taxonomy (NCBI): domain Eukaryota; kingdom Metazoa; phylum Chordata; class Actinopteri; order Cypriniformes; family Leuciscidae; genus Gila; species Gila orcuttii. The sequence continues at coordinate 14,520,430 of JAPDVR010000006.1, forward strand.
ATTTAATCCCAACTTTAAAGTTTCTTCATGGATCTATAGATTCCAATTAAGCACATTTATTTTTAAGAGTGTAGCTACCCAGCATGAGGGCACATAAATGGAAACCAATCAAACGACAATGTCACGTTCGTACTCACAGCTTGCATTGTTTGGCATTTTAAGGCACCTCATTTGGTTAGGACACAATCTAAATACAGATTACTGAACCGTAATCATATCTGAAATGTATTGAAATGCAAAATTTCCAAATGAAACATCCTGTCACATACACACAGAACAACCTTCTAATTATATCTCAAAGAGCTGCACCTGCAGTCACTTCATTGATTTTGTCAGGACATCACGTCCTGCGCTGCAGTGCACACACTCTGCTCCGCAGTGTCCCACCCATCCTAATTTAGGGCTTGATTAGGATTCCAAACTGCACATAGCTGCTGGTCTTGCTGTGGAGCACCTGGTGTGAAGAAACGAGCAGGCATTTATAATGAACTGCAGAGATTTACCCCTTTTTAAAACTGTCTTTAACATTCTGTAATGGCATACTAGTGTAAGGTGCATCAAGATGAACCCAGACTCAGCTCGGCCAATGGGGTGAACTTTAGGTGACCCAGGAGATGTTTCTTTTTCATAATACTCATTTGTGAGTCAGTGTAAGCGACTTTGCAAGTTTGGATCTGCTGCGGTTGGGGGAATTATGTATGCAATGAGATGATAATTCATGCTGTGTGCTTTCAAGGGCATCAGTATCAGCGTGATACTCTTAATGGCAGATTGAGTCCTTTAATGCAAATTCACACTTTTGGGTGGATTTCATGAAAGCTGTTAAGACAGTTCTCATTTTTGTTTCTTATCACTGTAATGTGAAAGATAAATATATATTTCAGTTGTAAAGTATACATGACCTTTATGATGATTTAAATAAAAAACTGATTATGTAACATTATTGTTTTTTCTGTAATACGGTATTATGGTAATGAGAATTCTTGTTGAAAATAATGGGAATAGTAAAAGTACATGATGACTCATTACAGTAATGAAAATTGGAGTGTTAACAATGCTTAATTGTCCTAAAAAATGTCACAATGCAAAATAATAATAATTAAAATAGAATATTTTCTTTCCTGGTAGCACTTTATTTTACAGTCCTGTTTTACATCTAAGTCCTATGTATTTACTATAATAACTAGATACTAATACTAAACCTAACCTCAACCCATACTAAGTCCATATAGAAAGCTTATATTACTCAGTTCTTTCTCATGTAAGTATACTGTAAGCAGGACCTTTCTCCATAGTTTTTGTGAGATTTACTCTTTAATATATTTTTGTACATCTTTGAAATTGAATGCCTGTGGCATGTCTAGGGGGGATCTACAAGTATGACCCAGTTTTATTACTTTGTGTGGTGACTGGCTTTATATTTCTGATGTTAGAAAAATTCTCACAATAGACATGTATTCCACTCTAAAAATTACATGGAAGAAATGAAATCTGTTTTCTAAAAATGTTTGCATTGTATAGCATCATTTTAATTACAATTAAGCACATTTTTGAGTGTTCTTCAGGTTTTGTGAAATTCACCCTTTTGCATGTTGGGGTATAAAAACATCACATTATGTTTCTCTCTGGCATCAGATTGCTGTTCTGATCACTAATGGCCAATCGGATGATCCAGTGGACGGTCCAGCTAAAGCTGTTACAGACAGTGGAATTTCACTGTTTGCTGTGGGTGAGTTTTCAGACTTAGTGCTATTCATTGTGTGTGTGTGTGTGTGTGTGTGTGCGCGCTTGTGTGCATGCTTGTGTGCGTGCTTGTGTGTGTGTGTGTGTGTGTGCGCGCTTGTGTGTGTGTGTGCGCGCTTGTGTGTGTGTGTGTGTGTGTGTGTGTTTTGTGTGTGTGTGTGTGCGCGCACTCCTTTATGTTTTGACGTGTGACTGAGAGTAACTGTAGTGGAGTGATTTACACTGAATGGTAGTATTGGTGAATGTGCCAAGACATAAAACGTGTATGTTTGTGTATGTCAGCCTTGTTTCCTTGACTTTCTGACGCTCTTTCTGTTTTGACGCCCAGAGTGCTGAAATAATTATGGCTCATTACCCGGTGGCCAACTAATTGCTGTAATTTTTCATCAAGCTCATTCCTCCTTGCTCCCCTTCAACACACACACACACACACACACACACACACACACACACACACACACACACACACACACACACCGTGTCCTGCCTTTCTAATCAGTTTTCCCAGAGAGATCAGGCCGTTTGACACATGTACAGCAAGGCGACATGGCGTGACGTTCTCCCATCATCACTCTACAGCTGATAACACTGCAGACGGGTCTGAGAAATATGAGGGTCACTCATGTACACACACACACACACACACACACACACACCTGTTAAGAATTGACTGCACCTTACAGGCCTCCATGCTATCATTTTGTTTAAATAAAGTCACTTTGGAGCTGTGGTATAGTGACAAGTGAATAGTCTTGGTGATCATATGTGTGATGAAGGTTGTTGTTGAAGCTAATCTGTGCCTGGGCGATGTGTGTTGCGTGTTCTTCAGGAGTGAGGAACGCCGATCAGTCTGAGCTGAAGAAGATCGTTACAGAACCCCATGAGGAACATCTAATGCTCAGCCCAGATTTCTCCTTCCTCGAGCACCTGCTGCCCAAACTCTCCCGCCGCATCTGCTTCACTGCTTCAGAACCTCCCCGACCCGTTAAACAAAAGCCACCTGGTAAAATGAACATGAGTTTTGCTAATGGAACTTGAGGCTTATCTTTTTTGTATTTATTGCATTTCAAGCTTTGTTTGTCAACAATTTTTCAAATTTTATTCTCATCCAATTTCCCTTTCTTTTAATAGTGATTAAACATGACAACATCCATGTAACAGTTGAACACTTTCATTATGATACTGTGATATCGTTTAGCTGCTATTGCTCTTATTTATGACCTAAATGTAAATATAAATAAACTTTCATTTAGTGACAAAATTTTAGTTATATTACTAATGTCCTAGCACTAACACAGGACTTCTTAATGATTTCATATGTGTTTGTTTGGCAATGATAGCTTGATCGATATAGATTGAACCTCTCCAGATTTATCATAAAGATATCTACCTCAAAATAAAGATCTTAAAAAGAAAAAACACACCCGATCCTCTCTCTTGTGCCACTATTATTAAGTGAAATGAATTACAGTATTTATGAATACTTTCCATATCTACTCAAACAGACAGATCTTTCGTATTAGTATAGAGCAAAAGTTCAGTTGCTATGTAGAACCGGTCAGCAACATTAGGAAGGCTAGGTTCAGCGAAGAGCTAATTCTATCATGTTTATCCTGTGTGCTGTTCTGTCTGCTGTAGTGGTGGAGAGGATAGTGGGACCTAAAGATCTGCAAGTGAGTGAGCTGAGTTACAGCTCTCTGCAGCTGACCTGGAGTCAGGCCACAGGAGACGTTACCGGCTACAGGCTGCTCATCACCCCTGTGTCTCCAAAGGGCCATCTGCTCCCAGCACAGCAGAGACAGGTGAGACACGCTCACCTGTCCATATGCACACCCCATGCAGCACAGCAGATGGAAGGCTGCACATGGACAACTTTTGTTTAAGTGGCAATGTTGATTATGTATTTGTGTGTGTATGGTTTGTTCAGAATGTATTCTTTTCTTTTTCTCTGTCACAGATTGATCTGAAGGGAGATATTAGTGGTACTCCAGTAACCGGGTTGAGTCCTAAGACTGAGTACTCTCTCACTGTATACGCCATCTACCCCGGACGCATTGGAGAATCTGCCACTATTATCACAGAAACCAGTGCGTGTCAAACTGAATACTCTCTTAGAAGAAAAGGTTATATATATATAACCTTAAATGATTCTGGGTCACTGTAATTTTGCAAAGTAAGACATATGTTGTTGATCCTGGAACAACATTCCTGTCTGAAAATGTTGTCCTACCTATAAGTTATCCCTTAAATAAGATGGAAATGATAGGAGAATAACACTGATGTAGAAGAACCTAACCCTGGTTGTAAGCCTAAACTTGACATAAACTGTAAACGTGTTCCTCAAATCTGATTGGTTGATTGGAATGTTGTTCCAGGATCAACAGTGATGTTAATCCAGAAGCATGTTGCACTTGGTGAAATCACGTTCACTAAGGGTTCTTTCAAGTGCTTCATACAATGAACCTTTTTAGGCATTTTTCATGAATTTAGTTCATTAGTCACTAGAAAAAAAATGAATAACCCATTATACATGAGAGTATTTTGCAATTATTTTGCAATTTGAGACATTTCTCCTTATATAGAACTTATTTCCTAGAGTGTACACCAGAAATGTCTCTAAACATGATAAATGTACTTTTAAAGGGCATGCATAAGTATTTAGAAAGGAATGATCTTTCTTATTTTTTTGTACGCAAAGTTTCCCATCGTCTGAATGCAATATCCCAGCATGCATTCATACGCTTTCTTTTCAGCTGTTGTGCCACCGGTTGCGAACTTCCGTGTGATTGAAGAAGGACTTTTCTTTTTACGCCTGGGATGGACGCTTCCGCTTGGAAAAGTGGATGGATATAAAATTTATGTTCCAAGAAGTGGGTAACCAGCAGACTTTCACAGACTATGAGAAACTTTACAGATGTTGTTTTAAAATATTCCTAAATTTATTCTCATATGTCTTTTCCTCCTCAGCGGACAGAGCCGGGTTTATTTATGAGCAGATGCTGACGGGCGACGCATCCTCTCACGTGATTGACACATTAGAAGAGGATAAAGATTACAAGGTCAACATCTACGCCATCTACCCAGAGGGCACTAGTGAGCCTGTATCTATCACCGGGAAAACTTGTTAGTCTATTTCCTATTTCTTTCATCCCCTCAAATTTTCATCTCACTCCTCATGCATAAGTCTGCCCTTCCAAAATGATAGTGTGTCATTATGATGGTATCAGAATCCATGCTACAGTTACAGTGTTGCTGTTACAGTGGTGCATGTCAATAAACAAAAACCTGGTATTATGGGTAAGCATAAACATTTCCTCTATTTCAGTCCTCCTGTATATAGGCTATACGTAGAGGAGAACTCTGTAAAATATAGTGTATATATATATATATATATATATATATATATATATATATATATATACATACTTTATTATTATAGGACTATGAATAATAATTAAAGTAAAAAAATTTCTATGAAATTGTTTGGCTTGGAATTATTGTGTGTTGCTGGTTTAACCACTAGATGGCAGTTTAACACATTAAAAAAATCCTGCAGTAAATACTTTATGATTCTTGTCATGCATTACCATCCCACTCAAAACGCTGTGCACTTCTCATTCTCTGGATGCTGCAGTGAAACTGGTCCCAGTTGATCAATTGCTGGTGCAGAACGCTACTACAGACACAGTTCAGGCCCGCTGGTCGTCTGTCAGAGGTGCCACAGGGTACAGGCTCACCTGGTCATCATCAGGTAACAAATACTGAGCTGCTTTGATGATAAAAGCAGCCTGTTTAAAAACATAAATATAATTGCAAATCTCTGCTTGCCTATTTCCGTAGAGGGACACATAGAAAATGTGAACCTAGGAGACAACTTTAATTTCTACATGGTGCAGGGCCTGCATGCTGGCACAGAGTACACCATCACTATCAACCCTATCTTTGTGGACATTGAAGGGCCTGTTACCTCTGCCAAAGCCAAGACATGTGAGTGCTGCACGTGCACTTTAAGGGGCCGTTCACTCAGGACGCATGCTTTCCTTGAAAGACAGATAGACAGAGCCAACAGAATGAAAAGGGATGTTATTTAACTTGACACAGTGTCTTAAAAACAGAAAGAAATGCTAAATAAAGCAAGAAGATACAATGGTGATAATAAATCGTCCCAACTAGCAAAAATATTTTTAGTTTTGCTAACGTTCCCATTAAGTTATGTAATTGTTTATTTTTTATTTTTTATAAATGTTCTCTAAACGTTTAAACATATATTTATTTAAAGTCCTCCTGTAGTTAATAATTGTATCCCCTAAAACTGATATTTGATCACTAAAGTGGCATATTTAAAAGTTTTTTCTTGTGGACAGCTTGAATGTAACTAACTGCTTGCTTCTTTTAGTATAAGCGTAGCCATGAATATGCAAATGAGCCCCTACTCCACTCACTAATACAGGTTCATCTGTAAGTCCATGTATCAGAATGATAATGCATTTTATGTATCGCTCTCTACAACGCCTGAGACATAACGGTAATTAATATGATTAACCTTTTGCTTGACTAAGTTATCAAACAGCTAATAATGTGTTGCTAATGTTACAAAAACCATGTTCCCGTTCACAATTTCAGAGAAAAGCTTAGAATGTCAGTGGAGAAAAGCATATAGTTCACCCACTATATTGCTAAATGTACCCGATTTTTCATATCAACACAAATATGTACCAGGATAACCTGGCTTCTCTTGAGACTCCCCTGCTTCGCTTTTTTTTACTCTTTTTTTCACTGCAGTTTTAAGGAGAAAATACTCAACAATGGTGTTGACTTATGAATTTGCACATGGTTTGTCTTAAAGTTTATTAAAAACACCACATAGAGATAAAAAAACATTAAAAGGTCATGTGAACATTAAGGAAACATTCCAATTTATCATTTTGGAAACATTTGGGGAATGTTCCCTGAACGTTCTGAAACTAGTAACATTTAAAAACCGTTAGAAAAAATGTCCAATTAAAATGTTTCAGAAATAAAATGTCCTATGAATAGCCTAATAATGTTTTTGTTCTAACATTTTGAGAACATCAATAAAGACCAGAGAACATTACTGGAAGAATGTTTGTTCATAACTTTGAGAGAACCTTGTTAGAATGTTAGCCAAAGTTCCAAGAATGTTCCCTGTTTGCTGGGATACCATGTAGGAAGATTATGATGCTCTCTCTCTCTCTCTCTCTCTCTCTCTCTATCTCTCTCTCTGCCTCAGTGGAAAGCAGTGCAGTACAGACCCTGAGAGCATCTGCGGTGAGCACTAGCAGCGCTGGTATCTTGTGGAACGCTGTACCTGGAGCCACAGGCTATAGACTGGCCTGGGGTCCTACTGCAGGTACTTCAAAAAGTGCCTGTCCTGTTCTCCTAGGATCTCATTGTCCTGAACTTGGCCATTCTCCACTTTCCACTTTCACTTTGTAGTCTGTTTCTCTTTTTTGTCACTACTTTTCTTTCATTTCCTCTCCCTTCTCTCTCTCTCTTTCTCTCTCTCTCTCTCTCTCTCTCTCTCTCTCTCTCTCTCTCTCTCTCTCTCTCTCTCTCTCTCTCTCTCTCTCTTTCTTTCTCTCTCTCTCTCTCTGATTTATAGTCTCTTTTTCATGGAAGCGACAGGTTGGTGACAACATGAGGTGTCGCTGTGCCGCCTCATGACTCATGCCGTCAACTTTATCTGCGTGTTTAGGAGATTTTGTGTGTGTGTGTGTGTGTGTGTGTGTGTGTGTTCGGGCTCAGTGTGGAAGAAATGAATTGATGTCACCTCTGAGCACCTCCAAAAGAAGAGTCTTTGAAAATGACACCTTTTTGTCACAGTGATGGGCTGCATGCCCTTGCTTTAAAAGAGCGACCTGGAAGAACATTCTGAGGAAGAAGTGCTCTGTGACTCATACCACACGCTCTGACACATACATATAGATGAGTCTGAGGATGAGTTTATGGAGAAAAGGGAGAGAAACGAAGGGCGAGAGCGGCTAAATTAGGTGTTTGATGTTTAGTATTTTAAAAAAAGAATATATATATATATATATATATATATACTGTGTATATATATATATATATATATATATATACATACTCATCCATTTATATGAATGTATTATTTTATGTGTGTTGTATGTATATTTGTTTAATAATTAAAATGCTATTATTATTGTTATTATTATTATTATTAAGATTTTTTATTTCTGTATCACCAGATAATGTATATACTGTATAATATGCAAGTACATATACATATTTTACATATATATTTTTGAGGCTGTACATACCTTTTTCATGCATTTATATATGTATTTATGTGTGTTAATGTGAAGAGTTCATAGGGAGAGATCGGCCCAGACAGCTGGCTCTGAATGGCAGCACTACTGAGTATGTTTTGAAGAATCTGGTCCATGACACGGAGTATGTGCTCTCTCTTTACGTGCTCTTTGGTTCTGTGGTTGGTCCGGGGATCACCGCTACATTCAGAACCTGTGAGTGACCTGAAACTTTCTCCTGTTTTCTTGATAAACACTTTCTGACAGTTAGCAGTGACTTCAGCTGCTTATTGATCAAGTCTTATGTCATGCGTTCTGCTCCACAGCACCCCTCGGATACGTGTCAAATTTTAAAGTAACGTCTTACACCAGCTCGTCCATCAATGTGGAATGGAGTCCTATTGTAGGGGCCACAGAGTACAAACTCACCTGGAGTTCGGGTAAAAACTGTTCATCTACAAAATCAAAATCACTGGGAAATGTGTCCACTCTGTTTCAATTAGGCCCATAAAATTATAATTCCTTATTTTGATTTCTGTTGTGCATGTGTGTGTGCTTTTGCTCCCAGAATTTGTGCGTCCTCAGAGTCGTTATCTTGACCGCAGCGTTTTACAGCACAGCATCACTGGTCTTCAGCCTCACACGCTTTATTCTGTCAGCATTCACGCGCTCTACAGCAACACAGAAGGGCCAGAAATCACCCTCTCTCAGCAAACAGGTACTTTTTACAACAATAAACTCATTTTATAAACTCAAAAATATTTATTTGTCATGGAAGAATAACCACAGTATTTGATTCAACCATTTTTGTATTTTTTCTGGATTTTTTAACTTTCCTTCTGTCTCAAGACACCCAAATACTAATTTAAAGGAATATCCTGAGTTTGGTACAAGTACAGGTTTGGTTAAGTTTGTGATTACCACTAAAATTAGTAGCAAATTGTCTTACCTTTTCTTTTAAAAAAGCAAACATTAAGGTCACAGTGAAGCATTTACAATGGGGTAAATTTGTAAAATGTTAAAATACTGTTTCAATAATAACAAATATAACTAAATAACTAAAAAATATGTATGAAAAGTCAATTACTAACCTTTTATGTATAAAGTGATATCTGATTTTTTTATCTTTGTTGCCATTACAATGTAACTCCATAAACCTTCATTTCTAAATTAAATCTAGATTTAAAATGATGATAACCTTCACATTTCTGCTTTTAAATCCCCCAAAAATGTGATTTTATGTGGTAATTTAGCACTTTAACACTGGAATATTCTTTTAAGATACTCGTGTCTTTGCTTTCTCAACCATTTTCACAGTTACAAGGTTGTCGTACTGGTATTCTTATAGGATTTTAAATATATATTCCTCCTTTTATTATTGTCTGTGTTATACTAAGTCTTCCACAGTATTTTTTATGTTCCTCTTACACTGTAGGAAAGCTGTACCAACAGTTCTTGATCTGTTTGGTTTGGATTGACTGCTCAGTTTGGCTCTGTGTCTTCTTTCAATGACAAGTGGTTGACAGTCATTTATCAGAGCCTTGAGAAGAAAACTCTGCTCAGTTAATTAAACACTTCAGACAGTCAGGGTTCGGGGATATGGAGATGTTCCGCCCATTGTTCCAGTGGGATTGTGGGATATCAGGAGATTGATTGACAGCTCCTGTGTTTGAGCCCCCATCTTTAGGACAACAGCTATATATAGAACAGTATTTTTACTGAAGCTCTCTCTCTGTGTGTGTGTGTGCGCGCGCGTGTGCGTGTGTGTGTGTGTGCGTGTGTGTGTGTGTGTGTGTGCGTGTGCGTGTGCGTGTGCGTGTGTGTGTGTTTCACTGCTGTCAGCCTCACTGTTATCGGCACATCTTCACAGTTCATAGTAAAACGGCTACAGTACACTTAAAACAACGCAAAAAACATGTATAAGTATTAATTTGACCTGGTTTGACTTAAATGTGTCTTACATATTGGACTATAATCCTTCAAGGGGCTTCTAGATTTAATATTTTAAAAATATTAAACAGAAAATTAATATATTTGAATGAATTTCACATGTGAATGAATTATAATTGAATCATTTTTAAATAATAAATATATTTCATTGACTTTTATCAAACCTGGTGTCCCTAATAGTTGTGCCATATTGTTTTGCAGCTTCTTTAACTGACTCTGAGCTGATTGAGACAGCTCGGGAGGTAAAAGTTGTGGACATTGGCGCCAGCTCTTTTAAACTGGCCTGGAAGAAAACTCCAGGGGTCACTGGGTACAAGATCACCTGGAGCCCCTTTCACGGTGGGCACCGGCAGTCATCATTACACTCCATTATCATTGCATTTCATTATAATCCATCCATCATCTTCACTTTTCTGTGTATTTTCTCTTAGGTGGAGAGAAGAAGAGTGAGGTTGTGTCTTCTTCTTCCACGTCCTTCACCATCATTGATCTGCCTGCAAGTTCTGCCTACAAAATCCAGGTTTCGACAGTGGTCAAAAGCAAAGAGGGAAGTCCAGTAATGGTGACCGCCCGCACCTGTGAGTCTGCTTGTTTTCATGTAAATGTACAACAGTAAGCATGCAAATTTAAGTATTTTGAAGAAGAATTGCTGTTGTGTTACAGTGGATCTGCCCAAAGTGACTGGATTTAGTGCTCTGAACACCACTGACAACAGCACTGTACTGAACTGGACCAGAGTGACTGGAGCGTCTGGATACCTGCTGTCCTGGAGACACATATCAGGTCAGAAACAGAAGCATCCAGACTGCATCCACATTTACTCAAAAATCCTAAATGTGCACACACAAATATTTCTGTAGAAATAAAGGATAGCTTATGAACATGCAAACACATGACATCACTCTCTCAACTATGATAGTTGAGAGAGTGAAAGATATAGTTGTAGATAGTATATATGGCATAGGCCTACTGTATATTGGTATTTAAATTTCACTTTTCTTAAATCCATGTTAAAAATTTTGCACATGATAATCGGATGACACGTTTTTTTAATAAAATAAAATAAAATTATAGATGATTTAAATATCATATATTTTATTATATAATATATAGAGGTGATAAACTTAGCTGAAACCTGGCTCTAGGCTTTAAACACTGCTCAGATGTTTTAGAACAAGGAGAATGACCGTTTATTTGTTAATGAGTGTTGCTATATGGCAGGGCAAAACTAATTTCAGATAAGCTCTTGTAATAGGAGTTCCTCCCACAAAAGCCATTTTGTCTGATATGAGACATAAAAAAGAAGAGAATAGACAGTGTAGATAATGTCATGATGAGATCTGTGATTCATTCCTGTTATGGCGATGACGTCAACGAAGCTTTCTAATGAGGGTGTCCTTTGCTTGAACATGAAGGTTATGAGGGGTTTAAAGGTGGCTTTTATTCTTAAGCTTTTGACTCTTACAAGACCGTCATCCTGAGAATGCTTAAATTTTTATGTTTTCTGGAACATTCTTGAAGTGTTTAAACTGGTATAAAAGATTTATGACGTATCTCAATTTTGAGTCATTTATTTGATCATTTTGCAGACAATAGCCTCTCCCAGATGTTCCAGTTTTTAGTTTCCTACTCCTGTTTAGTCACATTGATGGTCCTAATGCAAATGCCTCTCTTTATGTTCTGTGTAGAGGTGGACTTCTCCTCTGATATGCTGAGCTCTGGCTTCACCTCCTATAAGATCCGAGATCTCCAGTACGGCAGAACCTACATCTTTTCCATCAGACCACTTTATGGGGAAGTGGAGGGTCCAGTCACAACCATCACTAAAAGGATCTGTAAGGCCTTATCTCTGCAAATATCATTAGCATTTTACATTTTTAAATGCTAATCACTTATATTGTAAGGCATGATCGTTTGACTGGAAAACAAAAATGCTGAGTAGGGAATGAAAATCTGATGTAAATTGTTGAAACTCATTATGTAGGAAAGTGTATGTATTTTTAAAACACAATACCGTTTGAAAGTTTAAGGTCAGTACGTTTTTGTAAAATTTGTAATTTAATTTGTTAAACAAATGTGACAGTAAAGACATTTATAATACAGCAAATGATTAATTCCAAATATATGCTGTTCTTCTGAACTTTCTATTCATCAAAGAATCCTGAAAAATAAATTCGATTTCCACAAAAATATTAATCAGCACAACTGTTTTCAACATTGATAATAATAATAAATGTTTCTTGAGCACCGAATCAGCATATTAGAATGATTTCTGAAGAACCATACGACACTGAATAATGACTGCTGAAAATTCAGCTTTGCCATCACAGAAATAAATTACGTTTTAAATGATGTAAAATAGAAAACAGTTTAAATGGTAATAATATTAATGTTTTACTGTATTTTTGATCAAATAATTGCAGCCTCTATGAGACTTCTTTTAAAAACATTTAAAAATCTGTTAACTCTTTACTACCACGTCAACTGATTTCAACCCTACCAATCTACTAATACTCTACTAATAAGAGTTAATTGACATGTACTGTAGGTGCAACATTACTTATATTCAACAGAATGTGTTAAACGGACCATCAAAATAAACTGAAACCAAAAATCTCACTGACTGCAAACTTTTGAATGGTAGTATATACTAAAAGTAAACACTGGTTTATTTGAGCCACGACATACTTTTAAACCGATTGGAAAACTGGATAGGCCTCTCTGGTTCAGTTTTAAAGTGGTTTGAATCCTACTTAAAAAACAGAAACTACTACGTGTCCATAGGTAATTTTTACATCTGAGCATTTATATATGACCTGTGGAGTTCCCCAAGGCTCCATCTTGGGACCTCTGCTCTTCAATATTTACATGCTTCCTCTAGCTAAAATTATGGAAAGCAATAATATTAGCTATCACAGTTATGCGGATGACACGCAAATCTACATAACTTTGTCACACGGAGATTATAGGCCAATACAGGAATTGGCTAGGTGCATAGAAGAAATTAATTATTGGATGTGCCAGAATTTTTTTAAAATTAAATGAGGATAAAGCTGAGGTGATTGTTTTTGGAGCAAAAGACGAACACCTAAGAGTCAGCACTCATCTCCAAACAACAACAATGCTAAAAACAACTGACAAAGCGAGAAATCTTGGCGTAATTATGGATCCAGACCTGAACTTTAACAATCATGTTAAGGCTGTAACCAAGTCTGCCTACTACCATCTTAAAAATATAGCAAGGGTTAAAGGTTTTATGCGCCAACAGGATTTAGAAAAACTCGTCCATGCTTTTATTTTTAGTAGACTGGACTATTGTAATAGTGTTTTCACAGGCCTCCCGAAAATTGAAAATTGAAAATTGAATTGCATCACTGCTGAAACGTGCTATATAAATAAAAATTGCCTTGCCTTGCCTTGCCTTGAGCTCAGGACTTTTTTTATGCTCATTTTACAGTGGGAGCTCCTTATCTCATTCCTGTCCAGAGCTCCACGCCGGCCTCTGTCTCCGCTAACACCAAGAACAACGACATGCACCTCCACACCACAACCAGAAACACTCGCACCCCAGTGGGCAAAGCCCCCAGCACACCCACTACCACTCAGAGACTCGCTGTGAGGCCTCAGATCACAATCGGCCAAACGGCCTCAGCACTGACCAGAATTACCACAGTAAATGACCAAACCACCCTGTCTGTCGAGACGCCCCCACCTGGACCAGGTCATTCAAATTATGTTGTCTCAATCAGGTTTAAATCAATATTTTGCACTTAAAATGTATAAAATTCTGCTGAAGTTATGTTTTAAAGCAGGTAAATCATACATTTTGCTCCAGAATTTTTTTTTATGCACCCAAAACAATCATTGTTTAGTTATTCTTGACCTTTTCCCACCCTCTCAGTGACCCTTTTTTTTTTTGCTTTTCCTTTTTAGACTTGTAAATGTCCCTTTTGCATGTGAAATTTTAAACAAGAACCCTTTCTAACAGACAGCTTTAAATATACTGCTCAGTTTGCTGAAATATACCACAAAAATAGACTATTAATCATTGTTTTCCCATGATTTGAAGCTTATAAGAAGTGCAATTTCCCATGAATTACCCAAAAAACCAAAAACGTATTATTTGATGTTTCAGTCATTTAAATTTAAAGGGCTTCACACAAAAATAAAAATTCTGTCATCCTTTACTCATCCTCATGTTGTACCTGTATGACTAAAGATATTTAGAAAAATGTTCGAAGAATGACTGTTTTTGGCCAAAAACACAGAAGAAAGTAAGTCATACAGGTTTAGAACATGAGAGTGAGGAAATGATGACAGAATCGGTTTTGGGTGAACAATCCTTTTAACTGAATCTCCAAAAGCAGAAATTTTACTACACTGTCTACCCACTCTAAATAGTGCGTAAATGTGTGAATGAATTGTGTGCATCTGTCTGTTAGTGTGTGGCAGGGTGAAAGCAGATATTGTGTTTCTGGTCGATGAATCCTGGAGCATTGGTACTAATAACTTTGGCAAACTGAAGGATTTCCTGTTCAGAACCGTCACCTACTTCCCCACTATAGGACCTAAAGGAACACAGGTAGGACATGCTTGCTAATGCTCTTGGATGTATTAAATTAAGAACTTTACACCTCATTTGGTATAATTAGGTGTCTTAGTCACTGAATCAATAGTCTCAATCATTTGCTCTGATCAAACATCTAATGCTTTAAGTGTGGAGTGAACCATCTCATTAACTTGCCTTAGATAGCAGTGGTTCACTACAGTGATCAGCCCAGGATCGAGTTCAACTTTAACTCTCACAAAGACCGTAGCTCCGTTTTGAGAGCACTCCGAGAAGTCCACTATGGAGGAGGGAACACAAAAACAGGTTTATGTGCACATTTAAAGATCAAAAATTGTTGATGACATAGGGTGCAATCTGATCTGAAATTTGACGATTGTGAATGTGTGTGTGTAGGTCGTGGGATCAGCTATGTCCTTAGGGAGATGTTTCAGGAGTCTCTTGGTATGAGACAGGAAGTCCCTCACCTTTTAGTGTTGCTGACTGATGGAAGAGCTCAGGATGATGTAGAGCCACCGTCCAGAATAGCGCATGCTCTGGGTGAGTAATATAAACTACAATACAGGAATAGCAGGAATAGCAATTTTTTGATAAAAAATACAGTGAACAGTAATATTGTGAAATATTATTACCATTTAAAAATAACTGTTTTCTATTTTTGAAGTAATTTATTCCTGTGATGACAAAACTGTATTTTCAGCATCATTACAGTCTTCAGTGTCACATGATCCTTCAGAAATCATTACAATATGATGATTTGTTGTACAAGAAACATTTCTTGTTACTCTCATTGTTGAAAACAGTTGTTCTGCTTAATATTTCTGTGAAAACCATGATACTTTTTTTCAGGATTATTTGAAGATATTTTGTTGTATTTTTGTATAGATTTTTTTTTTATTAGTTTTATTGTCACTTTTGATCAATGTAATGTGTACTTGCTTAATAAAAGCATTGATTTCTTAATAATAATAAAAAAAAATCGCACCAATCCTAAACTTTTTAATGGTAGCATAAGTTTATACTTTGTCGCTTTAGTATACTAAAGTGGCCGAACTTCAGTTTTTGGTATATTTGTGTTTTAGGTGTCAGTGTTTTGGCCATCGGCATCGCTCATGCAGATATTGAGGAGCTGAGGAAAATAGCCTCCCCCACCACTTACAAGAACATCTTCTACGCCAGTGACTTTGACGATCTCCCATCCATCGAGAGAGAGTTTATCAGCAGCATCTGCAGCGAGGCCTTACTATCAGAGTTCAAACAACACGACGAGGTTGGTCGTGCTGATCAGAGTGGAATTATGGGTTATATTTTCACAATACATACTGCACAAGTCAAAATTTGATATGTCTTTGTCGTAGTCTGCTCAACTGGACACACCTACAGATGACCCAGAAGCTCTCACTAAACCAGAAGGACCCAGCTGTCCTCTTAGCTGCAAGGTAAACGCTTCCTCTACATCCTCATTACAGCTGTCACACTATGTCTCATATGAAACCTCATTCCCAGTTTGTTGTTGTTCACAGGGTCAGAAAGGAGAGAAGGTAAGCGGCGTCTACCATGTTACTGTGTGCGATTCGATCACAGAATTATAACTGATGACATGATAATATCTAATTTCTCTGCTGCAGGGCGATGGATTTGGTCATGGCGGCTTGGTATGTTCGACAGTTTCAGCTCTTTCCTTCTTTCTTTCTCTCTAATCTCAATGGCTCACTTCATAATTCTGTTTGAACTCTGACAGACAGTCTTTCTCACTTTGTTAGAGGCCTGTACTAATGTAACATCAGTATTGTCATTGCTCATACTTAGAAATAGGTCAACCCTAAAGGTCTGTTCACACCAAGAATGATAACTATATTCTAAGTATTTAACTTATTTAGCTTATTGAGTGTGCTATAACTTTTCTTAGCAATAAGACTAGTGATATTTGCCTGACATACGGCCCATTTGACTTAGGCTTAAATGCAAGTTTAGGGCTTAAACTTAGTTTTTAAGTTTTTAAATCTAATATTTATATTTTGTTTTGTTTCAGCTATTTCAATTAATAAGAATAGTCTTAGTTTTAGTTAACGATAACAACACTGGTTTTGCACACTCAAATTCTTCAGAAAATATAAAAATTTAGTGTCTTGCAGTATATTTGTTTTTTTAAGTGTGTTTCTGGTAACACTTTAGTTTAGGGTCCAACTCTCACAATTAACTAGTCGCTTATTAGCATGCATATTACTAGGATATTAGCTGTTTATTAGTACTTTTAAAATACATACGTATTACTGACTTTTTCAATTTCTGCGTGACCATATTCCACATCCCTTAATCCTACCTAATACCTAAACTTAACAACTACCTTACTAACTTTTAATAAGCAGTAATTATGAGTTTATTGAGGCAAAGTTGTAGTTAATAGTTAGGTAATAGTGAGAATTGGACCCTAATCTGTGATCGTGTTTCTTTTTCAAATATTTTTCTGTTGACACAGCGACTCAAGCAAGGCCCGGAGCATTATGACTCATTCTCTCTAAAGGTCAAAGGGGAGAAGGGTGAGAGGGTGAGTGCATCCAACATCCAAAGCACTCATGCCGATCCACAGCACAAACTTAAATAAACATAAATAAAACACCCCAGTCCTCTCCGTAATTACACGCTAATTACTGGAGCATTTATTATTTAAACCGAGCCGTTCTGTTAATGATGAGATTGTTTTTGTGGCTCGGTTGTTGTTTTAGTAGATTAAAGGATTAAATCTAATTAATAATATCACAGATCTTTCTCTATGCGGGGTGCTATTCATACTTTCTTTTTTTTTTTTCTTTCTGTTATCTCTTTGAGAAGGCGACACATGAAAGTGCTTGTCATATCAAAGCGACTCTTTTGAAAAACAAATGAAATGTGACAGGTCTTGCTAACAAGATCAGCATTGTTGTAGATGTTTCCTTATTTATTTTTGTGATATGTATCCATGTGAATGCGTGGATTTTATATTGCTCTATATTTGATTCCAAAGCAATAAATGCACCGAAGATGTTCTGATGTTATATTTGAGCAGCATCAAACAATTTCTGTATTTGTGTCTGTTTTGTTTTGTTTGTTTGTTATTTTTATCTGTATTATTCCCAATCCACACCCATTTATCAGGGTCTTCCCGGAACGGATGGCATCCCAGGGTTACCAGGACGACCAGGTAGAACCGGACCCCCTGGTTCTCCTGGACAAAGGGTAATGGATGAATTAAAATTCAAGCATCAGTCTAGTACTCCAAAATATGTAATGAATGTAACTTATTGAGAAGATTTTGTTGATTAAATGTGTAAATGTGCCTAAACAATCTCATAATCTGATTTAGGGATCACCTGGAGTTCCTGGTGACATGGTGAGTGTCTCATTAAATCTCACAATATAAAAACAGTGTAGGTGGTGGTATTTAAATCGGTATATTCTAGAAATTATAGTTAGTTCACTCATTTAAAGCATGTACGCAATGTCCTACATATGTATATCTTAGTGGGAGAATTGGGAAAGCTGCAATTATGTTAGAGTGATTCACAGAGGGAGTAATGAGGAATGATTATGACTAGTCAGTATAGAGTATTTGCCTCTATTTTTACCTTTTTTATTACATGCCTCATGTTTTAGACAAGTTGATTATTCTCTGTGTGATTGTGACAGCGATTGTGTCTGTGCGATCACTCTTTCTCCACAATCTTAGGGGCCTCTTGGTAATACTGGACCTAAAGGGCAGAGAGGAGAGAGAGTAAGTTTAGACATTGATAAGCATTTAAAATGCTGGTTTTATTTTATTATTTTTTTAACAAATAAATAGAGCCTATTTAAATCAAGTTGACTTATATTAACTTTATCTTTTCGTGTAGGGTGAGCCAGGCTATGTGATGGGAGGTATGGAGGTTATTCCAGGGCGTAAAGGAGAACCTGGATCTTCGGTAAGTGATGGTATCATACTAAATAGCTGTGTTAAACTAGTTTGCATAAATTTAAATTGATTTTTTCAAGGTTTTCACCTTTTCTCTCTCTTGATTAAAAGGGCCCCCCAGGTGCTCCAGGGGTCCCAGGGGTATCGGGTCCTCCAGGACTCCCTGCTCTGCCTGGACCTCCAGGGTCTCCTGGACTCTCTGTTAAGGTTAGTATGAAATATTCTGAGGATGCATACATCTCAGTAGTCTATATTGTAATCGGTAACACTTCAATAGTCCACTTTAGAGATTCTACTAACTATAACTTTGACCTACGTGTCAGCTAACTCTCATTATGAATAGACTGTCCAATATCTGCTAACATTTTATTTTAAATTAACATGCAACAACATGTCAACTTATTCTACTTACCCAAACCCTAACACCTAACCCTGTCCTGAATACAGTATATATAATAATATTATAGTCTATATTATAATCTCATGTTAGTTGTGTTTAGTGTGGCTTTTTTAGTTACAACTTAAGGCTATACACAAGGTTACATGCAATATGAGTGGTAATGACCTTATTAAGCATAAAAAATGTTTTGAAAAGAGTTGAAGTTTTTTTTTGTTTTGTTTTTTTTTACTTCCTTTTAGGGGGAGACTGGAGAATCTGGTCCTAAAGTAAGACATCCACTGCACAAGCAACATTTTACCATAAAATATACATGCAAAATACAATGTGTGATTATAATGCTTCTCACACTCTCTAGGGTCCACGTGGAAAACCAGGTGCCAAAGGAGAAAAAGGAGAACATGGGAATAATGTTAGTGCATGCTTTAAGAGTTACTCTCTTAAAGCTACAGTGTGTATTATTATTATCATTAGATTTTAAAATACTTTCTCCTATATTAATATGCAAGAACTAGGTCTATAAGTAAACCATTTAATAGGTTGATTGAAATAATGAAACAAGTAATTTAATTTGATCTTGTGGATGTGTTTGTAATGTCTAGGGTCTAGCGGGTTTACCAGGGCCAGTAGGAGTGGATGGACTTCCAGGAATTCCTGGTCAGAAAGGGGAGAAGGTGGGTGAGAATAAGGGGTAAAAATATCTAAAACAGCTTCACGTGTCCTTTTGTATTTTCAGCAGTGATGTAAAAGCTATTTTAAGCAATGGCTTCCTACAGCTTGCACAGGATAGTTGAAATGCATAAATTAAATCTCTCTACTCATCTGCCTACTATCGTTTTGGAAGTCTCATTGTTCGGAGTGCAGTAAAAAATTGCCCTTCCTCTCTGTCAGAACTGTACAAATCTAAAATTAGTGCAGCTGGTTGTTTGATTGAATTTCTTTTGTGTTAATCATAAAGGGAGAGGAAGGTATCGGAATTCAAGGTGTCCAAGGTCCTCCTGGGCCAGCTGGAGAGAAGGTACATATTTCTGATATACACAAACCACATTTATTATTTATTTAACTTATGTATGTTCTGCTGTCAACAGATCTTAAGAGTCATTAATGGTAATAATTTTTCAGGGTAATACAGGACTACAAGGCCCAAAGGTAAGCATGTTGGATGTAAAATCAATGGAGAGTGACAGATGATTGTCTCTTGCGGTGTGTAATTTGTAGTTTCCATATTCATCCAAAGGGCGAAGTAGGAATCCAAGGAGTCCAGGGAATCGCAGGCCCTCGGGTTTGTCAAACTATACACAACCTTTTCACCATCAAAGTGTTTTATCTGTCAATTCATGCTGTTAAATCATATCTGTCTTCCACAGTGAATCAGCATGAATCTTTTAACAGATGTCAGCCTTAGATGCAATCTTGTTTAATAAATGTTAAGTGCTTTATAATGACGGAGGTGTTTCACTGTTGTTGTGTTTTTAGGGGAAAAAGGGTCTTAAAGGAGATCAAGGAGACAAGGTATGAATTTTCTCAGGCACATAACCGATTAGCTTGTCCTCCATGAAAAAATCATTTCAGTGCTTTTGTCTAGTGCCGCTGCTGCTCTGTATTTAATTTAATCCTACATACATTTTCAACATGTTCAAAATAATGGAATGTGAACTTTAAAAAAAAATCTAATGCACTAAACATCATAATGTGAACATATATTGTTCATTAAAAGATGCTCTCTGAAATTCTCTGGATTTTGATTAGCTAATTCTGTCATTCTTTGGTCAAATACTTTTGTATTATGATGCTTAAGTGTATATTTTACTGTTTGACAACTTTGACAATCTACTACACTATGATATTTTAATCTCAAATCAATGTCATTCCAATTGATTTGTTTATTTGGTAAACAATCATGTTATAATTTGCATAATGTATAGTCAGCTGGTCATAAGACCTGACCACCCTCTCATGTGTATTTTGCTATAACCATCTGATTTTAGATACATTTTTTGACACCTGACATTTGTTTTCAACTTCATAAACTACAAATGTTAAATCCTTCAATGTAATCAACAACTTCATTTATTTGACAGGGTGAACGTGGGGAAATCGGGCCAATCGGGCCTCCAGGAATTGCAGTAAGTTCATCAATTTTACCTCTTCACATCCCTGAAAAATATAAATGGAAAGGTCAGATGTGTGATGAACCAGTTAATGGATTTAAATCACTTCCCTGCACTTGAACGTTTTAAAAAAGATTTGTTAAAAAGTTGAATCCTTATTTGTTTGTTCGCTCTTCAAACTTTTCCACTCTGTATGGTGCTGTTGAAGTTCTATTAAAAGCAAGAATGAGCTGTAGATCTCTGGGGAAATTAAAGGAGTCAATTAAGAAATAGGAAAACCGCCTCCTCTCTGCTCTCTAGCCAGTGATGGACTCCAAAATCCAAAGCTCCAGATCCACATTATCGACCTGATTAAAAAAGGAGACACCTGAATGGAATTTCCACCTAATAATGAGAGAATTACATGTGCGAAACATTAAGAACTACTATATTATTATATCCTTCACATGCAACCTTGTCACTGTGTCCATCTCTGGCAATTCAGACTTTCAGTTACTTTCAAATTAAACCTACGCAGTCATTATTAAACCTAAGCCCTCAGAGACGAGATCAAGGAAACATTTCGAACAATTCGACTCCTCATTATCGCTCGGTTCTCTCAGAAACAGTGCGGCATGATAAAACGTTTGGTTTGGAGCTCTACCGCAGCTCACAGAGAACCCATACTCCTCTCAAAGCACCTGAGGTCATTCATATTTGCTGAATACTAATTTCATAATTCTTGCAATGATTAGAGGGAAAGCTTACTTTCTCTTTTTTAAACTTTAGGGCTTCCCTGGAGCTGCTGGACGAAAGGGTGATGAGGTGAATCTAAACTCTTTTCTTCATTTAATCAAATTTAATACTTCTACATTACACTGCCCAAACTATGTGGACATCCTCTTCTAAATAACAGTTTTACTTACACCCTACAATATGATCAAATATATAGCAATGTAGTCAATGACTTTCAATGTTTCAAAACCTTCATAGGATGCCATCATTTAATCGTCCCTGTAGTGTAAGTTTGTGTCCGCAAGTGAAAGTGGCTTCTTCTCACATTAAGTGTCTGAAGTAAATTAATACATGTAAATCTATGACATCAGCACTTATAGAAGTGCACAGTTAAACTGTGTGTGATTTATATTTCTCTGCTTGATTCACAGGGGCAGCGCGGTGCTCCCGGTGACCCAGCTAAAGGGGTAGAAATGATGCCTTGGCTTAGTGTCTCATCTAACACATTGTGTTTTTACTTAAAAATACACTATTGCTAATATTTCCCCTCACATTTCACAGATACTTGGTCCTCCAGGGAAAAAGGGTGCCAGGGTAAGATAATCAAAAATCAGTTTCAAATATATATATATAAAATTTGTGAACAATTGTCTACACCAAACCTGGCCGTCTTTGGGTCCCAAAAACTGTCTTGTTGTTGTTGTTTTATTGTTTTGTTTTTTGAGCTCATGACTCAAGTCAGAGATTTATTTCCCTTTGGGTTCCCTTCATCTCCATTGATGAAAACAAGCAGTGCATCCAGCGCTTGAGCAACTTAAACACGGTTAATTAGTGCCGTGAGCATCGATATGAATCCAAGAGCTCCTCCAGGTCTGCGTCTAAATGAACAAACAAAGCAAAAAAGCACAGTTTTATAAACTACAAAGTTTTGATGCAAGTCCCCAAACACTCTAGGGGTAAAATCTGTCATTTGCGCATTTCATTAAAGGTTTTTAGGTGATAACCCATATTGGCCAGTCGTGATGTTTGTTGGTTGGTTACATGTTGTTTGAAATGGTCAATAGTAGAGAGATTTAAGCTAGGTTATTTTTTTCTCCCTGAACTGGATATAAAGGGGGATGTCGGACAAGTTGGGCCACTAGGACCACAAGGAATGAAAGGAGATCAGGGTGATAAAGGTGAAAAGGTAGGTGTGGGTTTGTTGTTTTGGATGTGAAAGTACAATTAATTGCATTTATTGATTAGCTGCCAATCTGAATGTACTGATTTATTGTCTTCTGGGTTTTTAAAGGGAAATCCTGGATTTGGAATCCCCGGTCAGCCTGGTCCCAAGGGAGAGAGTGGAGAAAGAGTGAGTGTTTATGAGAGGTTAGCTTTTAGAAAAGTGTTTACTTCCAACCACATGGCACAATGCAGAAAACTGGAAAAAAATGTCCACACATTTATTTTATTCCTTCAGAAGGAAATTGCAATATATGAAATTAACCCCAGTTATATATACTACCATTTGGGGTCGAAAATATTTTTTTTACTGTTTTTGAAAAAAGTCTCTTATGCTTACAATGACTGCATTTAAACAAAAAAGCAACAAAAAACCCCCCAGTAAAAACAATAAAGTTGTGAAATATTATAAAATTTCAAATTAGCTGTTTTCTATTTTAATGTATTTTTAAAATGTAGTTTATTCCTGTGATGACAAAATAAAATTTTCAGCCTCATTACTTCACAGTCTTCTACAGTCTTCAGTGTCACATGATCCTTTAGAAATCATTCTAATATGCTGATTTGTTGCAAGAGAAACATTTATTTTATTATATTATTATTTCTTCATTATTATTGAAAAAAAATGTGCTGCTTAATATTTGTTTCTGGATTCTTTGATGATTATAAAGTTCAAAAGAATATAATTAATCTCTTTACTGTAATTTTTATCAATTTAATGCATCCTTGCTGAATAAAGTAGTAATAAATAATCTTTCAAAAAGAACAATCTTACTGAAACCAAACTTTTGAACGGTAGTGTAGATAATGACATCATCAGCCCACAGGAATTCACATGATTTATTAACATTCACTATAAGGAAACCTTATTTTCATAGTCTCAGTGTCTTGTATAAATACAACATTTAATCTTTGTCAACATGGCTTGTTTTTCCCCCACATCAATCACATCTTTTTTGTTTTCTAAAACGTATATATATTGACAGATATGTTTCAGAAGACACAAAAGTAAAAAAAAAGAAGTAAAAAAAAACACTATTTAGACAGTTCTGTCTCACTTCTTTTTTTATGCACAGGGTAATGTTGGATTATCAGGGAAACCAGGGCCAAAGGTAAGTTTGTTATATGCTCTTGATTTTAATACCTGTGAAATTCTGTCAGACTACAAAAGTGATTGTGAATCATTGGCAAAGAGAAGGCATAAAATATTACATGAAACAGATCAATCACATGAACACTTCCTTTGGTTGTGTCCAGGGCAATGATGGGTCCAAAGGAGAGAAAGGGGAGGTGGGTGCAGGCAACCCTGGTTTTCCAGGACTAAGAGGTAAAGATGTAAGTAAATCGAGAGCCCAGAGGGACTAATACAAGAAGTATGTGAGTGTGTATTTGTGAGCACGTGTGTATGTGAGCTTTGCATCATTGCGTTGAGGATATTAGAGATTTTGAAAGGTTATTTTGTCATAAAATCCCTATTGTTCGCTTTTTAATTAATGCTTCGTTCATTCATATTTAATTACATTTTCGGCTTTCATGGATTTCAGGGTGTGCCAGGACCGAAAGGGGAGGTGGGATCAAGGGTGAGACTACACGACAAGCAGCACAGAGAAACTCACACCTTCACACACTATCATGTTTTTCTAGTATGGTGGAGACTTTCCACTGACCTCTATTGTTTTATTCTGAGCTAATGATATTTTATGTCTCCTAAATCACACATTAGCCTTTTTGCAGGTTTATTAAACTCTTTGGGTCTTTACAGTGTAGATGGTTATTTATTGTTTTTTGTTATATTTATTAACTTTTTTGTCACAGGGAGAGTCTGGTTCACCAGGAGAGCCCGGAGAGAGAGGTGTCAAGGTATTGTCTCTTCTAAACCCCTAAATCAAAAGTTTTTCTCATACATTCTTGATCTAATGTCTCTCTTTGTTCAAATCAGATATTCTGTATTGGCCTGTTTGTAATAATATCACCCTCCCCATATAAAATGTACACTTCTCTATAAATAACACTAGTTGCTTTTGTTGCTCAAAACATTAAGCCTACCACTCACACTTCTCCTCATCTCCAATGTCAGGGTCCTCTCGGTCTTCCAGGACGACCCGGTGACCCTGGGGGAAAAGGCGAGCCTGGAAAATTAGGGTTACCAGTAGGCAGCTTCCTTTATTTTACAATTTGTATTCAGTCATTGAACAAATGCTCTTGTGAAGCACTTTCAGAGTGCCACTGAATTATTAACCATACTAGCACAGAATAGTCAATACAATGAATGTCCATATTTTTCAGGGTCCAGAAGGACACAAAGGAGAGAGAGGCGAGCCGGTACGTGCTATTAAAAAGCAAAAGAATAACTTTATTTTGTATACTTGTTTTACAGGGAATTCAATATTTCATTGGCTGGTCATGCTCTGTGCTCGCATAACAGAATCTCAGTTTTTCTTGTCATGCTGGGGCTCTCCGGTGATAAATTAAAGAGCAGGAGTCTCCATATTAATATTGTATTCTCTGCAGGGGCTGCCGGGACCACCGGGAGATACTCAAGTGAGTTTTACTGTCCTTACTGGGTATTATAATCAAGCTATTTAACATACATGAATATTAATGTGATCATGTTGTTTTCGGTTGATTGATTTGAAATATATGTTTGTTACACATGTCAAAAGCTGTCAAGATAGTATTGCTCTTTTTGTTTTGTCTTTAGAAGCACTGCTTGAGGTGTTAGGTCACTTTTTTTGTCATTTATTTGATTGGCAATTTCATTGTTATCTTTGTTAATACAAATTGTCAGTGACTTCAGTTTCTCATAATTCTTCTTCCCTAGTTTACCACGTCAGAAAACACCATTCTCACTAGGGCCATTAAGGTAAAGTAAGACATTTAGAAATTCATACAAATTTACATATACACAACAACAATCTAGGAAACTTCAGTCAATTGTGAGTGTGTGTATTTGGTGTCTTTAAAGGGTGAACCCGGTGAGCCGGGACTCCCAGGACTCCAAGGGGAGATAGGACGTCCTGGACCACCTGTAAGTGACGTTTTCAAATGCTTTGTATATATTATTAAAAACAAAATGATATAGGTTACATTTTGCTTTTATTCTGTTTTAGGGTCCTGAAGGTAAACCAGGACCTCCAGGGAATTCATTGGTGAGTCACTACAGTCATAAATAAACTTAATTTCTGCATTCTTTTTGCATTTTGTCAGTTTTTCAGATGGCATGTCTTTTAATTATTGGAGGATGAAAGACTTAAAAACGCATAATTTAATGAAGCTCAATTTTCTTTCTCTTCTAGTTTGGATCTAGTACAGGAAGAGATAGCCTGGATGGTCTATCAGGAAGGCCTGGATCTAAGGTTCGACTACTCCCTGTTTCAATATTTCTGAAATATAGTGACGGCTAATCATTCTCTTTCGAATGTACTGTTGTAATTATTTATAAATGATTCAGTTATAAGTAACCATGTGGTTGTGTATGCGCAGGGTGAACCAGGACAAAAAGGGGACCCAGGACCAGTGAGTAGGCCTAATAACAATTATTTTGTGATCATGTATCATGTGATTCATATTTTACATTTCAGTGACATTAACTGAATTGCAGGGTGTGTGACAGGTGTACAGTATTAAAGTGCGTCAAAATACACAATGTCTGCTAATGAGTCTGTATAGGACCCTTTTAATGTGTCATTTTGCTGAATGAAAATGGAGAATCTAGCTAAAATAGTCCAATCTGTCACGCATATGCACTTTCCTAAAGGTTATCTTTTGTTCTTGAAGAAAAGATTATTATAATAATTATAGTTAATGCTGTGTGTGTGCGTGCATGCGTGCGTGCGTGCGTGCGTGTGTGCGTGTGTGTGTGTGTGTGTGTGTGTTTGTGCGTGTGTGTGTGTGCGCGCGTATGTGCCTGTGTGATCCAAATCTCCTCAAAAAGGATTCAGTAAAACCTGAAATTTTTGATATTTTGGGGACAACCTTAAAACTTTTTTTGGTAACACTTTATTTTACAGTGTCCTTGTTACATATGTCACATGTACTTAACATAGTAATAACAGTAAATGATGCATAATTACATGCAACTAACCCTCAACCAAACCCTAATCCTACTCTAACCCTATACATGTTACTTAATATTACCTGATATTACTCAGTGCTTAAACACATAATTACACTGTAACCATGACACCTTAAAGGTTCTCTAAGCGATCCTGGGTGACGTCACTTCTTGTTGACGTTCAAACTATTGTCAAACAAAACGGACTAGCTAGACCCTCCCTCCTCCGCATCTCGTCTCCTCCCCCTCCCTTCCATGCTATTCCGTCAATTTAGAACAAAAAAAAAAGAATTTAACGTTACCCACCTGTCCAGCAAAAACAGAGCAACCTGAATGTCGCACTGGAAGCCCTTCTGCCGGCGGAGTTCTCGCCATCTTTCGAATGCTTTACCGATGTAAATTCGGTACTTCGCGCGTTCTTTATCCTTTTCCCTCTTCTTTGTAAGTTGATCATCGGAACGTCGTCTCTTTGGTCGTGTGTCGGCCATTATTCAAACTTCCCTCTTGATGCTTCTCTCTCCTTCACACACCCCCTTCATGTGCACGCGCGCTAACCCCCCAGACCCACCCTCAAATACTTCTTGCCAGTGATTGGCTGGAACACTGTTTGTTATGTTTCGTGGTGCGGGTTAGCCAAGTTTGTTTTTGTTTGTGGAGCCTGTGGTGTCTACAGAGACCACGTTTTTTTACAGTGTGTTCAGGGGACAGGCAGCTAGCGGATAGTGAGGAGATGTTTGCTGTATGTGACAAAAAATATTTTGGCCTGACATCACTTAGAGCACCTTTAAAATAAAGTGTAACCCTTTTATTTATTAAACAGAAAGGAGAGAAAGGAGATGGGCGTGCTGGGATTAGTGGTATGCCTGGTTTACCTGGAACTCCTGTGAGTATATAGTAGTAACATTTACAGCAGACATAAACCATAATATCTCTATAATAAAGCTATTAATTTTCTTTCTTTTCTTATGTTCTTTTCTCTCCTCTTTCAGGGCAAACCTGGTGTTGATGGGAAACGTGGAGTAGCCGGAAAAGATGTGCGGTTTATATATTGTTGTAGCTCTAAATGCTTTTGTTAAAAACTTTTTTTCTTTAATAAAACTAAACCATTTTTTCCCCCAGGGAGAACAAGGTTCAAAGGGTGATGAAGGAACAAAGGTGGGAGAACAGACTGATATGAACTATTCCATTGTTCCATTATCCCATTAAACCCTATTTAAGTTTAAATGTATTTGGCTAACATAATTTTTAATTTTAATGCATAGGGTGAAAAAGGTGAACCTGGTGCAAATGTAAGATATCCAAAATCAACCGTTTTTAGCAATCTTTGATATAATTAAATGGTTTGTTTATATCTATTATATGTTATGCATTTTTGACATTTGAACTGCTTTAGGGAAATGAAGGCCAAAAAGGAGAGCAAGGATCTCCAGGATTGCCAGGTCCTCCCATTGTTCTCCAAGAGGTAAAAGTTTGTTTTGTTTAAGCGTAGACAATATTGTATTTGCAGCCATTACTGTTGCTAAATTATATATTTTTTTCACAGGGTATGTCTATTGAGGAGATTAAAAAAGCATTTCCCATACCAATGGGTCCCCCTGGTGCGGCGGTGAGTGTCTCACATTGATAGCCTTGTGAATACCAGCTGCTTTACCAAATAATCAACACATATATCAGAACATGCAGACCATTGAGACATTTGGATGCAAAGACTGTGAGGCTTTTATGTTTTTGAAAACCATGAGTTTGAGGTACTTTTTTTAGCCCTTACGTGTGTTTCTGTGTCTAGGGTCCTCCTGGGATGAAGGTAAAGTATAAATTGCCAAAAATCCTTGAAGAAATTAAAAGATTCTGAGGCGATATCTAATTTTTCTCTTTTGGTTGGCAGGGAGAGAAAGGAGAGATGGGTTTGAAAGGAGAGCAGGTACCAAACCTTCTACATCTCATTGATTGCATTGACGTTATCCTTTCATGTCTATGTTGCAGAAGGTATGATAGTGGGCACTGTATTATTTAACAGGGTGATGCTGGCCCACCTGGGAGAGCTGTTGAAATGAAGGTCTTCTCAATGCCTGTACATAATTTACTTCATTACAAAAACTGATTTTACGTGGTGTAAACATATTGTTTTGTTCCATTTCAGGACATTGAAGGCTTGTTTGATTCATATGGTATTAAAGTAAGTGTGCTGTATTTAAACAGCTTGATTTTAACCCTGCAGGAATTTTGAAAGCACAGTGTTTGATTTTCTTACATAAATGGACTTCATTACTAATTTAAAAACACATTTTTAAAAATAGTATTTGGGGGATGAGGGTTCATTTTAGGCATGATGCCTGGAAGTAATGCTATGGAAAGTGACTGTCTATTTTTACTGATATCAAAATACTAAATGTTAAAAACTGAATGACACTATATATTGGTGCAATAGGTGTTTTACTAACTAATAACAAAATCTAATATAATTAGCCCCTAGATTAACCTTTACTTCAGTTTTGATCAAATATTAAACTTTAATATTAAAAATAAAGGTGGGGTATGTGATTCTCTTTTTTGTCCATTTTTTCAAATTAACTTGAAATCCTATTCCTAACCCACTTACAGCCACTGAGTTAGCACTGAAATGAAAATTAAGCAATTTGATCATCTGTGGAATGGGCAGGACTCGAAAAACTCCAGCCAATCATTTCCAAGACCACCTAGAATCATTGGACAGTAATTTCGTCAATCAAACAGTTGTACCACCCCCCTCGCCCCAGTGCGTGTGACCCCCTTCGTGCGCATACTCAAAGCTCGTGACGCATGCGCATCTAGCCAGTAAAACCGGTTCCATGATTAGTAGTAAATCGTCATTACAATCTCTCGCGCATCTGAGTTTTCGCTCGTGCATGATTGCGCGTCCATGTTCTTCGAATGGGTGGAGTCAGGGCCAGCGTTGGAGGAAAGAAGGTAGGACCATTTGAATTGTATATTTTCAAAATATGCCGGTCGTTTTCCAAATCACATACCCCACCTTTAATATATAAGATTTACTATTTCATATTGATATTAAGCTTTTGCTTTAATATTTAATATTACTACTGAAAACATGCTTTATTAACAAAATATAAATAATAGTAAAACATTATGAATATGATAACTACAGTATTCTCAATGGAGGCTGCATTCATTACATCCATTACATATCAATAATTTAAATTACTTTTTTGTTTTGAAAATCAAGTTACTCATTAACAAATGTGAATAGGCCAGAAAGGATTTTAAGCTTTTTACTGATTTCTAAAAGTCATTCCTACATTATCAACCATTTTATTGTCATCTTATTCTTTATTTATTTGTATGAATTCTAACATTTTTGACTTGCTTTACACTGCAATAAAACAGTACCGCATTTGCAATAAATAAAAACACACTTCCCAGCTCTCGCTGCTGAAGGCCTTGATTGACAGGCTGCTTCAGGATGGAATGGAGGAGCTTCTTCATGAGGTCAGCACCAGCAGAAGAGTGAAAGGAGACAGACAGGAGCCTGACTCCAATGTCATCACCGAATACACTGTGAGTAGCCTCCTAAACATACAAAACATCTCAGGAAAACGAATTACTATAACAATAATACAAACACTGTGACATCTAGTCAGATTTACCATGCTTACCTACCATTAGCAATAATGTTATGGCTATATTAAGCTTATTGAATAATGAGAGCTCACTCTAATCCACAGAGCTCAGTAAAATACAGTCACCCACAAGAGATATTACCTGATACGGATTTGATTGAGGAAGAGTCTGACCTTGAAGAGGGGCAGATACCTGAACCCAGTCCTGTAAGAAAACATTTGTTACTTTGTCAGTATTTACAGCACTGTTATTCATAATCCATTTCTAACCTAACATCAACACTTTGTTTTTTCAGATTTAGGCCTATACTTGATTGATTTGCTGTGATGTAATGTTGCTTTTTCAAGGAGTAATATAATATTGTCCCCCTCATGTGCTGATTGAGTTCAAGATAATTGAATCATTTAAACATTTAATGAAAGCAGTACTTTTGTTGTTGTTATTTTTAATGTGGCTTGTGTTGTCTTTTAAGGAACCTGTGGCTGAAACAGAGGTGGGTCCAACCCTTTGGACCATCTCTACTATTCAGGAAAAGACTGACCTCAGTAAAACAAAGGACAAGCTGGTGGATGTCGAAGAAAAGAAACTCTTGAAAACCGACTTCAGTGATGTAACACCTTTGAAATTTCTCCAAACCAACACTTCCTCCGAGAGGGTATGTTCAGTAGTGATATTAAATGTTGTTTACTGTACTGAAGGTCATTAGAGTGTGATGTCATTGTTGTTTATAGACAAAATGCACTCCATCTAAAGGATAATGTCAAACATACACCTCAGCTCTTAAGCAGTTATACATTTTAAATCAATCAGAGCTCATCAATTAAATTAAAATTTGCTGTATTTAGAACGTTGAAATGATTGTATTTTGATTTGGAATGTCTTTTTTCTGATTTACTTTAACATAATACCATTGAATGGCTACTTTTAAAACAAGTTTCTATCATTAAATCAATCTTTTTTTTTTTGACAGCTGAGTTCTGGGAAGGTAGAGGTAAGTATGGAGACAGTTTTCCACAGCCATGAGGACACAGGGAAAAAATCATCTGGAGAGAAGAAGAAAGGCAGAGAGAGGGGGAAGGTAAAGTGATCTCAATGTGTTATAAATGAGTTTCAGTCACAGTTCTATGTTGTACTTACTGTAAATTGACAGGACATCACTTAATAAAAAAGTAAAATTAGCCATAAACATGTTTTGGCTATTAACCCTGTAATGCCTGACATGTGAAATAATTAGAGAAAATATTATAATAATAATAATAACAATTAATTAATTAGAAATAATTAGAGAAAATCTAAACAAAAAGTCTACAAAAAAAAGTTTGTATGTGTTTTTGGTTGAGTATCATATTTGATACATCAGTCTTTCATGGCTCATATTGTATGATATTTGTGTATCAAATATGATACAGGCTTTATAGGGTTAAACAGACAAATATCTTTATACTGGTGAAAATTTTAACCTATGCAGTAATAGTAAAAGCCTAACCAGATATAACTAGATCTAAACATTACAATAAATATGATAAAAAAATCATGGCTGCTAACCTCCTAAGTGTCTCTAAATATTTCTGATGATTGTTATTTAAAGCCTTCTTATGAATTATGATGCTTCTCAACTGCTAAACTCTCAACCAGGGCAAAGGAAATAAAGGACGGCAAAAACGGCAAAGGAAACGTTTGGTAAATGTTCCATCATCGCATCTAACCTGACATGCACACATCATTCACATCTAAAGGAGCTTAACAGTGCTAAATAATGGCCTTTTTAAGTTGAACTTTATTTTTGTGATTACTTAAATGTTCTGATATGCTAGAGATAGCAAATACAAATGTTTTTCAACATTTTTTACAAACTTGCCTTCTTATGCTTAAATGCTTGTAATTTGTTTTATATAGACATGTCTAAATATGCCTAAATATTTCATTAAAAAAGCATAAACCCTAAATACATTTTAAACATACTCTTAAATCGAACATTAAATGCACCTGTGATCATAATGCATTAATAATTGAACAAATATGCTACAAATTTCACTAATCACAGTATTACTATTTTAACTAAAAGAATAATTCACCCAAAAATGAAAATATGGCTTTAATGGAATTGAAATTTTTGGGTGGTTTATAACGACTTAAATTCTCCTTAAAGCATGATTACCAATATTGATATTTAGTTTAGTCTGTAATGTGTAAAACTAGACTCCTAATATGTAAATGTGTTACTAATCTATTCTCTCTCAGTTTTGTTTGTTAGTTTGTTTGTTCATTAGCATCAAAACAAACCTATTTAGCTGATCATGTTCTATATTCATCATTGGAAGGCAGAAATCATTTCTCTTTCTATGTTAAATTACAGGAAGACCAAGACAACATGGAAGAGGAGGTTGAGGAAGCATCATATGATGATGAGGAATACAGTCTTGAATACGAGGTAATTCTAGTCTATACAGTCACTATAGTATAGTGAATACGAGGTAAGTCTATGAAGTAGGCTTTATAGGGTTAAACAGGCAAATTCATGATCATACAGTATGAAGTGATATCTAATGTTAGACACCTTGATGAAGTCAAATACACCGATGTGATTCATAAACTCAGAAGATATCACACAGTACATCAGATTTGATCTACAATGTGTCTGTTAGTATTCACACATGCATAATTAGCTGAATGGGACCTGACATATCAGCCTACGCTAATAAGTTTACCTCATATCTCCTTCACCCACACCCACACTGGAGAGTCCAATCACAACGTTCACTTCGCAATTTAAAAGACTTTAATATATTACACCCACTCCCCAACCTAAATAAGAAACCATAATCACAACATTTCTAATTAATGTAGATTAATTATTCTCATAATCTCTCAGCTTTCAGTTTGTCTTCATACAAATGGTAGGCATTTTTCATGAACTTTTCACGTTGATTTTTAAATGTTTTGTGTGTATCATGTCAGGACGAGCTGCCCACAAAAGAGCCTTTTCCCTCTCGAGAGGAGGAGGACGGAGGGGAGGAGGTGAGCGTTATCAAAACCAAACCAAATCAAATCACAATGTACTCATATAAATTTACAACGGAAAGCGCTATTGAAGATACAGTCACAATTTAGATAAATGCATGTTACAGTGCAATCCTTTTTCCTCAATATACCGTTGTATGATATGCATTGAGCTAAAGTTTTTTCTGCTGGAACCTGTTTTTTCCTCAGCTAAAATTCTCAGCAACAACAGCTTTATACACACAAGAATATGAGGTAAGAGTCTCTGCTTAACCTTTCTTTTTAATACTATTAATCATTTAAAATGTTAATGGTTGCGTAGGAACAGGGCATTTTATGATGTTCCAAAAATGTTCAAAATGCCCACAGGGTGAGACAGAAACATCTTCCCGGATTACACAGTCTCCAGAGGAGATCAGACTGGTAAGAGTATACACTACCTTTCAAAGATTTATTATGTTTCTGAAAGAAGTCTCTAATGCTCACCAAGGCTGCATTTATTTGATGCAAATAAAAAAATACAGAAAATTGCAATATTGTGAAATATTACCATTTAAAATAACTGATGCATTTTAATATATTTTAAATATAATTTATTTGACAGCAAAGCTGAATTTTCAGCATCATTTCAGCAATACAGGTTTCAGTGTCACATGATCCTTCAGAAATCATTCTAATATGCTGATTTGCTGCTCAAGAAACATTGCTTATTATTATCAATGTTGAAAACAGTTGTGCTGGTTAATATTTGTGGAAACTGGAATACATTTTGAACAGTAGTGAATGAATATTTTAAATAGACACTTTTTAAGGATCATTTTAATTTACTGTAATTGAATTTATATAATTTCCGTATGAAAAACATGAACCATCATTTATCCCCTTTGCACAGTATGGCTTGCAACAAGTTTGATTGATAGAAAAATGTCCTCTCAATTTGTTTCAGACGGCTCACACAACACCAGCGAGTCCCCTGCTTTCATCAAAAGTAACAGAGCAGGTACTTGTTCGCATTTCAGCATCTTAATGTATATGATATACACATTAACTTATTTTTTTGTGTTTCACAGAAGCCACCTGAAACCACATTATTATCAGTGATAAATACAACACAAACTGCAGAGGAGGTAAAAGTTTGTCTGTGATTTTGCTTTCTTTCCTCCTTCTGTTTTTTCTTTTTTGCTCTGTTTTATTCCACAGCTCAGTCTTGCATGTGGCTTTTGGTTGAAGCATGAACTAACTACAGCTTTGGGAATCTTTAGCATGTTTGTTGGACACTTTAGCTTATTGCAACTGATGAATACATTTGAGTTTAGCATGCACTTTTAATTAGCATGTATTTTGTAAAATGCCTCTTTATTTTTTGCATGACAAAATTAAAGAATTTCACCAGTGCAAACAATATTTTGCATAAGTTCATATGCATTTTAAACAGTCAACTTCAATGTATAAGTATAAAGTATGAGTTTCAAGAACATAAAAATGAATATAATGAAATATCATGAAGTAACACACTGAGATCCAAGCATGATTCCTCTGGTTTGTACTTGCAGAATGAAACATTAAACACGCTTCATAGACGCTTTTACAGATTAGCTACAGATCTTCTTTAATATATTTATTTTCTTAACACAGGAGCTCCCCTAAAATCTGTAAGAGAGACATTCAAGTGTGTAGAAACTGTGAAGGGTAAAAGAGGGGGAGGATCTCACTGGCCGGCATTACTTTGGGAGAGCCTCCTGTCCCGTCGCACAATGATGATGTCATTCATCCATGCCGCCTCCACCGCGTCTAGCGTTCAGTACGCTGCAGTGCCTTTGATAGATTGAGAAGAACCACCAGCACTCTCTGAAGAGATGCCAGCCCAGTATAAACATCTTTACTGAACAAACACAAGCTAAATCATTCATATAATTCATATAAAAATGACAACACAAAACGCTGTCTTATAGTTGTTTTAATAACTTGCTTAGAGTTTCAAATCATTTGTCCTGTCAGCTCATGCAACATTGATTTGTTCATCAGTTCCTTATTTATTGATAAGACTGAAAAAGGATTGTATTTTGTTTTTTTGCATATTTACTTTTTCCATTTGCGGTAACATGATGTGCTACATGTTTTCACTGGTGAAATTCAAAGACATATTGCTTTTCTTTTTGTATTTAATCTGTTTGTGCATGTCTGTCAGTAAATGTGTTCTTCCTAAACCAGTCTTAACCTGTTTCTGAGTCTTTATTGTGTGTTATGTGTGTCTTTAATTCTTTTCACAATCATGAAAAATGTTTGCTTCATAACATTTTTAAATAAAGTGGTCCACTATATTGGTACCATATCAGTTATTGGCCGATATTATAGGTTTTATTTAATTTATCGCTATCAGTTTATATTCTACGTCATTGTGCATGCTCATTTCCCATATTTTTAATTTTAGATTTCCTTTGCCGTCATCGGAGTTAATCTTTTAAAACACTATTAATTTAATAACACTGTTAAATGTAATTTCAAAGTGCATATACATTTTTTCATACACTCCGAAAAAAGGTACAAAAGCTGTCAGTGGGGTGACACCCTTTCGAAAGCTACCTTTGTACCTTATTTACACCTCAAGGGGACATATTAGTACCTATATTAGTACCTAACGTGTACTTATTAATGCATGAATTGTAAATTTTTTTCTGAAAGTGTACAGTACATTATAATGTTATGGTGCCTAAACACACATGTAGCGTTTAAAGCAATTGATTTAGTAGGTAAATATAGTAAAGTAGTGGAGTGTAAGAGAAAGATGTTTATAAGACTGTTTGGGTGTAAACAGGGGTACTTGTCCCACAATAGTGGCCTGGAAGGGGCAAGATCTAAAGTGAAGAGGAGCGCCCCCTCGCCTGAGTACATGGTAAAACAACTTGTTCATAACAGTCTGGCTAATGTTTCGTTAGGAGAATTTCAATTTGTACATAGAATAAGCATCTTAATGAAGCACAAATCAAGTGTGTCATCTGTAGGCATACATGCCTGGAACGCCAGGAGGACAAAACCGTTACAGACAAGGATATAAGGTGATGTGCTTCTGATTTGATAAGCTCATTATGGAGAGCTGCAGATGTGATTGGATGATGTAATGGAAGGAAATGGAGGGAAGAAAGTAAAATTGTGTTATCTCATTTTCTTTTAGCGTTCCACCTCAGGAGCAGGAGGCAAAAAGAAGCTAAATGTGAGTGAGTTTAATCTACCTAAAAGAAATCTTCTATCATAGAAGATAGAAAAGAAAAGTGAACTCAGAAATGCCATCCAAGGAGTTTTTCTTAGATTTTTAATTAAACTTTAAGAATATTCTTAAATTGAATCAATGAAATAAAAAAATCATTTAAATAGAGGAATAAAATCTCGGCATCACAAAATTATAACCACATTAATTATTGTAGTTATTTGAACTGTTAGACACATTAAATACTGTTATTATTTTAATAGAGAACTGTGTTGAGATGCATTATATGTTCCTGAAAGTTGTTACAATTTTGGAATAGTAAGTAAACAAAAAAAATACTGTGATCAAATAAATGTTTGATTATTTTTTTTATTGATTATTTACTTATCATTTTTACAGTGCAAGAAAAAGGAATCTAATAGCATGATATAAAGTTCTCACACTTTATTTTTCTGTCACTTTTGTAGAAAAAGAAGCAAGAAAACAAAGACACTGAGTCTGTTGCAGAGATGTACAAGGAAAGAGGGAGGGAAGAAGAGGGCGAGAGAGAAGACGAAGTCTATCTTAAGAACAAGGAAAGAATGATTGAAGAGGAAACTGAGGCACACTGGGACATGGAGGAAGAGGATGGTGCGACTGAGACCAAAGAATACAGTTCAGGTGATGGTGATAAGGAGACAGGCAGCAAGGAGATAGAGGAAGAATTTGAGCTAGAGAGGGAGAGAGAAAGACAGGAAATGGAAAAAGAAAGGATGGAGCTGGAACGAGAAAGGGCAGAAGAACTTGAAAGGGAGAGAGAGCTAGAGAGGGAGACAGAGATGGAGCAAGAGGAAAATGAAGAGAGAGAGAGACAGTTACAGAGACAAAGAATGGAGTGGGAGAGACAAAGAGAAAAGATGGAGAGAGAGAGGATGGGA
Source organism: Gila orcuttii (assembly GCA_026230005.1). Taxonomy (NCBI): domain Eukaryota; kingdom Metazoa; phylum Chordata; class Actinopteri; order Cypriniformes; family Leuciscidae; genus Gila; species Gila orcuttii. The sequence goes on from JAPDVR010000006.1 coordinate 14,558,139, forward strand.
GAGACAAACGGAGAGGAAGACATGGGGCCCCGTATTTCCCACTGTGATTATCTGAAGGTAAGAATGTGCTTTAAAATTACAGTTTTCAACAAAAATACAAATATTCCATGTATCCACAACATATATGTAATAAATAATAAAATATCTATTACCTTTGAGCCAATGGAAAACATTATATAATTATAAAATATATGTTTGTAAATATATAAATAAACATTATATTATATTATATATTCCATGGTTATATCCAAATTTTTAGGACAGACTCAGACTTCTTGACCCTAATTTCTTGACTGTAATATGGTGTATGTGCGTTTTTCCTCGAATGAACAGGGACCTCCTGGTGAAAACGGAAATCCAGGCCCTAAGGTCAGGCAAGCTTTTCCATTCTAAGTCAGAACGATCTGTCCTTAGTAATAAGCATGACAGTCCCCTCCTGATAAATAATGTTATTTGAGCAATGTTCTCGTCGGCTCTTATTACTGAATAAGCTTTGTGTGTTCCCAAACCAAAGTCTGTTAGATAATCATCCCTGCTTCCTGATTGGTCTGCACCCCACCCACCCACACACATGACATCCCCGCCTCCTCATTCACAATGTTGAAATGATTACTGTCAATCAAACCTGGTGGGTGGAATTTCAGTTGTCCCCTTCCGCTTGCTTTGATGCCCCCAGAGCTTTATTTTTACTCCTGCGAGCCTGAAATGGATTTAATTAGTCTTTGTTAATATTGTAGAGCTGATGGAGAACTTCTGAGCTCTTTGTTATTTGCCCTATAAAAATTGTGGTTGTGAGTGGCTGATTGTGATTTGTGAATTTGCGCAGGGGGAGATTGGAGAAAAAGGCCAGAAGGTACTCTCCTTTTCAGCCTGGTGTCAATAATTGTTTATCCCATAATGCTTTAGCCTCCTGTGTTCTGTTTCAGGGAGAACCTGGAACTGGTCACCGTGGGCCAATTGGTCAGGCCGGTCCACCAGGACAAAAGGTGTGTCCTTTATCAATACTGTGGAGTTAACTGTCATTCCCAGTTGGGCTGTTTAATGGTTGACATACAGGATAGAATAACAACAGAAACCCAAACACAGCCAATAATAGACGTCTTGTTGCTGATGTTGTGTTATGTGCTTAGGGTGAGCCTGGCGAACCAGGACCGACTGGAGCACAGGGCATTCAGGGTATCCGTGGCAATCCTGGCATCCCTGGGTCACCAGGTCAAAGAGGTCAGCCGGGTGACCCTGGAGAGCCAGGTAGAAAGGTAATGATCAACCCATTCTATATGTTAAATAATTTCCTTATTGTTATGACTATGTTGATTTAATCACATTTTGCTATTTGAAAGCGAAAAATTAACTAATGAATGAATTGTTTATTTTTTTTTTTATGTTTTTACAGGGTGATAGAGGGAGACGAGGAAAGAATGGGTCACCTGGCACTCCAGGTGCAATTGGTCCTCTTGGACAGCAGGTACCACTGCTGCATTTACTCTGTATTTCAATACATTTACTCTGGATTTTAATTTATAGAGTGAAAATTGAAGGGCTAGAATGAACTGAGAACTTGCTGGTCTTTTTACAGGGTCCTCCTGGCCTCTCCGGGGTTAAAGGTGAAAAGGTAAGTCATTGCATGTTATGTTGATGCTCAACATGAACAGGTTAAGTTGAAATCCCCCACAAACAGACATAAACAAAAACATTTATGAAAAGTTTTATCTGCTATCTCCAGGGAGACACTATCCCAGGGGAACCAGGTGACAGGGGAATTTCCGGGCTCCCAGGTCGCCGGGTAATATTATGATAAATGTTCCTTCAGATAGATTGTAGGTGTAATATTTATTCTGTAATAGCATATTACTTTATTGTCATTATGGATGTAAATAAATGAGAAATTATAAAACCTAGTGTTGAAAACAGTTGCATGTTTTGTTTTTTTCTCTGCGTCCTCTAAATGTTTATTAATAACTTCTCATTATTACAAGGGAGCCAAAGGCACTATCGGTGTTAGAGGGCCTCCGGGTCTCATGGTGAGTCATGTGTCATTCTGTTGACAATTTTGTAAGCAGATTAAATGCAGACCCATTTCAATTGTATGGGCAGATCCGTTTGTTCGTTCGTTCGTTCGTTCGTTCGTTCGTTCGTTCGTTCATTCGTTCATTCTTTCATTCATTCATTCATTCATTCATTCATTCATTCATTCATCCATCAGGTACATCAAAAAAAGTAGGCAGCCTATCACAAGGAACTTCCTCTTCCTTATATTGATTGATTTGTTAACTGATCTGTATTGGAGTTTGTGAATAACATGTTCCACATTTTAGTGATAAAGAATCTCTTCCTATCAACCTCTCATGTTACTAGGGCATGACAACAACAGCCCAAGTGTCACACTCTCACATCTCTGTTTCTTTGCATCTGCTTTCACTGTCATGGGAAAAATATCACCAATATCTCCTCGTAGTCCTGTCCTCTCTTCAACTGTACTATCTGAAAAATGCAAAAATGACCCAAAATAAACATTTTGATACACAATACCTGGCAAAACTTGAAATGATCGAAGTGCCGCAGATGTGATTCTGTACAATGTGTTAAGTTCTTGTGACCTTTCTCTTTAATTAAGGGTCCCAAAGGCCTGACTGGTGTGAAAGGAGAAAAGGTGAGTTTCCATTTTGAACCCATCTTGGTTTAAATTCTAAGTTTACCACATTGAATCAAGGCCGTGGTACCAGACATGGTAACATATTTGTTACCATGTCTTGAACATTGGGGGTGACCAAAGTTTTTTATTTGGGGGGGTGAACGCAAAACGTTTCTTGTCTCGTCACATTCATTTATAAATTACATGTTTCATGTAAATGATAACATATTTGGACCCGTTTGAATTTTACACAGAATGCTATATTTTAAAGCGATATGGAGTAGATTAGGAGGAAACTGCGGCTTTGCCGAAATCAACGGCTCTGGACAAGCTGTGATATAAACTAAACTCTATTGGCTGTTTTTAAAAAAGGGGAGGAGCTGTTCGATATGTCCCGCCCTATCTTCCTGTTTCAGTGGAAATTACGTCAGCACATTGAATAATGCTGTGCGTTTCAAGGCACTTCAGTGGGCCTTTAAAACTAAAGTGTTGCATTGGAATTCGCACTTGTTTTCTGTGAACAGCAAGGCCCGCCTCTCCTTTGATTTGATTGGCCAACTCAGTCATTTTGACATTGACGAGCTGTGCAGCAGAGCAGCATCAAGAATATTCTATTCCCTTTCTAACTACTGGGGAGGACATGTCCCCCTCAATGTCTGTGGTGGTTATGGCCAAGCATTGAAGGGCTTTAAATGTTAATAGCCAAGCCAACTCTGCCAGGGTCATTCTCTGTAGCTCAAAGATTTATAGGCCGCTCTGACAGCACTACTGTGCTCACAGCGCCTCTCTTCTCTCTGTATTGACTTGCCAGTGCCTTCTCTTCAACTCTTTCTCTGCTCAAGCCAATCTTTGTATGTTTGAAACTGCTGTGAACAGCACTTTCTTCTCACAGACATACACACTCACACCAGCGTCACTATCTGCGTCAGTTGAGAATAAAACCGGTTTTATTTTCTTCAGCGTTTGACAGGTTCAAATTTACAACAGTGTTTGTAGAAACCTTTAACAGTCCATATGACGTATCATTTTAGACTCAGTTGTTAAGAATATAAACCAGACAAATTTAACAAAGACAAAACTTTTTGACTGACAGGGTGACAAAGGTGTGACTGGTCACAGAGGAGACAAGGTAAGGACAGCATATAAGCATACCTGGATGGCGTTTATTTAGATTTATTTACCAACTACCTTATTGTTTTCCTGTTTTTGAAGGGCAGCCCTCTCTCCATGCCAGGACCCAGAGGATATAAGGGTCTAAAAGGAGAGACGGTAATATTTATGTATAAGTTCACTAATGTTTCCTAAAAAGGATACTTGAATCATAATTGACTGTGCAAACTCATAACATTTCAAAACACTTGTGAGCCATTTGATTTTTTTTTTTCTCAATAAGGTTTCATTTGTTAACATTACATGAACTAACAATGATCAATACTTTATACAGAATTTATTTATCTTAGCTTATGTATAACTCAACATTTAAGACATTTTTAAAGTCAAAATATGTATCTGTTAACACTATGCACAGTGAACATTTTATTAATTAACATTAACAAAGGTTAATCAAATCTGTAAAAATATATTGCTCATTGTTAGTTCATGTTCATTAACTAATGTTAAAAAATGAGACTTTAATGTAAACTGTTGCCTTTTTGAAGTAGAAAGGACAAATACAGGTCAATGTATATTGATATGTACGTCAATGTACAGTATGTCTGAATTTTATATGGCAGGGTGAACGTGGGCTTCCAGGATTTGACGGAGATAAAGGAGAGAAGGGTGAAGATGGTCCACCTGGTGCGAAGGTATTTTACACACCGTACTGAGTGAAATATACATTACTTTTGTTAAATGTTTGGGGTCATGATTTCTGAAGGATCATGTGTCTGGAGTAATAGCTGCTGAAAATTCAGCTTTGCCATCAGAGGAATAAATTAAAATTTAAAATATATTAAAATTGGAAACAGTTATTTTAAATTGTAATATTTCACAGTATTACTGTTTTACGGTATTAAAATAAGTGAATCCTTGGTGAGCACAAGAGACTTATTGAACAGTAACGGATGATATCTGTAGAGATTCATGTACATGGACAATGTTAAGTGATTTTCCAATGCTTGTTATATATAATTTCAGGGACTGAAGGGTGAGGCTGGTACCAAAGGAGGCATGGGGACTTTTGGCGCACGTGGTCCAGTAGGACAAAAGGTCAGAATCAGCACTACTATGAAGTTTTTGCACTATATTGCTATATAAAACTGCATTTTTAGTATGGGTTATATTGCTTTGTTAAATGTTTTTTACTGTGGAAAGTAAACATTTTTCCTTAGGGAGATCCAGGGGAGCCCGGCGCCAATGGAGAAAAGGTAGCATAAGGGGTTGTGGTTGTTTCATAAACCAAGTTTAAGATGTTTGCATTTTTAAGGATTATACTTCTATAAAACATACTGATTGGCTGAGATTTGTTTCAGGGCCGAAATGGAGAACATGGATTGGATGGTGAAAAAGGTGATAAGGGAGACATGGGGCTGCAGGGCAAAAAGGGGGATCAGGTGAGAATATGATCCATCTGAATAAAATATTAATTATGAAGAAAATCCTCTGAGCAACTGAGAGGGACAACACTGTTCCTTAACCTTTCTTAGTAACTACATTATTTAAATGAATGATTAAATATTTAAGTAGGTTGTCCTTTTAGTTTTGTTTTGTTTTTTTGTTTAAAAGATCACACACTTTATTAAGGGATATAGACTGCAAGCACGATGTTTTTTTTGTGTTCAGGGTGAGACAGGTGAGCCTGGTTTACCTGGAGATACAGGAATTAAAGGAGAGAAGGTAAGAAGTGTCCATCTGAACTTATTGATTTAGTTTTTGTGTTCTCACCTGTCTGTAACCATTGCGTTGTTCTCCTGCAGGGCTTCAGAGGTTTCCCTGGTCGAATAGGGAATCCAGGACTGGATGGAGAACAGGTGTTTTTGTCTACATTTCATCTTAAATGAAACACTAGATAAAATTAACCACTAATAACATTTCTTTTGACTTTAAAACACAGGGTGATTCTGGGGACCCTGGCAGGCATGGCATTCCAGGTCTAAACGGTATCCCGGGACGAAAGGTGAGTTACTACACAAACAGATATCATCATCATCATGTAAAGTTAAGTAAGATTTATGGTTTTTGTTAATGTTTAGGGTGAAAAGGGTGATAGTGGATTGAATGGTCTTGATGGAGCTCCTGGACAGAAAGGAGAGAAGGTATACTGTGACTGTAAAAATTACAGCACCACTGTTAATTGAAACAATAATAATTATAATAATAACAATTTTATCTTTTTATTAAAGGATTAAAATCCATTACCCCCCCCGAAAAAAAAAAAAAAAACCATTTACTGTCGCCATTTACTCATCTTCACATCTTTCTAAAACTGTTTGACTGGAACACAAATAGAGATGTTTAAAATATTTTTTCATATAATGAAAGCATATTGCAATCAAGAGCTGTCAAGCTTTAAAACAGACTAAAAAGCACCATAAAAGTATCTTACAATTAGACCATATGACTCATGCGCTATATTCAAAGCCTTCTGAGTTGATATGATACATTTGTGTGAGGAATGAAATGTATGTAATTATTTAACTAAACTAAAAAAAAGCTAATTCAAAATGTTAATAAAAAATAATAGTCTATAAATAGTACTAAAATAACACTGCTATCATGTCACGATCAGTTACTAGACATACAAAAACCATGATTTTTCACATCGTGTCAAATTTGAATATGAGCAATCTTTTTCTCTGTCCTTTTAGCCAAAGCCAATATGTTCATTTTCAATTATTTAACCCATTCCCCTCAGGGTACAACTGGTTTCCCAGGTTTCTCAGGTTTTAAGGGATCTGCTGGTACACCAGGAACTAATGGGGCTTCGGGTCGGCCTGGTCCAGTTGGACCCAAAGGTGAAGTGGGACCGAAGGTACGACCAAAAACAATAATATAGCTGAATTCATTATTCCTATGTATGTGTGATTCATCAGACCTTACAAGACAGATGGATAAATAGTCAAACCATTGTAATTATGGTCATCTTCATACCTCACTCAATCTCATGTGGAGGAACCGTGTAGGAGGACAAGTCCCTAATTAACTAACAAGAAGGAGAGGATGAGAGAGATAGAGAGAGATGGAAGGGGGAGGGGGGATAGCTATTTCTGCTGGGATGAAGATTTGAGCTATCAAACCAAACACTGCACTAAGGCCGCCTTTAGCCACAATTAAGCATCTCTTGATGTTAATAGGACTGAAGAGAGTTCGGTAAGCGGCTCTCACGGACAGAGTCTCTTTGGTAAAGGTGAACTGTACTTCAGCACAGAATCAGCAGACTTGCTTAAAACATGAGGCAGTTTCTGTGAGTTAGATAAAGGTTGATGAATCAGTCAAGTTTTCTCTATAGTTTAATATTTGACAAGTTTCAACAGTAATAGGGAAACCCTGGTATACCGTTATGAGGACAAAATGTCCCCACAAAGATGGAAATATCCGAAATCCTTGTCGAGACATATTTTTTGTCTGTTATGGGTAGATAACTGTTTAGGGGTATATGGGTATAATATGCAGACATTATATTCAAAAATCATTATGTCTTTGGAAAGTCCCCATAAAACATGGAAACCCCAACGTGTTTGTGTGTGTGTTGGTAGTTGCAGTGTGTTGTTGTTGTTGTTCTTGTTAATAATATGAGTAATAATCATATGACTATTATTAATAATTATAAAATACTATTACCATTTTATCCCTAAACTCTAACTGTATAAATAAATTCATGTTCATTCATAATACATTAACTAATGTAAATTTGTAAATGTAAAAAAAAAAATATATATATATATATATTATTTATAAGAACAAGCACAACGGAAATATTAATAATTATTATTTATGTTATTATTATTATTATTATGATTATACAAATATATATATTATAACACTTTTCGCTCAAAGCAAGATAAGTACATCAAATAGGATCAAAGCAATAAAACAGTACAATATTATATACACATCAAAAACCACACAATTTCCAAAACAGTTTAGTCGAGCACATAGTTCATAATAAAAATGTGCATCTGCATGTGTCTGACCCAACAGCACTGTAAAAAGTGATCAGTTAACTTACTTAACTTAAAAAAGTGAGGAAACCCGTTGCCTTAAAGTTAAGTAAAATTAAGTAATGTGAATTCCACATAACTTTTTTATTTTGTTTAAGAAAGACATTAATGTTCCCCAAAAACTAACAAATACCGTGGATGTACCCGTGATAGTACTAGTAATGTTTATGAATTACACATTTTTGTAAAGTGCTACTCCTGGTGTTTTTCCATTCTAAAACAGGCCAAATACATTTTATACTCATATACTATATCAGTTGAAAATAAAGTAGGAAATCCATTGGTTTGGTTATGTGTAGCCTTAAGCTCAAAAGATTGGTCCAGGGTTAGTGGCTGTTTTGTGCTTTTATGTATTGTGTTACTGTATTACTGTATCTTCCCAGGGAGAGAAGGGGAGGAGAGGCAGAGGAAAAGCCTGTCAACGGGGACCCCCTGGAATTCCTGGCCTCACAGGCCTGGATGTAATAAGGAATCTGCACACAAATAACTGTATCCTCCACTCTTTTAGGACTTTGTCCATTCACAAACATGTTCAGTCTAAAGTTATGTATTTCTTCTATGCAGGGGGAGGTGGGAAGCTTGGGCATGAAAGGAGAAAAAGGGGAGCCAGGACTCAGTGTATGTCGACAATGCCCTCTTTCTATGATATATTTATCATTATGGATTACAGATACTATTGTGAATAGAAACTTTTTAAAATTGTCCTTTTGTTCAGGTGGAGGAAGTGAAGGATCTAGTTTCAAAGGAGGTGGTTGAGAAGTGTGGTGAGTATGTGTGTGTGCTCATTTGTATTCTTAAACACAACGGATCTTAGTGGGGACTTCATATTAAATTTACTGTAAATGATAACAAAACTGTGAGGATATAGACATTAAAATGGTTTTCTTGGTATTTTTGTCTTGTTTTTTTCATTACAAATATCTAACAACTTTTAAATAAAGATACTTTTAGGCTATTCGAGTAGGAAAATGACTTAAGATTTTAAGTTAATGCGTGTAAAAAAAATCTGTCAGTGGGGTAAAAAACAAAAGCATAAAGCATAAACTCACTTCATTTTGATAATCTTTCAGAAAACAGGACTTAATATCTTAAGTCATTTTGCTTCTCAAGTAAATGCATCTCAATTTAAGAATGTTAAGATATTTGTGCAGGACCTCTAATGTATACATCAACATGTTTCTAGATGTTTTTGTCCACTGGAAATGTTTTGAAATTTTTAAGTATTTTATCGGCTATACCATTACCGCCAAGATATAGAACAGTACAACCCACTGAGTAGACTTGTCTATTCATGTTAAATTAAATATGCCGTCTACCCACACTAAAATCTGTTCAGTTGTGCAATGTCCATTGAAGTGAAATTGAACTGAATAACTGAGCTTCGTTAACACATTCATTTGTTGGTGCTTAGGAGTGTGTGATTTTGTGTATTTGTGTGAGTTTGTGTCTCTCAGTATATGTGTTTGGAGGCCCCTGTTGTGGAGACCTCTGGACCCCATGGGTTCCACCATCTGTTGTGTTCTAGTGGGCTCTCTTGCTGAAGAAAAACTATGAAGAACTCCATGTTCAGAAGTCATTCATTAATGCGAAAACCAAATTAACAAAAAACTGGAACTGTTTCAGAATTTTATTGAATGACTTAATTAATGACTTCTCTGGTTTAAAAAAAGATTGAATTACTTTCCATTTGTGTGAAATTAAATGAATTAATGATGTTGATGCCTAATGAAAGTTGCATAAAGCATGGTCACTTTCTTAAACAAAGGAAAGGAAATACTCCTGATGGTGAACACCAATGATCCAGATAATGGGAGTATCCTAAGAGAAGACGGAAGAGCGGATTCTGCCTCTCGGTTCTTGCTCACCCACCCCAAAGTGTGGGATGAAGAAGTGGAGGACGAGACCACTACAGTTCGTCCTGCTGTTTCAGAGTCTGAGCCAACATTAGCATATGGCAACATTACAAGTAGGTATATTCCTGCTTTGAACCAATATGTTTGAACATGGCTTCTCTCTTATGATATCATGCCTATTTTTTGTCCTTGAGCCTGGAAGCGTTTGGATGGGGAAACTCTAATTTTTATATAATCAGTTTTATAATTGAGTGTTGATTAACTGTAAATTTTGGTCTTCTGCAGTGTCTTATGAACATTAGTCCAGGAAGCCAATCCTAATATGTTGAGATCTGGCATCTTTGTAGATGTGTTCACCATTTAGTTCTTCTTTACCAGATGGAAAACAGGAAATGGTTACATGGTAACCCGGTTACAAGGTTCTGCATGGTCTACTTCTTTGTGTTATTTTAAGCAACTGAGTCACACATATCACTTGAAAAAAAAACTGCATTGGACAATTGCTTGAGGCAGCCTAATGTGAACTTCAATGATCAAAATAAGAACTAATATATAGACTTCTTTATTGTTTTATCTGTGTTTGCGCATTCCAGACTGTCAGTCTGTCCATTAGTGGTAGAGATTTTTAGTGGCTCTTTCTTCAAAAGTGTATATTTTTATGAGCGAGTCATTGAATCATCGAATCATTAATTCAAGTGATTCGTTCAAAAACAATGATTCATTCATGACCTAATGCCAATGCTGAGACTGTGTGTTGCTCAATGATGCACAAAGCTTAATTAGGCGTCTTCTCATTTAATAAAAACAGGTCAAATCAAATTTGTCATTTATTTATAGTAAATAGTCGTGAAATATTTGAAAAATGAGGGTGATTTATTTTGCAATATTATCCTGATTTCCAGATGTTGTCCCATAATACACACATCTATGTGATTATATTTGTGCAATGACTCTGCATACATTGTGTTAACTGAAAAATGTGGATATAACATAAGCTTTTCTGTTGCACTCAGGAGCCAGTCCTGAGAGAGATGGAGAGCAGAGAGAAAAGAGACGTGCACTCAAACTCCACTCAGGTGTGTGTAGAGTAAAAGAGGAGAACATCGTCCTCTGCTGACTGCTGCTCCAAGTGCTTTTAACCAGTTAATACATCTACAAAAGCAGCTTACATAAGCAATATAGTCCGATTTCCTGCACAAATTAAACCTGGTCCTCAAATTAAAAGGATTTGCAGTGGTAATGTTGGGTTTATATCCAGGATAGTAGTCCGAAGTGCTACTATCAAAGTGCAAGGCATTACACATAGCCAGGATTAGTTTATCCGTCTTTTTTCTACAGTCTATTTCTGTCACATCCACGGTGCAATATGAGACACAGGGAACAGAAACAGACAGATAAGACAATATCTGATTTTGGACAGTGTTCTCTGAGATTGGCCCTGTGTTGTGTATAAATGCTGCCATATTGGCTTAAACAACTAATAAAAGTAACACTCAAAACATCACTCCACAAGTGTAGATTTGCGTGTTAAGTGCAAATATGTGAGAGAGAAGATAGAACATTCGATTAACAGAGAAACGCAAGCTAACAAATGTATAAAAAGTGGAACTATTTTTAGATTAACCACTTATTGCTTCTTGTATCCTTGATATATAGACAGCTTAGATCCATGATTTCATATGTTTATTTTAAATATAGTTATCATTAAAAAATAAATAAACAGCATAAAGGTATTGTTTCATGCATCTATATTCATAGTTGAATACATTTAATTTCAAATTTATTTATTTTTTCATAATTTTAATTTTCAAATTCTAAAACATTATTTTCATTAAAACAGTGTGAATGCATTATTTATTTAATTGAAACTGATTATGTAATGCTACCTCCACTGAATGCAGACCCGGACGCTGATATGTGCCTTGAACCCATGTCTGAGGGCCACTGCACTGAATATGTCCTGCTCTGGTACTACTACGCTGTCTCAGGGAAATGCCGTCCTTTTGTGTACGGTGGCTGTGGAGGAAATAGAAACCGCTTCAGCTCCAAACAGGATTGTCAGAGTAAATGCATTCTGGGAAGGAGAGGTAAAGAGGCAATCAGTTCCAATATAAATGGTTATAGATTATTATTTGAAAGATGCTCTCCCTAAGACGTTTGATCTTTGTTAGAAGTAATTTTAAATAATTTTAAGTTACCTTTTCTTGTCCCCTTTTCTTGTTTTACAGATTCTGTATCCTGAGGAAGAACATTTAGCTATTTTAAAAGCTAAACTGATGTTTATCTCATAAATAATTATTAGTTTTGTACATTTTTGTCATCCCATATGTATATTAGTTTATCACAGCTGTATATGTTAGAAAAAAGTGTTCATAACTTGTTTATTCTACATCATGTTTGCGTTTCTATAGCACCACACATTGTTGCACTGTTATAGTGATACATGCTTACTTACAAATTTCTTACCAATATACCACATTCTTATTTAAAACCTAGTTTGATGTTTATTAACGGAGGTCATGATTTTAAGAGTAAATGCACTATTAATATAATCAACTGTGTTTATGACCTGTTTGCCATAAGGTTCGCCATTTTGCACTAATGGTTCTGTTTGTAAAATGTTCTTACTCTGACTGTTTTTATAATATTATGTGAGACAATAAAACAATGAACTGTATATATTTTTGAATGAGCTATATAGTCGTAGGGGTTCGCTGAAGGTGGGTGGGTGTGTGCGTGAGAACATTTTTACATCGTGACCTCTGATTTTGGACAGTGTTCTCTGAGCTTGGCCCTGTGTTGTGTATAAATGCTGCCATATTGGCTTTTCTTCAGCAATGTTTGTCGAGTCGTGTCTGGACGGTGTCTCCTGGGGGCAGGCAGAGAAAGTGTGTGCGCATTTGAAGCAAATGGACTAGCTGCATTTGTGGGTGGCTTATACAGTATGTGTACATTTATGCATGTATTTGTATGTTTCCTTCCTCATTATTTTTACCCCTCCATATCTTTTTCACGTCTTAATAGCTTTACCTTCCGCTGACATTGACTCTGTTGTGTCTTGTATAAGCTGCTCCCTGTTCCATCCCTAGGTTTCTAGCTTTTTACATATGTCCCAGCTGCAGGGGGGGGGGGGGTGTAGCAGGCTGTAGTCCAATTTAGAGCACATTGAGAAGACTGTGGTACAAGTCAGAAGACAGGACGCCCTTTACAATGTGTCTAAGGGGATCCCTGAGTGAACTTCATTGAGCACACTAGCACAGATGCCCTTTACACCTGCTTTAAAATGTAGTTTTTAAGGTTTAATGAGCTTCCTTTAACTTCATGTGGAATAAAAGTATTATCATCCAGTCCAATGCACAATGTTTACAGCATTTAAATGTAATCATTACTGAAGCCTCCAAACTTTAGAGCCCTTGATAGAAATGCAATCAATCATTAAAGGGAGGTGGAAAGAAAACTAATTAAACTTATGAGCATGAACTGCACAGCAATTAACTCACATGGATGTCTAAAAAGGAACACAAACATTTTATAGTCATTGACCCAGACAACTGAGAAAACAATAAAACAGACCCAGAAATTCCTATTTTATAAATGGCTCAATACACATGCAAGTAAATTGCTGCGCTATCCATGGTGCTGAATGCCTTTAGACGAGTTGGTAAGTTCTCAGTATGCCATCTTAATTATAAGCCTTATAATTTTATTCCTAAGTTTTATGGATAATTATGTCCAGCCAAGTCATGACATTGAGTGGTAGGTTATTTTATTTTGTATGATGACAAATAAATTGTAAATGGAAAAGAATTACTGTTGCACATTGCAATGAACTGAAAGAAAAAATAAATAAAAAAGAGGAAGGCTTGCTACTTCGTAGCTAAATATATTAGTTAACCACAGTTAAGTTAAAAAGCTTAGTGCTAACCCTTTTCCATGTTTTTGTACAAATTCGCACAAATTCATGGCAAAAATTGCCACTTTGTAAAACATTTATCTCATGACATCGTTAATCTACAGCTAAAAATCAGTAATAAACTAAAATATTGAATCAAATAAAGTTCTTAAAGTAAAAGTAAAGTAAATAATACACCTGTAAATAAATGATAAATTATGTTATTAATTATAAATTATAATGTATAATCCATTCATCCATTCATCTAATCATGTATGTTTATGCTAAAATATAATTAAATAATAAAAAATAAAAAAATCTATTGCATATCACTATGTGTTGAGTTGGCTCACATAATATATGTTTCATGCTTCAGAACTTTCGTTAAGGGAACATAGGCTGCGTTCAAAAGATTAAAAATGCTGCTTCCAGAGGATGCATTCCAAGGTAGGTAGCAATGAAGGCATGTCCGAATCCAAAGTTAACTTCACTTCCTGTATCCTGAGATACCTTCATCGATGCGTCCAAAATCGAATACTTCCCTACTATATAGTATGTGAAAAACAGTATGCCAATAGAGTAGTATGCCCGAAAAACAGTAGGCGAAAAGTCCCCGGATGACCTACTACTTCCGGCGAGATTCTGAAGTGTGCATTCTAAGGACACTTTACTATCCCATGAGGCCATGGGAGAGGATTTAGGAATGGAGGTGAAGCAACTAGGTCACATGACCGTACAACATGGCGGATGTAGTACGTCCGAATTACATTCAGACAACACACATTCATACTATACAGAACGTACTTTTTTACAGTGGCGAAGTAAGTTCAAATACAAATGCAGTACCAACTCAGACAGTATGCGATTTCGGACACACTGCATCTGATCGGTTTTTGAAGGCAACATATAGGCTATGTATCCAATCCGCCGCTGCCTTTGATATCCCACAATCCTGTGCTTTCCATTCTGTGAGAGTTGAGGTAAAAATAAAGATGGCAAGAAAGCACTATGTGCTTATTCTAGAAGCCTACAAGAAAGCACTATGTGCTTATTCTAGAAGCCTACAAAGTCATAACCTGATAAGGCAGAGAGGTAACTCAGCTGCCTAAGTTTTCGGATGCAGCCATTGTGAGCACCGATTCACCATGGTTTTCATGTTGTATTATGGGACTTTTTAGGGAGCGAACGTTTAAGTGCACTAGTATGATTTTGCGATTGAGACAGCCCTTAAAATGGCCGACTCCCTGATTCAGTGTCTTGACTACTTAAGTAGGGAGCAGATTGAGACGCACCCCATAATCTGATTTTTTTTGTTGTTGTTTTTTGCTATAATTAGCTTACAGGATGTCTGTACATATCTCGCCGCGTTAATCAAATATTAAGCACACACGGTCGACTAACTGTTTTATATGGTGACGGTAAAAGCGCCTTTGGTGCACAAGCGTATTAATCACCGCCTCATTTTACTGGGAGGATCCCAATAAATGACGTTACTGCTGGCGTACGACTGCAGCGTAAATGGGCTTATACTAAATGAATGCACATCCAATGGGCAAACAGTCCAAACGGATATTATCAGCAGCCAGGGAGATATCAAACCCACAAAATCACTCTTATTTAAGTTGACGTTGAGTTGTTGACTTGCTTACCTTTTTAATAACACTTTGGATTTACGATCCAAAAGTTCTGCTTGACAAACAGCGCTTCACTTCAGAAGACTCTTCTTATCTAAACAGTGCAGGTAAGTACTTTTGCAGTCCTGTGTAAGATTCAAGGGAATCGTTCTTTTAAAAGGGACCAAATTCTTCGATAATTTATCCAAAGGTTGTTCCAAACCTGTATGACTTTCTGGAACGCAAAATATTAAAGGGTGGCAGCTTCAGTATTCAGTGAATCTTTTTATTCAATAAAAATAAATGGTGACGAACTGTCATTCTGTCTAGCGACAGCTTTTGTGTTCCACAGAAGAAAGAAGTTCATACCGGTTTGGAACAACATGAGGGTAAGTAAATAATGACAGTTTTTTGTTGAACTGTTCCTCTGGCGCAATGCCATGTGCCACTTTTTATGCAAAGTTTCTCTCTGGAAGTTTTAAATAATCAGTACGCAAGACATGTTAATCCAAATGCAATCTGATAGTGCCTCATATTCTCACGCACCTCCGTTCAACAGGGCAAAACAATGTGGTTCGCGCGGACCCTCCTCGCTCTAGCACTTCTTTGCGCACCGGTTTCCAGCCTCTGCTTACCAACGTACAACCCAGAGTCAAACTTTCTTTGCAACAACGAGATGTTCTCCGAGGCGAATGATAACGGGAAACAGTCGAATTCCCTGCTGGACAGTGTAAACCTCCTGTACAAATCAGCGCACGCGCTTTCCTCCGAGGAGCCGCGCGAGAGGAGGACTGTACCCGCGTCCAAATACAGATACTTGAGCCAGACGCAGCTCAAGAGTAAACTGTACCGCAACAGTGCGAAGAGCGACCGACGCAACCAGGTCACTCTTTCCCTCGACGTGCCCACCAACATTATGAACATCCTCTTCAACATTGCCAAAGCCAAGAACCTGCGCGCAAAGGCGGATGACAACGCGCGCCTCCTGGCGCAGATTGGAAAGAGGAAATGAACTCTTATTCCTGACTTTAACATTTGTTTTTGTAACCAACTGAGGCATGTTATATCTAATTTAATAATGTAATAAAAGTTTTTTTTTCAGTTGCATAAAAAATAGCAATACTGAAAATGTATGGAATTTATTAGCAGGTGATACAAATGTCTTTAAAGGGTTTTGAATTATTAGCCTACCCACTAACACTTGTTAGACTGGTCACTCTTCTTAGATTGTATAGGAAGTGTTTAAAATTGTCTGAGTGAGACTCGTATGGCATTTCTAATCAAAACAATCGTTTGGTAGGTCAAATTGTATGCTCAAGCTAAGAGACATGTTTGGAGTATCATATTGCGTCTCAGAAGGAAATACGACATATTTTGCCAATCCTCTTTCATAGTCACTCAATTTATCTGTACAAATCAATGAAAGGTAAACTGATTGTTATTGAAAATACCGCTCTATGATAGGCTACATAAAGTGGGTTGATAAAACCGACAGTCGAATATTTTTGTACTGAAAATAATTATTTTTTTCGTTAAATAAATAAATAAATAAATGCAAATGAAAACAAAGCGTCCACTGGAAGAATATTATTTCGAAGGGGATTTTCTCTGTATGTTTTAACAGGTTTAACCCATTCAGGTCCAAAGTAATTGATCCAGGGACACGTAGAAAACATAAGATAATCAATAAAGTCAGTTTATGATAGGCTATTTAATAGGCCCATTACGCTATCGAATTACCGATGGCCAGGTTATTTGTTGTTTTTACAAAAAAAAAAGAATAATATATATATATATATATATATATATATATATATATATATATATATAGCCTAGCAAAGTCAATGTAGTCGATGTTTGTAAGTCAAGGATTTGAAAATAAAATAATAATAGCAACTTGATATTTTTATTTTTAAATCATCGCACCACATTCACAACTTTTTGTAGCATCATTCCAAACAGATTAGTCAACACAATAAGCTGTTACAGTCCAACAGTTCTGAATTACAGTAAAAATATCCATTTGATCACTTTTGTAAGATTTAAGTCTACATTTTGGTTTTAAGTGTACTAAATTTTGAGATGAATTTTTCAAAAATTTCCAAATGATAAAGGTTAATATTATATTTAAATAATTATAAATATTTAAAATATGACAATATGTGACAAATACATATTATAATTCACAAACACATAGTATTTTAATGGTGTTTAAATTAAATATAAATGATAAATGATGTGTGTGTGTGTGTGTGTGTGTGTGTGTGTGTGTGTGTGTGTGTGTGTGTGTGTGTGTGTGTGTGTGTGTGTGTGTGTGTGTGTGTGTGTGTGTGTGTGTGTGTGTGTGTGTGTGTGTGTGTGTGTGTGTGTGAGTGTGTGTGTGAAGAGTTCAGATGCAAAAGTCTCTAAGTGCCATCTGAAAATTTCTTCCAGAATGATCATTTTTATCAAGCTTGTATATTTAAGTTCAGTAATTCCACTTAAATTACAATTAATAGGTAATTTTCATTGTCATTTAATTGAAATTACTGAACTTAAATATACGAGCTTGACAAAATTGATTATTCTAGAAGAAATTTTCAGATGGCACTTAGAGGCTTTTGCATCTGAACTCTTCATATATAGCCTATATATATATACACACACACACACACACACACACACACACACACACACACACACACACACACACACACACACACACACACACACACACACACACAAACAAACACACACACCATTTATCATTTATATTTATATTTAATTTATTTACACACCATTAAAAGACTATGTGTTTGTGAATTATATGTATTTGTAACATATTGTCATATTTTAAAAGTATATATGTATATATAAATGTACATATTTATTTTATATTTATTTTATATGTATTTTATATGTACACACACACACACACACACACACACACACACACACACACACACACACACACACACACACACACACACACACACACACACACACACACACACACACACACACACACACATATCATTTATATTTAATTTATTTACACACCATTAAAAGACTATGTGTTTGTGAATTATGTGTATTTGTAACATATTGTCATATTTTAAATGTATGTATATATAAATGTACATATTTATTTTATATGTATTTTATATGTACACACACACACACACACACACACACACACACACACACACACACACACACACACACACACACACACACACACACACACACACACACACACACACACACACACACACACACACACACACACACACACACACACACACACACACACACACACATATTTATCTGGAACGTACAAAGAAAACCAACCTTTTTTAGTCTCGACTTTTAAGCATAGACCTTTATTTTGAAGTGTGAACTCAGTGGGCTCCTCCTCCGCCAGCTCACAATACACGTCACTCTGGTTGACGTGGAGGAAAAGAGCGTGAATGACTGTCTGATCATCTCGTTTATTGCTCTTAAACATTCAGCAAAATGATCAAGAAATTCGACAAGAAGGACGAGGAGTCTGGTAAGATCATTATTAAATTAATGCTGACGCATGATATAATCTGTATCATATGATAAACAGCTTATTTCAGTGGCCGAAATTATATCGGTTGTTTTGCTAAGGAAGAGCGTCTCTGCAGGCCACAGCACACCTGCAACTGAAAAAAAAATACACTTGTTTAACACTAACGATTTATGTACATGTTTCAGTTTTATACTTAATTTGAGTGGTGGATTAACTAGTAGTAGCAGCTATGTGATTTTTGCTGTTTCCTACAGTATGAGTTTAATTAATCTTTGTTGAGGAAGCTAATGTGCTAGCAGTAGCCTTTATTTATCTAACGTTATATTAATTTTGCAAGCTTGTCAACGAAGAAGATCTAACATTTGCTTCGTGGTTTTTCTCCATAAGCTTTGTATTCCGTATATTTAAGGGAATTTTTGATTGAAGTTGATTAAAGGGCTGCAAAGGGGCCAACGTTACATATAGATGCTATTCTCTCTTCTCGTAACAACTTTTATTTATAAGGCACTATAATCTTTTGACAGTTCAGATTCAGAAGATCCAAATCTTTGGTTTTGGTTTACTAAATGGTTAATAAATTGATTAATAAATGTAACTAATATTGCTGTTTTGCAGTGGCAAAGAGCCACATATAGATGCTATTCGTTCTCTCATCACTTATTCTATGAGCACTTTTCTGAGAAATGGCATTATATGATTTATAACAATAAATAGCAATTACCTAATATTGTATCTGAATGAAGGCACAAACCTTTAGTTGATTGACAGATCTGTTCTTATGCGTTTAGGAAGTGGCTCAAACCCCTTTCAGCATCTGGAGAAAAGCGCTGTACTACAGGAGGTGAGTTTGAGGCATTTGAATCTTAAAATCATCTGAACTTCTCTTTAGTACTGTGCATTACATTGCATGTTTGTTTCAAAGGCTCGGATATTCAACGAGACACCCATCAATCCGAGAAGATGTCTGCACATCCTGACGAAGATCATCTACCTGCTCAACCAGGTATGTGATTATATCATACTTTTCCAGCAGTTTTACACTACTGCATCTCTCTTTCTCAATGGACTGATTCATCTCTAAAATTCTTCATTTTTCAGGGTGAGCACTTTGGAACCACAGAAGCCACTGAAGCTTTCTTTGCCATGACTAGGCTGTTCCAGTCTAATGATGTAAGACACTTTATTTGCAGCCCTTTTTACGGTTGTTTTTTTTACTAGTGTAAAAAAATTGTGTAATTTTTGGGTGAACTATCCATTTAAGGTTTACTGACCTTTTCATTACTTTTTTTAAAGGGGTCATGAACTAGCTTTTTAAAAAATGTTATATTGTTGTCTGAGGTCAACTTATGACGTTCGCTTGGTTTTTACATTCAAAAACATCAAAATGAATAAGTAATAGGCTATTTTCTACCCTAGTTTTGAGCCTTGCTCAAAAACGCTCGGTTTTTATGGGCGTCTCGCATTGAAGACTTGGAAGTAAACGCCCACTGCTGTGAGTGGATAACAGTTTTGCATATTATAAGGAGTTTCAACTCACTCGTCAGTAACGATTAGACTGATACACATGTACACATAATTATTAGATATCAAACGATCTGTAACAATGCAATACTAGCCTATCAGATTATTATTATTTTTTAAATAAAAATTTTACTCACATAAGTGTGTTGCACCATTCCTGTCGGATCCAATATAGAAGGCACAGCACCGTTTTCTAATCTTAATCGTCTGCAAATCCAGTCTCGACCTGTGTCTTGTTTACAAAACAATCCTCAGTGAAATGAAGCGAACAAACGAACAATTTTACCCACATCAGCTGGAACGTCATTAAAAATAAAGTTTAACCAAGCATTCCTATTGGAATCCAGAGGAAGCTTATGCAAGCGACTGTCTTCTTCCACAACCAGGCACTGCACAATATTTTGTAAATGTCATGTTTATTGCTCGGTAGCTCGATTCGGTTTGTCATCACGAGGTAGGCCCATGTTATTTAGCTATGCGTGTAATGCGCGAATCAGTGGGCGCGGCTAAAGTAGCCGTGTTGAAGTAGGCGTTGATCTTCTTCAGCGGGGGTGGTGTTTTATCCTCTTTGACGTCATAGTTCCCCACTTTGAAAAACGAGTCGTTTGCTGAGCCTGGTGTCAATAAAAGCATTTATTGGACTAACAAGGACGTTTTCAGTTCTGAAATTTACAGGATATTCTTATAATATGATGACCTCTTAGATGTCTAAAGCTCAAGGAAAATTTGATTTCTCAGTTCATCACCCCTTTAATCACTTTTCCATATGTTTGTCTAGACAGCCATATGTTTTTTTTAAAGGCTAAACCTATATCAAGGAAGCAGAATGGACAGTATATACATATTGCATTATATAATGATATAATTAATGTCAGTAATTATAATTTTAATATAATTAATGACAGCAATAGAATTATACACAATTTTTAACCCTCTATAGAAATATAAAAGAAAAATGAGAAAAACAAAGAACAAAATTACTAAAAACTAAAATTAAAATCAAAACTGGTAAAAGAACATAAAATAAATTAAATAAAAATAAGTTAAAAATATTAATAGAAACTGTAATAGTAAATAATAATGTAAATTTACACTAATACTTATTTTAGCTTAGTTGCAGAAATTAATAATTTAATGCAAATAAATGTGCTGTTCTTGCAATAGAGCTGCTTTTTAAGTGAAAATTTCTCTTGTTTTTGCCTAATTTTTTAGCAAACCCTGAGAAGAATGTGTTACCTGACCATAAAGGAGATGGCCAACATCTCAGAGGATGTGATCATCGTTACAAGCAGGTGAGCAGTTGTCAGCAGTGTATTTCTTATTTGTTGTTGAGTGTTTCTTGAGTAAAAAAAAGCGCTGTACTTATTCAAAGAACCAGTTCTTTATTTACCCTTTCACTGCAAACAAGCAGACACGGTCCAAACTGCGTGCAGTACTTCATTCATGATAGTGGCAGGGTGAAGTTGAGGTTTTACTGACAGTTTTAGGATCCAATGGAGATAGAAGGTTTAGTCACGTACTTTTTAATACTTTTCATTGGTTAAATATTTGCAAAAGCCACAGACATTAAAGGGTAACCAATAGTAATGATTTATGAGAAAACAATTTTTTTAAATGGTTAAAGGACGATATACTTTTTATATGTGTAGTAGTGTAAAACATTGTTATTTAATGAGGAATGGAAATCTTTGCAAATGCTGCCGATTTAATGTTTTGTTTGTGTCTCAGCTTGACAAAGGACATGACTGGTAAAGAGGATGTTTACAGAGGCCCGGCAATCAGAGCTCTCTGCAGGATCACTGATGTGAGTCTCAACTGTTTGAAAACTCATTTCGCTCTGTTTAACAGACTTTATTTGCTATCAGTGAGAAATAAACTACATGGGAACTGATGTAAATGATCATTCCAATTGTGCTTCCATCTTGTCCATCAGACCACCATGCTGCAGGCTATTGAACGATACATGAAACAGGCCATCGTGGACAAAGTGCCCAGCGTGTCCAGCTCTGCTCTCGTCTCCTCACTGGTAAGATCACAACCTACTAGTGGCCAGTGTTATTTATGTACTATTATAGTATTCATCAATAATTTTAAATGGCGTGCTAAACTGAATAGTATTAGTCTGTTTTCACTTAACTGTTTATTCCACTTAGTCCTGTAGCTATCCTGTTTGTTTCTGTATTTGTTTTACAGCACATGGTGAAGATGAGTTTTGATGTGGTAAAACGCTGGGTCAATGAAGCTCAGGAGGCGGCTTCAAGTGATAACATCATGGTGCAGGTTAGTGAGATGTTTGCATCCATTGTCTTATGAGTTGGGGGCCTGTCTGTCTTATAAAATGGGATCTCTCTGCACAGTACCATGCTCTGGGTCTTCTGTACCACTTGAGGAAGAATGACCGTCTGGCTGTGACCAAAATGCTCAACAAATTCACCAAATCTGGCCTCAAGTCTCCATTTGCTTACTGCATGATGATTCGCATTGCCAGTAAGCTGCTGGAGGAGACGGATGGAGGGTATGTGTGTTGGACATCAGCTTTTTTTTAAGGCTTCTTTTAGGTGTTATTAATCTCATGCAGTTGCTAATAATGTAGACTGACTTAGGCTCAGATTTACTAACAGCTTACGCCAGAGCAAACCCTCTTTTGGTATTATAAAATGACTGTCAGGATTTACTAAAGACACGCAGTGAAAAATTAGTGCTGAAAAGGCGTGGACAGGGTTATTATTGCGGCTGACCTTATTGCATATGCTTTTGTAGGAGTTTCCCTTTCAGACGCAAAATTTATAGGAGGAGATCATTCAAGGTGATTTATTAAGGTTTGCGCTCGTCAATTTACTGGTATTTGCGCCATTATTTACCGCCCCAAAAAAAGCACATCTTAAAGCAGACGCAAATTTGCGATGCTCTTGGTAGATTGCGTTGATCATTATGGAATTGATCCGGCTGCGTCTTATCACACGCAGAATTTTCCACTCCCATCGGTGCTTTTTTGGAATTGTGTTCTCACGCTAATTTGCCTTGTTTAGTAAATCTGGCCCTTAGTCTGTCTACATATGTTGTTTTAACAGGCATGATAGCCCTCTGTTTGACTTCATTGAGAGCTGCTTGAGGAATAAACATGAGATGGTGGTTTATGAAGCGGCCTCCGCCATCGTCCACATGCCCAACTGTACCGCTCGTGAGCTGGCTCCTGCTGTGTCCGGTTAGTCTTGTGCATTTTACTTTTTGCTGCTATCTTTTTGCTTTCTAACAAGCACACTAGACAATGTACTCTAGATGTTCAATTCATTTTGTTTCTCTATCCCTCTCTTTCTTTCCATAGTTCTCCAGCTGTTTTGCAGCTCTCCCAAAGCAGCCCTGCGATATGCAGCTGTACGGACCCTTAATAAGGTTAGTTTTTTCTGTCTGTTTGAATAGGATTTCATTTGTAAACCATTGCATTATCAACAACTACCACATGGAGACACCAAAGAACACAATTTTATGTTCAGACACTTTGCTATCACCTTTTAATCACCGAAATTGTGCAAAGATTAGCTATTTTTCACACCAGTGTTATTTTAGGATCATTGAAATACTAATATATTTCTTATAAAATATATATTTTTTTTACATGTCTATATAGTTTTTATTTTAGTTTGTTAAACTAACTTAAAATTAGGACATGTAGCCTTGCCAAGTTTTTTTATTTTTATATCTTATTTTATTTCAAGTAACAAATGTTTTTGAACAACAAATGTTCAAACAGGTGGCAATGAAGCATCCATCAGCAGTGACCGCATGCAACCTGGACCTGGAGAACCTGATCACTGACTCCAACCGCAGCATCGCCACCCTGGCCATCACCACCCTGCTGAAGACTGGCAGCGAGAGCAGCGTGGACCGTCTCATGAAACAGATCTCCTCCTTCGTCTCTGAGATCTCGGATGAGTTCAAGGTGACTTCATCACAGAGACAGCGAATTCGAGAGCAAACATCGGTCTTAGATGCATATTCGGGAGTTTAATATTTTATTAAATTGCACATATTGTACCTTTGGTCTATGTGATAGTGTTCCAGTAAACAATGTGTTTTCATAACTAAATGGTGTATTTGTTTTTCAGGTGGTTGTGGTCCAGGCCATCAGTGCTCTGTGCCAGAAGTATCCCAGAAAACACAGCGTGATGATGAACTTCCTTTCAAACATGCTTAGAGATGATGTAAGTGTTGTTAAGATGGAGTCTTGTAATCTCTCTTAGTCTTTATGCTTTTCTTGTGCCGAACCACATGACCAGATTTATACTAATATTCTTTATACCGGTTTTACTTTGTATCTGTATTTTACTTAATTGGCACCAACAGTTTTGAACATAGATCTTGCTGTATTTTTACATTAGAAGCTTCAGATTTCGTTTTTCTTTTCTTTTGCAGGGTGGCTTTGATTACAAGAGGGCCATCGTGGACTGTATCATCAGCATCATAGAGGAAAACCCAGAGAGTAAGGAGACAGGTCTGGCTCACCTGTGTGAGTTTATCGAGGACTGCGAGCACACCGTCCTGGCCACTAAGATCCTCCACCTGCTGGGGAAAGAGGGGCCACGCACCCCCACCCCCTCCAAATACATCCGTTTCATCTTCAACCGTGTGGTGCTAGAGAGTGAGGCGGTGCGGGCAGGTGAGTAATCTCATATGACTTTTGACCTGTGCGTTAACCTCCTTGCAATGAGCTTATAAAACCTGCCTGTGCCACCTTAAGATCTCAGGATGTGTGTGTTTGAAGTAGTACAGATTTTCTTGTTTGAGCGGCGACACACGTCCAAATAGTTAACTGCTGTCCGACTGCAACTTGGAGTAAATTTAAGCAGGCCTGATAATCTGTAATTAATCAGATTCAGAGACTTAGCTTTAGGACATTTAAGCATTCTTCTATTCTGACTGTCCTCTCACGTTTTTTTTCAAAGCTGCGGTCAGTGCGCTGGCCAAGTTTGGGGCTCAAAATGATGACCTGCTGCCAAGCGTCTTGGTCCTGATGCAGAGGTAGGCCTTTACAGAAAGTGTGTGTGTGTGTGTGGGGGGGAGTGGGTGGTTTATATTGGTATTAGAGTTAGGAAATGACCAAAGAAATGTGTGTTGAAAAATCAGTGCAAATGTTTGTTAAACTAAAAAGAGAACATCCTCATTTGATTGTATTAAAAAGAAGCGATGCAAAACAGAAAATAAAACCATATTTAACCTAAAAAAGAAACTAATCATTGGATTAAAAAAGATGTAAATGCCACATTTTTTTACTTATTTATATTTGCTCATTAAAGGGTTACTTCACCCAAAATGTAATTAATTAATTACCCTCATGTCGTTTCAAACCTGCAAGACTTTTATTCATATTCGGAACACAGATTAAGATTTTTTGATGAAATCCAAGAGCTTTCTGTCCCTCCATTGACAGCTATGCAACTGAAACTTTGACACTTCAAAGAGTTCATAAAGAGATTGTATAAACCTTGATCAGCGAACATAAACAGAAGCTCAACCGAAACTGCTTGACTTGCGAGAACAAACCTCTTGCCAAAGCTCAAACGAGCTGCGTAACAGACGAGAATGAACCTCATTGGTTCTTGCACGTCAAGTGAACATGCTTGAGCTTCCTTTTACCACATTTGATGTGCGAGTTGATGAATGTTTAAATATGAATAAAAGCCTAAATTAAATCTGTTCATCATATAAAGTGATTGTGCCCCTTCAGAAAAAATTGGACTAAACCACTCAATTCATATGGATTAGTTTTACGATCTCTTTTTGAAGCGTCAAAGTGTCAGTTGTGTAGCTGGTTTGGAACGACATGAGGCTGAGTAATTAATGACAGAATTTAAATTTTTGGGTGAACTATCCATTTAAGGTATACTGAACTTTTCATTACTTTTTTTAATCACTTTTCCATATCTACTATCTACATGTCTACTAAAATAAGATAATTTTTATCATAATGTTGCTTATCACCCATCCATCCCGAAATGCGTTAAAATGCGATTTGCTAAAGCATGTGTGTTTATGTCTGATAGGTGTATGATGGACAGTGATGATGAGGTGAGAGACAGAGCCACATTCTACATGAATGTCCTTCAGCAGAAGCAGAAGGCCTTGAATGCCGCATACATCTTCAACGGTGAGGGTTTGTGTTGCAGTGGTAGTTTTGTGTGGGTTTCCATTTTTCTGCATAGTTAAGATTCTTATTGTGTATCTGATATGCTGATGTGAGTGATAAACGTTTGTGGTTGTGGTTTGAATTTTTTTAAATTTATTCTGCATTAAAGTTATGTCATGGTTGAATAATGGCTGTTGAACCGGTTGTTCGCAGGTCTGTCCGTGTCTGTTCCTGGACTGGAGAAATCCCTCCACCAGTACACACTGGAGCCCTCTGAGAAACCGTTTGACATGAAGACCGTTCCCTTGGCTACCGCACCCATCACTGAACAGAAAACAGGTGTGAATAGATTTCCACACTACTTATGAACCAGAGTCCAATAACTAGACCCGGGCTATTCAATTGGCGGCCCGTGGGCCAGGTCCGGCCCGCCAATCATCTCCATCCGGCCCGAGGGCACCCCACTCCTCTTTTCCTGGCGGTGCGGCTAAATTTGGTTAGATATGCGCGTGGCCGCAGTGGCGCCTGCAGCACTGTGTGTGTACCATGACTGACCTGAGAAACGTTTTCAGTCCGAATATTTCAGCAGTTATTATGTGTGTCCTGTATTTCTGTCGACTGAACCAGCGATATCAATCATTCGTGAATTAATCATTCTTTGGTTCGATTATTTCCTTTCCATGAATTGGCCAAACGCGCTTGCATAACGGTCTGAAACGATTCGGATTCGTTCGGACCGTTCTGTCCCTGCATCATCTGAAGCGGTTTCTCGGTCAGTAACAACAAATAGCGCTGTTTTTCAGTTGTTTCACTAGTTTACTTTGAACTACGCAGCGCGGCCCAGTGGATAACGGAACGCAAGCTTAAAGGAGTTGCGTTTACTCCCGGTCCCGGACACTATTATTAAACAGCGTTGCGGCATCCAGTGAGAAGCGTTTCAATTTGACACCTCTCTCTGTTACAAACCACAAATCACTCAATGATTTTAACTAGTTTTAAATCGGATGAAACAGCCTCAACATTCCCAACACGACTGATGAGGTAAATAGCAGAAACATTGTGCCATGAACGAAGTTATAAGACTATAAATCCCTAATCACCCTTACAAACATTTACCGTGAATGTACTGTAGTAATTTATCATGGTTTGGGCAGAAATGTGGAATATTTATATTGAATATATGTTATAGTCATTTATATTGCATTAGATTGATTAGGGGGCTAGAGGAATATATAATTAATTGTGTGTATAGTTTTTACCTGTTTAGGCATTTTTTATACAGTGGGAGTGAGTGAGTAGCCATGCATGGTTTTACCTATGGTTACGAAGTCTCACTGTCAGAATATTTTAATTTATGCCTATAATAATTATTAATAAAATAATTCTTACCAATAGCTATGATCTTGTATAATTCATATATTTGTACATAGCTGTAAATAAGTTATTTATTATGGTCTTATAAATCTGCATACTGTTGGGTACCACATTTTCAAGTAAAAACAATACTTTTTTTATGTTTACTTTAGCTTACTTATTGATACTGTTATGTTTCAATAAATAAGCTAAACCCATCGGCCCTCCTCAACTTTTCGATTTAATAATCCGGCCCTCGAATGAAGCTAATTGAATAGCCCTGAACTAGACTATTACTCAATATAATCCATAATTACGTATGGTCAAAAAAAAAAAAAAAATTTGTTTAGCATCTGATTTGGATGCTAATCTTCCTATGTCTTTAAACTTTTTTAGGCTAAATTGCAAAGCTTACTCAAATTGCACAAGTTCACTTTATTTTTCTCCTTCATGCCAGAAATCGCACCCGTTGCAACAAGCAAACTACCTGAAAAGCTTGCACCTTCACGCCAAGACATTTACCAAGGTAAGACAATCGTTAGCTAATCAGCAAAGAGTTTGAAGCAAACTGTGTCACATTTTTCCTCCCTTATTTTTTTCTCTCAGATCAACTTGCAGCCATCCCAGAATTCAAGAGCCTGGGTCCCCTGTTCAAGTCATCAGAGCCGGTTCAGTTAACTGAAGCAGAGACGGAATATGTAGTGCGCTGCATCAAACACACTTTTGCAAATCACATGATCTTCCAGTTCGACTGCACCAACACGCTGAACGACCAGCTGCTGCAGCGGGTTATGGTCCAGATGGAGCCGTCAGAGGCCTACGAGGTACTACATTACGTACCTGCACCCAACCTCCCCTACAGCCAGCCTGGCTCCTGCTACAGCCTGGTCCGGTTACCAGAGGATGACCCCACAGCAGGTATGTCACACAGAATGTATTTTTGCTTTCCACTTTGCTGCTTTTTGGTTGTTTTTCTATGTAACTCACATCTTTTTCAGCAGCTTGCACATGAAAACAGCATTCTAAAACTGTAGTGCTCAAGTTGAAAAGTTCAACCTCTCTACACTTGGCTTTTTTTCATTTTGCTACCCAGCGTCTCACATTTTTAAACGCATTCTGTGTGAATGGTGCATTCTGTGTGAATGGTACATTAGACTAAACTGCTTGCTTGGATGTATTTAAAGTACTTACGAAAATTGACATGTTTTTAATTGTTTGCATTTGTCTTAGTCTCCTGCACGTTCAGCTGTACAATGAAATATCTAGTCCGGGATTGTGATCCCAACACAGGAGAGCCTGATGATGACGGTTATGATGATGAATATGTGGTATGTGAATTTTCAATATCAATTCATGGTAAAAAAAAACAGTAAGATTGTCAGCGGCCATTCCTCACTCAATCTCGCATTTTCATCCTAGCTGGAAGATTTAGAGGTAACAGTCGCTGACCACATACAGAAGGTGTTAAAGCCTAACTTCGGCGCAGCGTGGGAGGAGATCGGAGACGAGTTTGAGAAGGAAGAGACGTTTGCTTTGGCCACAGTCAGAACTCTAGATGGTCAGTTTGATTAAAATCAATTTTAATATCCTCATGACAATCAATAAGAATGTCAAATAAATGTATGTTTGATAAGAGTTTTGTGGCTGTAGAAATAATCATCTCTTGATTGCATTTATCTTCACAGAGGCTGTAAATAACATCATCAGCTTCTTGGGCATGCAGCCTTGTGAACGCTCAGACAAAGTTCCTGAAAACAAGAACTCGCATGTTCTGGTCTTAGCAGGTTTGTACGGATTTCATCAATCCATTTTTTTAGTTCTGTGAGTTTCAGGTCTTGAAATGTGTATTAGATCATTTTCTCTATTTCTAACCTGACTGATGATTAATGATCATGTTTCTGAAGGTGTGTTTAGGGGAGGTCATGACGTGTTGGTGAGGGCGCGTCTGGCGCTGGCTGATGGGGTCACCATGCAGGTGACTGTAAGGAGCACAGACGAGAGTGTGGTCGACGTCATCCTGGCGTCTGTTGGATAAACGAGCGATGTGAGTGACCTGGTCACATGCCAATCAATCTGGGTCATTGTCCTTTTATATGCATCTATATAGTACCTCACAGTTTCACACAACCATCTTTGTGGCTTTACGTGAATCCTCTATAACATCCTGTTTCTGTATTTGATCTGTTCTGAGATTTCCAAAATGTTGTGCCACTTAAATTCACGTAGAAGAGATCTAATCATTGTTTTTTCTCTGGTATTTGAGCTGTTTTGGCCTCTTGTCATGGCTCGGGGGAAATAGTCCTTTAAAACAAACCTATCATTTATCAATAATAAAAGGTCTGGAGTCACTTAGTCTTTGTTTGTTTTTTCCCTACACAAAACGTGACATTTCATACAAAGACTTTTTTATTTGAAAACAATCATACATGCTTTGAACACAAATGTATTTACAAGTAATGGCATATTGTATTTCAGCAAACTCTTATTGACAATTGTAAAGATTATTTGGTGCAATACTTTGTTTCATGCATTTAGAAACGTGACTGGCATACTTTACGGTTTGTTAGTAAATGAATTGGAATATTTTCTAAAATCATCTTCATAAGAGCAATATTCCACTCATTTCAGAATGATCACATCACTTTCTTGCTCAGAATGAGTTGATAAAGCTAAGGTAGGCATTAATGAAGCCTGTGGGATCCTCCAGCTGTGGATAATGACTCACATGCTCATCTAGAACCGATACTGTGGATCTTTGAACTAGTCTCCTGTAGATAGAGAATAGAGAGGTGAAAAGTTTGTTTGTCACAGCATAGCAGTTTTATCTTGGCTTATATGCTAAGTTCCCACTTGAAATCTTTACCGGTAATAAAGAACTAACCCTCACCAATAGTGTTTCCCAACCTGTTCCTGGAGGTACACCAACAGTACACATTTTAAACTTCCTAATTATACACGCCTGATTCAACTCATCAGCTTGTCAATAGATATTCCAAGACCTGAAATGGATGGATCAGGTAAAGGGGGGCATAGAAAATGTGTACTGTTGGTTGGGAGACACTGGTGTGATGGGTAATTAATGTGCTTTTAACTTAAAGGATTAAGGTTCAGTCAAGAGCAAATGCATTAGTAACCTTTTGAATGTCATTTTAAAATTATATAAAGACGAAAATGTTCTTTCACAATTGCAAGTGCTAAAAATCTTTATTCTTTTGTACAAGAAAGTCTTGGTTTGAATCCCACAATTTTTTCTTTACTACATTTATTTCATCAAGATTAGGCTTGGGTTCAAATCCCACCTCAGTGTGTTGGGGTTACAAATAACCAACAGATCAACTCCATGATGGACTGTCAAAAAATGAGGTACAGCAAATGTTTTAAAAATAGTTTTCATCTAAATTTATAACAAAAAAATCAATAAAATAAAGCCTTTGCTTTCTGGTCCACTCACCACCCTAGATTTGAGCCAAGGTCAACGTTTTTGTGCCATAAGCTCTAACCACAGGACCATCACCATCTCCCTTATGTAAATGTTTCTCACAAAAGTTAAGGGAGAAAAAACCTATGCATGTTTAAAAAAAATAAGTCTAGACATTTCTTATTTAGTAATGATACAAATCATAATTTAGTTACTTTAAATAGAGATAATAAATAAAAACTGACATATATACTCACTGGTAGAGCTGGATAAACTGGGGATGTGGATTAACTGGATCTAGGGGTCCATAAATCATGTGCACTACAAAGTTAAAATTTGATAAATCAGTGATATTTACAAAGAAACACATTCATAATTTTGTATGGCCACATTACACAGCTTGAAGTGATTTATCAACTAATCTTCCAAAGCACAAAACTATTTATAACTCTTAATAGAAATAATAATAGAAACCAACTCTCCCATCCTATAGTATGAGTGTTAAAATGCTTATCCTGCCGCACTGCATGTATAATATATTGTAATATTGCACATTTCACATTATAAATTTAACTGCATTTAACTACGTGAATGTTCACTTAATATATGCTCTCACCTCAAACGCATATTGCTTGGGGTGCAGACGGGCTAAGCAGCTTCTGCAGTGCTTTTCAATGGATTAAACTACTTAGCCTCAATAGCACTGCCCACAGTGAATCACTTCAGTCTGGTAGCAGGACGGCTACTCTAGCACTGTATACCACTGAATAAATGGTGTGTGTGTACTCACATGGTGTTGAAGACGAGGTTAGAGCCCCCACCCATCTCTCTCTGTGTTTCATCCTCTGGTTAATGTACTGCAGGACACTGGGCGAGACACAACAAAGGATTGTTTGTGACGGTGGTCATTACTAGCAAAGCACTGCAGATGCAACACATGGAAAAGCTTGGACACCTGTCCATGACTAGATTTCCATCGTTAAAGCGAATGCCTGTCCACATGTCCCAGAACTCTGCTTCTGTTGGCTGGGTGTACGGTCCAAACACATCCCTTATTCTGTAGGGTGAATACATATAATATTTGCAATTGAAGGTGATAGGCCACAACCTATAAACAATGATTTATGACTGTGTAAAGTACAACGAATAGTTTGAACTGTGTACTAGAAAGCATAAAGCTATACACCACTCCCATTCCGGACGCTCCACTCACCCTCTGGAGAAAAGCTGGTAGTTTACTAGGCGAGTCAGTACAGGTGAAATGAAGCCTGAGTCCTTCAGCACCTGTAGATGACAAAAGATTAGAAATATTTACTTCTCAGTTCACAAATGAAAACAAATGTGTATTTTAAAGCGTCACACTCACTTTCTGAAGGAATCTTGGATAATGAGTCTCAGGGAATATACCTTTAAAGATTTAAAACAAAAAAGAAAACATTTTCAGTTTTTACATAATTTTAAGGATCTCTAATCAGACTTTTGTTATCTGAAAGAATATATATATTTATAATTTTCATGAAGAATGAATACAAATTTAATGTACCTCCATTTGAGAGGCAGATGCTGTTTATGGTAACGTGTCCATTCCTGTTATGGTCACTCCTGTGTGTTTAACTGCATGTGAGAACCACCCAGATCATATTGACAGGAACATTAAGCTGAACTATGACAAGAGAGCTTGAAGGATCCTTACAGCTCACCTGTACAGTAACTCGAGAGCTACAGTGTCTCCATAGTCATGTGACAGGAGGTTAATCCTCTGCTCTGAAAGCCCCAAATGAGAGATCAGGGCCTCCACCACACTGGCCTGCTCGAAGATGGAGTAACTGTGCGGTCGCTGGAGTGTCATCATGAGGTGGGACGTTTGTGTGATAGAAATAATGATTCAAATTATGAATAATAAAAGACCGTAGTTGTAGTGACTGCATGTCTTTCATCTCACCGGTTTGTCCGAAAAACCAAAGCCCAGGAAATCGAGGGCGATGACTCTATTAAAGCGTTGATTGAGAGAATCCCAGATCTACAAAACGACAACGAGATTCAAGATACATCAAAAGCAAATGCTGCACAATGAACACCAAGTGCAAAGCAGAAGCGAAGAATCAAGTCACTGTTAGTGAATTGCTTCCAAGCTGCATTAAATTGAGTTTACAGTAGCTTTTCTGAAATGTTGATACAGTTTTACACTGGAAAATGGCTCTTTGCATATACCTTATACC
Organism: Gila orcuttii; assembly: GCA_026230005.1. Taxonomy (NCBI): domain Eukaryota; kingdom Metazoa; phylum Chordata; class Actinopteri; order Cypriniformes; family Leuciscidae; genus Gila; species Gila orcuttii. The sequence continues at coordinate 14,591,458 of JAPDVR010000006.1, forward strand.
AGTCATAGCTAGAAGTAGGAAAACCATGAAGCAGCAGGAGGACATCAGAGCTTCCCACAACACCAACTGACTCTATTGACAAACAGAATACAATTACAATAGGACTACAACATCAACAGAGTATATCTCGTGTATAACTTGTAAACAAAGCCTGTGATATACCTTTGTAAAAGATGTTATTTCCTCTGAATGTGAAGAAGTGTCCGGAAGCGCGCCAGGTGTTGAGCGCGGGTGAGAGCTGTGGAGGAGGGATGTGCAAATACACCGCGAGCAGAGGAATGCACAACAGACTCACGTGAAGCCACCACTCCCTTCTCGCGCGACGGCCCGGCCCGCACTCACTTTCGTTCTGCTGCAGGGAGACAGGGTACGTTTTTATTTTACTGTACTTTATTTTGTGATGTATATTGCAGTTGTTTTTGTATTAAGATTCCTTGGACCTTATGTGTATTAGAAGTAACGTTAGAGAGAGAAAGACAGACATAGGGGCGTCAAAGCAGCGTCACAACACGGATTTAAATGAACTGACAATGCAGCCTTTATATGACGATTCAGTTCAAACTTTAAGCTAAATAAGACCTGCCAAATAATTCGTGCTAGTTATACTTACAGGTGAGTCTTGTGACATTCTCGATTCCTGCACTTTATCGCAGAGTGTGTCGGCTGTTTTTGCTGGTGGGCTGAAATATGTGCTGTTGAGTGACATTAAGAGTCTGTCACTGAGCTGTCATCTGCGGAATCCGTACTTGCATGGCCCTAAAACGGTCTGTCGCGACTGTTATCAAGCGTCATGTTGCCAAGGATCCAAAGGTTCTCAGGCAGAAAGTAGAGCTCGCTTACGCCCCTCGTGGAGCGGATGGCAAACGACACTTTAGCATCTACCGAGCCAAACCGAAACCGTGGACATTTTAAATGTTGGACAAAAACAAGTGATCACTACCTCCCTCCTTTGGTCGATAAGAGTATCACAGTAATAATAATAGATAATATCATAGCCTCCTGGGACCCAGGAATAGACTTTTTATTATATTTTAGTGAATTTCTCTGACATCATACATGTCACATGTCACACCTGGGTGTCCTGTAAAGAGCACATTCAGGGCTTTTCAGAGATACCAAATGTTTTGTGGTTTCACCATGAAAACAACTTCTCCTTGGTCTTTAAAAATGTCTGACATTAATTTAGTCATCAAATGTAGCACTCTTATGGAAATATTATAATATATTATAATTATAATTTAAATCAGACTACTTTTCAAATTGTATTTCATAAAGCAACATCTCAGGAAACCGTTGTGGGGTTTCAAATAAAAAAATGACTTTCTGTTACAGAACAGGACATTGATTTCATTCATATCCACTGTAGAGGACATCAGGACTTAAATCATGTTTATCAGGCATTTTGGGAGACACAACAAGTGAATATGGAAATAAATTATACATAATATTCCTATGAAATATTAGAAATTATTATTAAAATGTTGCTAATTTTTACTCCAATTATTACACTTCTTTTTTCATTAAATGTTACTCCTAGAACACATTAATGTGCACATTAGATACAGTGTATAGATACATTGCATTGAATGGGAATATTAATTTATGGCCATTTTACCCACATATTGCATAAAGTAAAATGGTGTATCAATTAATTTCGTTACATCTTTCATAACGTAGTTGAGAATCATCATTATACAAATTTTGCTAAAAAAAAATCCTGAAACCTAAAAAATATTTGGTGATTGAAAAAAAAAAATCCCATTGTTTTTGCCTATACATATAATTTCTTGTCATTTTATTTTTTAAACAACTGAGTCCTGGTGTCCACTACAGAGTACATAGCATAACATATGAATAAAATATCATTTTTCAAAAATGTTTTTTTTTTTTTTTTTTTTTTTTTTTTTTTTTTACCATTTTTTCTTATGCTCTAAACAATGTGATGACATGAAAAAAAAAAAACTAAATTCAAAAAACTTTTTTTTCTGGGTCTCAGGAGGATAGATATACTGTATGTAGATATATTCTAGCTTAATCTAGAACTGATTGGTGATAGAAAACATTTAAATGGTGTCATGGTGCATAATGGTAACTTCAACAGGAATGGGCACATTTTGCAGTTATTCCTTGTGGACATTATTTATATCTATCTACAGTATCAATGAGAACACCACATACCTGGACATTTGTCCCTATTTATTCAATTAAATGTTGGACAAAAACAAGTGATCACTAGCTCCCTCCTTTGGTCGATAAGTGTATCACAGTAATAATAATATAATAATATATATAATAATATAATAATATATATATGTGTGTGTGTGTGTGTGTGTGTGTGTGTGTGTGTGTGTGTGTGTGTGTGTAAAGAGATCAACATGGAAACTACCAGGTAATTGTCTCACTCTCAGATCAGTAATAATAATAATAAATATATAAACAATGTATATAAAAAAATAAAAAATAAATAAAAATGGAAAACAGAATCTCAAAGTTGTTATATTACAAACCGTGAGGAAATAATTGACATCTTTGTTAGCCCATTGTGTCGAATTGCGTTATCCGTTCCACTGTGCACGGGCCATATAATAACAATATTAGTTTTAGTTTTTGGGAAGAGTTATGTCCTTTGCAAAATATGGAATCATTGGGGTCCATATTGAATAAAAAACGTTTGGTGGATCCTCTAAGAGAGTACTTAATTTTCTCCAGTTTCAAAAACAGCATCACATCACTAAGCCAGAGTGAAACTAAAGGTGGTTTACTTGATTTCCAATCAAGTAATATTCTTCTCCGAGCCAAAAGACATGCAAAAGCGCATGCGTCTTGACAATTTTTGGACATGACCACACCTTGTACAGGTACTCCAAAGACAGCCATCTCAAAACTAGGCCTGATATCCTTAACATATGCCTCAGACAAAATTTTAAATATAGCTGTCCAGTAATCCAGCAGTCTGGGACAAGCCCAAAACATTTGAGCAAAGTCTGCTTTAACAGAACGACAGCGTTCACATGTATCATCTACATTTGCGTATATCTTGGACAGCCTAACCTTGCTGTAATGAAGTCTATGAAGGACCTTGAACTGGGTTAAACCCAAGCGAGTACAGGAGGTTGTTCTATTCACTCTAAATAATGCATTATTCCATGTTTCCTCTGAAATATCCACTGCCAAATCCTTTGTCCATTCTGCACGGATTTTGTCTAGATTAATATTTTTTATTGACATTAAAGTATTATATACATTAGAAATTACACCTTTCAAATGTAAGGGAATGTTTAAAATTGCATCCAATCCTGTACAGGGAGGAATGGATGGATATGTGGAACAATGATTTTGGATTAGATGACGAACCTGAAAATATCTAAACAGATGTGATCTTGGCAGATTATATTTTGAGGAGAGATTGGAAAAAGGGGTGAAAAAATCATCAATAAAAAGATCACTAAATTTGACAAGACCTGCCTTTTGCCATTGACTGAAGACTGAGTCCAATTGAGCTGGAAGGAATAGGTGATTCTTGCATATAGGGCTATGGAGAAGTCTTTGAAACCAAAACATTGTCTGAATTGAAACCAAATCTTGAGAGTATTTGTGACGACTGGGCATTGAGTATACAGTGAGATACAAAGGGGCAATTTAGATAAAGCTAAAGCAGGAAGGGATGATGAAGTACAGGAGTTTGCCTCTGAAATACACCAGCCATCTTTGGGGTTCTGAAGCCAATAAAGTACTTTTGAGATATTTGCAGCCCAATAATAATACCTGAAATTAGGAAGCGCTTGAGATTTCTGTCTTTGGAGAAATTCCTTCCTAATCCTAGGTGTTTTTCCACCCCATATAAATGACGAAATAAGTCTGTCTAAGTTCTGAAAAGAGGATTTTGTTAAAAATATTGGGATGCATTGAAACAAGTACAAGAACCTTGGTAAGATGTTCATTTTTACACAATTCATTCTACCTGCAAGAGAGAGAAATAGCAAATTCAGTTTTCTGAGGTCTAGCTTTAACTTGTCGATTAGAGGAGCAAAGTTCTCTTTGTAAAGGTTAGGGAATCCCTGTGTGATGTTTATCCCTAGATATCTAAAACCCGATATAGACAATTGAAAAAGTATATCGGTATTCGAAATATGGAGGCCCTTACTATTTATGGGGAAACAAACACTTTTCGAAAAATTCAGTTTATAGCCTGAGAAAGTTCCAAATTGTTTCAATATTTTTACTACCCTTGGAATACCCAAGATCGGATCTGAAATATACAACAGCATATCATCGGCATATAAGGATACTCTATGTTCTATGCCCATACTGCTAATGCCAGTAAAATGTTGTGAATGTCTTAATGCTATAGATAGGGGTTCGATGGCTAAAGTAAAAAGTAAAGGGCTAAGAGGGCATCCTTGTCTTGTACCCCGTGATAGGGGAAAATACTTTGAACATACTCTATTTGTAATTACAGATGCTTTAGGGGAAAAGTATAATAACTTAATCAATGAGAGAAGAGATGTGCCAAATCCAAATCTTTCCAGCACAGAGAATAAATATTTCCACTCCACCCTGTCGAATGCTTTTTCAGCATCTAACGAGATGATTACCTGCAGGACAGGTTCCTGAGAAAGTTTAGACGAGTGTATTACCCCAACAATCTCCGGATATTACTAAAAGAATGTCGACCTCTGACAAAACCGATTTGGTCTTTTGAAATCAAGTTCTCTATTACTGTATCTAAACGTAAAGCAAGGGTTTTTGCCAAAATGTTTACATCAGAGTTTAAGAGAGAGATTGGCCTGTAAGAGTTACATTTCAGGGGATCCTTTCCAGGTTTTAGTAAAAGTATAATGTTTGCTTCTTTCAAGGTTTGTGGCAAGCTACCCTTTTCCAACGAGTCAACATACATATCAAGAAGAATAGAGCCTAATTTATCTGCTAATTTTTTGTAAAAGTCTATTGGATAGCCATCAGGGCCAGGAGTTTTTTTGCTCTGCATTAATGTGATCGAGTTTAAAATTTCTTCTTGTATGGGCTGATCTAAAGAAGTTTTCTGCACAGAATTGAGGGTGGGTATGTTTATATTATTTAAAAATTCGAAAATTTCAGAGTTAGATTCAGGGCTTTCAGAAGTATACAAATTTGAGAAGTAGTTCTTAAAAGTGGTATTAATTTCAATTGGATTAACTATTAAACCAGTATTACTGATACAAATTTGAGGTATAATTTGAGAGGCCGCTTTAGATTTTAACTGGTGAGCTAGAAGTCGTCCTGCTTTTTCTCCATGTTCATATATATAACCTTTAGAACGTGATAAATACCATTCAGTTTTATTTGTTGATAACAGATTGTACTGAACTTGAAGGTTCAACCTTCCTTTAGGAATGGGCACGTTTAGCAGTTATTCCTTGTGGATATTATTTATATCTATCTATCAATGAGAACACCACACACACACACACACACACACACACACACACACACACACGCTCTGGGCAATGTTCTGCTGGCAAGCCCTGAGTCCGGCCATTCATCCAAATGTATTGCACCATGCTCCAAATTCCCCAGATCTCAATCCATCTGAGCATCTGTGGGATGTGCTGAACCAACAAGTTCAATACATGGCGACACCTTCAGGGGTCTTGTAGAGTCCATGCCTCGGCGGGTCAGCATTGTTTTGGCAGCATTCGTAGGACCAACAGCATATTAGGCAGCTGGTGGTCATAATGTTTTGGCTCATCAATCGCTTATTGGCTAAAACATAGACGTCTGTACACAAATATCATGTCAAATGCACCACCAGCCTATAGATAAAAAAATGTCAGTAGTCATTTTGATACAGGCACCATTAGTACAAATCTGTGTTGTTATTAGTCCTTAGTCAGGGTAGACGTCATATTGAATGTAACTCTGTGAGGGACAGTTTTACAGTCTTTATTATTGCATGCACTCTTTAAAGGTCCTAGATCACATGTCATTTTTAAAACTCAAACATTTGTGTCAACTAAAATGGTTTTGGAAAGATGTTGCGTCAGCTGAACAGCGAAAACCGTAGCATGTTGTTTAGCTACAGTCTCCATTGAACACTCTTGTATCCCTCGCAGCCTTATATTCCTGTGAAAAAGTATAAACATGTTGCAAACCTGACTAAGGATAAGCTTTATTATAAACACAACAACATAAAACCACTGTTTACTTGTGAACTACATAAAGATCACTTTAAATTAAAAGAAAAGAAAAAACATTTCCTTTATCCAGAAACAAACCAAGACTTGTGTTCCATATTTTATTAGTTTTTCTATTGTATGACTTTCAGTTCAACACATTGGACATTTTAATCTGTCTTACCCCTCCAAATGAGAGCTGATATGAGTCAATTAACTTGTTTTAAATTGTAGAAGTTTATCTGCTGGTTAAGATCCTGACAAAATCAGAGATTAGTTAAAAAAAAATATCAGAGATACAAACTAATTTGGGGTATTTTTTGACAAAGATGAAACACCAGAATAACCCATCCATTTCAATACCATTATAGCAAAAAGTGTTTTTATGATGAATTTTTTTTTTTCATTTCATTAATTTGCCTATATTTAGGCAATTTGGTAACCAGGCAATTGACGGTAGCCATTGACTTCCATAGTAGGTCAAAAAAGTAACTTGACATTACTTTCCATAAGTAACTTGACACAAGTAACTTGAAGTTACTTGACACATTACTTTCCATAATACTAAGTAACGCAATTAGAGTATTGCGTTACTAAAAAGTAAACTAACACAATACTTTCAAAAGTAACTTTCTCCAACACTGGTTAGCTTGGCAGAAACTGATGTGCAGTTTTCCACCCTCTCCACTAGGTGACGTAAGCGGGCTTCGGGTTAAGTCTGTCAGGATTCTTGACAACATGTCGCTTGTTGCAACAACACCATGGCAACAACAACACGTGCAAACTGTTTTGAGTACATATCCTGCAGATGACAGCTCTGTGACAACATTTAAATGTCACTGAACAGCGCATATTCCAGCCCATAAACTAATAAAACCGACGAACACTGTGATAAAGTGAAAGAAAAAAGTGTGTCACGCGACTCACCTGTAACTCTACTATTAATATAATACATTGCTGTTGCATTATGTATACGTGGACACTTAAAAAGCATCGCACATTAACTGAAAGCCACAAACTTTACTTTTGATGGGGTTTTTAAATTTAATGACAGACTCCCTGTTATACATTTTAGAAAAACTAATGAATCGGTAGGCTAATTTAGTTGTTGCGTTGGTCGGATGTTTAGCCTACAATAATGATAACCTTGAATGAAACCTGTCTTTTTATAATTAATGCTATATAATGGTGAATTAAAACCTGATCTTAACATTACAAGTTTAATAGTCTAAATATTGAACTGGATTTGTTTTGTCCAGTATTCTGCAGAACATTAACCAGAGGCTGTGAAAACACAAAGACCGTTTTAAAAAAAAACAAAAAAAACCCATGCTTTAATTTTTGTATTAAAGTATTTTAATAGCATCATCAGCACTAAACTAGGATGAAGAGTAACGTTATATTGAATTATTAAAGTGTTACTGAGGTTTAATATAATCTGTAATTTGACACTGCACAACTCTAGGAATTTAATTTTACATTTATTAAACATTATTTAGACTAACTTTTAAATTATTTTAGGTATACAAAATGGTGTAATGTCTTCATGTCTTTTGGGGCAATACATGTGTAAATGAAGATTGTTTGTGGTATTATACAATTTTACATTTATATACATTATAGAGCGACGTCTTTGTTGATTTATGTCTTTGCCCCACAGAATCAGAGATGTGTTTGGGCCGTTACACCCAGTGACGTGTGGACAGACATTCACTGTTTGATGGACATCTGCTCAGACACAGGTAATGCTTCTAACATGTCAGTGTGTGTTGTTGGCGTGTAAATGTGTAGGTTACCATTATTTTCTTTTTGAAGGGCTATCCCTTTGAAAAGCAAATGATGGTAACCTAAGTAGGTGGGGAAGGGACAGGGAATGAATTTCTTCACAGCATTTTTCATTTTTTTTTCCAGTCAAAAGCATAATCCCTGCTGGACCCCATGATCCCCCACACCACAGCATTCATTCATATCGCGGAGATCTGGCTGGACTCAAACCAGCAACCTCTGAAACCACGAGGCAGCGCTCTTACCTGGGAGCCACAGATCTCTTGTCTGGACATGTGAAGGAACTTATATTTCACCTGTGTGTGAGCTGGGATTTTACAATAAACCAGTTAAAGTGCTGATGCACAAGGGATCACATACAGCCAACCTGCCGAAGGGGGATTTGAACCCAAGCTTTTATCACGGCCTCATTCCCAACTGAATTTGGGACCTGACGTGTGTTCAGCCACTGCACCATCATGGCGAGTGCTGGCATTTGGGAATTTTTGTTGAATATAGTGCAATTTGTGGGATTTAACATAAGCAATACTGGATTTGAACCCATGCCTTTATCACAGCCTCATCCACAACTGATGTGTGTTTAGCCACTGCACCATCATGGTTTTTACACAGTGTTTCGGCATTTGGGAAGTTTTGTTGGATATGATGCAAATTTTATGTGGGAGAGACAGAGAATTATCCTCTGAGCCATACAATATGTGCTGATGATGTTTTAGGGTATTTTATGCACTTTGCTTTATAATGACAATCATCATGAAGCTTCAAAATTTCCATGAATCTTGTGTATCTCAGCTTTATCCACTCATTCACAGCAAGAGTGGGATTATATATTGTGCCTTCCTGTAATGGGAATCAATTTTAATCTGTTATTTTTATTTTTAAAAATGTACTACATCATTTCTGTTTAACTTGCTCAATGTACATGGATGTGGTGATTCATCTAAACTTGTGATGTTTATAATTTAAATAAAATGTTTTAATAATAAAATGATCAGTTTATTTGATGTAATAATTAGAGTCACGGCTCTCTATCCAGGCGCTCCTCTTCCTTTCATTCCTCAAAATTCCTGCCGTCTCTTTACTCCTGCTGGTGTCATCAATTATTAATGCAGAAATACTTCATGTCCACAAGGAGGGGCTGTATATGCTGCTTGAATCTGCAAATACCTACACAAAAAGACAAAGATCACATTAAATCGAAAAATTCAAGAAGTCTAGTAATATCTTTTGCTCCTTTAATTGTATTTTTTTTATTTCGACCATGTGACTTTCAGCTCAACACATCAGACGTTTTATTTGTCTTACCCTTCAGTTGAGAGCTGATCTGAGTCAATTAACTAGTAGATTCCAACTTTATCCGCTGGTCCAGATCCTAACAAAATCACGGATTTACTTTAAAATATGTCAAATTAAACATTTCTGTCGTCTCGCCAAAGACAGCCAGTTGAGTTGAGTTTGGCGTTTCATCTATTAATGGTGTTGATGCACTTATTGGCCACAGGAGGGAGCTGGTAATCAGCGGTCTTGTATTATTTAACGTAATAAATAGGATTGTTTTGACTATTGTTACGTCCCAGGGCGTAATTATTATGTGTGCAATGTTTTGGTGTTTTTTTTTCTTTCTTTGTTCTCTCTCTCTCTCATTCTCTCATGTCCAAATGGGGGCCAGCTGATACGAATTACTATCATCTCCTGGTTCCCACTGATTGGCTCCTGACTAGGGAAGCTCGTGGATAAAGCTGGAAAGGAAAAGCCAGTTGGGAGAGATCCTCTTTTGACTCCAGGGTGCCCAGACTGTCTTCTCCTGCCTCACCCCTTTGCATGTGTGTTAAGAGCAATTGTACATCTTGTTGTCAATTGCTGACATTGTTGATTGTTGTTGATCTGAACCGACTTGGACTGCGGTTAAACCAGCTCTTCTTACATTCTTCAAACCAGCTACCAGACTCCTTTTTGTTTTAAGTTTATTTTTGGAAGCAGTAGGGAGGAGGATGCCATTTATGTTATGTCCAGCTTTTTCTCCTGTGTTTGGCTAGAGAGGGAGTGAGGTAAGGTATTTGTTATTCTTTTCTATCTTATTTTGAAAGGTTAAGAAGGCTTTTCCCCTATAGTCAGAACTTTATGTTTATTGTTTTGGCCTTGTCCCCTCCCGAAGCCTATTGACGCTTTCCGTTTCCTTTTGTACTTTGGATCAATCCAAATAAAGTCTTTTTGAGTTCTAAAAATCTGTGTGATTTGTGGAGTGAGACAGGGGAGGAGAGTTCTTGGTTGCCAACTTGTTGATAATTTCCTTGTTACTGTCTCCCTGACCCCTAGACAGGGGAGGCACGTAACAATTGGGGGCTCGTCCGTTCTTTCTTTTGTTGTTGTGAAATTTTAATTTTGTTTGGCTGCTTTAAACTTTGGTGGATGAGGAAGTCCTATATTAAAAAATATGGATTTCGATATGATTAAATTTACGCTGTGTCCTACATTGGAGGAATACAATCGTTGTAGAAAGAAAGATCTGCTGGTGATAGCTGACTTTTATGATATAACTGTGGCCAAGGCAGCAACGAAAAGCGTGATAAGAGATGAACTATATACGAAATTGGTAGAGGTAGATGTCTTTCCAGAACCAATCTTAGAGCATGTGGTCGACACCGAAATTGATAAAGAAGCTGCGTCCAGTGGTTCAAGTTCAGGAAGTAGTGTTAAAAAAGAGTCTTATCAAGATCCTCAAGTGGCGCTTAAGTTAAAAGAGCTGGATCTAGCGGTAAGTAAGCAGAAACATGAGACACAGCTGCTTCGTCTGAGAGCTCTTGAAATTAAAGCTGACCGTGATATTCAACTGCGTAGGCTTGATCTTGAGGCGCAAGGTTTCCGTGACCGACCATTTCCTATACCGGCCTCTCCTACTGATCTAGTTGAGTCTAAATCTGACTTTGAAATAGGCAAGTACATCAAGCTAGTACCGCCTTTCCGTGAAGCAGAAGTAGACTCTTATTTTGTTGCTTTTGAGTGCGTCGCATTTAAATTGAAGTGGCCGAAGGACATGTGGGCTCTGCTGCTTCAGTGTAACCTGGTTGGCAAAGCACAGGAGGTGTGTGCGGCTTTGCCAATTGAGGAGTCGTTGGACTATGACATTGTAAAAACAGCAGTTCTAAGGGCATATGAGTTAGTGCCGGAGGCGTATCGGCAAAAATTTAGAGCATGTTCAAAGCAAGCCAAACGAACTTATGTTGAATTCGCTAGAGAAAAGAAATCGCTTTTTGAAAAATGGTGTCTTGCCAGTAAGACTACAACTTATGAAGAGTTGCAAGAGTTGGTCTTGCTGGAAGATTTCAAGACTTGTGTACCGGAAGGTGTTGTAGTTCATTTAAATGAACAAAAAGTATCGAAACTTTCTAAAGCTGCGGTATTTGCAGATGAATTTGCGATTACCCACCGAACCGTCTTTTCCTCTGGTCGTCAAACAAAAACTTCCTTCGCTACAGAGTCTCTGATTCATGATGCGGCCCGTGCTTATGTCAGTAAGTCTAGTGCTGGGAAAGCCGTCTCAAGAAATGTGGAAAAGAAGAGTCTGCTTTTACTGTCTTGATCCTGGGCATATAATCTCTGATTGTCGGGCTTGGAAACAGAAGACCGCAAATGCGAGACCTAAAAATGTTGCACTGGTACAATCTGTTCCTGACTTGATTACCGCTGACTCTTCTTCCTATTTACCATTTCTTCTGACCGGTTATGTCTTTGGCTGACAGTTCTGTAGTTGAGTGTGTGCGAATTTTAAGAGACACTGGTTCAGCTCAGTCCTTTATTCTGGATGGTGTTTTGCCCTTCTCTGATGCTTCATATACTGACGAACATGTCCTTGTTCGTGGCATCGAAATGGGCTGTGTTAATGTTCCATTACACACTGTTAATCTGAAATCTGATCTTGTCACGGGCTTGGTTCAATTGGGTGTGTGTGACAAACTGCCGGTAGATAACGTCAGTCTTATATTGGGAAATGATCTTGCAGGTGGTAATGTCTTCCCCAGTCCAATTGTTGTAAGTAAGCCAAGTAATTGTGTGTGCAACTCGTTGGATCTCTCTGGAAAATATCCTCTAGCTTTTCCTGTGTGTGCTGTCACTAGGTCCCAGTCACGAAAGTTTCAAGATGTTGTTGGTCTCGCAGATTCTTTCCTGGCTGTGCAGCCTAATCCAATAGAGTGCGAGTTATCAGTTGAGACTGAACTCGTGCCTAGTCATGAGTCCCAGCCCACAGCTGATCTTCTTCCCGTGTTCGGTAAGGACCATCTCGTTGTTGCGCAGAAATCAGACCCTACACTCTCAAAGTGCATCAGTGCTGCAGTTGACCATTGTGATCTGTTAGTGGGGCGGGTAGGATATTTTTGGGACGATGGGGTTTTAATGCGTAAGTGGGAGCCAAAGTCTTTAGAAAGACACGATTGGCAAACAATTTTTCAGATCGTTCTACCTTCCGGTTATCGCTCTCAAGTGTTAAGATTGGCACATGAAAATGTTCTCGCTGGACACCTTGGTGTCACTAAAACATTTCAGCGGATCGCTAAACATTTCTACTGGCCTGGGGTAAAATCCACTGTCTCTAGTTTTTGTCGTTCATGTGATGTTTGCCAGCGTGCAGGCAAACCAAATCAAACCGTTCCAAAAGTTCCTCTCAATCCGATACCACTGATAGGAGAGCCATTTGAGAAGATATTAATTGACTGTGTAGGACCCCTTCCGAAGTCAAAACATGGGCACCAATACATTTTGACAATAATGTGTACTGCAACCCGTTACCCAGAAGCTGTACCGCTGCGTACGTTGAAAGCACAGGTGGTGCTGAAGGAGGTCGTAAAGTTTTGCACTACATTTGGCTTGCCCAGAATAATTCAAACTGACCAGGGGTCAAATTTCACTTCAAAAGTGTTTGGAGAGATGTTGAAAGAGTTGGGAATAAAGCATCACATGTCTAGTGCTTACCACCCTGATTCACAGGGAGCGATAGAACGGTTTCATCAGACCCTGAAGTCTATGATCCGTATCTTTTGTTTGGAAACTGGAAAAGATTGGGTAGACGGCCTACCATTGCTCATGTTTGCTGTAAGGGAATCTGTTCAGGAGTCACTGGGATTTAGTCCTGCTGAGCTTGTGTTTGCTCACACGGTTCGAGGCCCCTTAAAGTTGTTAAAAGAGCAGTTGGTAGGTAAGACTAATACATCTGTCTCGGTTCTAGACTATGTCAGTTCTTTCCGTGACCGTCTGCACAAAGCTTGTGAACTGGCAAGGGCCCATCTAGCCACGGCACAGTCTAAAATGAAATCTTGCTTTGACAAAACTGCAGTACAGCGCAATTTTCAGCCGGGTGAGTCTGTACTCATTTTACTTCCTGTTCCTGGCTCAGCTTTGCAAGCTAAATTTTCTGGACCATATGTCGTCGAACAGAAACTTAGTGACACAGATTATGTTGTGGGTACCCCTGATCGTAGACGAAAGAAGAGAGTATGTCACATTAATATGTTGAAACATTATGTTGCACGTGAGGTAATTAAACCCTCTCTTCCTTCCACATCGGTGTCTGAACCCAGTGTGTCAGTAGATGATACAGTAGGTCCTGCCTGCGACGAGCTGATGCTGGCTGAAAAAAACAACTGAAGTACGTCTGAACAATTCAGCTATAATGGATAATTTAGATTTACATTTATCCTATTTGTCCAAGAATCACAGAGTGGATGTTGTAGGGTTGTTACAAAAACATCCCGTTCTGTTCTCTGATGTCCCAGGAAGAACCCCGGTGCTGTCTCATGACATTGATGTAGGCAGTGCTCTTCCCATCAAACAGCATCCATACAGGGTGAACCCTGCAAAGCGTGAGATCATGAAAGCTGAAGTAGATTACTTGCTTAAAAATTCTTTGGCGGAACCCAGCCAAAGCCCCTGGAGTTCCCCCTGCCTGTTAGTTCCAAAGTCTGATGCTTCATTTCGTTTTTGTACAGACTATCGAAAGGTAAATAGCGTCACCAAGCCTGATTCCTTTCCCCTACCACGAATGGAAGATTGTGTGGACAGAGTTGGTGCTTCAAAGTTTGTCTCCAAGTTAGATCTGTTAAAGGGCTATTGGCAGGTCCCGTTAACTGCACGTGCATGTGAGATCTCTGCATTTGTAACCCAAGACAACTTCCTGCAGTACAATTCTATGGCCTTTGGGATGCGAAATGCTCCATCAACCTTCCAACGCCTCATGCAAAAAGTTTTGTCTGGTTTGCCTAACTGTGAAGCTTACCTGGATGACATTGTAGTCTATTCAAGTACCTGGGAAGACCACATCGACAGTTTAGAAAGTCTGTTTAACAGATTAAGTGATGCTCGACTAACCCTGAATCTGGCCAAGTGTGAATTTGCTAAAGGTGTGGTAACTTATCTTGGAAAGAAAGTAGGTCAGGGTTATGTAAAACCTGTTACAGCTAAAGTAACCACCATTATGGAATTTCCTACCCCTAGTACCAACGGTATATGTGATTGATGTTGTACATGTAAAATATTTACAAGCCATTGGTTGTAAATTTGGTGATGGGGGTGTTACGTCCCAGGGCGTAATTATTATGTGTGCAATGTTTTGGTGTTTTTTTTTTCTTTCTTTGTTCTCTCTCTCTCTCTCATTCTCTCATGTCCAAATGGGGGCCAGCTGATACGAATTACTATCATCTCCTGGTTCCCACTGATTGGCTCCTGACTAGGGAAGCTCGTGGATAAAGCTGGAAAGGAAAAGCCAGTTGGGAGAGATCCTCTTTTGACTCCAGGGTGCCCAGACTGTCTTCTCCTGCCTCACCCCTTTGCATGTGTGTTAAGAGCAATTGTACATCTTGTCAATTGCTGACATTGTTGATTGTTGTTGATCTGAACAGACTTGGACTGGGGTTAAACCAGCTCTTCTTACATTCTTCAAACCAGCTACCAGACTCCTTTTTGTTTTAAGTTTTTTTTTTTGGAAGCAGTAGGTAGGAGGATGCCATTTATGTTATGTCCACCTTTTTCTCCTGTGTTTGGCTAGAGAGGGAGTGAGGTAAGGTATTTGTTATTCTTTTCTATCTTATTTTGAAAGGTTAAGAAGGCTTTTCCCCTATAGTCAGAACTCTATGTTTATTGTTTTGGCCTTGTCCCCTCCCGAAGCCTATTGACGCTTTCCGTTTCCTTTTGTACTTTGGATCAATCCAAATAAAGTCTTTTTGAGTTCTAAAAATCTGTGTGATTTGTGGAGTGAGACAGGGGAGGAGAGTTCTTGGTTGCCAACTTGTTGATAATTTCCTTGTTACTGTCTCCCTGACCCCTAGACAGGGGAGGCACGTAACACTATGAACATTTTAAAGTAAGCTGGACGCATAAGAACTGAGTCAATGACCCAACCTGAGGTAATTCTCGGTCTGTTGATGGTAATTACACGATTCGTCTGGTAGATACTGTGCAGTCTGCCATCCGCTCCTCTGGGCGGCGTAAGCGCGTTTCACGTTCAGCATGACACCTTTGGATTCTTGTCAACAACAACATGACACCTGCTGACAGTCGCCACAACACGTTCTGATAGTTTTAAGGCCTTTAAACTACAAATCCTGCAGATGACAGCTCAGTGACAGACTCTTAATGTCACTTAACAACACATAGTTCAGCCCATCTGCAAAAACAATCGACAACGTCATCTGTAAGTCACTTTCCACATGAAGTGGTTCTCTCTTTTAAAGTCACTATTAAACATTATATAGCAATCATCATTTGAATTCAAGTTGGTGTTGATGTATCATTCTTCTGTCAAAGCAGAGCTTTAATGTGTTTGCTGGATTGTTTTGGTGATGCTGATGTCTCTGTGTCAGAAACTCATTCTCTGTTTAAAAGTGAAACTTTAACCCTGCTGTGGCATGATCTTTATCATGTGAATCTAAGGAGGTGATTCCTATAAGGCTTATAAAGTAGAATAATAAGTAGCAGAGCTTTTTATCAGCTGTTGTGGTGTCACTGTAGTTAATAGTCTACTGGATTCACGTTTGTTAATATGCACTTTATTGCATATTTTTGCAATAGGCCTATGCAATAAATGTTGTTGTTTTGTGAAGCTCTGATGATCTTGCTAATTTACACAGTTCAGGTTTTCATTGCACAGCATTTGCTCATGAAGTGTTTTGAATCGTTATCTGTTGTTTTCTAGATCTGGGATTCTCTGACTCAACGCTTTAACCAAGTCGTTTTGCCCTCGACTTCCTGGGCTTTGGATTTTCACACAAACCGGTAAGATGAAAGACTCACAGCCATTTCAAGTAGTCTTTACACTCCTCCAGTACCACAAATTTAAAGCTCTGTCTTTATAATGTATTTTATTATTCATAATTTAATAAAAGCGGTTTAAATGGCATACACTGAAAAGGTGTTGGGGATTTTTTTTTGGGGGGGGGGGGCATAAATGGGTAAATGAATATTGTTTGTGTTATAATAAACTGTAACATTTATATATACAATATAGAGTGACGTCTTTGTTGATTTATGTCTTTGCCCCACAGAATCAGAGATGTGTTTGGACCGTTACACCCAGTGACGTGTGGACAGACATTCACTGTTTGATGGACATTGCTCAGACACAGGTAATGCTTCTAACATGTCAGTGTGTGTTGTTGGTGTGTAAATGTGTAGGTTACCATCATTTTCTTTTTGAAGGGCTGTCCCTTTGAAAAGCAAATGATGGTAACCTAAGTAGGTGGGGAAGGGACGGGAATTAATTGTTTCATAGCCTTTTTCATTTTTTTTTTTTCAGTCAAAAGCATAACCCCTGCTGGACATCGTGCGGGAGCTCAGGGGGGACCCCATGATCCCCCACACCACAGCATTCATTCATATCGCGGAGATCTGGCTGGACTCAAACCAGCAACCTCTGAAACCACGAGGCAGCGCTCTTACCTGTGAGCCACAGATCTCTTGTCTGGACATGTGAAGGAACTTATATTTCACCATTCACCTGTGTGTGAGCTGGGATTTTACAATAAACCAGTTAAAGTGCTGATGCATGAGAGATAACATACAGCCAACCTGCTGAAGGGGGATTTGAACCCGAGCCTTTATCGCAGCCTCATTCCTATCTGATGTGTGTTCAGCCATTGCACCATCATGGCTTTCGCACTGAGTGCTGGCATTTGGGAAGATTTGTTCGATATAGTGCAATTTGTGGGATTTAACATAAGCAATACTGGATTTGAACCCATGCCTTTATCGCAACCTCATCCACTACTGACGTGTGTTTAGCCACTGCACCATCATGGTTTTCACACAGATTTTTGGCATTTAGGAAGATTTATTGGATATAGTGCAAAACAAAGGATTTAACTTAAGTAATATTGGGATTTGAACCCAAACCTTTATCACAGCCTCATCCACATCTGAACTGACGTGTGTTTATCCACTGCACCATCATGGCTTTGTCTTTATGGTGCTGAGTGCTGGCATTTGGGGTGTTTTGTTGAATATTGGGAAGATTTTTTGGATAAAATGCAATTTGTGGGATTTAACATAAGCAATAGTGTTATTTGAAGTTTTTTTTTTTTCCAGTCTCAACAACAACTGAATGTGTTTAGCCACTGCACCATCATAGCTTCCATGCAGAGTTTTGGCATTTGGGAAGTTTTGTTGGATATAATGCAATCTGTGGGATTTAACATAAGCAATAATGGATTTGAACCCATGCCTGTATCACAGCCTCATCCACAAACTGACGTGTGTTTAGCCACTGCACCATCATGGCTTTCACATTGAATACTGGCGTTTGGGAAGTTTTGTTGAATATTGAGAAGGTTTGTTGGATATAATGCAGTATGTGGGATTTAACATAAGCAATAGTTTGATTTGAACCCAAGCAGAAAACCAATTTTTTTTAAATGGTGATATAGATTTTCAGTTCGGCTACAATAATTACAACATTTTATCATAAGCAATAGAGGGATTTGAACTCAGACCTCCCAGACTGAAACACAACAACTTATTTTTTATGATTTATTTATGCATTTTAAGATACATTACAAAACAGTGGGAGACAAAAAAAGCACTAAAATATGTAACAGTAAACAGATACACCTAAGTCCCACAAGAAAAGAAAAAAAACAACAAAAAAAACAAACCAACTTACAAGTGCAATCTAATACAATCCTGCATACAGTAAACCCAATTATATATTGACCAGACAATACAAAGGTAGTATCATCTAGGCTGGTGATTGGTGCTGACTGGTGGGCTTGGGGTCTGGGAATGGGGTCCAAAATCAAACACAGAGAGCAGGGTCAAGCTGGAGAGTTTGGACATGTTCACGAAGGGGTCTCCAAAGCTTGACAAAAATAGTGCTAGGTCGGCGAAGAGAGTACCTAATTTTCTCTAACTTCATGAAATAAAGAACATCTCTAACCCAGCGAGTGTGAGATGGAGGAGGGTGAGGGCTCTTCCAATTCAATAAAATTAACCGTCTAGCCAAAAGAGTTAAAAAAGCTACAAAGTCTGAGAAATAAGAAGGCAAAGAATGACCAGGCTGGAGAACCCCAAATAAACCAATAATTGGACAAAGTGGTATTTCCACAGAGGTTATAGCTGACAATGAGATAAAAATTTGCCTCCAAAAGGAAGACAGTGCAGGGCAGGACCAGAACATATGCATTAAAGTGGCTGAACCAGAATGACACCGGTCACACTCCGGGTCAATAGCGGGGTTAATGCGAGCTAACCTGGTTTTGGACCAGTGTGCTCTATGAACCACCTTGCACTGTATGAGTCTGTGACGTGCGCAAAGAGAGGAGGAGTAAACCCTGTTCAAGACTGCTTTCCATGTCTCCTCGTTGATGTCTGTACCGATGTCTTGGGACCAGACAATGCGTAAGTTATCAGAGGAAAATTGCAAATTAACAATTACACATCAATTTATGACCTGAGCCACTGAAGTGCATGTGCTTTAGATAGAGTTTTATTGAAAGCTTTGTTTTATGTGATGAAAAAACATTAGCAAGTGTGGGATTTGAACCAAGATTTCTACAGAAGGCAAGCAATCAACCGTTGAACCACAGCTTTTGTGAAGTTTGCATTTAGATTTTCAATTGGATTGCATTAATAATTAAAACAACATTTTAACTTACCAAGAGTGAGATTTGAACTGAGGACTCCCAGACTGAAACACAACAACCTGAGCCACTAAGTCTTAGCATATGATAATTGTTTCACACACATGGTTTATGGGGAGCCTTAGTTTTATATGATGAAAAAATTGCACAATCACGCTTGTATTGTATCCTTGCCTGCAGAATGTGTGTTTAACTACTATTGCATTTGTGGCTTTCCAAATAGGATATAATGACAACAATTAAATGTAAAAGAGTGGGATTTGAACTCAAGGCACCACTATGGAAGTAAAATAATGCCAAATGTTTTTGAAACAAAAGCCTGTTGAATTGCACTACTTGAAAAAAATATGAATTGCATTAACCATGCTTGCATTTTAATGCATTGTATTATACACTCACCTAAAGGATTATTAGGAACACCATACTAATACTGTGTTTGACCCCCTTTCGCCTTCAGAACTGCCTTAATTCTACATGGCATTGATTCAACAAGGTGCTGAAAGCATTCTTTAGAAATGTTGGCCCATATTGATAGGATTGCATCTTGCAGTTGATGGAGATTTGTGGGATGCACATCCAGGGCACGAAGCTCCCGTTCCACCACATCCCAAAGATGCTCTATTGGGTTGAGATCTGGTGACTGTGGGGGCCATTTTAGTACAGTGAACTCATTGTCATGTTCAAGAAACCAATTTGAAATGATTCGAGCTTTGTGACATGGTGCATTATCCTGCTGGAAGTAGCCATCAGAGGATGGGTACATGGTGGCCATAAAGGGATGGACATGGTCAGAAACAATGCTCAAGTAGGCTGTGGCATTTAAACGATGCCCAATTGGCACTAAGGGGCCTAAAGTGTGCCAAGAAAACATCCCCCACACCATTACACCACCACCACCAGCCTGCACAGTGGTAACAAGGCATGATGGATCCATGTTCTCATTCTGTTTACGCCAAATTCTGACTCTACCATCTGAATGTCTCAACAGAAATCGAGACTCATCAGACCAGGCAACATTTTTCCAGTCTTCAACTGTCCAGTTTTGGTGAGCTCTTGCAAATTGTAGCCTCTTTTTCCTATTTGTAGTGGAGATGAGTGGTACCTGGTGGGGTCTTCTGCTGTTGTAGCCTATCCGCCTCAAGGTTGTGCGTGTTGTGGCTTCACAAATGCTTTGCTGCATACCTCTGTAGTAACGAGTGGTTATTTCAGTCAAAGTTGCTCTTCTATCAGCTTGAATCAGTCGGCCCATTCTCCTCTGACCTCTAGCATCAACAAGGCATTTTCGCCCACAGGACTGCCGCATACTGGATGGTTTTCCCTTTTCACACCATTCTTTGTAAACCCTAGAAATGGTTGTGCGTGAAAATCCCAGTAACTGAGCAGATTGTGAAATACTCAGATCGGCCCGTCTGGCACCAACAACCATGCCACGCTCAAAATTGCTTAAATCACCTTTCTTTCCCATTCTGACATTCAGTTTGGAGTTCAGAAGTTCATTGAAGCAACTGCCATGTGATTGGTTGATTAGATAATTGCATTAATGAGAAATTGAACAGGTGTTCCTAATAATCCTTTAGGTGAGTGTATGTGTTGTTCGTCAACAACACACGCTTGCAGCCCCTGCTGGTGAGGTCGACTAACAGCAGATGGAGATTATGATCGGTAATCTATTGCTTTTCCTGCAGTTCCTGGATGTCAATGTTGAATTTACTGTCGAATTTGAACCACTGAATTTGTGGAAGCGAATTTGTAAAGCGAAATAAAATGGACCATAAATTGCCTGTTGAATATTATAGGTTGTATTTTTAAACAGTTTTAATATTTTGGAAATTAAATATTTAGGTGAATATGGATTATTGAATTTTTAATAATGAAAATGTGTTTGAAATGTTTTGAATTGAAATATTCACAGCTTAAATATTCAACCATGTCGAATTTGAGCCATTAAAAAATGCAAGTCCTAAAAATACAATGCATTAAAATGCAAGCATGGTTAATGCAATGCATATTTTTTTCAAGTAGTGCAATTCCACAGGCTTTTTGTTTCAAAAACATTTGGCATTATTTTACTTCTATACACCACACTCAAAGCATAATGCTTTAACATCTGAGCCACTGAGTCTGACAAGCTTAGGTGTTTTGGACTGGTTTTGTTGAGATCTGTTTTATGAAAAACATTAGCAATTGCGTGTTTTGAATTAAGACAGTCATATACAATCAGACTTTGAAAATTGTGATGCTGGCTTTAGATTTGTGCAGGTTATTTAGATTTGTGCAGGTTATTTAGATGTTTAGCTCAGTTAAAGCATTAATTAAATTAAGCAATATTGGGACTTGAACTCAGGACTCCAAGTTTTAAACACAACGCTTCATTTACTGAGCAACTGAGTCTGAGGAGTGAAAGTGTGTTTTGGACGGAGCTTTATCGAGAGCTCTGTTTTATATGCTGAAAAACATTAGCAATTGTGGGATTTGCACCAAGACAGAGCCACAAAGTCAATGTTCAAACCACAATTTAAATGTTCATGAACTGAAATATTAAACTTAGTATTGTATCAAATGTACAAACAATCACAAAAATTAAGAACTTTAAAAATTATTTACATGTCAAACTCAAGCTGATAGCACATGCATAATGTGAGTAAATAACATCACTTGTTTATTCAAATACAGTTTTTGTGTAAAAAGAGTCCATCAAACCAGCCTGGAAGTTTCTAGTAGTCACAAAGACCTTGATTAGCTGCTTCAGGTGTTTTTAATTATGGCTGGAACTAAACTCAGGAAAGTGGCTCACTGCTTAAAGTACAGATTCTGCAAATGCCATCTCAGCGATGGACTCATACCCCATTTCACAGATTAGGTTTAAGCCTAGTCCTGAGGCCTATTCCATGAAGCCGGTTTAGGTGGCTAGCCAGCTATGTTTCAGTTTAGTTTGTGCCAACCCTGGGTTTTAGGCACCATGAAAGTGGTTTGGCTTTTAGCAGTGTTCATCCCCATAGTAACTTACGCTCCACGGCTAACCTGGTCCGGTGCAGGTTATGTTCCAGGTAAGAGATCTCAAACCGAAATTGGACCAGTCAGCGGTGAGCAAAGGATAAAGTCACTCCACCTGTTTCTACTCATAATTAAAAGTCACTAGCAAATGATTTTTAAAGACAAAATGCTCTGGCTTTTAGTAACACTTATTTAGAATAATAATTTTGTATCATTTAGATATTATTTTAATCGATCACACGTACAATTTTAGTTTATCAATTATTTTTATGCAGTTTAAATAAATAAAAATATAAAGGTAATATAAATACGCTTTAGAATCAACAGATTAAGCTATAAAATTACTAATTACATGTGAGCTTCAAAGTTAAATTTGTTCAACTACCATCATGGAACGGCCCCTGGACTAAAATGCATGTTTGAGCTGTTTTAACTGAAAACAACTTGCACTGACATATCTTAAAATTTCAGTGTCATTGTTTTGTCTCAAGATGCACACCAGTAATGTTTTTTTTTTTTTTTTCTAAGGCATGTTTATAAAAGATACTTAAATGTCCGAATTAAACTAAGGCCTAATCCTAGCTTAATCTAAGCCTTGTCTGTGAAACCGGGCCATAATGTCAGTCAACAGTACATTTTTTCACTCTGTTGTCTTAACTGTAGGTAATAATTTACTGTCTTACAAGCCACAAACGTAAACATGAATAGCATCATTACAACTACATTTATTTGAAAGATTTCGATATTTCAATATACAAAATAAAGTAATGTCTCTCCACTACAGAATACAAGATGTTATGACCGTTACATCAGCCACCCAGAGATATAATTATAATTTTAAAATGATTTTAAAAACAAAAGCTGATTGATTTCGTGGCAGCCGATATGTGCTTCCTTACTTTTGAGAAGCACCCATCGAGTCAGTAAGTTGAACTGGACAACCGAATCAAGCTTGAGTCATTCAATCGAATCAGTTCTTTTTAATGAACCAGTTAACTGTTCATCACACAAAGCTTATCATAAGGCTTCTGAAGAATTTTAATAGCCGTATGGACTGCTTTTAGTATGCATTTTTGGAGCGATACTTTTTGGAGTCTTTTGAATGAGAAAAAAAATCTTGCATTATGCTTATTTAATCTAATGTGTGCTCAACATGAAGGAAAACATGGCCCTCAGGTTACGCTAAATATCAATTTTTATTCTTAAAAACCATACACGATACTCGACAAGTTTAAAATGTAAGTTGAATCACGATATCCATTTACATTGCGCAAGATAAACAGACATGTTCTTTTATTTCCAAACGTTATTTAAAAAAAAAAACAGATCCTTAAAACTGATGGATAAACATTCATTCCCATTATAGGAAGACGCTATAGAAAAAAAAAAGTTATGGATTATTTTAAATATATCTATTCTAAATAGCAAACTCAAGCAGTTTTTTAATTTAATAAACATGAAAAAAAAAAACGAAATAACTTATTTTAAAAAAAGTGCAGTTGCAATGACTGAACAAATCTGAATCCCTTTCTCCTGTTTTTCTTCCTTTCTTCTCCTTTATTACACCCTTAAATGAACCAACGAATGGAGAGAAGCAACAGTCTGAATTGGAATCCGCTGCCAAAAAATTAAGCCTACTCCAAAACATTACAAAAAACACAAAACATGTTAGTATTTTGACCATAAGTTTCATAAGCCACCCTGAGTATTATATTACTTGGAGAACCAATCACGACCCTTGTTTAAAGAGTGTCCCACCCCCCATGAATATAATTTATGTAAAATCCCTGTAGGTCTGGTTCAGCAGGTTGAGATGTTCTCATTTCCGCATAAAAATACAATTTATTTATAAGGTCTGTATCAAAACGTTCCTTGGGAATCTGAAATAAAGTACCCTGTGCTGTGATACCAGTGTTATACGCATGTTTTTTTTTTTTTAATTCTTGACGTTGATTCCTTTGTGTTTCCAGTACTTCAGGTCTTAAATATATTCTACAAACAATTGCAGCAATATTTCTTAACTGACAGCAATCTTTATGAAATATGAAGAAAAAAAAAAGTACAAACTTTGTCATTTTCATATGACCAACAAACCAAAACACTTGAGGAAATATTTTCTTTCAAAGAAACAAACAAGGGAAAAAAAAAAGAAACAAAATTTGAAAACAATTCACTCTTTTTCCTTCCTTTATTTTTCCTTTTGACCGAGACAACAATTTACTACCTAAAAGACAATCTTAAGTTAAAATTCTTTTTACTTTTTAAATCATTGCATCCTTTTCAATTAAATTTTATAGGTTTTTTTTTCAGCCTGAGTAAACAAACTTATGATACATTGGCAGGAACTTAAATGTCATTGTTGAACTGACTGTGGCCCATTTCAAATAAGTTAAATAACAAATGCATTCATTCTTTGAAGGCTGACATGGTGTGGCCTCCACTTCAAAATCACACTGTTAAAAGCGTGAAGACTCCAGCCATTTCACACAATTCAACTTCCAAATGAGAATGAGACATGGAATCTTGGAACTTAAAAAAACTGAACAAAACTAACCACTTTAAGAGGTGAAATAGTAAGTATGAGAGGAGATGAAAGGACAGAGATCCTCGACTACGGCTCCCTCCCATCACCAGTCCAATGAAAAAAAACTCACATGGACCTCAATACCTTCTCTGCTATACAAGCCTTAATGTTTTCTATTTGGCTAGAAGGTTCTATGTATCTACAAATATATAACAAATAAAACTTGCAGGCAAAAATAATTTGGTTTCCATAGAAACACCCTTTTTTTCCTGAAAATACAGCAGTATCTGAAATATTTCTCTTATTTCATTTGTCCACATTTCTCTGCATCAGGAAGCTCTTCCACCAACAAACAAGAAAAAAAAAAATATCTACAAACTTTGTAAACAGACCTGTGTCTTCCAAAAAACATAAATAATTCAAAATATTAACAGCCAAATGATGCAGAAATCAGTGTTTGAATAAGCAAAGGGCAAAAAGAACAAATGTACAACACCATTCAGATAAAGAGAAGCGAAAGCTAAGAGCTAAGCTCCCGAGAGATCCTTGGCTCCGCCCCTCTCATCCAATGAGTTCTCCAGGCTTTAGTCTCTGCGGAGACGAGCAGGTGTTGTGTGTCGTACTGAGGGGCAGAGCTGATCAAAGGGACGTCTCTAGGCTGTGCATGGGGCTCCCGGGATTTGAGGGAGTGGCTGGCTTGCTGGGATCCAGGAAGAGGTGGATGCCGCTGTCTACGGCGTTATTGTTCTGATTGGGCGAGGGTGGGGGAGGAGGAGTAGGTGTGGCGTTTCTCTTAGTGGGGGCGTCGTCCTCTGCATCAGTGTCGTCGATGAGGGGGATGTGGGGTTCCGAGTCCTCTATCCGGAACTCCGGATGGGTCATGAAGTTGTGGATGGAGCTGCGAGACTCTGGCTTCTCCAGGCCCTCATAGGGCGACAGCGAGCTGCGGAATGCATTCACCACTCGGATCTGTGGGAGAACGGGACGTAAAGTCAGCCTTGCCGCTCACAGAGATCTGCCGCTCGTTCGCACACACGTACACAACAGGCATACAAAGTCAAACATCACTTCTTTTTCCTTTTTTAAAATTTTTTTTTAAGTAAAGGTTAAACCAAAGGCCAAATGGACTGGTTTTAATTGATGAGTGGAGAGCAGTGAGGTTAGCGCACCAAAACCGTCTGAGAGAGTGTGTGTGTGAGCAGTCAGATGTCGAGAGAGAGAGAGAGAGAAGACCAACACTTGAAAACCTGATGCTTGTGTTACGGTGAGCTTATCCTCTGACCAAGGGACAGAAAATCCTCTTTTCTCAGGATTGAGAAGTAACAGATGTACCAAACTGGGAAGAACTTCTCAGTTGTAAATCACATATAGCCAATTATTCAAAATGCAAATGAGAAATAGAGAGAGAAAGAAAACAGAAGAGACAGGAGAGGAGAGAGGACATGGTAACCCCAGAGGACACAGCTCAACACATGAGGTTAATATTTTTGGGCATGCTTGTATTGGTGGGGAGGGATAGATCACTTATTATGTTGTGAATTAGAGACGCAAAACTTTAAAGCAGCCAAGCAAGTTTAAGCTAACCAGCACAAGTAAATTCACAAACAGTCTAGAGATGTGACCCATGCAGAGCAGCGCTACCTTGTGTTTCAACAGAGGTAAACCTTTGAGTATAGCCCATGACACATTTCACAGAATCTAAGAAGGAATATGCGGCAGTCAGTGTCGTAGCATTTCAAACTCAGTTTCCCAAAGTCCGATATCCATTTTATTAGCCCATTTCAAGACTAAAAACAACAGACAGTTTCAAACAAAATACAAAGTACCCTGAACAGAGAAAAAAGGGTTTTAGACAGCCAGGACCTGATGAAAGATGGAAATATTGATGTGGTTAGAATTGTGCTGAAAGACAAACAGAAACGACATGATTTCACCAGCTTCTCTTCCTGTCACAGATCATCCCTGTAAAATAACAAAGTTACATAAAAAAAGACAGACAGAGAGAAAGAGAATGATAAAACTGGCACTGAGTGGAGCATGTGAAAGTGTGAGAAAGAAGAAACCGCGTTGAGTACGGACAGTAACGCCAAGAATGAGTGAAGGAGCAAAAACTGACACCACAGGAAAGGTGACGAACAGCAGGATTACAGAAAGAGGGGGAAGGAAGTTCATTTGTGGCTAAACTACAGCACAACATCCTGCATATCTGTTAAAAGACGACCCTACAGAAACCTGAAATACTTACCAGAACGATGCCTTAAAAATGTCCCACAAACCCATTCACAAGACCAATTTGGTGCGATTGGCTGGGTTATCAGTGTGACCATGGGCGTATACTCAAAACATTTACACGCGGAAGACTATGAGCCTGGAGAGGACGCGCAGGGCTACAGACACACCAGACGGTATTAGACAACTACTCTTCATCGGTGAAACCCAGCCAAAGCCATCAAACACAGACACAGATACCTCAACCTTAACACTTTAAGATACACAGCCGTTAACATTGAGAAGCAATGTGGAAGATGTTTCGAGATACAAATCGTTTTAACAAGAGAGCGAGAGAGAAGGAGACATTAGGAGAAGAATGAAGACCGTTAGGTGAGAGGAGGAAATGTTAATTGTCATGCACTAATAAACACGCACTCACACCCGACAGTGGCAGAAGCGGTGTTGAAGGCAGTAGCAGGAGATAAGGCTACATGTGTAGGGCTAGAAACATTGGTTACATCGTGCTGTTGGCTGGAGCTGGAGGGTTGGCGCCTGACGGCCGCCTGAAAGGAAATTCCGCTCTGGAACGCACTCACTACATCCATCTGGAAGGAATCAGAGAGTGTGATAGGCCCAGAGAACGCACAGGAGAGAGAAAGAAAGAGTCAGAGGAAGAAGTGAGAAAAGAGAAAGGATAGAGGAAGAAGGGCACCCATATAAAGAAGATCAGAGACAGAGAGTAGTTGAGAGAAGAGAAAAAAAAAAGGCACTGAATTAAAAGAACCTGACCTGACATTTGCCTTTAGCATTGATCGGCTTATTGCACTGATAAACTGCATTAATAAACCCTCTTCCACCAGTATAAGGTCACCATAAGTGGTGGATCGATTGGAGGGTATATTAACTCAAACCATAATCAGAAAAAGGGAAATAAAAAACATAAAAATCGAAATTGATTAAGCAAGGCGGGCATTAGGGCTCCTGACTGCGGAGTTGTGCTGTTTTTCGAGAGGTTACCTGAGTCTGAATGCGGTTGAGGCCTCTGAACCAAAGAATCTGCCCCCTGCGGAGCTCTCGCTCAGCATGATCGATTTCCTCCATGTCATCCAGCTCCTCCAGCTCCTCATCTGGGATTTCCTCTTTCTGCGTGCCGTGACCAGCAGTCTTCAGGAACTTCAGCCGACTCGTGGGGATCGAGGAAATGATCTGAATGAAAGAGCGTAGTAGATAGATATCAAGTGGGCCAGGAAAAAAAACAAAATGCTCTGTCATGCAATTTAGCTCACTGCCATTAGGAGGCACTGCTCTGTTACTATTGAGGAGTTTGTATTGGTGCAAGTTACAGGCTGGCTACAAGAAGCTGATTTATATAATATAAAGGAGAAATAGTCAGATGATGCTCACCTGTCCCCAGAGTAGACATCCAAAGCCCAAGAAGACACACCATAGCCACTGTTCAATATTGAGCCCCACACAGCTGAATGGCTTTCCTCCAAACTGCACAATCACAATCTGAGGAGGAAAGTGTCAAATAGATCACTTTTTTTTTCTCACTTATTGAGTTCATGACATTACGCTTAGATCACACAAGCATTTTAATTCAGAAATATCTATTTATGTTTAAGTAGTCAATGTGCTCTGATTATAGGTCTTCGCATGGACTCACTGCATACCTGAATAACAAAAGTCCCAAAGACGATGCTACAGAAAATCAAATTGTTGAAAATGCCTTCAAAGACATTTCGTTCCCCATGGATCTTCCGTGCATTGATTTCATTAAACAGCTGCATCAACACAAAGGTATTGAAGACAATGGTGTAGTGCTCAGAAGGGGGAGAGTGAAGAGGGGCATTACGCCCACTGTCAATGTCAAATATCTTCTCACCTGAAAGTTGATTCGAAAGTAAAAACATTGCAGTGTTAGAAATAAGGCTCTTTGCAGCATCATAACAGAATTAAGGATATAACAGCAGTTACAATAGACAGGGTGCAGTCAAATGGTTTTTAAAACAATTAAAACGAACAACTGTTGGCTATTCCTAATTATTTAATTATATTTTAACTCATCACAACCTGCAGGCTCCTCCCTTTTAATGGATGTTTGCTTTATAATGTGCTTGACCTGGTTGGTTTAATTATTCTGTTGTCTGAAAAATGTGCAAGTTCTTACCAGCAAAGAGCAAAGTGAAGATGATTGTGAGCTGGTAGACCCCATGACCCAATATGTTCTTCATCATTGTCCTGGAGATGAGGGGTTTATTACGGCCGTAAGGCTTCCTCAGCAGAAGAGATTCGGTGGGGGGTTCAGTGGCCAAGGCCAAAGAGGCAAATGTGTCCATAATCAGATTTACCCATAACATCTGTACAGCTTTCAACGGAGAGTCCTGGGAGAGAGAGAGAGAGAGAGAGAGAGAGAGAGAACAGGAGGTGACCGTTCTGACCTCATTCACTGCTGCCACCTTCATAACGTTCAAAAACACCCTCTCAGTTCTGCATTTGCATGAGTACTGACTTTTTGCATTTTGTGCACAGTTTTTCACTGGAAATCTGCATAATGAATTTAAACATGCGAATACTGAGCTGAAAAATCATCCGATTAGACAAAATATTTAACACAAAGCGCAGAACTACATGAATTAGAGGTGCTGAAATTATGGCGGAGTCTGCGAGCACAAATAGTGAGTGGGCCAGCTCATGAACAACATCCAGGGACAATTACATACGAAACAAGCAGAACACCTGAGGCCTGAGCCGACGTGCAGCCTTGGCTACTAACAGCAATGCAAAAGCGCAAATGCAATCCTCCAGTTCATTATGCAATAATACAGGACCTCAACTGCAATCAGCTCGACTATCATTCCATTTAACAGAGGAGAGCTGGCTCATTTCGGACTGGTGCTTTGTCTGTGGACAGCAGTGCCAGATCCCATGCTGACAGCCTGCAAGTCTTCATGCCTCAGCCTAACAATTTCCAATCACTTCACACAGGATGGGTAGCAATCAGCTGCTTCCATCAACCACCATGGTCCATCTGTTAAGACGCAATCCTTTGCGCAGAACTGAACTATTTACCTTAACAGCAAGGTCAGCTGCAGCATTATTGTGCTTCATGGTAGAAGAGAGTTTTTTTTTTTTTAATGATACCTGTGTGATGCAAGCTCCAGTAAAGGCCACGATCACAGCCACCACATTGACGGTGAGCTGGAACTGGAGGAATTTTGAAATGCTGTCGTACACATTCCGCCCCCACATGACTGCCTTGACAATGCTGCTGAAGTTGTCGTCAGTGAGGATGATATCGGAGGCTTCTTTAGCCACGTCTGTCCCAGCAATGCCCTGAAAATAACAAGCACACAATATAAAAGGCATTCAAATCAAAATCGAATGCACAGAATCCTTATAGAATTCTTTTTTTTTGCCACATACCATGGCAAACCCAACATCGGCCTTTTTTAAGGCAGGGCCATCATTGGTGCCGTCTCCTGTTACCGCCACAACCTGCCTCTTCTCCAAAACAGTGCTGTCAATTATACCTGAAGGAAAAGACATGCGTCAAGACACAGCAATTCCAGAGACACTTTTTGAGAACAGAATGAATCGCTCATACTGTAGGAGCACCTTTGACTAGTGTATGCTTGTCTGTCGGCGAAGATCTCGCCAGCACCCGGAGTTTAGGCCATATTTTGTCAATCCGCTCTTGTTCGATCTGGAAAAAAAAAGGAATCATATTATGAGCTTGTGAGCTTCTGTGTTTGTGTGAAAAGTCCTGCCATTAATAGACTGAGCCTTTCACCTCTCCCTTTTCATTACGGATCCGGCGGTTGAACTCTTTGCCCTCCAAGCAGAGGAAGTCATCTCCTGCCTGCAGGATACCACATTTAGTTGCTATAGCGCGGGCAGTGTTAAGGTTATCCCCGGTGACCATGCGCACTGTGATTCCAGCACGCTGGCACTTTCTAATGGCATCAGGGACCTGAGCAGGAAAGAACAAGTGAGCATGACCGAGAAGTTATTAATGCAAGAGACTCATTCTCGAAATTAAAATAGTTAGGTATTTCTATGGTTGAATTTGACTAGGGCTGCAACAAACTATTAGTTTGATAACTGATTATTTCTTTCTTTGATAAATTAGGGAAAAATATTTATTTCAGTGTTTCGCATCTGTCCCGCCACAGTTTCATAATGAACCGAAAATATATTTAAACTTCACATAAAAGGTCTTTAACATTGTGTTTTGATCGGCAATATTGTGTTATCCTCTAATTAAATAGCAAAAGGCTCTGACTTAAGTCTGTTCGCGCTGCACATTTTAAAGCGAAGTGTGCACCTCATGATCCGGCGTTTTCCGCCAAAAAAGTCCCCTTTAAAGTTCAGGTACAAGTCAATTCACTCTTTTTTTTCTTTGTTAAATTTGCACACTGAATATGGGTTGGAGCTCTTAATTTGGAACTTTCAAAGTGCACATGTAACATTAAAATGTACACAATGTTCTTGCGTAAAGGTCGAGGTCCACCCACAACAGTCTCACAAAATCCTGTGGGAAACACTGTATTTACCATTACCATTTATTCCACATCCTGCCCAATGTTTTCTTCCAAACAATGCACAATTTGAAGGCAATGAAATGTGCAATTTAACATTATGTGGGGTTAAAACTGATTACTTACCATTTGAAAGTAGAAATTAATAACTGACTAAAAATTATATTAAAGAAAAATGTTATTACTCATGTTACATGTCAAATTTTAGCCTTATATTTAATGTCTTTAATGTAAACAAGAACTTATATTTTAGTCAGAATTACTGCACTCCTATTATATGGTGCTCCGTCTTTTTTGCGCATTCATGTGCTGGTGCCAACTCAGCTTGCTGTCAGGACAAGCCTTTAAGCAAGGTGCTGAGGAAAACTTGTTACAAATGGCTACTGCTTGTACCTCTGGTCTGACTGGGTCTTCAATACCAACGACACACAAACAGGTGAGCCTGCTGAGGATATCGTTCTCGTTATCCCAGTCTGGTTCTCCTTCAGAAACAGGGAAGTCCCTGTAAGCCAGGCAGATGGTCCTCAGCC
This sequence comes from Gila orcuttii, assembly GCA_026230005.1. NCBI lineage: Eukaryota > Metazoa > Chordata > Actinopteri > Cypriniformes > Leuciscidae > Gila > Gila orcuttii. The sequence goes on from JAPDVR010000006.1 coordinate 14,623,315, forward strand.
CCTCAGAGGCCATAGGCTCGATCACTTTCTTCACCATGTCATCTCGGTCTCTGGGCCGGAAAACCTTTGCCTCACCCGTCGCTGTCATGACTTTAAAACACCTGGGTGAGGAGAGAGCAGGTAAGATATTGCACATAGCAACTGAGACATCCAAGTAATTTCTCCTGGGAAATCTCTCAGCAACACAGCCAAGGGGCTTTAGAGGGGGAGGTGAAGCATTTGATCTGCCAATCAAGATTACTGACACACCTCTCGCACACTCTTTAAGAAAAGCGATAGAATACTACAATGTTTACTAATCCTTTGAAATGCATCCTGTGGTGCCAAACCATTTACAAATGACCAAACCAAGCATTTATGATTGAGCATGACATACTTCTTCAGCAGAATCTCAGAGGCTCCTTTGCTGAACATCCGGAAGCTTCCGTCAGCATTCTTCAGCACGGTGCTCATGGATTTCCTGACGGAGTTGAAGGTGTAGACTTTGTAAAGCTTCTCTTCAGGGATTTCATTGCGGATTGCTTGATAGTCTTTTTTCAAATCCACGGCAAAGCCCAGCAAGGCACATTCAGTTTTGTTGCCCACCTGACGATTCAGGCCTCCCTCCTTCTCAGGGGGCTGGAAGAAAAGATAATGGAGTTAACAATCGTAAAAACTATAATAGGAGATATGCTTTGAAACACCTTGCAAAAGGGTTTTAATTCAGCCACCGGTCCTAAACTGCCCAAATTGATATCAGTAAAAGATACAGCATTATCATATACTGTTATTTAAAGGGATAGTTCACCCAAAATTGAACATTCTTTCATCATTTACTCTCCCTCAAGTTGTTCCAACACTGTATGAGTTTCTTTCTTCTGTTGAACACAAAAGATATTTTGAAGAACGTTGGTAACCAGACAGTTAACAATAGCCATTGACTTCCATAGTATTTTTTTCCTGCCTATTTATATAGTATTATAATATTTAATAATATTTTTAATTAGCTTTTATTTTTATATTTTCAATTTTTCATTTTAGTTTAAGTTGTAGCCATTTTGCTATTTGTTTGTCTTTTTTATTTTTGTCATTTTAGGATGAAATCAAGTCACTATTGACTGATAATCTATAAAAATGCTCAATAAAAAAAAAAAAAAAAAAAAAAAAAAAAAATCTAATTTAATGAAAATAACTCACCATGATTTTGGTGGTGTAAGCGCAGTTGACACTGATGCCCACTGTGAGCAGCTCCATGATGCTGGCAGGAATGAGATCAGGCTCAGGGACTTTCTTGTAGTACTTGTCAGCGATATTGACCTGAACAACTTTCATCCGGTTCATAGTCAGAGTCCCTGTCTTATCCGAACAGATGGCTGTGGCATTGCCCATGGTTTCACAGGCATCAAGATGCCTCACCAAATTATTGTCTTTCATCATTTTCTGAAATACAGCAGCAAAGTAAAACAATGAAAAATTGGGTTGGTAGCAGGGAGGTGATAAACTGACAGATAAACAATAAACAGATTGAGCGAAAGATTAAACAGGAAAGTCCACTAATCCCACACTAAATGGCAGAAATCCAGCGAAAGAATATTACTGTAACAGCTACAAGGGGCGGGTAATAAATGTGAAGCGATATGTAAAAAGAGATGGCAAATCATGATTATTAGATCAGCATATGCTGCACATTGTCAGAACAAATGGCTAACGTCACACTTCTAAGATGAAAACCATGAACATTAAACAAAAGATGCAGGGTCATACTTTGACAGAATAAGCCAGCGAGATGGTTACAGCCAGCGGAAGACCCTCTGGGACAGCCACCACCAGCACAGTCACACCGATGATAAAGAACTTAACAAAGAACTGGATGTAGACGGGCGTGCATTCTTTTTCCCAAGGAAGTCCCTGGACCCAGAAAGTGTCCACCACGAACAACACCACCAAGATGATTACTGTGATGGCTGACATCACCAGACCTGCACAGAGACACATACATTAACACCTCTAAAGCCCAATCCGCACACTGAAAAAACCATTACCACTAAGAGATTGACTGTTAGGCTTCGAGACCTCACACCTGACAAATGCAGTTTTCTGTTCTGTGTTGACATATTTCCTATTGAGGTTTGTTGAGACATCCATTTTTACAGAGCCAACAGGCTTTAGTCATGTCACGGCCATGAAACTATTGCTAGTCAGTTGAAGAAGGTATTAGGGGATTTGTTCATAGTAGATAGCATTTGATTGGACAAAAATCTGTGTAATGCTGGACGAGTCATCAATATATTTGGCAAGTTTTCCCAGAAGAGAAAGTGTTGTTTCTAAAGTGTCATTTTCTCAACTTTTAGGAGGACACTAGCAGATATAGATGCCCTCAAAGTGAACATGCTTACCTGCTTTTCCGATTTGGACCGCTAATTTGGTCAGCTTTCCTTGCAAGACCGATTTCTCTTTCTTTGACATGTTGGATTTTCTCTTCTCCTCACCCTCAGCCGCTTCATCACTGTTTAGAGGCTGCATCTCCATTGCGGCGCCATCCTGGGCTTTAGCTACGAAGAGAAAGAAAGGAAACAGTGAATATGCAGCGGGCACAGGAATTCACTGCTCAGACCACAGGAAGCCTTTTCTAATTAAATTGTGGTTCCCCCACGTGACAAATGTAATTGAGAAGATTAATTATAATAGTGATTATAAATGAATGATTATTTTTTTTTACAGTCCGAAAAAAGAGACCTCGAGATCGTCCTCACATTTAAGAGCCACATGCAAACCCATGTGACCAAGTCACCTAGGAGACATAAAACCTCATCGCCACACTCAGATGTCCAGCCCATCACTTATCACTATCGGCTATAAAAGAAGACATGCACACACTGATCTCAAGGCCATCGCTCTGCGTGCTAAAAGTACAGCCTGCCAGTGAAGTGACATCACACAAACAAAGAACTCAGCATGCGTGCAATCATACAGACAAGCACACAGCAGGATATCTACGTCTAACGCCGTTGAAGCATGACGTAGTAGGCTTGTGTGCAGGATTTAACGGGTGTGTGATGTGAGGTAATGTGACTGCATCTGAATTAGCGGGGGGTAAGGGGCGATGTGGGACTGCTATTCTACCGTGCTGTGCTGCTGCGCCCTACTAACAGAGCTGTAACGCTAGTCTGGTGGATTAAAACTCATTTCTGGCAGGGCGATCTGTAGCCGGGGCTTTAATAAACACAAGCATGGTCTACTTTTAGAGTAGAGTTTGATTCTGAACACAGGGTGGCCTGAATGTGGACACTACCCTGCTTGGGAAGGTGATTTTAGATAATAAAAGGTTTCAAGCGAGACAGGTGCATATATCTGGACTAAGAGCTGCACACTGCTAATTCAAAGGTCGGTAAACTGTTTCCAATGTTTTTAAAAAGAAGTCTCTTAATCTCACCAAGGCTGCATACATTTAAATAACTGTTCATTTTAATATATTTTTAAAATGTAATTTATTCCTGTGATCAATCAGCCATTACTCTTCGGTATTCAGTGTCACATGATCCTTCAGAAATCATTCTAATATGCTGATTTGGTGCTCAAGAAACATTTCTTATGAATGTTGAAATCAGCTATGCTGCTTAATATTTTTATGGAAACTGATACAATTTTTTGTAGGATTCTTTGAATAGAAAGTTAAAAAACAGCATTTATTTGAAATAGAACTCTTGAAAGATGTAAAATATCACTTTTGATCAAATGTGATCAAACATTACCTCTAACTAAATAAAAGTATTTATTTATTTCAAAATCTTACTGACCCAAACTTTTGAACTGTCGAGTTCCAAAACACTCTTAAACCAACCTAATCTCTCAATACTACACACACACACTTCTTTGCATCTCACTAGTGTGGATAAGCTTTAATGAAGATCCAATAGCACTAATGGGTTAAGGCGATGGTTTTAATGCAGGCTGTAGTTAGTAAGAGGGTGGCCTGCTAAGCCAATATGGTGTTCATTATGTCATTAAGTCAATAGGGAATCTCACCTTTCTTTCTGTTCTCCACAGAGCCATCCTGCTTTTTATCTGTATTGACAGAAAGAGAAGCCACATAACAAACACTTACTAATTTATTCATTATTCACCATTATGTAAGCAACGGTTCTGCAGCGCACATTTGAACATATTTCCAATTATGCAAATCTTCTCTTTGATTTAACAGAATGAGAAAAGGCTCTCAAATATTTAAGAACAGATGTGTGCGCCACAACCTCATGAGGTTTGCAAATCCACTGCAGTGGCTAGACCCCAAACCCACAAAATTGTAAAGAGGTGCGCAGTCACTGAACAGCAGCTTGGGGTCCAACCTCTGAAAGTACTGAAATATTCATGTATCTGCAGGCACTCATTTGGAGCCCCAACACGGCTGCCAGAAATGCATTAAATGGCAGTTAGTTAATGGAGTGCACAAGAACTCATTACATTTTTCCAGGAGTCACTGCTTCAGACATTTTATACCAGACGGAAATATACTGATAAAAAAATAAATAAAATAAAAATAATAATCTCTCTTTTCCGAGATAGACAAAAGCACACTTTCATGAATACAGGAACACAAGCCTATTCAATTCATTTCTCTGCAGCCACAGTAGCTAAAGAATGAAAAGGCCACGGGTTGGTCTATTTTAGTTTCTGAGGCAGACTAAAAAGGCACCAAATAATACAGACAGCTTACTTTTCTTCTCTTTCTTTTTCTCTTTTTCTTTTTTCTTCTTCTCCTCCTCCTCATCCTCATCATCTTCTCCTGCCCCCAATAACGTGAAGATGATTCCAGTTTGGGAATTGACTCCGACAGCAGTGACAACCATTTTTCCAGAACCCTCCATGACATGAGTACCTGCACAAAGGAAGATGAGGTGAATAAAGGTCATATGCGGTTTATTTCTGTGTTCTGGTAACGGCCCAGAACACAAATATGTGGAAGACTAAAAAAGTGACGAACCATCAAATGTCACACAGCTGAGCTTTATGACAGATAACCAGTTATCTAAAGTATCCAATTTAGTAGAGTATTAGTATTCAAAATGTAGGTGTAAGTCCTGAAAACTTTGGGAACAAAACTGTGTTTGAGAAGGTAACAGTTTTTAGCACTGGTCTTCTGATTTTTCTTCTGTCGTTTACTTATTGGGCTTATTGGAAATGATTGGCCATTTTTATGCCTCCCATCTCAGGCTTCCTCTACTATTATTAAGGCTTGAGGAGAGGGACTATGAAAAAAATGTCAGGGAGAGGTTTCTGCTAGGCTAGACTCAGCATGCTAACGCAAGCTCCGCTGGAGGAGTGCCCACTCAGGCTCACAAATCCCCCTTCATCTCCTCTGGGAAGGCACACAGCAATGTCATTCTATCAGAGGATCAACTTGCTTTCATAAAATGGGATTAGCTGAAGATGTGCAATAGGCTTGCTGTGAGGGAGAAGGTCCTACGTAGCCAACATCTGAACTCAAAAGCTGGACATTTATTTGGTTTGACTGAAATTTTGGGTAGAGGCGAGACAGGACTCAACAGATAATGCACAAAAGTTTTTTAAAAATTTTTTTACAACACTAATGATCGGTTGCTGTCGCTGTGGATTGTATCTTCATGTCCCACCTGACAGCAGCATAGGATCTTTCTCCATTGATTTCTTCACATGGTCAGACTCTCCGGTTAAAGAGCTCTCATCTATTTTGAGGTCATTGCCCTGGATGAGAACGCCATCAGCAGGCAGGAGGTCACCTGACAAAGAAGGTATCCCATCACAATAATGTTCATTTCTGTCAGCAGTTTTTGAACTTATTTCAAGGTGACTATACAGGAAAAGGTAATAATCACTCAACAACACTAGTGAAATGTTAGACTGGCACTTTTGACATCCCTTTAGAAAGGAAATGAGAAATCTCAGCAAATTAATGTCAGCTTACCATATTTAATTTGTGCAATGTCCCCGACGACAATTTCGGCCACAGGGATAGGAATGACTTGCCCTCCCCGAACCACCGTAAACTTTTGCTCTTGTTCTATGCGGCTCTGTAAGCCACGAAACTGTTTCTCCTTACTCCAGTCATTAAATGCTGTTACGAGCACCACGCAAACAACAGACAGGAGAATTGCTGCTCCTTCTATCCATCCAGCCTCAGCTTCTCCTTCATCCTCTACTCCACCCGCTGCATTCCCGCAATCTACACACACACAAACACACACACACACACAATAAAACTCAGCTCAGAACAGCCAAAAATTGAGATAAGCTATAAATAAAGCAGAAAGAAAGAAATAGGTTACTTACTTTTATGATTTGAATCCGGAGGTTTATAAAAAGAAAGGCCTAAAGAAACTATTGCTGCCACTTCCAAAATAATCAATGTTACATCTTGTAATGCTTCCCATACTAACTGAAGAAAGGTTTTTGGCTTTTTCGGAGGTATAAAGTTCTGTCCAAATGCTTCTTTTCTTTTGTCAATATCTAAGGGCTGCCCACTTAATCCTGGAAGAAAAAGAGTGAGAAAGAAACACAAAATTAATAACTCAAGTAAACACAGAACACAGCCATTCTTATATAGCAGCATACGATACTTAGAGTTTCTATGAGAGTCAGGATTAGTGAGGAAGAAAAGACCTGTGGGTCAGCGACAGTAGCTTAGAGATAAAGTCTTTCAGAATAATACATTGAAAACTGTAATAAATAGTAATAAATCACATTTTAAAATGTATTCAGAGTCACATGATCCTATAGAAATCATTCTAATATGCTGATTCTCAAGAAACATTCCTTATTATCAATGTTGAAAACAGTTGCTGCTTAATATTTGCTGTTTACAATTTTTTTCAGGATTCGTTGATGAATAGAAAGTCGTTTTGAAAGTTTTTATGTATCCTCTCTGAATAAAAAAATATTAATATACGTCAAATCTTGCTGACCCAAATCTTTTGAATGGCAGAAGAACTATCTATATTTTATTATTCTATATAATATCTTTTGACTGTCTACACTCTCTTGAACACTGTTTCTACAGATGTCTGACAGAACAGGCAACAATTGTAGTTATGTTTTTCCATGTCCAGGCTAAAATCGTTGTTAAAAAAAGAATACCTTTACAAAAAGGCTTACACTCTTTTGTATTTCATCGATTATGAGCCATTTGCACAGCTAATCCATTAATACTGGCAGTACAGCAGTAGCGTGAGTGGGATTTTGACAAGATCCTGAGAATTTCCTGGGTGTGAAAACTTAGTTAATCCAGGACCAATGCCAAAAACTGACAGGCCAAAAACAAATGTTGGGTTCATTGTACACTGTCATTCTCAGGAATCATTCAAATGCACTGGTGTAAAAGCAGTCCTCTGGTTTGCCTATTTGAATAACTCTCTACATTCAAAGCAGGTATTCAAAGAAGTCATGGTGTGTGCGTTCAGTTCACTCACACTCAACACATGTAAAGGAACAAAGAAAGGATGTCAACATGTGAATGAGCCATGAGGACGAATAGATTGTGTGTTTATGGATCTAGTGTCTGGCCGTCAGAATGAATGTGTATGTGTGACTGAACAGGATGGTTTGCCTGCCAGACCAGAGAGAAGCCTGGTCAGCAGAGCCTATTGTCATGACAACATCCTCCACATTACTCAGCAAAGCCATAGAGCCGCTTGGCTCTTGCTGTCACCCATTGAGCTGAAGGTTTCACTGCATATTAACACAAAAGCACATTTCTGCTACTGGATAACACTCAACTTTTGACCGTACACAACCAAATAGCTTTTTGTTTGGACAACTTCAATGTCTGCGACATATGCATTCATTAATTCATTTGACCGATGATTTTATTTCAAAGCAATACATGGGAATTTCTGGAGCTCAAACAGTAGAGGTCATTGGCTTGATTCCCAGAGAAGGCATACAAGTTCAAATGTATACCTTGAATGCAATGCAAGTCGATATGGATTAAATGCATAAATGTAATTAATTTCTCATTGTTAGCGCCATGATCTAACAACACAGTAAAAAGAAAATGATTTTTTTTTAAGTTGTAAATAAAGATTATTGGACTGTTTTACAAATACTATTTAAGTCTTTCTATTTCATGTTTAATTCAATTTGTTACTTGCCATTTCTTTGTAATGAAAATTATTTCAAACTAAATCCTACACCAATTAATTTTTTATTCACTACAAAAAATGTACAGCTAGATTCTTCACTGCTGCTTAAAAATCTAACAGTTTCTATTCTAGTAAAAACTATTTCACAGAACAATCTGAACATTATAATCCTTGTAGGGATGTCCCGATCAGTGTTAATTTCGTTGACGAAAATAATGACGAAAATTATTCGTCAACGACATTTTTTCACAGACGAAAACGAGACGATAACTAAATAAAACCTAGTTTTGAATGACAAAAACTATGACGAAAATCTATTGACATTTTCGTCAACGAATAAAAACTAGACGAAAATGTTAGATAGTGACGATCTGGGAAGCGATCCAGTCAGAACTGATGTCCTGCGTGTGTGATAGATGCGCACATTTGTACTGTAACGTGCTGATCTACGCAGCGGTCTCAAAATTTTAAAAAATTTAAACGTCTGGGAGAATGAGTAGAGCAGACATAATGACATATAGATCTGAATAAGAGCTAAAAAAAAAAAAAAAAGAGCTCTATTCCGTACGGCACACACCCGACCTGAAGCGTGCAGGCATGCAGACACCTATACAGCGCGCGAGGACTGAATTGAGCTCTCTTTCGTGTCTGAATGGACAAATACACACAGCATTATGTCTAAATGTCCGTTTTGGAGAGTATTCATGTAATCTATGTTGGTTATGTCTTTAACAGTTAAGACATTTTTCCGTTTAACAGTCGTCGTCATTACTGTCCATTCACGCATTCCTTTGCGTCAATAAATGAGGTACGATGAGAGGCCGTTTGAATGACTGTGAATTTTAGATTGTGAGATATTCAGAGTTTTGAAGGTGGAGAGAAAAATGGAGAAAAAAAAAACATGGAGAGAAAAAGCATTTTGCCCGTAAAGGTAATTAACACTTAAACAGTGAGTGTATCGGATGTGTATCAGTGCAATTGTATCCGCATGTCATTGGACATGATCTGATGTCTTAAAGTGACAGTGGCAATAAACCTAATGCGGTCTGTGTCCTTAATATTCAAGCAACAAAAGAAAAGCATTCACTGTTTGTTAATAGCTTTAATAAGGATTAATTCTATTTAATTCATACAAATAAATATGTCTGCTTGAAAGAATAAATAATGATGTATGCAAGTAGTTATAAAGAATGCATATATCATTCATTGAAAAGAAGACTGTGTTTTACTTTAGGAAAAGTGGTTTTATTTAATTTTAAGATATTTTTTAAGTCACAATAGTTAAATCTGTATCTGTATTGCATGTTCAAACCTAAAAATCATTCATATTAATAGGTTAATAAATGTTTTCTCCGGGAGTATATGGGTTTGGACATTTTAGAGGAATTCTTAATTAATGCATTACAATTTAACTAAACCCATAATATTTTAGTCGACTAAATCTATTGTAGATTTAGTCTACTAAAATCTTATAGTATTTCGTCTACTAAAACTAGACTAAAACTAAAATAATTTAGATGACTAAAATATGACTAAAACTAAATGGCATTTTAGTCAAAAGACTAAGACTAAAACTAAATCAAAATTTGCTGTCAAAATTAACACTGGTCCCGATCCGATCCACAGCCTCGGTATCGTGCCGATACTGGCCCAGAACGCTAGATCGGAGATCGGAGGGGAGAAAAAATATGATCCGATACCTATCCAACAATGCTTGAATATAGCATTTCCCTTGCTGCGACATCCAATTAAGCGGCGCATATTGGGCGGTTTTGCAATCTATTTTGTGGGCAAAAAATGGGTTTGGGCGGGTGGATAAAAATTGGGCTGGTTTCAGATCAGTTCGGCGGGTTTTTATAGCCGAAACACCGGCACTTCAGATCCTTCTTTCGGCGACCCTCTGTTCAGCTGGCAGTCTGTCTCACTCACTCACGCACGCGCACACACACATCTCTGGCTGACGTGCCCCCTAAACTCACAACAGACACTCCATCCCACTACATTCGGTGTACTATAAACACGGTTTTGCAATCCGTCTCCTCAGTTTATAAACCGTAGGCTGTAAACTGTATGCTACACAGGATTTTGAGGCATATCCAAGCAAGGGTTTGTGCAGAGTGTGGAGCGCGCACTGCATGGCACGGAGCGCGGGCGCGAACACTTCCGTTTTTCTTTCAACAGTGGAAACAACTTAAAATACTCTATAATTTCTGGTCATACAGAAAATAACTTATTTATATATAACTTACGTCAATATTTTTTTTTTTTTGCGCAGCTTTTGGTGTGCATACAGTTCAAATTAAAATGTTGGTGTTCAACTTTGCGTTTTAAAAATACAACAACCGTTAATTTTTCGTTTACGGGTTAAAAAGGAAAAAGGAATGGACGCAAAAGTACACGGACCAATGGGTAATTTTAAAGCTTGTTAATGATTAACTTTAAACCTGTTGGTAGCTTAAGTAGCCTACTGAAGTAGCCTGCCTGCCTGTATTATTTTTTTTTTTTTGAATAAAGGGTGGCAGTCTTTCATAATTAACTGTTGTTGTGGACTATATACTGGAGATGTATTTGTTCTCCATTTGAGTGAGATGTTTTTAGGTTGCTAATTGAGCAAAGTGCTTCCATATATTTCATTAGGCCTAGTATTAGTTCAAGAATAAAATAGAATAAAATAAAAATATCGGATTAATATCGGTATCGCAAATAGCCAAAGCTGCGGCATCGGTATCGGAAGTGAAAAAGAGGTATCGGGACATCCCTAAATCTTTGTGACTGTAATAAAAAATACATTTTGCTGGAGGCAATGGCATGCAACAAGATGACTATCACTTCAGCGATGATATGTACATACATAGATTCTGAAATAAGAAAGAGAAACCAAAAATGAAGCAAACTAAAAATGTTTGTTTGTACTGGTAACAAATACTTCTTGATGAAAGCACAGCAGCTAACTGCTGAAAACTTCTGCTTGCTTCAACGCCATTGCATTAAATCCAGGTTTGTGTAGTGTGAAAATTGAGGCTGAGGATTACATTCTCTCTCTCCCTGCTTGGAGAGTGTGGGCTAAGGAGCAGATGAGTCAGGTCTTACGCCCCTGTCAAAAATGCATTTATGCTGCAGTACACATCTCAATTCCACTCTCACTCAAGATCAAGCAGACAGCTAGTTTAAAGCATCACTGAAGCGAAGATTAAACAAGAAAAAAAAATAAGACCATCAAAACATGGCCATTTAGACAGCTAATTATTCATGTGCATGGTACTGAGTGCAGAATTAGCGCTATGATTGCTGGAAGTGCTAATACGTTTTAGGTGTTGTATACCGAAAAAAAAAAAGCGTTTGCATTAGTTGCTGCGAAGACTCCAAGGTTTTTGCAATTTCCCCAAAGGAGACCAAATCATTTGACGTCAGTTTCTCTTTTCACCTGAGACCTTGAAAGCCACAAAAACAGGAGCCTCTATAGACATGAAAATGTTTTTACTAATCTCTAATGTGAAAATCCAGGAAAGAAACATTTAACAAGCTAGACAAGACAATAGAAAACATTAAATTATGAATAACTATGCTAATCAACCCATTCAGACATCAACAAAGCAAATTATAAGCAATGGTTTTGAATACCTCACAAAGAACAATCTACTGATCTCCATGCTGGTTAGATTTGAGTTTTTTTTTTACTAAAAGCTCATTCATAAACATTCATCTAGGCTATAGTTAGTGCTAAGACAGAAGGATATTTCTGACAGGTGTAGTAGCTGCACCCAAAATGCAAAGTGTGTCTTTTCTGTGTATCTAGACAATTCTGTCTCCAACTTCCACTATTGTTTGAGCCAATATTGCGGTGTCGGTCTGGTTAGGATGCTCAAACAAAACAAGCAATGTTTTGAAGTATACATCTTTGGAAAATCAACCTACGAGTGTCTTGCTTGAAAGAAGAAAGTGCTAGAAAACCAACACTTCACCTTTAACACACTTAAGAGTGTGCCAGAGCCCGGGTCAAGCATACTAGTATCAAGAGTACTGGATGAAGCTTGCGGCTGGTTGTAAACCTTACGAACATCACCTCCCACTAGATTTACGCAGGCAAGTCTTCTCTGAGATATCCTTCAGAAATATTTGTGTTCAGTCTTTTAAAAAGAATTGTGAATACTAGGGATGCACGATATATCTGTATCGGCGATATATGTTCATTTTTAATGTTATCGGCCTGATAAGATGATTTGGCCGATATATTAAAGCCAATAATTAATGGATTATTTCCTTCAGCTGAGATGCTTCAGATGCTCACCATGATCGTTTTGAATTGCTTGAAATATGATTGGAATCATTTCAAAAAAGGAAAATACAGTTAAGTGCAACATGTGCAACGCAAGTCTGTCATATATAGGTCCTTCTCAAAAAATTAGCATATTGTGATAAAGTTAATTATTTTCCATAATGTAATGATACAAATTAAACTTTCATATATTTTAGATTCATTGCACACCAACTGAAATATTTCAGGTCTTTTATTGTTTTAATACTGATGATTTTGGCATACAGCTCATGAAAACCCAAAATTCCTATCTCAAAAAATTAGCATATCATGAAAAGGTTCTCTAAACGAGCTATTAACCTAATCATCTGAATCAACTAATTAACTCTAAACACCTGCAAAAGATTCCTGAGGCTTTTAAAAACTCCCAGCCTGTTTCATTACTCAAAACCGCAATCATGGGTAAGACTGCCGACCTGACTGCTGTCCAGAAGGCCATCATTGACACCCTCAAGCAAGAGGGTAAGACACAGAAAGAAATTGCGGCGTGGCATGGAGGCAATCAGCCTGTGGCACTGCTGAGGTGTTATGGAGGCCCAGGATGCTTCGATAGCGGCCTTAAGCTCATCCAGAGTGTTGGATCTTGAGTCTCTCAACTTTCTCTTCACAATATCCCACAGATTCTCTATGGGGTTCAGGTCAGGAGAGTTGGCAGGCCAATTGAGCACAGTAATACCATGGTCAGTAAACCATTTACAAGTGGTTTTGGCACTGTGAGCAGGTGCCAGGTCGTGCTAAAAAAATAAATCTTCATCTCCATAAAGCTTTTCAGCAGATGGAAGCATGAAGTGCTCCAAAATCTCCTGATAGCTAGCTGCATTGACCCTGCCCTTGATAAAACACAGTGGACCAACACCAGCAGCTGACATGGCACCCCAGACCATCACTGACTGTGGGTACTCCAGTGCTGCTTCTCTGTAGCCCAGGTCAGGCGCTTCTGCCACGGTTTCTGGTTCAAAAGTGGCTTGACCTGGGGAATGCGGCACCTGTAGCCCATTTCCTGCACACGCCTGTGCACGGTGGCTCTGGATGTTTCTACTCCAGACTCAGTCCACTGCTTCCGCAGGTCCCCCAAGGTCTGGAATCGGTCCTTCTCCACAATCTTCCTCAGGGTCCGGTCACCTCTTCTCGTTGTGCAGCGTTTTTGGCCACACTTTTTTCCTTCCCACAGACTTCCCACTGAGGTGCCTTGATACAGCACTCTGGGATAGGGGTGGGCGGATCGATCCTGAAGTATCGATACTATCGATACTGACGCGGTATCGAAAAGGATCGATCCTCACATGAAAATATCGATCCAAATGTGTGTTTTTTTACCAGTAATTTTTTATTAATTTAGCATGCAATTCAGTTGTAAAATAAGCTTCTAAGTGGAAAAATAAGCGAATGTTAGCAGATAATTGTGTAGGATAGAACTTTTTCTCCTAGTCATCTGGATACTAGTCATCTGCTGGTGCTTCGCTGAGCTCACAGGCCCAGTGCGTTTGGGAAACGAAGCCTTGCTTAGATGACAGAGAAACAATCTGGAGTTATTTCGCAATAAACAAACCACAAGTGTACATAACGGTTCAAAATGTTGACGTCAGTAAGATTTTTTTTAATGAAATTAATATTTTTATTCAACAAGGATCGATGCATTAAATTGATCAAAGGGCTTTACACTGTTAAAAAAAATCTACTTCATATAAATGCTGTTCTTTCAACTTTGTTCATCAAATAATTCTGCATAAATGTATTATGGTTTCCACAAAAATATTAAACTGTTTTCAACATTGATAATAATAAGAAATGTTTCCTGAGCAGCAAATCAGCATGAATTATCATCATGACTGAAGTAATGACGCCGAAAATTCAGCTTTGATCACATGAATAAATTACAGTTTACTATGACATAGAAAACAGGTAGCCTATGTTAAATTGTAATATTACAGTTTTTACTGTATTTTTGATCAAATAAATGCAGAAGAGAATTAAAAATCTTACAGACCCCAAACTTTTGAACAGTAGGCTAGTGTACAATAGTACATTTACTATAATTAGGGTAGTTTTGTAAAAGTCACTGACTAATTACAGGCGAGTTGAGAGCACAAATCACAAAATATTTAGTAGTCTTGAAAACGTATTCAGATTTAGCATATTAATGATGCATTCACCTCATAAATCATGACACACTGCTCTAGCACAGGAAAGTGCATACAAGTTCAAGTACATGCTTTTAAAATGAAAAAGTATTGGTATCGGTATCGATATCGGCGATACTGGCCCTGTATTTACTTGGTATCGGATCGATACTGAAATTTGCAGTATCGCCCACCCCTACTCTGGGAACAGCCTATTTGTTCAGAAATTTCTCTCTGTGTCTTACCCTCTTGCTTGAGGCTGTCAATGATGGCCTTCTGGACAGCAGTCAGGTCGGCAGTCTTACCCATGATTGCGGTTTTGAGTAATGAAACAGGCTGGGAGTTTTTAAAAGCCTCAGGAATCTTTTGCAGGTGTTTAGAGTTAATTAGTTAATTCAGATGATTAGGTTAATAGCTCGTTTAGAGAACCTTTTCATGATATGCTAATTTTTTGAGATAGGAATTTTGGGTTTTCATGAGCTGTATGCCAAAATCATCAGTATTAAAACAATAATAGACCTGAAATATTTCAGTTGGTGTGCAATGAATCTAAAATATATGAAAGTTTAATTTTTATCATTACATTATGGAAAATAATGAACTTTATCACAATATGCAAATTTTTTGAGAAGGACCTGTAGGCTACATAAAATTATAATGAGAATATTATAATTGTGCACTTGAGACATGGATTTTAATGGTGAGACTTTTGTTTTTGTAATCAGGGTCTCAAATATATGGTTATCGGCTTTCAAATATAAAGAATTCTCGGTATCGGCCAAAATGTTCATATCGGTGCATCCCTAGGGAATACCAAATTTAACACTCATTTTTAACTCTTACTGCCCCAGTAAGATTTTCCTGAGGGTCCATGAAACAGGTTCATACTAGTAGCCCTTTCAAATAAAAATCCTTTAAGACAAATCTCTGGCCCTTACCTTTAAATTGCAGTAAAAGTCCCTCGTCTCTACACATGCGAATTGTGTAATATAATTACATTTGAGGAACCTTTCAATAGTAGTCAAATGGGCTAGCATAAATACATATTCACATGAATAAGATGAAAAGAACATCACAATTTAAAGTGATGCCAAAAGAGCTTTAAAAAAGTAACTAGTTAAATCAAAAAAGTAGAAAGATTAGTGGTGGCTTTGCTACGAAATTGAGAAATGGCCTACTTACTAATTAGAAATCCCTTTTCAATTGTCAAAGCTCTTGTAATCTTGAATGACTGTTTAATTTCCTACGGCAAAACTGAGTGATCTGATTAAGCTGTAAAACGTGTCATAACAGCAGGGCTGCCTGCCAGCGTGCTATTGTGAAGCGGAGGGAACCGGGCAGAGCTAAACCGGCGGATCACTGTGGGGCTCCAATCTCAGTTAGCCTTGTGTCGTGTAGAGAGACTGGCTAAGCGACAGGGCCCTCTATAAGTCTGGGCACTGAATAGAATACCGAGGGGGAAATTCTCATACTATTCTTCTATGACTAATACATAATTCACACGGTATACAAAGCTCGGGCACAGCGTGGGCCAAATTTCAGACAGTCTACTCAAGAAACAAAATACGCATTTTTAGGAGTCATGTCTATGTTATCAGCGTGACCCCATTATTTGAGCCATAAAGTCGAAATATACATTTCCACTGACGCTATAGTTTCCACTGACACCATGACAAAGGTATAGCTCTGGACTGCAGACAGCACAGTAAGCCTTTGTTTCAATTGCTCAGTATTTCATCGCCTGCTAATAAAAGTCAGACCTTGTGAGGGTAGGATGCAGCAGGTGACACTACATACAAGCATCCAAGCATGCCATCCATATCAGAAGGTAGAATTGCTTCATTATTAAGACTGAAAGATTTTGCTGTAGGGATGCATGATATATTAGCCACCATATCGGTATCAGACGATATATGCTAATTTTTAATGTTATCGTTATCAGCCCGATCAAATTTTTTCGCTGCTATATTAAAGCCGATAGTTAATGAATTATTTCCTTCAGCTGAGACACTTCAGATGCTCACTGTTCACCACGATGGTTTTGAATTGCTTGAGATATGATTGGAATCACTTAGGTAAGTGCAACATGTGCAGCACAAGTCTGTCATATATAGGCTACATAAAATTATAAGGAGAACATTATTATTGTGTGCTTGGGACATGGATTTTAATGGTGAGACTTGTTTTTGTAATCAGGCGCTCAAAAATTATATAAAAACTTGATTTAGATTTATCTGCCAATCTATCATTTATCAGCTTTCAAATATAAAGGAATTATCAGTTTTCGCTATCGGCCGGTACAACCCTAGTTTGCTCCTCAGCCAAACATATTATTCATTATACCAAATGTCAGATACGCATATTAGGTATTAAGACCTAGCAGCAACATTAATACTAATGCAAGCATAACTATTAATATTGTTGTTCATACTGAAATATTTTGTTAACTGGATTGGACTATAAAATGGGCCAAATATGGACCTGAGCCACATCTATCAGAATATCAAAGAAACTTGGGATAGTCACCAACCAGAACATCTGAGCAAGCACACATAATACCCTATTTTTAAGGAACTAAAACTTAAAACTAATTAAGGGTCAAGGCACTAATATTGTCCCTTTGTAGCTCTCCATCAGGAACATGTGCTATATTTTGACTTTAAATAACAAAAACGCATTACTGCTGATCAAGCCTGCATGCTAAATAGATAAGTGATCTATTCTCATGGAAACACTGCCCAAAAGCCCCCAATTAACAATGGTATTGATCTGCGACCCCAGCGTGTTCACGCACAAGAAAACTGTCTCTCAAAGAGCCTGCAGAAAACTGCTATAGACATGGTGCCGTTTTAATCTGGGATCAAACTAAAAATCCCTTCCCCCAAGAGTTCAATCAAGGTCAGGTCAGCGATTAAACCTAATGTCTACAGAGAGGTAATAAACCAATGGAGCTACAGCTGTGGTCTGCGCACTGACTCTGCACTTTTCTATATGTTACCCTAAAGACTATATACCTGCTCACACATCTCTTCCAATGAAAGAAAGTAAAAGAAAAAAATGCAACTGTAAGCGGAGCAGCTTAAAAAGACAAATAGGGCTCCAACAGCCAAAAAAAAAGTTCAAATAAAAATCACTAAAAATAATCACTAATGAATTTTATTGTCGATTAAGTTGGATGTCTGATGGGGCACAGAAACTTCTTTCAATGATGTAATTTGGCACTTTTTGCAAGGAGGAACAAGTTTACGACCAAAGTTGCCTAAATTATGGGAGAATTATGTATTAAAGCTTTAAAGAAATTCATGAGCATATGTCTGCATGTGGGGTGTCAGGTGCTTCGACAGATTGCTTGTGCTTTTTATTACTTACATGCTGTTATATTGCTAAAATAATATTATTGGTAAATGTTTCAACCTCAAAAGTTAATTGAGTGTATCCTAACCGTAGGTGTTTTTCTGTTAAAATAAAAAAACTCCTAAGTGCGCGTTTGTGGTTTAGCTTTCCTATAAAAAGAGATTAAAATAGTTAGAGATAACTATTACAGCCCTAGAGATAAATAAAGTATGAGCAAAATAAAGATCGACAGAGCAGGAAGGGTCTAAAACGAGTCGTTACAAAAGCAGTTAAATTTCTGCTCATTCTCACATGCTATATATATATATACCTACATCTCATGCTCACATAATGTCTATGTGCTTCCTGAGCCCAGGCTCATGTAGCGAGCAGCAGCAGCAATGGGACAACAGCAGCAAACCTCCCAATAGACTGCAGATGCACTAAAATGCAGCAAGATGCCATTCAAGTGTAACGGACCTGCTCACAACTGCTAACATCTGTATGTTTAGAGTGAAATGCAACAGTGCTGTTTAAAACCATCCAAAGAGTGGGTGTTACCTTCCACTATACCTGGACCTGTTTTTTGCAAAGCAAAGAAAGAGCAAAATAATGATTATGTACCATCTACAGGCGATGTTTTCAGTCTGCTGCAAAGTCCATTAACATCCGCAAAAGATTCCTGGATTTTGTATAATCCTTCAGCCCCTCGCAGTTCCATGAGAGAGCGCAGATCATTAAGCGAGACCCCAAACTCTCCATCGTGATTGGGCTCTGCCACAGAGTTCTTCACCCCGCTGTATGAGTTGTTAGCCATGTCTCCCGGCTACACCGCGACTCAGCAAGGGTGGAAAAATGGCGTCCCAAAAGGAGAGCTATATCCTCAGGAGACCAATGCCAGTAGTTCCCATAAACAGCTGACGTCCTTCAGAGGAGGAGGAGGAGGATGCCCGACTGCAGGTGGCAGGACTGGGATAATTCACAAGCCATTCTCCTCAGCCCGTGGCGTTGCTTTCATCGTGAATGAAACCTTAAACAATCAGCCCAAAGGACCTGCAAAAAAAGAAAAGAATGTTTGAGTATAGATAATAATAATAATAATAATATTACTAAATGTGCAAATCCCCAACTAGATAATAGATTTGTTTGTTGATTTCAAAAGAAAATGTCAACAACAACAAAAAAAAAACACCTTAAGTTTAGAAAACTCCCCACTGGGCCTGGACTTAGTAAGAACGAACTCATTGGCTGAGTTTCAAGGTAACATGCTACCCACTTTTACAGGCACAACTATGTGGGTAGCGTGGGAACTGACCTGCCATCTTAACTATGTGAGAGACAAAAAAAGCCCAACATTATATTTGGCTTTTCCGAGCAACATGAAAATGCTTTGAATTTGGAAACTCATGGGACAGAGCACAACTGAAAAGAGTCTATTAAGTGTTAATGTAAAGATTTCACTGCCAGAATGACTTTTAATTATATAGTCAATGCACAACACTGGTCAAATGTATACACTGAAAGCAATAAAAGCATCTGCCAAATGCACAAAATGTAAATGCAATAACTCCACTTGAAGTGACAGTAAATAAGCCCAATGAGACTGCTTGGACAAATATCTTCATGTACACAAACAAAAGAGAACACTATCTATAACATGCCCTCAAACCAAATAACCCACTGGACTTTCAATTAACAATTTCTTTGGGACTATTTTAGTAGATAATAGGGCTAAATAAAATGCAGACAATCAAGACATTGTCTGTCCGAGCACCATACAGCCTGTCTCTCCCTTGTCATGTGGCCATTCATACCCTACCAGCCACCTCTACTATACTTGCCTTTATCAGGAAGATTTCATTAAATTACATTATTAGAATTATAATAAAGGAAATTATCCAGCAGCATTAGGGGTGATCTGAACAGATTTAAGAAGGACCAGATAGAAAATTCAAACTATGAGGATGAGAAGATGGTGTTGTTGAGAGTGCTTTTGTTCTGTATGCAGAGGTAAAAAGTGTAGTAGCCCTCCAGGACTGATTTACTTGAAGTAGTACATGCAGACAGTGGAACAGCATGCCTTTCTGTAACAGGCTACCAGCTGGGCTATCAACTTCTCTTACAGCCAATGTCATGAACACTGCAGACAAAAATTAAGAGAACAATCTTTGGCCAAAACTACTCTCTCTTTTAAAACCTTTTTATGAAGCTGCGACAAAAAGTCTTCCTGCACAACTAAAAATAAACACAGTAAAGCATGAAGAGCATTAGTAAATAAAGTCTAAAGTATGGCAGTCAACAAGCTCAGTTTTATCTGTTGTTAAAACTGGAAGTGAAAAGGGAAACAACCAAGAGCTTTGCACTGCAACGGCTAACTGTGTTCCTCCCTTTTGAAAAAAAAAAAAATGAATGACTGTCATCTCAAGCATTCGTGGTACACATTTCATTATCACAGTTCATTCTGACAATTCAGAAAGAAAAGGCACTGTAAATAACAATGCGTGCAGGTTTCAAGCAGATAACCTCGGTCTTAAAGTCAACCTCTTTTTTCTCCCAGTTATCATCTATGAGTGACTGCATGGCCACGATGAGGGAAGTGCCAAACCTTTACTAAGCCGTGGTAGTTTCAGGGGCCGGTTTCACAAAGCTATTTTAGACCGGTCTATAGTGTTTGACAAGTTTAAAATTTGCTCATTGACTAGTATAATGCAAGTTAGACTGTTTCACAAACCCAAAAAATTAGACACCTTACCCCCAGGCTAACTTAGGTATAAGACTCTGTTACCTTGGCAACCAGCAGTAACAATCAGTTACATTACGAACAGCCAAAAGAAAAGGGAAAATGGCTCATAATTTGTGGTTTGCTGACGATGTTGTGGAGAGAGAGATATGAGAAGGGAAAGGGTTTTTAGGATATTTCCTCTTAAATATTTCTTTTTTGGTATCTTGTACCATGTTTTTGTATCTTTTCTGTACGTCTTTAACGCTCCGCTCAACGGTCGGATTAACGCTGTTAACTGTCGTACAGTAGCAATCTTTTTCCAAATTAAACATTTCTTCTTGTTACTACATTCTCCGCTAAATTTCCTAAGTAAAATGTCCTTGTAACTGTTATACTCCTCCAACAAACACATATTTTCCGCTGGGGTAAACTGCACTGAGCGGTTGAATGCGCTTACTCGATCCGTCATGTTTTTTGTTTTGAAAAGTGTCTTATTTTACCCAGAATGCATTGCAGTGTAGTCCTACTTAAGATAGTCAGAGTCTTAAGTAGGGATGGGAATTGATAAGAATTTAACGATTCCGATTCCATTATCGTTATTGCTTATCGATTCGATTCCTTATCGATTCTCTTATCGATTCTCATTGAGTGAGGGAATAAGTACAAATTTGTTTGTTTGTATTAACTTTTTGCACTTATAACTTAACTTATTTGTTTGTTAATTATTACTAACTCGCTTATACAGCACAGAGTATTAGGGGTGTGAACCTACACTGGTCTCACTGTTCGGTTCGATTACGATTATCATGTCATCGATTCAGTTCAACTCGATATCTCGATGCATTACATGCACTGCCTCCTCAATTTTCAATTTTACTTCAAAAGTGATGTGCGCGTGCGTGTGCGTGTCCGCGTCCGCGTGTTCGCCTGTTCGTGAAGTCGCAGTGACAGAAACAGTGACATTCCAGTTTAGGTTTCATGGGACTAAAGTCTGTTCATGCTGTGTGTGTGGCCAAATGTTTCTGCATATTGGAGGTAGTTCCCCCCCTTTGACGAAATGGAAATTTTACAAGTGTTGCAAGTGACCGTATTGTTATGAGGCGCCGTCATACTCTCATTGAGTATGTGCGCGAGTTTGAGTGTGTGTGTGTTTGTGTGTGTGCTCGCGTCTCATATGAGTATGTGCGTGAAAAGTTTGTGTGTGCGCGCGCGTCTCATATGAGTACCGGTATGTGCCTGGAGAGGTCTGCGCATCTCGTGTGTGTAGAGTTTGCGTGTATGTGCGTGAGTGACTTTAGGTGTATCGTTGTGCATTTCATATGTATTTGTTTGAGCATTCAGCAGTGTACATGTATGTTTGACTAGTATACGTGTATGCAAGTGTTTCATATATGTGTGCGTGAATGAAGTTTGATTTAAGCCCTATACGGCACCTCATATTGTTGTCTTTTCGCGTAAAATATAACCAAACTTTAGACCGCTTCTGCCTCGATGCCATGTTTGCTGCATTCTGAACCAAAACAAGGCAGCGCGTGCGTCACGTCATGACACATTTGCAACGAGAGGAACCGATAAGCGGAACCGTTAAGCAGGCATACTAACGGTTCCAAGGAATTGGTTCTTCTGAAGAAGAACCGGTTCTCGATTCCCATCCCTAGTCTTAAGTGCTTTGTGCAACGGTCTGATTTAGATGTCTATCTGAAGTCTGATTATCTACTATATCTAAGCCATAGTCAAAGTCTATCTTTGTGAAACCAGCCCAAGGTTGCAGAGCAGGTCACATGTCACAACAGTGGAAAATCATTGTGATTGGATCTTCAAACCAACAGCTAGCAGAGTATGGTTGAGCAACAGTAAAGTTAACCCTTGCAATACAAAGCTAGAGGACAGTTTTCGACCTGCACCTGTGGACTGCCTTAAGACTAATAATTCAAGCATCATATCATATACTTCTATGATATTTCTGATGGTCCTCACAAAGAAAGCATTGTGTAATTTCATGCATTTAGCCACCATTCTATCCACCCTAAAAACGATACACTTATCTATGCACCTGTGAATACATAGGCATGTTCACATGAGCTCTAAGAGCTCCCTAATGACAAAATGTAAAGTTGCAAACCTAAGAAAACCAAAAGGAAAACCCTCTCGTTCTTGGTTGGCAATTGGAGACCCTACACTGTACAAGCCAACTTCACGCTAGTCAAGGATAGCGATTCCAGGGATCCCTCTGCAGTAGAGCTGTCGGTAATGGGGTATTTTTAGCAGCCTCAGACAGACCATCCCCCTCGCTGGCTGTTGCTGAAATGGGTCAGGCCATTTCTATGTGGAGGGTACAATGCAGAGACACCCCGCCTTACTCATGCTACATGGTTCAGAGCACTTAAGGCCACTTCACACCACCGACTGGGCACTTCTACTATACCTTAGACACTGATCCTGCCAACTCACAGTAGCCTGCACTCAACCACACAAAACATAACTCCTCAAGAAGAACCTGAATGACACCTCCAAAAAAAAAAAAAAAAAAAAGTATCCTTCATGCTGAAAAAATAAATTGCTTCATATTTCCAGGGCGCAATGATTTCTGTGATGCAGAAAACATGGAATCAATTCATTAAAATGGAATGTACTGTACAATGCGAAATGTCACAGAATTTGCCACAATTTGGATGAATAAATCAAAAGTAGGACTATAGATTGCCATTTTAAAAAGTCTGAACATTTTTATTAAATTATAAAGCTCAATAAAATAATCCATATGGCACTATTGTTGTTAAAGAAATTGTTATAAATTATTAAACTAATCAAGTTTTAGGAATTCAAATGAGACATCCGTTTTGATTATTAAAAATTAAAAAATTAAAATGGAAAACAGTATTGTATTTGGTAAAGAAATAAAACCGATTTCAAAAGACCTTAATTATTCTTTCTGCTTTGTTAGATGAGCACAGTGGGAAAACTATAAAAATGCAAACAGCTAGGGCATAAAAAAAAAATTTGTTTGGTTCCGGTTTCCGACCGACCCTGTCAATTTATGTGCGACCCAAATTTATTTTATGAGCTTGGGGAAGAAATAATACAAATTAAATAAATACACAGATAAAAAACTTTGAAAACAAATTGAACTTGCGAATTGAAAATAGGTAGGCTACGCACAATGGAAACACGTCAATTTCGCAAAAACTCTCGTTTATTGCAAAAAAGTTGTTACGCTAGCATGAGGTGGTTTTTCAGGCAATTCGAAAATGTAAATGCGCAAAAACTGTTTCCATTGCAGTTTTGCGAAATATTCCTGTCACCTAACTTAGAAGACGGGGTGTGTTTGGGGTCCGTGTACGCAAATAATAATAATAGGCTAATTATTATAACATTTATTAGGGTATAGCTACATATTTAGAAGACGCTTTTATCCAAAAAAAGGAACAAAGAAATTCGTCAAATGTCATTCATAATACAGGTAGGACAATAATAATACAGGGCTAAGATTATCACAAATAAACACAAGATTTTGACGCATATCCAAGTGTGTGTGCGAGTGTGGAGCGCGCACTGCATGGCCAGAGGCACGCGGGCGCGAACACTTGCATTTTCCTATTAACAGTGGAAACAACTTAAAATACTCTATCATTTCTGGTCATACAGAAAATAATAATAAATTATTCGCAACTACTTTTATTTGTGTAAACTCACAATAACAAGAAAACGTTGTGCTTTTAAAATAAAATAAAACAATCAGGCGCGGTTTAATGATCTCCGTGAACTGGAGCGCGAGAACTGAAACAAAAGATAGCCTATGTAGGCTAAAGCTTGAAATGTCCACTTTAAAACGAACAAATTCGAATCGAAAGCTAATACCTTCTGATTAAATCCATATGAAAGGTGCATTTCTCTCTGAGCATCCGCCTTACAGCGGAGATGGAGATACGTTTTTTAGCCGACACTGATTTAGAAAACAATAGTTTATTAATAAACAATTAAAATGCCTCGTTATTTTTTCAGACACATTTATTATCATTAGCCTATAACTCACCTATAAATCACCTTTGTAGGCTGTGGTTCCAGAGACATATATGGCTCTTCTCATTCAGCAATGCGGGAAAATATAATTTCCAGGTTCTAATTTGGCCTCAGAAAACCAGTAAGATTGAAAAAAAATGTCTATATTAATTTGTGAATATTTGAAATGTTTAATAAAGGGACAAAAGGTCATAAACAAAAATCTGAAAATCCATCTATATTTATTTTTTTGCTCAGCATTTGGTGTGTACAGTTCAAATTAAAATGTTGGTGTTCAACTTTGCGTTTTAAAAATACAACAACCGTTCATTTTTCGTTTTGCAAAATTACGGGTTAAAAAAGGAAAAACGAATGGACACAAAAGTACACTGACCGTTTGGACAGAATACGACTATGAGACATAGTTCTTTATTAGGTTCATAAAATATAAACAATAATTACAGGAATTCTGGATTCTAAACCTCAAAGAAATGCTACAATCAAGACCTCGGAGCAGAAATGATGGAAAAACAGCAGGAACTCCTTAAGATGTGCCGTTCGCAGTATAAGGGTCTTTCCCTGCCATAAATGCTTGGATAACACACCACGTCTCCTTCCATTAATAATAATAATGCCTGCGGTGGCTGTGATATAGGCTATAGCTATAAACAACGTCCGTTGCCATGATTTTTGGAATGACTTATTGCGAGAGAAAAAAAGATTTAGTCGTTTAACATCGGTTAATGGAAATGCAGTCATTTCGCAATAGTTTTTTTAATCGACATTTAGAAAAAAAAAAATCGCAAAAGTTTTGCGCAAATCTGTAATGGAAACGCGCCTATTTTCAGCATTTCGAAAAAGGAATATTTCGCAAAAGTGCAGTGGAAACAGAATTAGAAGACGCGGTGTGTTTGGGGTCCGCGTACGCAAATAATAATTATAGGCTAATTATCATCATTATTATAACATTTATTAGGCTACATATTTAGAAGACGCTTTTATCCAAAAAAGGAACAAAGCAATTCGTCAAATGTCATTCATAATACAGGTTAGACAACAATAATACAGGGCTAAGATTATCACAAATAAACACAAGATTTTGACGCATATCCAAGTGTGTGTGCGAGTGTGGAGCGCGCGCTGCATGGCCAGAGGCGCGCGGGCGCGAACACTTGCATTTTCCTATCAACAGTGGAAACAACTTAAAATACTCTATCATTTCTGGTCGTACAGAAAATAGTAATACATTATTCGCAACTACCTTTACTTGTGTAAACTCACAATAACAAGAAAACGTTGTGCTTTTGTAAAATAAAATAAAACAATCAGGCGCGGTTTAATGATCTCCGTGAACTGGAGCGCGAGAACTGAAACAAAAGATAGCCTATAGGCTAAAGCTGGAAATGTCCACTTTAAAGCGAACTAATTCTAATCGAAAGCTATACATTCTGATTAAATCTGTCTGAAAGGTGCATTTCTCTCTAAAGGTGCATCTGCCTTACAGCGGAGATGGAGATATGTTTTAGCAGACATTTAGAAAACAATAGTTTATTAATAAACAATTAAAATGCCTCGTTATTTTTTCAGACACATTTTTTATTGTTATAACTCGCCTATAAATCAACTATAGGCTATGTTATGATAAAATAGAGTAGCCTATCCATCGCTACTGTAAAGTAAAATAAAATAATCAGTGTTTCCCCTAGGATTTTTTTTCAGGGGGGGGGGGACTGCTAGTGTTGCGGAGCGGGCGTGTTACGGATACGTGGTGTATTTGTTTTTTATTATTAATTGAAATCATGTACTATGAATCATTAAACTTATACAACATTTTTTTTTTATATATATATATATATATGGAAAAAAAATTCACACTAATTCTGTGTTGTGTTTTTTCTGGTAATAAAATGAAGACATAAAACACAAATTTTAGCATTTATCATCAATTTTAATCATATGAAATTAAATAAACTTTTTGTCAAATAACTGGCTGCACAATGAGCTTTAGCCTAACTGTTCAAATTAAAACATGGATTATTCCTTAAAAATTTCAGTTTTGATGATAATTTATTTGGATTAGTGTTAGTGTATTATTACATTGGGATATATCTAAATTCTAATGTACAACAGTAATATATTTCTGTCAAGTTAAACCGAACTTTTATTTTGACGGGTTGCCGTGAAGACCTTTTGAGGTTCTGTGTGTTTGTCATGATGATAGTTTTTCTCAAATGAAGCGGGGAAATGATCACGAAGTGACTTTCAGAGTGGATCTAGAGCCTGGAGAGGAAGTTCATGCATTTGTGTCTTCATATAGGCCAAATAACAGCGCAAGCGTCACACGTGCTTCAGTGTGTGTGTGGTAAATTAAACTGCGCGTCGGGGCACCATTCATTCACACAGAACATGCAGGATTCGTATTTAAATAGTCTTTGTGTTTTAATATTCACACACACTAGTCTACATCGCGATTTGATTTCAAGTGTACTGAACTGCTTTCTATTTTTTCCTCAAATTTACAAATTCCGTGAAATTCCGCGTTTTACACTAAATTCCTTTTTTATGACTGTATTTCGTCAGCATTTTAGGGGGGGCGGGGGTCGTTTTGCGGGGGCGGGCCGCCCCCCCAAAACAATGGTAGGGGAAACACTGAATAATAATAATAATTTCCTACCTATCCCTTGCTGCCACTGGATTAAAAAAAAAAAAAATTCCCTACCGACCCATGACCTCAACTGACAACCAACCGGAACCAAACTTTTTTTTTTTATGCCTAGCCTACGTACTTAAAAGCTCAGTGCTTTCGTGTTCTCACCAGGGCCAGCTGGATGTATCTAAAGAAGTGATTTTAAAGAACAGAAACCTTTAAGTTGATTGTTATGGGTGCCATTCACAGCACACAAGCCCATTTGCTCCGACCCCTGCCTCCATGTCTGACACTGCACAGTAAATCAGAGATGACTCGAACCATTAGAAGTGATGGGCATGATGAGGCTTCAGAATTTATATTTGCTTAACTCATTGAATGTCACTTGGTGAATGGATGCGGTCTTGACCAACACGACTAAAGGTTCTGTTTCTGTCCAAACACATTCTGTTTATATTTAGATGCACACTTTTTAAAGACAGCACCTGCACCAGTACTGCTTCCACATTCCTTTGAGGAGGAAACGGGATTTCACTAACTGTTTTTACTGAGCATCAAGTTGAGTGCATCGGAAAAAAAAATAATACATCTGGTTGCAAATCAAAAGCCTGAACAGCAATTCTTCATCTGCTTGAAGGTGGTAATTTACTCCAGTCATTTAAGGTAGAAGAATATACAACATTGTTCTTATTTACAGACCTCATTTATACTGAGGACAGAAAACACATTTGCCCCTAAGATGGCCATTTTATCTCTGTCATCAACATCTGATTAAGGCATAAAGCATGACGCTATACAGTAATTAAATAGCAACATTATTCAAATGTACTTAATAGCATAGCGCTCTATTTTTAGATGTTTATAATAGCTTATGAGGGGTTGAATGTCACCTCAAATTAATGTGACACCAAGGCAGTGGCCTCTTACATAAACAATACTAGAGAGAGGGGCTAAGTTACCCTTTTTCCATTCTAGTCATTATGGAACACGTTCACATTTACTTAATTAATATAATATAACGTTAAAGCTTTTACTACAAGCGCTGTACAAAGCCATGACCATTTTGTTTGACCACACTATTTAGTTTGATCTCGTTGGAGGTACAACCAATATCTATAAATCAAATAATTTGGGTTTACAGTGTTGAAATTAAACAAAACAATATACTACAGAGTAGTAGTGCAACAGACCACAAAACTCATGGTTTGGATCATATTACGGTTTGAGTCAAGGATAGGATAATTTTTTGGATCAGTAACAATTAATAAATTTGGGTGGAGGCAAATGTAACTTTGCTTTCCATTTAAAGAACACTTTGATACCACAGCACAGTATATACAATACCACTGATTACCTTATTTTTTTAGGGTTTACAGAGTAGTGTATTTGTATTTTACTACTTACAGTTCACTTGTCTTTAATAATGTCTGAACTTTATTAGTTAGGCTAGTATTAAGAAATAGGTAGTAAGTAGTATTATAGGCTAGTATTAAGAAAAATAAAGTTCTTAAAGGGGAAATGAAGCAGTCAGTCAAGTTTACATGATTTACAAGATGGATTTCCACTATAATCAAAAATTATATAAGAAACATGACAAATGTTAACATATAAAAGAAACACCGTTATATCTTTCGGGGCAAGGGCGCCGCAATATTGTGCAGTATTATAACCGGTGACGTCACGGGGTGGGTTTGCTCTGGGCTGAGTTCAGTAAAATACAGTGAAAGATGCAGGTAAGCTGGTCGAACCAGCGAACAACTAACGTTAGGTACAGTCATTGTTAGCTAACAGCTGTAAGCATGAACTAGCTAACGCTAACTTAGTGTTTAGCTAGTGAACTTTATTAGTACCAGACAAAAAGACGACGTCTAACGTTAACAAACTGCACATGGAAACATTGTTCGCGATGTCTGCCATCATATTCCTGTCTCTTGTCAACACCATGGTTGCAATACATGGTCAAGATCAGCGTCTTGACAGCAGATAGATCGTGCTATCGTGGCGTAATAATCTGTTTGGTTGTAATGCATTACTTACCTGAATGAAATCAAATCGAATGTATCGTCCTGTGGAATCATTCATTCACAGACAGCATACGAAGATGTTCAACTAATAAAGATCTTCATTGCTGGCAAACAATATAGATTTGCAGATTTGCTTTCACTAGACTGTACTGTAGGTAGGTCCACGGCCACTTCATCCAACGCTCTTGATGTTCTTAAATTTTCCTGTTACGACTCCGAGTCGAGTGTGAATTGAAAGCGCTTCAGTGATTCAGTGCGTGCAGGAAACCGAACAGATCATTCAAACTGATTCGCGAACCGATTTAGACAGATCTCCCAAATCTCGTTATATGCAGGGACATACAAATTATGGTGTTATGGTGTATTAGGTGTAGCTCATACCTGTCAACACTACCGTTTTCCCCAGGAGTCTCCCGTATTTCACATCCATCTCCCGCCCCCTTCCCGTTTTGTTATTTCTCCCGTGAAACTCCCATAATTTGTATGGCCCAAATCTCGTTATATGCAGGGATGCAAACGGCGCACTTTATTTTAATGCAAACATGTTGTTAAATGCATAGTTTTCCAAGCGCGTTGTATCTTTTTTTATGGGCATGATAAGCGATGCTCAATTTACAAATGAATCACTCTTTTTTTTTTAGTCGATTCTGTTTAAATACTTCATCAAACATGTTGGCAGATGTTGAAAGATGTTGGCTGTCTAAATCGGTTCGCGAATCAGTTTGAATGATCTGTTCGGTTTCCTGCACGCACTGAATCACTGAAGCACTTTCAATTCACACTCGACTCGGAGTCGTAACAGGAAGATTCGTATGCTGTCTGTGAATGAATGATTCCACAGGACGATACATTCGATTTGATTTCATTCAGGTAATACATTTTACAACCAAACAGATTATTACGCCACGATAGCACGATCCATCTGCTGTCAAGACGCTGATCTTGACCATGTATTGCAACCATGGTGTTGACAAGAGTCAGGAATATGATGGCAGACATCGCGAACAATGTTTCCATGTGCAGTTTGTTAACGTTAGACGTCGTCTTTTTGTCTGGTACTAATAAAGTTCACTAGCTAAACACTAAGTTAGCGTTAGCTAGTTCATGCTTACAGCTGTTAGCTAACAATGACTGTACCTAACGTTAGTTGTTCGCTGGTTCGACCAGCTTACATGCATCTTTCACTGTATTTTACTGAACTCAGCCCAGAGCAAACCAACCCCGTGACGTCACCGGTTATAATACTGCACAATGGCGGCGCCCTTGCCGCGAAAGATATAACGGTGTTTCTTTTATATGTTAACATTTGTCATGTTTCTTATATAATTTTTGATTATAGTGGAAATCCATCTTGTAAATCATGTAAACTTGACTGACTGCTAAATTTCCCCTTTAATACTCATCATTCATCAAGATTAATTTGTTTGAACTAATTTGTTTAAGCTTGCCCTAAAACCAATTAGTTATTCTGAGCATTAGGGTTTACAATGTAATTACAAGCATAAATAAAAACAATATAACAAAGTTATAAATAAAGTTAAGTCCAACAGTAGCAAGTAAACATAAATGTAATAATTAGGCTAATTGTAAAATAGCACTATCGTGTTCACTGTATAAATTAAATATAGATTAATCTTTGTTTTGTTGGTTGATTAGCATTAGTGACACAGATCGCTGCAGAGCTAATGCACCGATCCAATATACTGATACACATCCAATTTCTGGCCTGGTCCGTATATGGATCATGGATCAACTACGCTCTGTTACACCCCTTCTACAGAGCAATGCATCGTTCCAACATCCATTAGGAAAACTCCTTTCTTAACTAAATCGACATTTAATGGAAGTTTCAATAGTCTTTTCTTCCCTATTGTGACATATATCCGGCTTCTTGAACAAGAAAAAAATGTAGGGTGGGACTTGACTTTGTCCTTTGGGAATTGATTGGATCGTTGTCATTTGCCATGATCTCATGTGAGTGACAGGTTGTCCCACTCTCACGCCGATAAACACATCATCAGAGAAGAGATGTCGTAGCGAGATGGGGAGTTATTTTGATTAAAGATTACAAGGGCACATGAAGTTCAGAAAAAAATATTGATGTGCACAGACAAATCATTTAATAATAAAATGCAATGTTTCGTAAAAATATGAATTTTTAATTTTAATTTCTTGGTGACTAAGTTGCAACCTGCTAGAATGCTCTAAGAACATGTGCTTATATTAAAAACATAATGCACTTTTTCCATAAATATAATATATAACATTATAATATGACAATAATAATATATGCATGACATTAAGATTAATCCAAATCATAATTTGCATGCAAGCTGCTTCTCACAAAGCTTAAGTAACAAATCTACTATAAAGCTTTAGGAAAAATACTTCATTGCATATTATAAAGAAAAAAATGGATATTGAATCAATAGATATACAACTGGGCCATGCTCATGCACATAACAGTCCAAAGGCCTCTGAAGCTCACTTGACAGTCAAAGGTTAGTTTATGTTAAGGGTAAATCATTAAAAAATGAAACCATTACTTAAGTCAAATCATATATTTCCATCCTGCAATAAATCAGAAAACACTTTTTAACAAAGACAGTTTGATGCTTAGCTGTTGCAATATGGACAACTTTGCTCTGAAGAATACTGAATGGCAACAAAATCCTCAGTATTTGCTTCGAATATGTCTCTGTTATGCATCAGGAACTGTTGTTATTACAATGACTTCATATGTTCACCTCAAACACATTTAAATATAAATTTCCTAAGTAGTGATCTACACATATCAAAGGTCAGCGTACACACTACACATACATCATTTGTGTAGAAGACCAAAAAAAGTGCACAAATACACCCTTACGATTTGAGTTCGAGAAAGCTGAATACACACTGTAGACTCAAGGTCAAATTCAGCATTGCTGTCATACAGCGAAACATTATCATCATGGGCTGCAAAAGCTTAAGCAAAAAAAGCAGCAAGGCAGCAAATGATGTACGCCAAATAACAACAGACCTGACACGGTATTTAAACGCACACCGGAATCTATCTAGAAATTCTAGGTGCCATATTCAATCTCAACACATTAGGCAGACAGTAGACGCAATAAGTCAGCCGATTAGATTGGGTACATTGTGTTTTGCACATCTGCTCCTTCAAATACGATCCTAGCAAATTTGACGTGTCGCACAGCGCTTGTTCCAGTCTCCATGCCCAGTCACACATGACAGGAGGTATTAGGACTGTATACTACAACTGTTGACACGAATGCGCCAAGCTTAAAGGAGCAGTTCACCCAAAAATAAAGGAAAATAATAATTTACTCTAATGATGTTTGTTACACACCTTATTTTCTTCACAATTAAATAACCGATACCCAGTGACACATAAATGTTTCCATACAATGAAAGTGAATGGTGGCTCCGGCTGTCAGTCTGACTAACGTCTCTTAACACGAAAGTCACACGGTTTTGGAATAACATAGTGGAGAGTCAATGATAACCCATTTGCCATTTTTGATTAAAATAGCATTTTAACGTTGGCTAAACGAAAATTGTTGTAAAACACACAGGGAAATGCGATAACTGACAAGTAGGTAACGTTAATGGTTCGAAAGGCAAGTTGACAGCTGAAGCGTCCTCGCATTTGGCTTTAGCCTGCTAGTGGTCTCAACTCAAGTCATCCAGTCAAAAAGGGTTCACTGTTTCAACCAGACCAACATCATATCTTTCCCAGAAACTGAAGGATAAAATACCCGACTGGCTAAAGTCACAAGCCACCGACCATCCGACGGACAGAGACGGTCGCTTAATAAGTTGGCTCGTTTGACACAGCATTTCATTGGAGCGAACTGTCATTAAACGACAAAACGCTCGAGTAAAATAAGAAATTGTCGCTTAAAATGCAAGAAAATCATAGAGATTTTACTTTCTAGTGAGTTAGCATTCTTATATCAGGGACCGAATGACAGTCAAGGGTTTTGTAACGGTAACAACGCGAGTCTTTTATTTGAGGGCTTTTAAACGACTGACTGCGGTTAAAATAGCATGGTCACCCGGTCTAGGATATCGAGTAAAAAAATAAGTCAAAATGTACAATCTCCAATCTATACATTTTAAATTATGTTAAAGCTCTGAATTATATATTTCAAGATGAGTATTTCGAAAACACACGCTGTTATCGCATGATCGAATCTGTAGAAACGCGGCGCGCGCAGTCGAACACATTTCAGAAGCTTCATACGTCAAAAGCAACTTTCCAGCGTGCACTACACATCAGCCCAGCATCTCAACATGGTGTGATACAATAAAACCCCATTGATTTTCCACACACCCCCTCCCCTGCAGTGGCAATAGGCAGGCGTGTGTTCAAAATGCACAGCAGCCTGGTTGCCTTCTTGCCCCTTTCTCTGCCTGCTACCAACTAGCAGGAGTTGCCTAGCCAATTTGGCTAGCTGATAATAACGCAGGCTAACAGAAAGCACGGTGGATGTAGACAAAATTAGCAAAGAGGAAGCAAAAAAATTGTGCATTTCAAATGCAGTAAAACCACAAGCATGCATGCGAGAAATGGTGAAATTGCACTCACAAAGCTCTCCGAACGGTGCCTCAGAGATCCCCCTCACTCTCTCGGTCTCCCTCAGACTCACTCTGCCGTCTATCTAGCTCTTCCAATCTGCAGAGAAATCCCTCCCACAGCCTCGCGTAGCCTGAGACATGTGATGCACGGCACGGGCAGTGACATACAGGATGATCCTCATTGGCTGAGACAAGATGTCAATCACATTGGGCGCACCCTCTGCTCAGCGTCCGCGCGCATTAACATAATTTATAAAGATGTTCCTGAGACCGGTTAAATGTAAAATAACTTGTTCCGCGTTGTTGATTATTTTAACCTAATAAACGGCACGCTTCAGCACGTGCTGGCGTGGTTTAGCCCAGCCCACTGTCACGGACGAGTCTTCCCCGGAGGCTAATTAAACCTGACGTCATTCTTTCCATGACGTCGCCCGTTCTCTCTCCACGATTCTGGTCTTGTTTGATTCGCAGTGCGCAGAAACTCATTACCCTCGCTGATCTGAACCGGATTGATGAATTATGCAGCCTTGATCCTCGCTCACCTTCTTTCCCAAGAATATGCATTAAACATTTGTCAGTTGGTTAACATATCAATGTGGATAATTTGAATGATCACGTTGAGTCTCCTTCATTGAAATAGATAACCAACCAGACAGATTGTGCAAAAAAAAAATTGTGCAATCCTGTGTTCTTTCTTTCTGATGCTAATAGAGTGAACTTGCATGACCAGCATTTTTTCTCTCTGCATTTTTATCAAACTTTTTATCAGCCAGTCTGGCATCTTCCTTTTAAATTGCAGTACAACCCCAGAGCATTTCTGTTTGTGAACCTTTGTTATAACATATACCAAGTTCTCATGTCAGGGACTACCTTGTACCAGAGGTGAATGGAAATCTTTGGTTAGGTAAAAAAAAAAAAAAAAAAAAAAAAAAACTTTTAAATAGATATCAAGCAAGAAATTAAACAAATGTCACTGAGCTATTTCTCATGCACAGCTTCCTCTTCATCATGATATATAGATGACATTTCCTGTTCCTGAGGTGGAATGCTGCAAGACTTACAATGTAGGCTAACATTCATATCTATTCTATTAAGATTGTGATAAAATAGTACTTGTTGTAAGATGTTTCATTTTTATAAAGCAGCGCCTTATTTCAACTATACAGGTGCTCTGTCACTTACATGTAAAAGGATTCAGACTAAAATACACCAAAATTAGCTCAGCTCTTTCAAAATGTTCTTAAACTAAGCCTGAAATTATGTTGAAAAAGTTATTTCTAAAAGGAACAATGTTACCAGAAGACTTTTTTTCCCCACACCTAACAAAATCCCCATGTACTTCTTGTGGTTGTTCTTTTACAACCTCAGCTGTTATGACAACCATTGTTGGCATTTGTTGATCATGGTCTACTTGAAAGATGATGCCAACAGTAGAAATGTGTTGTGGGTTTCCCCATGAAGGCCTCAAAAGAAGCCACATTACCATCTTCATTCTGTTTTTTTTTTCTTTCTTCTGTAACCGACATTTCATACATGTGGCGATTTGTTCAAAGTGACTTGCAAACGATGAACAACACACATATGTCCTTGTCTATCTATATATATTATATTTATAATAAATTTAAATTAGTAAATGTTAATTGTATACATACATAATACATACATGAGTATAGAACTTACCTTAGTTTGTAGATTGTCAGGTTGTGTATTCAACTGCTGATTCGAAAGATCATTCCTCTATGATGAGGTATGATGTTTTTTGACCCAAATTTATATAGACACAGACTTGCTTCCATCCAGTAGCAATAATTCTCTGGAAACCCAAAGACCTGCTTTTACAATCACACAAGCACCTCTGCTCAACCTGGGGGAAAACCCGGCACAGTTTGTGCTGGGTGCTATTGACAAGATCCTTTCACCTAATGGGTTTTATCATTAACAAGAAGGACATCGCTGCACAAGACCATCTTCAATCCTGTAGAGCAGTGGGTTTTGATGTATGGCAAAACTTCAACTTTGTAAGACCTTTTAACTTGTGTTAAACAAGGCTCAAAGGTTTGCTAATGTTCAATCAGATAGTGTGGGGAGGGGAGGTGTCAGCGAGTGCATTGATTGCTCAGCTTTTGTGCAAGCAGCTTGTAAATGGGAAGCATGTGATGCATATGTTTGCTGAAGGAATCTCTGGAGTAACCAGTCGATCTATTAGGCCAGACCACTTCGGTTTGCACCATATTTTCATCTAAAAGTAACATATAGCCCTTGCTAAGCCACAAGAGGCTGACAAACAAGTTTCCTTTCAGGCTTCCAAAACCTCTGAAGTAGAGAGGACATGAATCCTATTTTTATTTGATCCAGTTTCCACTTCTGAGTTTTTTTATTTGGAGCCGGCACACAGTGATGCCTGGGCCTTGAGCAGATGTCCCAGCAGCGCACAGATCCGCAAGTGCAGCCACCTTTTTTACTTCTTAATCATATTCTCATACACAGATTCATATGTGCGACCATTCACCTATAACCCAAAGTGTCAAAGTTTAGGGTTTCAGGATATAATTTCATATTAAAAATGCACAATGGACTGTATTGTGAATTGACTGAATATAAACTACAACAAACATTTTAATGTATGACCTTGCTGGACATTAGGCCACACATACAGTACAGTGATGTCAGAAGAGGGAAGTTAGTGGCGGTCTTGCTTTAATATCAAGATCTAAGATAAGA
Organism: Gila orcuttii; assembly: GCA_026230005.1. Classification (NCBI taxonomy): domain Eukaryota; kingdom Metazoa; phylum Chordata; class Actinopteri; order Cypriniformes; family Leuciscidae; genus Gila; species Gila orcuttii. Next base: position 14,659,873 of record JAPDVR010000006.1, read on the forward strand.
ATGTTTGCTTAACAAGCAGTTCGGAATGAAAAACAAAGCATTCTTGTGTCAAAAATACTTCAGACAGGAAAAACTCCTCAAGGCAGGCAATGATGTTGTCATAAGACTTAAAGGTGTCACTGCTGAAACTCTGCAAAAAATGACAAAAGAGGTGTCATTGAATGTCAGCTGACTCAAATCATTGTGGAAGAAGAGGACAGTGGAAATGGCTCATTATAGCAGACTTGCACAAGAGGGTCCAGTACCCTATCAGTCAGGACACACACACTATTATTACTTCCTTTGGTTATCAATCTTCCTTCTCCACCATTCTGGCTCTTACTACAGCTTTTTCCACAATGTCAGCACAGAACTTCCTTCATTCTGTTGGGACACAAAAAAGACAGAAAAAGCAGAGAGAAAAGACAGAAGTCAGACTATATTTAGCATTATAATAACATACAGTGGCCTCAAAAGGTTTTTGGATGCTTAAGCCAAATTAAAATAAATAAAATATAATATTTTTACTTTTAACTTAAATACTTTTAACTGTCCTGAGTTGAGATTTAGTTTCCTTCAATTTCACACAGATGCATCCTAGCAGAATAAACACAAGTGTGAACATGTTCCAAACATGTTTGACACCTAAAAGTGTCCAAATACTTTGTTTAAGTTCAGCAAGGTTTCTTTTTAATTTCATGCTTTTATTCAGCAAGGATGCATTAAATTGTTTAAAAGTGAAAGTAAAGACATTTACATTGTTACAAAATTTCTGTTTTAAATAAATGCTGTTCTTTTCAATGTTCTATTCAAAGATCAAAGAATCCGGTAAAATTTGTTTCATGGTTTACACAAAAAAATGAAACAAAAATAAGGACAACTTTTGATAATAATAATAAAAAAAAATAAATTCTTGAGTACCAAATCAGCATATTACAATGATTTCTGGAGGATCATGTGACAAGACAGGAATAATGGTTGCTGAAAATGTGTTGATGGTTGATTACATTTTAAAACATTTTCAAATAAAAAATGTATTTAAATTGTAATAATATTTCACATTATTACTGTTTTTGCTGTATTTTTAATAAAATAAATGCAACCATGGCGAGCATTAGGGAAGCATAATTAGCATATTGAACAGTATATCTATACTGTTTTGCTGTGTTATTAAAATCATACAAAGTTATTTTTGCTTGAAAATCATATGCTTCCTTTATTTATATTAAATGTCACTCAGTTTGATAACCTATTTAATGAAATAAAATTCATGCATTTTTAAGTGCCCAAACACTTTTTGGGGCCGCTGTATAATAAAATACCAGAAGATATGTAACTAAAAGCAATGTTTAGTGGCAAGACGCGCTATTACATTTCAAACATTGTAAATCCTATAAACATGGGCTTACCGCTATCAGACGCTGCGATTGCTGCAGTATGCGAAACAGGCATGGGTTTCTATTGGGGCAGGTTGTTTGGGGTTAGAGAAACTTAATGAGAAACATTCATTATACCAAACATGTCATCAGACAGCTGTAATTACAATAATTGTCTCTTCTCAGAAATACTACATGGGGGTGAATATGGGGTTTGTGTGGTGTAAGACTCCTTAATTAAGTCAACAATAAACTCCCCTCACTGTCAGAACGACAGTTATTTTCCATGAGAGAGTAGAAATAGTGTTTGCACAAAGTGCGTCCCGCAAAACATACAAAATGCAGTCTGATGATGCTTCATTGAGTGTAAGGGCAGCCAGGGCGGGGTTATGGGATATGTTAAAGTATAACATTCAAAAATTAGACCGCAAGAAAGATGTTAGTCTGCTTTGGGCAGGGGCATGTTTGTGTTTCCAGTTTCCAGTGGAATTTACAGCAGGAGCTCAGAGGTGAACGGCCCAGTGGAGAAAGACTGCAGCTGTACACTCTCTCTCTCTCTCTGTGTGTGTGTGTGTGTGTGTGTGTGTGTGTGTGTGTGTGTGTGGGAGAGAGAGAGAGAGAGAGAGAGAGAGAGAGAGAGAGAGAGAGAGAGAGAGAGAGAGAGAGAGAGAGGGGGGACAAAAACACAGACAGTGCTCTTAGTCAGCACTGGACTGGCAGCCGGGCCGGGGGGCCAAGTTTCCACTTGCGAACAATAATTCACCTCAAGTGCCCAGTGTGTATGTGCATGTGTGTGAGAGGACATCCCTCAAACTGAGGGCTACAGAAGTGCCTCTCCCGCCCCAACATCCTCCAGTTCCAAACCAACCGATTTCCATGTAAAGATATTTACACTTAATGTTTGAGTGTGTTTGTGTATGTTGTGTAATGGAAGCAGAAAACCTTCTCTTCAAGAAGGTCAATGAACCACCATGTACACTTACACACAGTGAGGGTGGAATATTCAGGGTTCAATAGAAGTTAAATTTAGTCGACAGAATTTGCAGCTCAAAATATAATTTCTCATCTCTCATTCTTTAAAAAGAGCAAACATCAGGGTTATGGCAAGACACTTACAATGGAAGAGAATAAGACCAATTTGTAGAGGATATTTACACTGAACAGTAAAATAACGTTAATATGCATATTGTTTATGTTTTGTGGCTATACTATTGTAACATTTTTTGATTGTCCCCATTCACTTCCATTGGTTCCACAAACAAGATGCTATCTTTGAAAAAGACTTAGTAATTATTTTCTGTGGTATGCCATAATGTATGTGGATTTAGCCTAACTTTTGAACTCAGAATACTCAATAAAGTTTCATTCACACAAAACACATTTCTTTTCTTTTCTTTTTTTGTGAAAAAGTGTAAGACGAACAGTATAATGGGAAAACATAGATTTTTTGTTAAAATGTAACTTCTTTTCACTTGTGCGCCTCATTTTAAGTCATGCATGGGATGCTCCAAAAGAAGCGAATCCAGCGTTCAAAGGTGCACATAGAATACAAAAACACATTCTGTGTGTAACACTACACATCTTGTCTCTAAATCAACATACAAATACTGAATTTATAGAACAATTACTATCATACTGATATTAAGGCCTTACAGCCTGTATCATGTTCAAATGGAGAGCCATCTGTAGGGTGGCAGTGTCTGTATTACCAAATTGGTTGAAACATGTATTTATGTGTCATTTTCACCTTGATTTATTAGAGCGCCTGGCTACAAACCAAGTGACCAATCAACCATAATTTACTCCAGTGTCACAACATTAATAAAGCAAACCCTCGACTGACCTGAGCTGGTAATGCTGGATTGTTGAGAATTGGAGCAACTCTTATGGGAAATAGGCGCCCTTTTGTCTCACTCTCTTCCTTTTCCCATGGACTATATACCTGATGTGAGCCATGAGGGAAAGAGAGAGAGGAAAAGGAAATGGGGTAATCCAGAGGGCCTTCACATCCTGAAGTCCAGTAACACAAACACACATGCACATGCCCCCTTATCTGTGACAGGTATTGGTCCTGACCTAAGAGCATTATATGGGAGAGGAAGAGACAAAGACGGAGATAAATGATAAAAGAGGGTGAGAGAAAAGGTACACTTGAATTGGATATTAGATAATTAGATAAATATATCCAAATTAGATATCTTTCTTGTTGAAAACATGACTCATTTAGTTTCTTTTTCTGTAGTGTTGTGAGCCACTCTGAAATCTCATTGGTCCACAATTCTGTATTTCAAACATCAAAATGTTTCTGATTGGCTGTTGTGTTCTGGTCGTATGAGGGATCGTTACTTTCTGAATCTCTATTGTCTATCTTTTTGAAGCACCCTCCCCATTGAAATCAATGGATTTGCAGCATTTTTTGACTCAGTTATCTCCAATGTGTCGGCACCCTTATGCTCCACACCTATGCCACACACGGTGGGCCGGTGGCTACAGCAGCATCTGTTCTGTGCTGAATGAATGAGTGAGCGTGTGGTTAACCCATAAACAGAGCAGGGAGAAAGTGGAAAGTGAAATGAAAAATGGTGCTGCGCTCAAACTAGACCACAACCATTTTAAGAGCTGAAATTTTCCTACCTCTGACCACTGGAAAAAGCAAAGTGACTACTAGTGCAGCAAAATGATGGCCTGTACTTCGAAAAGATACATTGATGATTCGTTCATCCTCAGAATTTAAATTCATATTTGAATTTTGGCATCGTGAATCAAAAGGCATATTGTTGTAGCTTCTTTCCTCTTGTGATCTCATGCTCAGACAGAGGCAGAGGAGGGATCAATGATTCTACAACAAAGAAGCGAGTGCAGTCAATTGGAGCTTGAATTATCCCCTCTCTGAATTCACACTATAATCACGCCAGCCCTCAGCATATCAGAACTCTGCAGTGCCATTGTGATTTCTTGTGATGAAGAACATAGTGTAGATTCACACCAGACAAAGAAACTGTCAATCAGACTGTCATCCTTTAGTATCTAAGTGCAGCATGATTGTAGACCAATGACAATTCATGGTGGGCGGAGCTACCCGGACTCTGTGAGTGTAAATAAACCTAATGAGATTTTTTCCATTACAAAAGCCCTCTTTTTGTTAGCTATTTCTACTTTTCTTGTACAAATTCCTTTATTTACATATACGATTTTCATACTTTTGAACTCTCAATTTTGTTTGCAGGCCTATACTGTGTTCAAGTGCAGTAGCTTAGTGTAGAACACGGAAGTGTTTTCATCTTCAGATTGAGGTTCTATGTTTAATAATCATAGCATAGTTTAATTTAATAATCATAGCATTTAATAACTAAGCAGTGTTCAGTTATTGTTGGAAAGCATATTTTTTCATGGAAAATAGGATTGTGAGGATGGTTCATTCTGGTAAACCTGATGGCCCCAAACCAGACAGAGGCTGCCAGAGATTGGTAAAGCTGCCCCACTGGTTCTGCTGTAAATGCCCTTTTGTTTTGCATGGCCAGCATGTGGGGAGTGAGAAATCACTGTCCATTACATGGCATCTTTCCTTGTTAAGCTAGATTGTTTCCACTCCCTTAATGAATAAACACAATAAGAGAGTCATAAATTCATGAAGTTATAATCCTAATGGTCTCCATTGATTTTCAAAGATATTAAAGTTTTTTAAAATAAATCATTTTGTACAACAAAACTGCATAATTAATATAATTTTAACATATTTAATGTCTAACCTATAGCTATACAAATTACATAAAAAATATTATTATAATATATAAATATATAAAATAAATAACTAATTTCACCAAAGTTGAACCTCTTGTTTAAAAAGTGTAACAAAAAATACTCTTTGGCAAAAAAAAAAAACACACACACACACACACACACACACACACACACACACACACACACACACACACACACACACACACACACACACACACACACACACACACATATATATATATATATATATATATATATACTTTCGACATTGCCATTGAATGTTTGATAATTTGATACATTTCTGATATATTTGAAGTCCAACCCATACCACTAAATAAATAAATAATATATTATAATATAATATAATATTATATTATATTATATTATATATTATATTATATTATAACTAAAAGTCAGTTATAATTATATTATATTATAACTAAAAGTAATAACTAAAAGTCAACTAAAACTTGACTCTTCTAAGAATACTTCCAGAAGGTTTGCTGGTTGTATCCAGATGTTTCAAAAGCCTAAACCCCCTGGGAGACCTACAGAAGGTGTAAAAGCATTAAGACAGGCCACTCTTTGTTCTGTACAGTGAAGGAAAAATATCACATCCCTGTTTGGAAAGTCACTGCCAAACCCTAAACCAGGTTAAACATATTTCAGTGAGAGAGGGGAAAAGATTTTAAGTTTAACATCAGAATGAAAAGTTACGGGTTGGAGATATGTTCCGTTAATATCCATTTATCACCACAGCTTTCAAATAAACCAGCCTTTTTGGACTTGGGACTTTTTTAGAAAGTGAATATCTGGAACTTCATTTCTGTATTTCCGTTCATGTCTGAGTAGTCACTGATGCATCAATGGAATAGATTAAGGTGTTGCAAAACACTATAAGTCAAGCTTATTTTGGTTGCTGTGCAAGTGAAAGGTCATGTTAAAAAAAATTCTTTAAGCTGGAAAGATTTGAGTGATGTGAATTAGCCTTAGCAGTAAACTGTATATTTTGGAAGCAGATGTTAACAGGTCATTCAATCCAGTAGCAGCGTCTATGTACATGATGAAAACAAATTATGCTTCACCACACCAGCTGACACGTTCTTCCATCACTAACCCCCAGAAGTCGTAATGTTGCCTGGTCATGGCGACGGAGAGTGTAAACGGTGCAGGCCGAAACTAGCTCCCGATGCCAGAGTCTGAGCCCGATCTGTTGATCGTCTGGCTGTGTGATGCAGGCCAGCTGGAATCTAATGGTCGTTTACATCCTCCTGTCAAACAAGAACCTCCAGCCTGTCAAACTTAGTGGAAAGATGACAAAAACTACACTCCCCAGAGCTTTTGCTGGAGAAACGGTTTGAACAGACCGCTAAATAAGGGCAGAAATCTTGACGAATGTTTGGAAGAAAGGCGAGTGCTGCTAATCATCTGGAGCATTTGATGGCTGTGTTCTCCCTGTGTTTCTTGTAAAGAAGACAAACCTGTTCTTTCTCCAAATGGTGCTGTCACACCTGATCTAACGCAGTGTACAAGATACAAGCTGAGGACACATAAGGGCCAGGGTGGCACTGGGACGCCCAGATTGAAGACAGACCACCCAATTTAATTGCCAGAATATACTAATAAATAAAATTCACAGAAATGCATATCATCGGTTGTGAATATAGTTTGAAATAATGAGATGCATAATACCTTAAAAAGCATTCCCATTGATTTTAAAGGAATATCTTTGGATGCTGCATGAAATATATGAACTGAAATGCCATGTTTGTATAAGGCAGCTAATACGCACTCAGTTCTACCGCATACAAAGATGAACTAAACAACATTAAATGGGCAACAACTGCTTCAATATCCGTGTAAAAAACAAAATGAACAACAAAACCATAGTCTGCGTAATTTATTTGTGTCGTAGTGCATGCTGTGAACGGTAGTTCTTTCTCCAGTTTTACCTGGTAAACTTAATTGTTGCTATCTTTTAATTAAACTGCAGGAATGCTCAACATTAAATTTAAAGTTCACCCAAAAATGAAAATGATATACCTGTAATCGTTTACTATAAGGGTTAGTAAAGGTAACATCATTTTCTTTTATGGGTGAACTATCCCATAAAATGTAAGGTCATTCTAAATTTGTATGACTTTGTTTCATCTGTCGAACACAAACGAATAGTACATTACGAAGAACTGTTTTTCAACTGTTTTTGTTAATTCATTGAAAGTCACTTGGGTAAAAAACACATTAAAGGGGTCATGAATTGACAAATACAAATTTCCTTGATCTTTTGACAAGAGATCATTGTACTATAAAAACATCAAGTTTCAGAACTCAAAACTTCCTCATTAGTCGAAAAAAGGCTTTATTAAAACCAAGCTCCTAAACGATTTGTTATGACGTAATAGTGCGATGAAAACCCGTCTCTGCAGAAGAAAATCAATACTTATCCATCATCGCATCGTTGGCTCACTGGCGGGTTAGTGAGTTGAGAAGAGAGATACAGGATCACTGGACTAAAAATAATATTACCTTCCAAAGGATCATAATGTTATAGGAAAAAGTGGTTATTTATTTTCAACTATGTGAATGTCTCAGTAGAGCATTGTTTGTTTAGTACATTTCACTCTACAGAACAAATCAGTCACAATTTCGGCGCAGGCTTTGCAATCAGATTTTGACTGTAAGGTATGGACCCAACAGTAATGCCACAACATTTGAAAAACAGTGTTACTGATCAGAAATCACAGATTAGACATTCTTTGTCTCAAAATCCTTTATTTCCGTTTATGCGTCAGTAAATCAAGCCAGTGACTAAACAGTCAACTTCACATTGTTTCTAGTAGCATAAAACAATCTGTTATTTTAAATTGTGATTAAATTATATAGAGAAAGCGATCAAAGAACCCTCCCTTTATAATCACTGCAGCTGTCAATCACACAGTGCGGGTTTATCAGTGACTGAGTTCTGGACTCTCACCAAAACTCCTGTTATAATCAATGACACTGTCTAAACTGCACAATGAATCTCTTATCTACATAGTGTTTACACTGTTAGATATGATGAAAGCATTCTTGAGAGTGCAGAAATCAATTTGCAATGATGAAATCACTACATTCATTCGCTCAACAGACGTCTGTCATTGGCCTAACAATGCTCATCACTGCAATGTATTATGCCACGGGAGTAGATCTCAATATAATGCTATAATAGTAAAGACATAGTAAAAGTTTTTGGCAGAGTTCCACATGTAATACTTATTTCATTATGCAAAGCTGTTAGCCAATCACGGCAGTGGGCGTTTACACTGAATTCTCATAGAAGACACGCCCCTTAAAACAGAGAGTTCAAATCAGAGGGGTAAAATCAGAGTAGAAAATAGCCTTTTATTTCTAAATAATGACAATTTTTATGTAAAAATCATACTTACAATATAATTGCACCTCAGAAAACATGATGAAATAACAAAACAATGCAGTTCATGACCCCTTTAAACCCCAAATGACTTTCATTGTATGGACAAAAAAAAAAAAAACATTCATATTTTTCAAAATATCTACTTTTGTGTTCACTGAAGAAAGGCAGTCATACAGGTTTGGACATGAGGGTGAAACAATGATGACAGAATTTTAATTTTTGGATGAACTATCCCTAAAAGTGTGCTGTTATTGTATAGTTAAATGTGCAGTTATGCATTACACTGTGTAAAATCAGGAAATATTGTCTTATAAAGGATAAGGAAAGTGATAAGGTTCATTATATACACCATTATAACGACAGTAGGCAACGAGTAAATGTCCACTATGTTTCCCCAAGGTCCACCCACTTAAATCAAGCTGTAATGGTCATCTTCATTTGTGATGTGGAGTCCGGTTGTTTGCATCTCTATTTGGGTCAGAGTTCTATGAGGCAGGTCTGACTGTGGCTTCAGCAGCCGTGTGCATTGTACCTGGTCATTCATAATAAAACAGTCTACAAATAATGAATGAGAATGGTGAGTAACCTGAGGATAAGGTGGGATAGAAAAACTCTATGGCCTCCTCTCTTCTCAACTTCAGAGAGAGAGAGAGAGAGATTAACCTAAGGTCCAAGAAACCAAAAAACAGGAAACGGAGGCAGCTATAATTTATAAAGAAAAGGAAATGGCCACCCTAATTTGGAAAAAAACATATTTGTATAATCCTTCCGGGGCCTGGCAAGGAGCAGTGGAAGAACTCTCAAGTTATAAGACTCATGATGTGTGTGCAAACTAGGTCACATCTCCATATTTCAAGGACTCTTAATTTGCACCAGTAGCCAGATACTTTGGCCTAATGCTGATAACACAGCCGGAGTTTTGTACATCTGTCTAGAGAGCGCGAGGGGATGTTTACTTACTTTTTGATGGAAAAAGACGAGTGTCCCAGGTGTTCCATTTAAACAATGGAAAAACACTTACTGTAAGTGTTTCTACTGAATTTTATCTTTAGAGACACAGGTGTTTGGAATGCAGCGGACCCACACGGCAGGACTCTCGCAGCCCAGCAGGTGAAGCCGCCCGTCCCCTTCACCAGCTCCATCTAATTAATTAAAACCTTCACACCTCAAAAATCACCCATTGATTTTAGGCATCGAGTACTGAGCGCAGCTGGGGCAAGGAGGAGGCGAATTGTTCGAGACAGTGTAGGGACAAAAAAAAAAAAAAGTATCATCTATCTTGGTTTAGGTGATGATATGAGTCTTGGCGTTTAGAATTACGACTCCTGCAAACTTCCTTTGGATGAATAGAAACCATAGCCAGATGGCAAGAACATCTGTTCAGTCTCATCTGTCAGATAAAATGTGCAAAGGGTAACCGTTAGGGGTACAACAGCTTGTTACTAGGGCAATACGGAAGACCTTTGTACTTTGTCAACTCATTTGTATCTTAAAGTCAGTGTTGGGGAAGCTACTTTGGAAGTGTAACTTATAAGCTAACCATAATTTGAAGAAGTAGTTAGCTACGTTACAAGCTCAAACATAGCGAAATACATTAACAATATGTTCTAATTAAAAAAATGACTAATCCATGATATAATTTATATTATAATAATCAGAGCCGTATTCTCCTCATTCAAAAGAATCTTAATTAGGGTAACAGTATCAAACTAAAACTTAAAATTTGCATTACAGTTTGCAAAACAAAACACAGGAATCACATATGAGAAAGCTGTTTAGAACCAACTGATTCACAAAAGTGAATCAGACTTCCTAAAGCTACGGTATGAGAGAGATGACCACTTTGGATGAACTGATTCAATAGAATGAACGAGACACTCCAGTGCCACATTTGAAAGGAAACAACAATTCAATAGAATAAAGTAGCCAGATTTGAGAGGAATATTAGAGCATCTTTGATAATTCCTTCAGCTCTGATTTTAAAACGATTTGGTTCACCGTTTGGATGCACTACTCTTCAAGCTGATAAAGTAGCTTGTTACTGGAAAAGTTAGTTAGTTAATTTTTTGTGACAGTGTACCCTGCATGACTGTGTGGGGGTGTGTTTACACAAAGCCGTTTGGACACTTCGGTGACACATGCAGGAGTGAATGCATAATGAAAAACAAAAGAATGAATAAATCAACAATACAGGATGGGAAAAGCTTTCAAGGCTTCTGATGTTCAACTTCAAACACAGCAGCACAGTGGATCAGCCGGGAGAGGAGAGAGGGGTGGTACGATGGAGAGACATGAAGATGGAGGGGGGAGATTAAGAGAAAGGTCAGAGGAGGATACATCCTGTCTGCTCAACTCAGTGGCATGTCTGCTTGGTGCATGGGGCGACCATGCTGCATGTGTCTCTTTCCTCTTTATTGCACCTACCATACAGTATATAGCGTCAGTCCCAGAGTAACTCATCATAGGCACAACATGCTGACTTGTTGCTCTCGAAATGACAAGTACTGCAATAATGGCCCTTGCTCGGGTCCCGCAGAGAACGTGTTCCCATCCCGTGCTTCCCCTGTGGCAAATCCTGCTCCCAAAATGCAATCAAGACTTGCGTACGCTGATGTGTTAACTGTGTCACCCTGGGGAAATTGATACTGGAGATCCATTTAGTGTTAAGAGATTGCCCACCTCTGCCCCATCCATCAAACCTCAACTGTGGGAATAAAGCTCCTTTTTTCTTACAAAAAAATTAATTTCAAAACAAAATTTCTCAGCTGTCATTGTAAAATGAGATATTGCAGTCACCTTATGTGTCACATGACCAATTTCTTTGCGTCAACACCAGATGCATCATAACTGTGCAACAGGGTGGGACACTGAGGGACAGATTACTGATGAACGACAAAAATGAATGTCTTACTATTACCCATGATTCCCTTGGCCAGTGTGCACATCCCAAATCAATCTGTTTGGTTATGACAAGGGCAATGTCTCTGTGATTGCACATTTGACCTATGACAGTGATTGTTGAGAGACAACGCTATGGCTGGCAAATTCCCTTGAGCTTAATGGCTTCAAATTAAACTCCAGCTGCATTTTGGTATACTGGAGCTGCAGTCTATAAAGGTAAGAGTTGGGACCCAAAACTGTAGCTCAACTGTTAGCTAGAAATAAAGTGGTCTGTTATTAAAACTATATTTTGCATGTTGTTGGGCACATGCACTTCATGGTCAATTATTATATTTGAAATGATAATGGCTGCCAAAACATTTAGAAACCAAACACTCAAACTATATGTAGACAATTTTTCTTATTGATAGACATATTTCATGGTACATTATTCAAATAAATATTTGGCTGCCAAAACACTTAGAAACCCAACACTAAAACTATATTTTAATAATTTTGCATATTGTAGGCATGCATTTCAGGGTAAATTATTCAGATAAACATTGAAATAAATGATTTGAATGATAAATTATGGCTGCTAAAACATTTAGAAAACCAACACTCAATGTATATGTTAATAATTTTGCATATTGTTGTGCATATACATTTTATGATCAACTTTCTTTGATTTTAAGGGTATTTTTATCTACTTGTGGTACTGTATTGGGCCATGATGTCCAATGTAAAATCTATGTCCAAAGCAAAACCAGCTGAGAACCACTGATATAATGTTTGTCATCACCAGGGAGACACAATTTGATTTGGATTTTTGATTCATGACATTTGACAGATAAGTTAAGGTCTTTATAGCACAGATGAATTATCTTCTTTCACCATATTGGGCATTTCAACATTAATCAATCTCCACAACCATGTCATTCATATATAGAATATGCCCTTATCATCAAAACACACAGTACATCCATCAGACATGAGGGATAAATCTGAAGTATCTGAGACTGCAGCTGAAGGGTCAGAGACAATTATTTGACCATCATGAGCTATATCTAATTTGATCATATTACAGTGCAGTCAAGTCTTCCACGCAGACCTGCAGACAGAGAGATGGAACATACTTTAAGCACACAGGCATTATTTTAATATCACACTTAATTCATCACTTTAGTACATGATCAGCAGTCTCAGCGAAGCGTAGCACAGACCAGAACGGAATGTTCTAATAAAAACCCAGGGTTCACCGTACTGTTTCTTTGGCCCTGAGTCCATAATCCTTGATATGATTGTCACATCTTTGGAACAAACTATTTTTCCTCTTACCCTTGCTACCCTGTTATTCCTATTTTATTCACTCTCATAGTTATTTTACAATGCATTGTTTAAAATCTGTCTGTGTCTATCTATCTATATCTATCTATCTATCATCTGTCTATCTATCTATCTATCTATCTATCTATCTATCTATCTATCTATCTATCTATCTATCTATCTATCTATCTATCTATCTATCTATCTATCTATCTATCTATCTATCTATCTATCTATCTAGTTTTTCCCTTCATATATTCTCTAGAAGAAGTATAATTGCCGTATGCAATTTTATATCAAGTAAAATGTCAATTTTTTTGTGTGGATTTAATATGAACAATTAATGTCTAATATAAGCCTATGTTTTAATGTAACCTTCTCCCTTTAAACACTTTGGTCAGTTCAAGAATAATTTATGCAATTGTATATTGTTTATTTGAAAGAATTAAAAGAGCAGTTTCATGTCTATCCTGTATTGTTCAACTGGTCAAAGATGTAGAAAGTAATTAGTCAAGTAATGTAATACTTTCTAGAGAGAGTAATTAGTACAGTAATCTAATTACACTGTTGAAGATGCAATCATCTAATCATTACTTTTTTAGAGTAACACACCCAACACTGATGTCAACCTATTTCTACTAACCCTAACCCCCACCCTAACCTAACAGTCTACTAATACACTAATGAGAGATAGTTGATAGTTGCAAAGTTACATATAGTTAGTTAGTAGAATGTTTAAAGACTATCGAAATAAAGTGTTACTAATTGCTTTTTTTTTTTTTGCATTGCAAATTAACTTGTTATATACTTATTTTGCCTTTAGTTGTCTTATTTGTAAGAATATTAGCTGCATTTTAATAATTCATAACCTAAAGAGTCAACAAAAACTGCAAGCTAGGATGCTCCATCTCTTTCTTCAAGTGAAGGAGGGAGCGAGAAAGAAGCAGGAAAAGCGAAATGGGGTTCTGTGCTGTTTGTGATGCCTGTGAGCACAAAACATTTTATAAATAACTAAGAGACACATGCCTGAGGCTCATTAAAATTAAACAAGTCCTCAAACTGAAAACATACGGCGTCTGAGATATTAATAAAAACCAAACCCCAGGGCGAGAGGAGTCAATGCAGGGCATGAATTGCAACAGTCTCAAACCCAGCATGGAAGACAGCTGACATATACCACCTGTGTGCATGCGAGTGTACATGCGTGCACCTGCTGTGAAGAAAGAGAAGAGCGGAGTGTGAATGTGTGAGGCAACAAACACACCATTATTGGTGATATGTAAATGAATGATTGGCATATGTGAATATGTGTGTGTATTGAGACAGACCTTGCTTGGTAGGGTGCAAAACACACACTAAATACACACACACACACACACACACACACACACACACACACACACACACACACACACACACACACACACACACACACACACACACACACACACACACACACACACACACACACACATTTTGGAGAATTGATGTAAAATTGGCAAAGAAACGGCTGTGTTTTTTCAAGTCAGACTTGATTGAATTTATGTTGGAATTAATTATATTTTTCTGTGCTATTGTGTTTCACATGCTTTTCTCCTCTTTGTTAGTGTGTGGATTTTTGACAAGCAATTAAGCAGGCCAAGTCAAGACTCAATTTGTTTTACAAAGAAATATGTGATGGTTGTCTTGAAAACATTATAATGATTGTGAGACTATGGATATAACTTAGAGGAAATATACACAAAGCACAAAATATTGAAGTGGTAATGCAAATTACAGACAATACACGGCCTGGAAACTTTCTGTGTGTTGCTTTGTGTCACTTACGCTCACCAAGGCTGCATTCATTTGATCAAATATATAAAAACAGTAATATTGTGAAATATTATTACAATATTAAATAACACCTTCCATTTGAATATATTTTAAAATGTAATTTATTCCTGTGATGACAAAGCTGAATTTTCAGCATCATTTCTGCAGTCTTCAGTGTCACATAATCCTTCAGAAATAATTCTAATATGATGATTTGGTGTTCAAGAAACATGTGCTGCTTAATATTTGTGTGGAAACCATATTTTTTCAGGATTATTTGATTAATAGAAAGTTCAAAATAACAGCATTTATTTGGAATAGAAACCCTTTTTTTATGACTATATCACATTGGTTATCAGTTGTTAGATTTTTTTTTTTTTTACTTCATTGTCATTGGATGGTTTTGGAAATGTACGTGCATGCTCATTTTCACTATATTTTTTACATTAGCCTGTGTTGACATTTTATGCTCAGTATAAGTTCACGTTTAAAAACACTATAATTTATTAAAACTTTAAAAATGTAATCTTAAATGCACATCTCAAAATGAATATTCATTACTGTACATTATAATATTGCGATGCCCAAATTCATCATTTAACAATGTTTTTTTTTTTTTAAGGTTTTGTTTCTAATTATATATATACCAAACAGTATTCGGATTTCAGCCCTAACATAAAAATAATTATGAAAATAATTATTTGGCAGACTTTTAATAATAACACTGGGTGTACACTTCGGCTGTACAGGTGCAGGACATGTTCCTAACTGATCTGGGAACAGTGGATGCCTCCTGATATCATCACTGTGTTCAATTCACAGGAGTCGCCCCGATGTTGATGTAACATTCCTGTAGAAAAGTGCTGCTGAAAAGAGGAAGGTGTGTGCGTGAATGATCCAAGGGGAGGCATGAAAGGTATTGAATCCTGAGGCAATGAGACTGGCAGACAGAGCACTCTGAGACAAAAAGAAAGAGGTGTGTGTGTGTGTGTGTGTGTGTGTGTTTGTGTGTGTGTGTGTGTGTGTGTGTGTGTGTGTGTGTGTGTGTGTGTGTGTGTGTGTGTGTGTGTGTGTGTGTGTGTGTGTGTGTGTGTGTGTGTCTAAGGGGAAAAAAGGAAAGAGAAGAATAGACAGTGTCAGCGCTGGAGGCAGGAAAAGCAACATTTCAGATTCTACTTTAGATTTCAGCTGTAAAACACAATGACATTTCATTAATAAGAAACCACACATATATGTGAAATCAATGCATGTGTGACACATTTGGATAGGAGAAACTGTCATAATAAAAATCAATTAATCATATATTAACTTTTACTAAAGATACTCCCACATGAATATATTTTAACACCACAATTTGGGTGCCGATTAATGCATTTAATAGACACAAAAACTGTATTGAGAAGTCAATATAGGTATTGTTTAGGGTCAATATAATTGATCATAAATCTATAACTGGCCTACAGAATCAATTTTGCATTTGAGTTTGTCAATATGACAAAGGCAGACATGTTCTTGAGTATCTTTTGCACTATTTATTTATTGTTAGTCAATGCAGTACATGCCCTGTCTTGCTTTTTTATTTTTAAGACGGCATGTCAAGATAAAAACAGATGGTTGGATGTTTTCTTTTTTTTTTTTTTACTAATATAGGGCTTAATTAAAAGTGATATTTTTTAATGACTTTATTTTTATATAGTAAATTAATGTTGACAGCCTTAAAAATACTGTATGTTACTGGTTTGCATCTGTCATTATCACAAAAATAAGTTTTAAAACATCAAGATTCGTATCCAACATAAAACATGGTCTGTCTACTACTTATTCTAGTAAATATGCACATAAAAACAGCACTAAATAACAGTTAAAAAAAGCTTTAAGCTATTTCCAGATGCAAAAAATCTGCCTTTGTTGTTCCTACTTCCCTCCCCATTTCTTTCTCTCTAGCGGACCGTGAGGCGTGTGCTGCTGATACATTAGTTGGGAGGTTTTTATGAGCGGCTGCACTTACTCCCAATATTTTCCGCTCAAAACGTTTCAAACCATGTCTCAAATTAGCAGAAGCCTGGCCCTGTATACTGGAAGCACCACCTAAGGCCTATAATGGAAAAACAGTTCCATCTGGTCAAACTAACAAGTCCTGCGCTATTGTGTAATAGCTTATTATACACTTGTTTTGAAAGGTTTATGGTCTATTTAATGACATTCTATTAGCACTGCAGTTTTTGTAATCTCAGCCAAGGTCTTCTCAACACGCCATCTTGAAACCCGGTGGAGCTTAATGCCGTAACACCTCATGGGACCCATTTATGTTTTTCATATCCACCCCCCCCCCCCCCCCACACACACACCTGTTTTTTTTTTTTTCAGTACCAATTTACCAAATCAGAACCCTTGCTGAGAAACAAATAGGCAAACGGTAAAAAAACGAGGTTTGTTCATGCAGTCAGCGGCTAATAACTAACCCTGTGTCCCGGCATGGCAGGCACTGATAGCTCCGTGACTAGCAGACTGTTAAATCCCTGTGCTATTGCATCACTTCAAAAGATGAATCCCAGAGGATACATCACTGAGGAGATAAGATAATGTGCCTTACACATGCAAGAGGGAGGGAGAGAGCGAGAAAATGGTAGCGACTAAGATGATGTCACAGGTGTCCCTATATTTAGAGGGATTAGAGGTTAGGCATCACCGCTTGACTTTTAGTAAACATCAGCAGCTTTTGCTCAGCTTGATGAGACCTTCTTTCACATATTCACAGACATGTGATTACATGATTCTTTTTGGTCTGGATCTATTTATTGAAAAATGTATCAAACATGCAATTCAATTTATGCACCAATATAAACACTTTTTTAAAGGTACAACTGTCCTGATATCATAATGAAGAAAATATATTGAAGTTCTTGAAAAGAAAACCTTATTTGCCATAATTATTTCATTTAAAATACACTATTTTATTATTATTCCCAAATGGATAAATTGAATAATAATTAAGATGTATATTCAGTTCTAAGGGAAATATGTTATTATTTTTATTTTATGGTTACCCCACATGACATATTTAAAATTAATAAATTTTAACAGTAACACTTTTCAATAAGGTTTTATTTATTAACTACATTAGTTAACATGAACTAACAGTGAACAATTATTCTAAAGCATTTATTCAATGTTAATTTCAACATTTACTAATACATTAAAATCAAAAGTTGTATGTGTTAATATTATTTAGTGGACCTAAACTACATGAACTAACAATGAACAGTTATATCTTTATTAACTAACATTAACAAAGATGAATAAATACTATAACAAATGTTTTGATCTTTGTTAATTACTGTTAGTTACAGTAATGCTTTAACTAATGTTAACTAATGGTACCTTATTGTAAAGTGTAGTTAAAAAATACATTTTAGTTTTTTAAACAATATAGAAAAAAAATCCCAAAAGAAAAACTGCACTTTAAAGGATTTTTGGACATTTCATGCACTCAACTGTCGCAGTTTTAATTACGTAAAGGAGAGGGAGGGTCATCAGATTCTAATGTTGAATAACAAAATAACCTTATTCATATCTGACATGGTAGTTTTATTTTAGAAGTCTTTACTTTAATCTTTCTCAGGCCCAATCCTTCAGCGTCTTCAGTCTCTAAAGTGTATGAAACATAATGAAACCTGTAAAGTCTTTGATTGGGTAGAATACGTAATTTGGTGTGTGTGTGTGTGGATCCTCTTTCACAAGTGAACAAATACGCTGGCAA
Organism: Gila orcuttii; assembly: GCA_026230005.1. NCBI lineage: Eukaryota > Metazoa > Chordata > Actinopteri > Cypriniformes > Leuciscidae > Gila > Gila orcuttii. Next base: position 14,678,162 of record JAPDVR010000006.1, read on the forward strand.
GGTTTACAGTGTCGCTAACATTTCAACGGTGTGTGACCGTGTGTCTTTCCAAACACCATCTGAGGTGGTATCACGTGCGAACACACAGCAAACAACAACCAAAGTGTTCCGACGGAGTGTCTCCCATTTCACCTGACACAGATGAGCCATGGAAACATGACGTCAGATCACCGGTGCACAATGAACTGCGCAGGCACACATTTGTGTGCATGTGGATTGGTAAGGAGGCTATGAACTTTCATACCTGTATGAGTCACCTTTAATGTAGTTTCCAATCATCTATGTGCAATTTCAGAGCTCTTTGAGGACGTTTTGAGAGATATCTATACATGCATGTCTGGTTAAATTACTGGAGTTAGCTGTTAACATTAGCTGTGCTGAGGCTATATGGATTTTAAAATGTTTGTTGATCTGTTTAACTAATCAATGTTAATTTCTATTCTAATTGCTCGGAGAGATAATGGGCTTAAAGCCAACAGCGGGACACCTGCAACTCCACGCCCTTAAGGTGTGTGCAAAGCATTCTGGGCAAAATATTTTGCAGGGTGGCATTGACCCTTAGGGGTTTGATGTTAGAGCTGCACACTCTGCCTTCCAATCAGTTTTGCCATAATAATACCCTTTTATCACTCTTTCTTGTGGTCAAATACGCACTGTTATTATAAAATGTTTCATTGAAATCTACCTTGGCTTTTGTAATGCATAAATGATGTAGATGTGTATGCATGTTATGATGCACAGTTTGCTCTATGTGGGTGTTTCTGTGATGGACTCAAAGGATGATGCCGTTTGGACTGAAAGACACCAGATTTCACACGTACGCTCATAAACATGAGTACACACTTGGAATGAATATGTAATTACTGTGTTGGAATGGGTAATCGTAATGAAATGACTGTCACGTAATTGAATTTTTTATTTTATTTTTTATTTCAGGTTTCTTTTAATAAAAAACTGAATTGCATTTGAATGAGAACAGTACCTCCATACACAAATGCATATTAACCCTCTGAGGCGATAGTCTCGCTTTTTTTCTTATCAGTGCAAAAGAAACGTCCTGGTTGCGTATGCAACCCACCGTTCCCTGAAGGAGGGAACGGAGGACGTAGTCGACGGTCGACTGAATGGGGATCGCGCTAGAGAGCCTATCATCTTAGATTACTATTGAACGAGCCAATGGAATTTGGCGTGCGTGATTTGCATCACACACTCCGCCCCCGCGGCGCGGGTATAAATACGGAAGTGGATGCACGCACCATTTGCTTTTCGCTGAGGAGCCAAGAGTAACCCGGGGTCAGCGGTGGTCCAGCGGTAGTGGCAAGGGGACTACGTCCTCCGTTCCCTCCTTCAGGGAACAGTGGGTTGCATACGCAACCAGGACGTTCCCTTTCAGTCGATAACGTCAGACGTAGTCGACGGTCGACTGAATAGGGATAACCTTTGAAAACGGCACTAACGCTGCCACCTTCCAGTGCCTAAACCAAAGCCTCCTGATGCCCCCGCAAATTTAAGGCGGGGAAGGACAGGGCTTAGGCCAGGGAAGTCACTGCTGTTCCTACAGGACCACTGGGAAAGCGTTCCCCGTACATTGGAAGGAAGGGACGCTGCGGAAGCCACATCCAACCCAGAGGGAGGTAACATGGAGAATACACAAATGAACTGGGCGGAAACCGGGCAGTCTAACATATGGAATGTCACTGGGGTGGCTCCAGCCTAAGACGGGGGGAGACACACCGAACAGTGACAGCAGAGAGACTCTGCCGAGGGAAGACACGGGCTCGCCGCAGGGAGCCGTATCGTGGAAGAATACACATATGGGGTCGCCGTAGGGACCGCAACATATGGGCCCAGCCTAACACAGGTTCCACACTGCTTACGAGTGGTAGGCCTAACACCAGACGTTCCGCACGTCCGACGTCGGAGGGGTGTGGAGGAACTCAACAGGGTTTAAGGGAACTCAACTGGAGTAGAAAGGCGCACGTATCCAGTCCATAGGAGGGGAATGGCGCAGCAAGCCGACACTTGAACCGGGCTCACGGTGAAACTGGCTTCATGAGAAGGGAGCCCACGGGAAGCAGCGGTTCAACTAGGTGTCGTCCAGCCTGCAACTCTAGAATCTGTTTAGCAAAGCATATCGTCAACGCCCAGGCGGAGCACTTTACACTCATCATAGAGGAGCTCAACACCTAAGTGGACATGTTGCATCTCGGATTTTTACCGAAATGAAGGCAAGCACTAAGTGCCACTTTGCATGGAAACAGCCTTCCCTCTCTGCTGAATTCCAACAGATATTTATAGAGCTGGTCTGAGGTCTATGGCTTGCGTTCTGTACACGTCCAAGCGAACGGACAGAGAGCCAGGGCAGGATCTGCCTCCTCCAGGGCAGCGCTTGCAGGCTCACCACCTGTTCCTATTACGGGAGAGGTAGGAACCTTGGGCACAATCCGAGCCGGGGTCTCAGCTTGTGAGAGTTAGTCGCCCAGACTCCAGGCACAATACGTTGACCGAAAGCGAGCAAGTCCCTACCCTCTAGTAGAGACCATGCGAGCAGGAGAACTGATATAACAGAATTTTTAACTCACTGCCTGCAGTGGCTCGGGGGCGGTCTCTGCAGTGCAGCTGCACCAGGGACAAGGCCCAAGAGGATAAAGAGGGACGCAAGGAATTACAAGACCTTGCTCCTCAGGAACCTGACGATCAGAACTTGCTTCTGCACACTTCTGCAACACAATGAGCGTCGTTTAAACACCGAGGCAACATCATTTTGAGGGTGAAGGAAAACAGCCTACTCCAACCCATTGTGCAGGAAAGAGAGCACTGAGGTGATCGAAAGCTTTCAGGATCTCCTCTGGAGAGAAGACGCTTTCAACGACTAGGTTCCACTTCTAAAGGCGTAAGCACGCTACCCTATTTCTAGAGGGTGCTCGCAGAAGTGATGGTAACTATCACATGTCCCTGTGATAGCCACCTGTACCTCCGCGTTCAGATGTAAGACCGCCCGGAATCTCCGGGGGAAGAACGCGGGTGCCATCGTGCCCCGTCCCTGAAAGAGTTTTCAGGGGAAGTCAGGAAGGCTGTCGATGGGAACCAGGTCTAGTTGGGCCAATAAGGGGCAACTATGAAGACCTGTTCCTCTCCTGACTTGGCACGTAGGTGCAAGCGACGGGCGCAAAAAGACAGGAGCTTTGCTCAACACAACATGTGAAGATCACTGGGCTTCAGGAGCATTTTCTGCTCAGCACTTGAGTGTGATAAACTCACTGAGCTACAGGAGCGTTTCTGCTCAACACTTGAGTGTGAAGAACCTCACTGAGCAACAGGAGCATTTCTGCTCAGCACTGCGTGTGATGAATTCACTGAGCTACAGGAGCATTTCTGCTCAACACCTGAGTGTGACGAACTCACTGAGCTACAGGAGCATTGCTGCTCAACACCTAAGTGCGATGAACTTCACTGAGTTTCAGGAGCATTTCTGCTCAACATGAAGTGTGATGACTGACTTGAGCAGCGCACGGCGACCAGGAGCAGTCGCTTTTAGAAGGCTCACTGGGGAAACGCATTTCTGCGGGCCCCTGGGGTAGCTGAGAGCCAGTGTTTGTCCAAGGGTAGTCCGCTCGATTTACACAAACACTGGCAGGAAGACGAAACCGGGGAGGCAACTGAGCGGCCCCGGAATGGTCATGACCCAGCTGGACCCAGGGGATGGAGTCTCCACTTACCCTGGCTATACTGTCATGAGGCTCGATGGCGGCACGATTGAGTAGAGCGGAAGAGTGGAACAAAGCGTCCTCAGAAGCTTCTGACTCCAAGGAGGAGGTAACGGGAGAGTTGTGACATACAAGGGAAGCCTGCGCAACGGTCGCAATGTCTAAACTCGAGTCACCCAGGCCCCCGTTAAAACACGCCCTTTGTACATGGCCCCTCTGTTGAAGAGGGTTTGGCAGCAGACCGGGATGAACTATAGTCACACAGGGTGAGCTGCTCTGACACGGTCACCTCGGGACTCGATCGTGAAGCTAGCGCTGAAGCGGTCACATATGGAGGAAGCCAATGGCTGCATCTACCCCATACCCCAGGAGCCTCTGAAAGTTCTTTCAGTGGGACCCTTTCTCACTTCAACACCAGCTGAACACATTCTCATTGGAGAGACGTGATAGACCGAGTCCATCTCCAAAACTGAAAAAGAGATACTCAGCCCGTGGGCGAGATTACTCTCTTCCAGTTGACCTGAAGACCCAACAGGCTCTGGCGCACTCGAGGGGAAGGACACTGTACTGATACTCCACCCTTACACGCAACACACAGGATGGCCTGCGGTGCGGAAGGTAGAGATCTGAAGCACATGTCTTTCAGGTCGGAGCTGCAGACCAATCTTGGGCCAAGATGGTCACGACCCACCACCTAGTAGCATGAAGAACGAGTTTACAACTGGCCTTCGTACCGGCTGGAGGAGCGGCTATATCAAATCCTTCGCCAGCAGGATAAGATAAGCACGCACAAGTCAGAGCACTGCTCAACACTCGGTGTGATGAATATCACTGAATTTTCAGGAGCACGTCTGCTCAACACCTAATGTGATGATTATCACTGACTTGAGCGGGGTAGCCGAGCCTGAGGTGGGGCAGCAAAGTAGAGATAGTGGTGTTAGTGTGCAGTGCAACACTTACCTGTCTCCACTAGCGGCAGGGGACGTGAGAAGGCGGATGACCGGGTCCTCGAACGCCCCAAGCTGCCTGCTGGCGACCAAGGGAAGCTGGGGGATGTAAGGCTATTACAGGGTCACACCCGCCAGACTGGTCCACTTGGGACCCAGGAATAGAAAATTTGCTCTTTTTCTGAATATGTGGGTACCGCTGACCCCGTTTTTATAGGGGCCAGCGGCGGAACAAACACACACATAACAAAAAACTCCAGCCGGCCCTCCAACCAGCCAGAGGGAGTGGATTGGCGACCACTCCACGAGCAACTCCTCCATCCCTGGGAGCCCGTCCAGGTTCAGCGTTTTCTTTTGCGCTGATGCTTACCACCTGGCTTGGCAGCACCTGGAGCAGGCTGGGCGTCCCTTCCGCGGCTGGCTCCACGCCGGAACCTGGGTGAAGGCTGCTGCGGTGGTCCGGCGGGAGCTGAGGCGGCTGCAGGCGGACGCCCTCGGCGATGAACAGGCGGAGGATCTGACCTCGGCGGGCGGGTGAAGGCAGCAGCATCCCTCCGAGGCAGGATGTGCCGGATGGCCTCCGTCTGTTTCTGGGCTGTAGAGAACTGTTGGGCAAAGTTCTCCACAGCGTCGCCGAATAACCCAACCTGGGAAATGGGAGAATCCAGGAACCGAACCTTGTCCGCTTCTCTCATATCGGCCAGGTTGAGCCGGAGATGGCGCTCCTGGACCACAAGTGTGGACATCGCCGAACCGACCGCGCGAGCTGCAACCTTCGTCGCCCGGAGGGCGAGGTCAGTTGCAGTGCGGAGCTCACTCATGAGCTCACGGTCCGGACTACCCTCGTGCATGTTCATGAGTGCCTGGGCCTGGTGGACCTGGAGCAACGCCATGGCATGCAGAGAGGAAGCGGCTTGCCCACAAGCTTTGTAAGCCTTGCCCGTAAGAGCGGACGAGAACTTACAGGCTTTAGAGGGGTGATGAGGATCACCTCTCCAGGAAGCGGCCGCCGTTGGGCATAACTGCATCGCAACACCCTCTCCACTGGAGGGATAGCCTCGTAACCCTTCACCGCTCCCCCATCAAGGGTAGTGAGGGGGGAGGAGCCACTCAGGCGGTTTCTGGCAGAGAAAGGTGCCATCCATGCCCTCCTAAGCTCCTCATGCACTTCAGGAAAGAAAGGAACCGGGGCGGCGGACTGAGAACCAGTACGGCCCCCCCCGATATACCAATCATCCAACGAGACGGCTCGGGACACGGTGGAGGATTCCACACGAGCCCTACCGCCTCGGCAGCCTTTTTCAGCATAGCTGACATTTCTGGATCTGGCTCGGGCAACACTGGTCTCCCAGAGGGAGGCAGTGCAGCCGAGTCGTCATCTCCAGAGTTCAGCTCCCCCTCCGATGCTGCGATTGACATGGTATCCCCTGGAGGGGCCCCAAATGACACGGCTGGCCTGTCCATTACAGAGGGACCAGCGGGATCAATGGGGAGCTCCACCGGTTGCGGTGCGAAAGAGGAGTGAGGGATCCACGGGGCCTGGCCGGGCAGATTACCCCTCACTGTGATCCTCAGATCACCCAGCTTGGACGGCACCCCAGTCTTTCTCTGGGAAGGTAACCCAGAGGAAGAACAAGGGCGGGGCCCAGAGGTGGGGACTGCACCAAAGCTTTTGACGAAGGCGAGTCTAGATCTCAACACCGAGATGGCCATGTTCCTGCAGTGAGAACATGACTCATCCACGAAAGCTGCCTCAGCATGCTGTAAGCCCAAACATGCGACACAACTTTCGTGACCGTCAGAGGGGGATAGCGCCAGACCGCACCCAGAAACGCACGGATGGAATGGCATCTTGAAAAAGACACACTCACACCCGTGTTGCTCTTTTAGTAAATGGGACCGTAACCAGTGCCGGAGCACACAGGGAATGACAGCGGCAAACACTGAATAGTCTTTTAACCAACAGTGAAGCACTCACTTCTCGCCCTCTAACCAACCGTCAACACACAAACAAACAATAGAAATTTGATGCTGTTAAAACAGCAGTTGAGAGCTGAGAAGCTCGCGATCACCGCTTCACCACGCTGTAGAACACCAACACTGGAGAGGTCTTCCCGCAAGAACACCGACACACTCGCTCGTTGAATACAACATCACTCTTCAGAGACATCAAAGACGAACGGCTCCGAAGCGAAAGGCAAATGGTGCGTGCATCCACTTCCGCTGAGTGTGTGATGCAAATCACGCACGCCAAATTCCATTGGCTCGTTCAACAGTAATCGAAGATGATAGGCTCTCTAGCTCGATCCCCATTCAGTCGACCGTCGACTACGTCTGACGTTATCGACTGAATGGGAACTCAAAATACTCTGTTGATTTTGATCTTACATATTAAGTGTTGTACATCATTAGATCCTGATAACTGTCTATTTTTTTTTTGTGAATACTCACAATAAAAACAAAGTGTTGTGCTTTTCGCCAAATAAAGAAAAACAAACATGATGCGCGTTCTGCCTTCTCTGTCAGTTAAATCCATTCTGAAACGCGTCCGAAAATTAACTGTAATTCCGCGAATACTTGTCATACAGGCACGAGTTTTTTTCCATAATGAAGCTTGAACTCTCTTCTTTTAAATGAATTAATTTATATATATAAAAATATTCTCAGTTTATGTAATCTGTATAAAAAGAGAGAGATGTCAGTATTTTTCTTTCCAGCTCATTATACCTAATTACGCGTTAATGTGCCACGCCCACGGAGAGCGCGCGGTATTCAAACGCAAATGATCTAAGGCAAGCCATTCAAACATGCCAACGCCCACCAGCTGGATTATAAAACACACCATGTTTAGTAAGTATCTTGTACAGCTGTGTACACAGCGTATCCTTTCGATGTGAGGAATAGCCTAATACTATCTAATAACCATGGAAAATGTACCAGAAGTGCTGGTAGTTTCATTTCGAGGAGCAACGGATCCAGCTGATGTAGTAAGTCATTTATTCTTAAGTGCTTTGTTCTAATCGCGATATTGAATAGTGTCTGACTGTAAACCGCAAAAAGACTGTTTAAATATGAATTGCGTGTCTGTGTGTAGGCTAAATGATGAATGAACGGCACAGGCGCGCGCGCTTTGTTAACTACAGTTATACAGCGCGTGTCTGTGCTGTTCATTCACTCTCGCACCTACGTTAGTAAACGTTATGTTTACATGAACACATCCAAACTATATTGCTATAGCCTACTAAGATGAGTAAAAATATACTGAAATATGTTGAAATAAAATGTCTGTATAAGCAACAAGCTGCAAATTGACATGTATGTACTAATATATCATACACAATGTTACAGACTAAATATGAATGTTTAGACAAGATTTTGTGATTAGTTTTGGATAGATTATAAAGTTTTGACTGTAAAAAAAGACTGCTGTCACATTAAATAGGTATGCTTTTGTTCACCAATTTCTGCTCATAGTTAAATATACTATAGTATGATGTTTTGTCAAAAATAAAGTAGGTATATTGAATTATCAACTAAGATGTTATTATGGTGTTTATTCCAATATTCAAACTAATGAATCCTTACCTTTTTTAATACGTATGATAAAATGTATACTTTTTACAAAGAAATACACTTGAAATATTGTTAAAATTGTAATTGTTGTTGTAATTGTAACCTATTTGTAATTGGTTACAATTTCTAAATGAAGTTCCTAAACGTAAGTTAGGGAGGAGCGAGCCAATCTAATCTTTCAATCAACAGCCTGAGTATATAAGCAGCCGCTTACCTCTCCCTAGCATCAGCTGTTCCAGTATGCATTACTGCCGCACGGAATAATGTCCGACATCCCGGAAATCCAGCTCTTCCCGTCAGACGACGAACTGACAAGCCTTCCTGGGACACAGCCAGTCACACCCCGCGTGAGATCGGATCTTATGGATCATCTTCATGAGCGTTCTGATCGAGAAATCCAGCGCTCATATAAACCACGTTCCAAAGGCAACGCTCTCCTCCATCTTCAAGATCGCCAGTTTTAACCGAGCCTCGTCCGTCTTCTTCTCTCCATTCTTCCGCTGCTAATACACCGATTCCACCCATTTCAAAATGTTCAGTTAACAGCCTACGTCAAGTCCTCCAGCTCCGGAATCCATTTCTCCTGCAGATCATCAAAAGCTCAACTCTACGATCTTTTCATCAGTTCTTACAGTTCCAGCATTCCATCGAACACTTCAATATCTTATAAAGGCAAGACTCGCACCTATTCTACCTCCGTTTCTCTCCCGGTTCGGCGTTCTGAACCCACACAATCCCAACGCGCCGATTCAAAGGCCGCCGGCGCCGGCGCCGCCGGGGCTCGCACTTCCTTGTCCGCCGGTATTTCCACCCGGCCAGCAACAGTGGCCGCAAAAACAGTTCCGCTTCTTCTCCAGCTCTCACAAACTTCATGCAGTCAGCCCCACTCCCCAGGCAAGAACCAAACTCACAAACACATTCCTCCGCACTTCCCTCTGCTTCTCCAGTTCTCTCTAAACTTCTTTATAATAACCCTTGTGCCAGGTCACCCTCGCACACAGTTACATTTCTCTCACCCTCAAACCAACCTACTCAAAGAGCGGATCCTAGCGCGAGGTCGCCTTCCCTTGCCATCTTCCCTCTTTCCTTCCATTCCAATTCGCCTCATTCCTTTTTTCCCCTTCTATCTTCCAATTGTCTCCTAATATTCTTTCCAGTTCACATCAGAGCGTGAGGTTGCCTCAGCAAAGGATTTCTACACTTTTTTTTTTCTCTTTCCCACAAATCCTCCTCTTCCTCTCACTTCAGGCCATGCCAGCCATCTTGGACACCAGCAGTGTTGGGGAGTAACGCTATACATGTACCGGCGTTACGTTTTCAGAATACAAAATATGAGTAGGCCCATCTGTATTCCGTTAGTTACAATTTAAATAGTTGGTATTTAGAATACAGTTACATTGTTGAAATCAATGGATTACATTACGATACTTCTGTTTCACGAGTTTAGTCACTTTCTAAACAATTCAAAACGAAACAAAACAAACTGCTTTCTGCTTAAGTAATCCATATGAAATGCGCATTTCTCTCTGGCGCGTTCACTAGCATACTGTAAAGATCGCGAGTCAGCATCGTCAACTTCATCTTTGCAGGCTACAGTGTCACAGACAGAAGACACTTGTTTATTAATAAACAATTAAAATATATACTTGCTATATTTGACATATTCATAATCAATTCTTTTGCAGATTCTTTGTGACAGCTTTTAGGTGCTTTATTGGCTGCACCATCCCTACAACGCGTCACCACCGCATCACCATTCCGCATTCCTACACTTATAAAAAGCAGTTCAATGTGGAAGTAATCCAAGTATTCAGAATACGTTACTCAGATTGATTAACTTAACGGAATAGGTTACAAATTACATTTTGGGGCATGTATTCTGTAACGAAATACGTTTTGAAAGTATCCTTTCCAACACTGGACACCAGTCAGTAATGGGACCCTCCGATCAACATTCATTTACTTTTCTCAACACTAACACTTGCTCCTCAGGTACAATCCGCTTGCCAGCCCATTCACTCTCAACAGCAGTCAATCTTCCAGCTCCTAACAATGCAGTCGCCATGGATGAATCCCACTCAATGAATCCCACCGCTCGTTTGACTTAAATCGTTGATCTTACAAATTCCGTACAGCCTTCAAAACGGGTTCTCACACATGCAGAATTCTGCGTTGCTTTTGCCAGATACATAGAAGTAATTTGCACTTCATTTCCAGCCAGACGCAAGGAATTAAATGACTACCTCTCTATCATAGCAGAGCCCAGTCTCTCTTTCGGAGGTAGTCATTTTTATACATACCATAAGCTTTTCAGCTAAATGCGCCGCCCGCGTCATACACTGGAACAAGTGTCCTTACTGGGGAGCCTTGGACCTCGAACTAACAGAGTCTTCTTAGGCGTTCGAAGCCCTTCTTGCGCCATCTGCAGGTCTATCATTCATTCTACTTCAGAATGTCCCCAAACCAACCCAGATCTTCCAACCCATCCAGCTCCTTTTCAAGAAAAATCCACTTCATATGTCTCTCAATCAAGGAATGCCTGTAACCAGATTTTTTCCTCAGTTTCAGGCAGACAACGGAACAGCAACAGACAACGATGCCACTTCCCCCATGTCTGTAATTTCTGTGGCGGAGATCACGCCCGTTCTATTTGCCCTGTGCGCCGCTCCTCAGCTAACTTTAACCATCGACATTCTTAACGTCTGCCTAACCACTCTCCGCTCACGTCTTTTTCTCCTAACAAGACAAGAACCCTAGACGCTATGTTCAATTTGGCTTTCTTCCGATCATCAAATCAAAATGCTAGGTCGATGGTTGTCCCTCGCCTTCGAAACATATGTTCGTTCAGATCCGCATAACATTAGACAAGCTCAGCAAACACTAGCATTCCTCTGAGTCTGGACCGCTTCTCCCTACTATTTTGCATCTCCCCGCTTACCTAGCCCCGCAGGGCGTGTATTCATCTGGATGCAGTGAGAGCTCTCCCTTTTCAGATGTGCGTGACCTACCACTCCTGGAGTGGGGTCTCCCATCTGAATCGCTGTGTGGGCTCTTCCGTTCAGATGCATCATAGGCTCTCCCGTTCGACTTGCTGTGTGGGCTCTCCCGTTTTGATCGCCGAGTGAACTCCCTATTTATACATATGGGGGGGCTCTCTCCTTCGAAACGCAGTGGGAGCTCTACCGGTCGAATCGCAGTATGAGCTTTCCGTTCGGGCGCCGTGGGGGCTCTCCCTTTCCGAATCGCTGTGTGATCCTTCATGCTTTTAACCATGGAGGCTCTCCCGTTCGGATCGCAGTGTGGGCCCTCCTATCCGAAAACAGGACTGGAGGTATCAAGGATCGTACGTCCCTCGAATGCGACGGGCCATTATGTCTTTATGTGATCGCCGCCCCCTGCGTCAGAAGGATGGTAGTTCTGCATTTCCTATGTATACCGTAGGCTCCCTCTTGCTGCTTAGGGAGTTTCACTTCAGATATTGGTGGCCCGTTTGCCTCTAGGGACGAGGACCTCCTTCCCCGTTTGTGACATCTGGAAGCCCTATGTTCTCTAACTCCATGGAGCTCCATGTCATGGATGTGGCAGGGCGTTCTCCAACCTCGTACTCACCTTGTAACCTCCAGTCCCAAGATACTCCCGCAGGAGTAATATCTGAAAGTCACTGCCGCAGCAGTGCAGCGGTGAGATGTACCCCAGTCAAATTTCCACAAGCCCATATCGTTTCACTCCACAACGAACGCAGGCACACCCTTTAAAACACAGCTCCCGCCGGAGCTCCACTCATAGCCCCACATGGTGGGCATAGTAGGGAGACGCAGTTCCAGCCAGGAGCCCCATTAATCATATCACTGCCGCAGCAGCGTCCATCCATGCTCCATACAGCTTTCAATTTCCACTCTTTTTGGGGGGTAACATGCTTTAAGCTCTTAGGCATCCTGTATTTGATCACGTAATTCTAACTTGCTGTCCCAAATATTTATTCAACACTTTTGGGGGGTATATCAGAGCTCGAGTTGAAGCTGCTTCATCGAGCCCCTCTCCAGTGGACAGCAAGCCAAATAAGTTTAACCTAATATCTTAAAGATTCTATGGGCAAACGAACTCGTTAAATGAAGTTCCTAAACGTAAGTTAGGGAGGAGCGAGCCAATCTAATCTTTCAATCAACAGCCTGAGTATATAAGCAGCCGCTTACCTCTCCCTAGCATCAGCTGTTCCAGTATCCCTCCACCTCCCCAAACTCCACCTTCATCTTAGGTACCTTGCCCTTTTTATTTATCAGGTCCTACATTTAGCCACTGGGGGGGGGGTATATCAGAGCTCGAGTTGAAGCTGCTTCATCGAGCCCCTCTCCAGTGGACAGCAAGCCAAATAAGTTTAACCTAATATCTTAAAGATTCTATGGGCAAACGAACTTGTTAATTGTAAAATATGTATATATAGATAATTTCTTTTGTCCTTGCATTCTTTGGGATCCTGTGACACACCTGTGTGAAAGGGCTAATTAATATGCAGCTCATTATGCGGCACATTATCCGGCCTTTGTCTTCTCAGGTGTGAACACGCCTCCACGCATATTGCCTTTCCAAACAAAAGGTGTCTTATAAAATTTAAATCAATGTATTGTTTTGTGTAAATGATTAGGCAGGATGATTTTCAGATTATTTTGAAGCAAAAATTCTAGGCAACAACACTCATTAGTCAAAAGTCTTGTGGACACATATTTAGTATGTGTTTTGTGGCCTTATTTCAGACACTTTAAGTTTTAGTTTTTTCAATAACCATGCATAAGCAATATTCTCTCAAAAATACAAACATGTACATACATGTTGCTCACATATTACGGTAGCCCCGTTTGTGCTATATAGAGTGAATTTACACCTTTGCCATTAACATGTTTATAAATAACTGAAAAAAGCACAAATGTCAGAACACCTCAAGGACCCCAAAAAACCCTTAGACCTCAGAGGGTTAATGAGCTCAACTCAAAGATATAAGACTTTTTCTATGTACACAAAAGGCCTATTTCTCTCAAATATTGTTCACAAATCTGTCTAAATCTGTGTTAGTGAGCACTTCTCCTTTGCCAAAATAATCCATCCACCTCACAGGTGTGGCATATCAAGATGCTGATTAGGCAGCATGATAATTGCACAGGTGTGCCTTAGGCTGGCCACAATAAAAGGCCACTCTAAAATGTGCAGTTTTATCACACAACACAATGCCACAGATGTCGCAAGTTTTGATGGAGCGTGCAATTGGCATGCTGACTGCAGGAATGTCCACCAGAGCTGTTGCCCGTGAATTTAATTTTCACTAGAGTGCTTACTAACACAGATTTAGACAGATTTGTGAACAATATTTGAGAGAAATAGGCCTTTTGTGTACAAAGTTTTAGATCTTTGAGTTCAGCTCATGAAAAATGGGGGCAAAAACAAAAGTGTTGCGTTTATAATTTTGTTCAGTGTATATCAATATTTGTTCCGTTGAACAATACTTATGAAGTTGCTCTAAAATGAGCTGCATTGCTCAATTTTGTTCAAATAAATAGCCATTAATATCTGGAGTTAAATACAGTAAAATGCCATTAACTAAAACTATTAAAAACTCAAACTGTTTTCATCAATTGAATTGAAACAACGAATATAAATATTTATGAATCTTAATGAATCTTAATCTTAAAAAACTTAAACTAAAATTAGAAATGTTGCTAACTGACATAAAATTAAGTTAAAGTACTAAAATTGCTAACACTAAAACTGAAATAAATTAAAATAAATAGAAATAAAAAACGTATAAATAATGGCAAAAGCACATAAAATGATACAAATTTAAATTAAAAATCATTTTAAAATAAAAATGAATTAAAATATTAATAAATACTTTAATAGTATATTAATAATAACACTGTTGTGAGATGTAAACAAATCACTGAATCAGTTCTGAATCAATTCAGGACTCACTGAAATGAATTGAACTTTAAACTCTAAATCAGTTTTTGTTCATTATTTTTATATCGGCAAATATATTCTGCAATGGCTTCTTGTGGTTTTAGCACAGCATAGTAAAATTAACCTGAAGGTGTTTTAGAACAACCCTTTGACTTCCTTCGTACTGAAGCAAATCTACTGTCAAATTTGTTTAATGTCAGAGAGAAAGCAGTTAGCACCTAGACAAAGAGAGAGAAAAGAAACATTGCTTGCAGTCTTTTTTGTCACCTTTGGCCTTTAAACCTAGTATGTCAAGCTGTGGGCTGTACTGGTGTGAATGATATGCCTGTTGGTAAGTGTCAATCAAACAGCTCTGACAGTCGACATGTCACTGCGATGTCACTTCACATTACTCTACTCCCTTATATATACTTATATATATATATATTCTAAGAATTTATATATTTATATATTTATATACTAAATATTTCTTACCCAAATAAAATATATTGTTACGATTGGTTGTTAGAGAGCGCACCATGAAAGAAGTAAAAAATCTAAATAGTATTTATTAAATCCACAACGGAAGACTTTTGACGGACTTTTCACAACCACTTTTAACATAGACGAGACCCGACAAGGGAACCGAAAGAGCTGACAGATAAAATACTGACAAGGTGTAATCAAAGTGAACAGGAACAGGTGTGTGGAACTTAACAACCAAGGAACTAGGGAACACAGGAAAATCCGAACAGGGAAAACTGAACCAAAACACAATGAAACTTAACCAAAACAGAACATACATGTTACAGATATATTGAATATATACTATTTTCCTGTGTGAACAAGTTTTCTGTTTAAGACATTAACATTTTGACTTTTGTAAAAGCTTTGTGAAATGGTTTGTTTATATTTCAGATGAATGGAATTAGCCTACAATAAGTTATAAAAAGTAACACCTTTTATTTTAGGTCTGCATATTCTTTTTAGTAAATCTAACTTACTTCTGCACACTGTAAAAAAAAATTGCTGCCTTAAATTTTTAAGTACAAGTCATTTCAACTTAAATTATATTAAACTGACTCTTGTTGTATAACTTGTGATTTTTTTTTAAATTGCTTAACTTATTTTGATGAGTTAAAGCAATGTAAAAACATATAACGTATTGATCATATCATTTTTTACGGTGTATAAAGTGCCATCCTATGTTTCCATTTTGTGTTTTGGCTCGCAAACATTTTTAAAAGGTCATAACGATTAGATGCAAAATCATCCAGTGTCCTGTAATAATCTGACTTGACTGGAGAGTTTTCTCTCATTGCTTTCCTCAAGAATGGCTCGACGGTTAATAACAGCATAATTTCACCCTGTAAACAATAAGCAGTCCATTCTTAACTCCTATTCTGTTTCCAACATTCCTTTTAACACGCTTCACACATGGGTTGTCATGTGGATTATGTTGTATGATTTAAGCTCAGGTGTTTTTACAGTACCTGACCTGAGCTTCTGTGTGTGTGTGTGTGTGTGCGCGCGCGCGTGTGTGCGTGCATGCGTGCGTGCGTGTACGTGTGTTTGTATGCCATAATTGGCGTGATGAGTTATTTATACCGTGCAGTGGGTACACCGTACAGCCCGAGGGTTGATCAAGCCATTTGCCAATCAATTATTTATGCCCTCTTGGAGCACCCTTATTCATCCTTTTTTGCAAAATGTCATGGCAACACAACAGGAAGAGAGTGCAGTTAAGAGGCTTTTTCTTGAACAGGAGAAAGTGTATCTCAACCCAGAATCCCTTACCTGTGAAGTCCAGTGGGTCTCAACTGGTGGGTCACAACCTGAAAATGTTATTTACCTTTTGTATGATCATCTGTTTTGGTACTGTGTTGGGTCACCACTTGAATTTGAATTAAAAGTTGAGATCCACTGGTTTAATACTTCTGCTGCTTCTGTAAATCAGATATATGCGGTATGCAAAGCACTACAGTACTTCTTTTTTTCTTTTAAGAAATTAATACTTTTATCAACAATGCATTAAATTGATCAAAAGTGACAGTAAAGACTTTTACAATGTTCGAAAAAAAATCTGTCAAATAACTTTCTATTCATAAAAGAATCCTGAAATAAATTATGCGGCACAACTGTTTTCAGCGTTGATAATAATAATAATAAATGCTTCTTGAGCAGCAAATTTCTGAAGTATCATGTGACACTGAAAACTGGTGTAATGATGCTTTGCATTACAGGAATAAATTTAAAAATATATTCAAATATAATTTTTAATGGAATAATATTTCACAATATTACTGTTTTTACAGTGAAATATACAAAAATGTAAAAAAAAAAAAATATATATATATATGTATGCAAAATTTATAATTATTCAAATACCAATAATTGTTTTCAAATAATTGTTGATAATACACATATTGTGCATTGTGCAATCATGTATTGTTGAATAAAGATCTGTCACGGTATACTAATTCATTGCTTCCTTCTCGTCTCGTGTTGTTGTTGTTGTTGCATGAAAGCATGTGTGTTGTGGGCGTGATTGAGTGTCATTCCTTGATTCGCTCCAGCTGATCATCATATCATCACCAGCTGCAGCCGATCTCATTCACTATATATGCTCACAGTTTTCTCATCTCCATTGTCAGATCATTGTTGGATGTGTCGGTGTTCCAGTCTTGTGTTCCTGAGTCTCTCGTCGTGTGTTCCTGTGAAGTTCGTCTTGCTTGTGGATTATCGTTGTTGGTTGTGGATTATCACCGCTTGTGGATTGTTCTTCGTCTGTCTTCACCGCACCACTTGGGATTCACCACGCTGACCATTGACGTCCCTGTGTCACCATTTCCACGCCCGTGTCTTTCTGTTTGGACTTCCCTATCTTTAAATAAAGAGTTGTTTACCCGCTATTGCTTCCTGTGATCCGTTGAGTCATGACAGAATGATCTGACCTAACCATGGAAGCAGCGGGTACTTCATCGACCAGTATGGAGGATTTTGTGCAACACAGTATGAGAAGAATGGACTCGCAGGAGAGGAATTTGAATGACACGGGTCGTGCGGTACAAGCTTTGGTGACGCAGGTGTCCGAGCTGACCCAGCAGATTCTACTTCTTCGAGTTCCCGCTGCGCCACCCACACCAGCCGTTCCCCTCATTCCACCAGAGAGTTCTACTCACGCCGAACCACGCCTACCTGTTCCAGAAAGCTACGCGGGTGAGTCTGCATACTGTAGAGCATTCCTGACCAGATGTGCTATGCATTTTGCTCTACAGCCCAGAACATTTCAAAATGAGCAGACGAAGGTGGCGTTTGTGTTAACTTTACTGACCGGTAAAGCAGCGCTATGGGGGACGGCGGTGTGGGAGAATCAAGATCCCTGCTGTGCCTTGTTCCCGACACTCTCCGCGGAAATGAAACGGGTATTCGATCGGGCCGTCGCGGGGAGAGAGGCCGCTAGGGTGCTGGCCGACCTCTGTCAAGGTGAGAGGTCGGTCTCGGATTATTCGATCGAGTTCCGAACCCTGGCGGCCGAATGTCAGTGGAACGAGGAGGCGCAGTGGGACATGTTCCTGCATGGGTTGGCTGACCGCGTCCAGAGGGAGATCTACGCCCTGGACCTCCCAACGACTCTCAATGGCCTCATCGACCTGGCGCTACGGGTGGACGCGCGACTGGCCAGGGTCGGGAGTAGAGCCTTGTCCACCCATTCTACAGGAGGAGTCGAGGAACAACGGTCCAGCGGCAGGGACGCGGTCAGCCCAGTCTTCGATCACGAACCCATGCAGGTGGGTCGAGCTCGGCTTTCCCGGGAGGAGAAGGAGAGGCGGAGATCCCGGGGCCTTTGCCTATACTGTGGAGGCTCGGGACACTACGCTTACAACTGCCCGGTAAAAGGGCCAAGCCCGATAGTAAGCATGAGGCTACTATCGGGTGGGATCTCCGCCCAGAAGACCTCATCCACATCTACTCTCCTTCCGGTAAGACTGAGATGGTCAGCTCACCAGCACGACGGTCGAGCACTTTTGGATTCCGGGGCTGAGGGTAACTTTATGGACAGCACTTTTGCACACAAATTTCAGATCCCCCTCAGACCACTCACAGAAAGGATTACAGTACAGGCACTTAACGGTCAAGAACTCCCCACCATTTCATTTACCACCGAAGATATCACCCTCATCACCTCAGGCAATCACTCCGAGACAATTTGTTTTTACATTCTGGATTCACCCCTGGCACTCATTGTTCTGGGACATCCCTGGCTCACCCGTCACAACCCCCGAGTGGACTGGCAACATAAAGCTATACTGGAGTGGAGCAAGGAATGTCATAAGTCTTGTCTCGTGTCTGCTTGTCCGTCTGTGCCTGTTTGTGTGTTTCAGGAGGAAGTAGGGGATTTGTCTAACGTGCCCGAGGAGTACCATGATCTGAAGGAAGTGTTCAGTAAGTCTCGTGCTGCTTCTCTTCCTCCCCATCGTCCCTATGACTGTGCCATAGATTTAATGCCAGGTAAGTCTCCGCCTAAAGGCAAGTTATACTCACTTTCTGTTCCTGAAAGGGAGGCTATGGAGAAATATATTTCTGATTCTCTGGCAACCAAGCTCATCCGCCCTTCCTCTTCTCCAGCGGGGGCGGGGTTCTTTTTTGTGGGGAAGAAGGACAGGTCCCTGCGACCTTGTATTGATTACCGGGGATTGAATAACATCACGGTAAAGAATACTTATCCTTTGCCGTTGATGTCTTCAGCTTTCGAGAGGTTACAGGGAGGGTCCATCTTCACGAAATTGGACTTGCGTAACGCTTATTATTTGCTTCGCATCAGGGAGGGGGATGAGTGGAAGACTGCTTTTAACACACCCAGGGGGCACTTTGAATATTTGGTCATGCCTTTCGGGCTGTCCAACTCCCCAGCAGTCTTCCAGGCACTGGTCAATGACGAGTTGCGAGACATGATAGACCAGTTCATATATGTTTACCTGGATGACATATTGATATTTTCCTCGTCTCTCCAGGAACATGTGCAACACGTCCGACGAGTGCTTCAGAGGTTGTTAGAGAATGGGCTTTTTGTCAAGGCGGAGAAATGCGATTTTCATGCACAGTCTGTTCCTTTCCTAGGATACATCATCTCGTCTGAGGGAATGCGTGTGGACCCTGAGAAGGTTAAGGCTGAAGTAGAATGGCCAAGTCCAGATTCCCGTAAGGCCCTACAGAGGTTTCTGGGATTCGCCAATTTCTATCGACGTTTTATTCGTAATTTCAGCCAACTAGCCGCGCCTCTGACTGCCTTGACCTCCCCAGTACTCCGTTCAGGTGGTCAGATACAGCCGAGGCTGTATTTGCCAAACTCAAGAGCCGCTTTGTTTCAGCTCCCATCCTCGTTGCCCCTGATTATTCACGGCAGTTCGTGGTGGAGGTCGATGCGTCAGAGGTGGGGGTAGGAGCAGTCCTGTCCCAGCGTTCTCCCACAGACGACAAGATGCATCCTTTCGCGTTTTTTTCTCATCGCTTGTCCTCAGCCGAACGCAATTACGACATTGGTAACAGGGAGTTGTTGGCAGTCAAGTTAGCCTTGGAGGAATTGCGTCATTGGTTAGAGGGTTCGGGGGTACCCTTTATAGTCTGGACTGATCATAAGAATTTAGAGTACATCAGAACTGCCAAAAGATTGAACTCCAGGCAGGCTCGGTGGGCACTTTTTTTCGGTCGTTTTGATTTTTCTCTCTCGTACCGCCCGGGGTCCAAAAACATCAAACTCGACTCTTTATCTCGCATTTTTGATCCTTCCGAACGCCCGTCTACTCCCGAGTGCATTTTACCGGAGAGTCTATTTGTCTCCACACTCGTATGGGAGGTCGAATCGAAGGTCAAGAAGGCCTTAGAAGGGGTAACGCCTCCGCCCGGGTGCCCACCGAATCGCTTATTCGTGCCGGAGGGATTAAGGTCTGACGTCATTCAGTGGGGTCATTGCTCCAACGTGGCTTGTCATCCAGGAGTTTATCGTACTAAATTTCTAGTCAAGCAACGATTCTGGTGGCCACTTATGGCTCGTGACATTCACAGTTTTGTTTTAGCTTGCTCGGTTTGTGCCACTGGTAAGACTTCCAATCGACCCCCAGATGGGCTCCTTCAACCGCTGCCAGTCCCTTCGAGACCCTAGTCCCATATCGGTCTCGATTTCATTACCGCCCTCCCACCCTCCCAGGGTAACACAGTAGTTTTGACCGTGGTGGACCGGTTCTCGAAGGCGGCTCACTTTATTCCCTTACCCAAATTACCCTCAGCTAAGGAGACAGCGTTGACAGTCATTGACCACGTCTTTCGTTTACATGGCCTCCCGATGGACGTGGTCTCTGACAGAGGACCCCAGTTTGTGTCCAAATTTTGGCAAGAATTTTGTAAATTACTGGGAGCGACGGTTAGTTTATCCTCAGGGTTTCATCCCCAGAGCAATGGACAAACCGAGAGAGCTAACCAAGATCTGGAAAGGGTGTTGCGATGTTTAGTTTCCAAGAATCCTTCCTCATGGAGCCAACAACTTTCCATGGTAGAGTACGCCCACAACACGTTACCAGTGTCGGCTACGGGCCTATCTCCGTTTGAATGTAGTTTAGGTTACCAGCCACCTATTTTTCCCAGTCTGGAATCCGAGGTCGCGGTTCCCTCCGCCCACGCCTTAATCCAGAGGTGTCACCGCACTTGGACTAGAGCCCGCGAGACTTTACTCCAAGTGGGGGCGCGCACCAAGGCTAAGGCCGATCGCCACCGGTCAAAGCCTCCCATATACGTCGTCGGTCAAAAAGTGTGGCTTTCTACTAAGAACATTCCTCTCCGTCCCGTCTCTAATAAGCTTGCTCCCAAATTTATTGGCCCGTTCTCTGTCACCAAGATCATTAGTCCGGTGGCAGTCCGCCTTAGTTTACCTCCAGCGTACAGGAGAGTACACCCCGTTTTTCACGTTTCCAAAATTAAACGTGTTTCGTGCTCACATTAATCCGCCAGTCCCGGTTCCCCCCCCCACCACGTCTCATAAATGGGGACACCACCTATTCGGTTAATCGTATTCTGGATTCAAGACGGAGGGGACGTGGATTTCAGTACTTGGTGGACTGGGAAGGTTACGGTCCGGAGGAGAGAAGTTGGGTACCTGCTAGAGACATTCTGGATCACTCTCTGATCGATGATTACAATCGACAGGTAAGGGAGTCTGAGAACGCCAGGAGGCGTTCTTAGGAGAAGGGGTACTGTCACGGTATACTAATTCATTGCTTCCTTCTCGTCTCGTGTTGTTGTTGTTGTTGCATGAAAGCACGTGTGTTGTGGGCGTGATTGAGTGTCATTCCTTGATTCGCTCCAGCTGATCATCATATCATCACCAGCTGCAGCCGATCTCATTCACTATATATGCTCACAGTTTTCTCATCTCCATTGTCAGATCATTGTTGGATGTGTCGGTGTTCCAGTCTTGTGTTCCTGAGTCTCTCGTCGTGTGTTCCTGTGAAGTTCGTCTTGCTTGTGGATTATCGTTGTTGGTTGTGGATTGTTCTTCGTCTGTCTTCACCGCACCACTTGGGATTCACCACGCTGACCATTGACGTCCCTGTGTCACCATTTCCACGCCCGTGTCTTTCTGTTTGGACTTCCCTATCTTTAAATAAAGAGTTGTTTACCCGCTATTGCTTCCTGTGATCCGTTGAGTCATGACAAGATCTGGACAAAAAATGAGCATCATAATTTCTAAACAACACAAGAGAAATAAAACCATCAATCTTGTATTCCAGTTTTTTAATGTTTAATTATGTTTAAAAATGGGGGCAAAACCAAAAGAGTTGCGTTTAGAATTTTGTTCGGTGTACATACAGTATATAGTCAAAAAATGATATATATGTGTAATGAACATGGATATGGACTAATATATATATATATATATATATATATATATATATATATATATATATATTGCAGCTGTCACACAACATTCCTAAATGCACAAACATAAAGACAGAAATAAGATATAAATATTAACTATAACGACTAAATATACTGTGATTTTTACCCAATCTTATTTATAGTCCTTTCCTTCTGAATAAATGCTGGGTGCGTTGGAGCTTGGCTGATTCTCTGGCAGACTTGAAAGATTGTCTGATAGCTTGGCTATACATAGACCACAGCAACTTCCCTCATTGCAAATGTTAGATTTGAATTCCACTCCATTTATCAATGTAACACTTAATACTTCAAGCAGGGCTTTAAGTGAACCGTGTAGTTCATCTCACCATATCTGACCAGAACCTTTATTAAATGTCAGCAAGCGTTCTGTGGGCAAATAAAAACCCCAGTCAGCTTTCGAGTTTGTGCACTCATGTGGTGTTGGCACTTATGCAAACGTAGGAGGCTGATTTGGTGTCTGTTGAAAACTTGAATAGCATAAATATATGATTAAGTGGCAGTTTGATTGTGTGTGGTGGCTTTGGCAGAGATGAGAAAACCATTACACAGATCCTCTCTCTTACCGCACAGTGAAAGGGTCAAACAGAGGTTCAGAGATGCAACATTTGGCTGCACTTATCACTGCCATCTTGATTTGTCATTCCAAATGAGTGTCTTTCGTACATCATGCCAGCTCAAGTGGCTTACAACTCGACAAGAGCATCTAAAAATGATCAACAGAAAGGCAGCCTAAAGAGTGACAGTTTTGAAATACTGATGGGTACCCAAAAAAAGAAAGAGCTGTACTTGAATACAAACTTTACTCTTTGGAATAGAATATCAGAGGTGCAAATGAAAGAAAATATGGATTATTTAGTCTTTTCAATGTGACATTTATTTGAAGTGCCGTATTCAACAGCATTTTTAATAGACCTGACATTCGAAAATCTTGTAATGCTAAGGTCATTCATGGTGGAATGCACTTAAATGCTTAATAAACTTGGATGCAGGTTTCTTTGGATAAAACAATGTGCTGAATGTAAAATTTGATGTAGTATTTCTGCTATTTTATTACATTAAAAGCAAAATACAATGCATCACACACACACACACACACACACACACACACACACGCACACACACACACGCACACGCACACGCACACACACGCACACGCACACGTTTGCAGTCCAAATAACCCAGTTGTTATGAAGAACTTTTTCAGATGAAGATGATCAATGATCAGCTCATAAACAATCATAAATAATTAATAATAATCTAACTCAAGATAGTCTGCAGATAGTAAAATAGATGGAAAAATAGATATTTCATCAAAAAAGGTTTTGTTTTTCTAGTCCTTGTGCTGTGTTAAAATAAATACATATAAACCCTCCTTGTGTAAACAGACATTAATAATAGCCTGGCAGAATGAAATGAGCTTTCATATGGCAGTTACATTAATATCCCTTTAAACAAGACATCAATCTCAGGGGCTGGTTGTCCAGTCAAATAATATTGGGTTTTTTTTTCATTCAGTTTTATAAATGACCCCAGGTGTATTGGGAAGAGATGAATAAATCAGAGATACAGATTGCCTAGAGAAGAAATATGCCATAAATAGCCATGCAAGTGTAAGAATAATTACGCAACTGCAACTGTGGGTGACCTCATTACAGAGTCTGCGGGGTAAATATGCCACAGCCATCAGCATCTAATGCATTAAACATTATTATTCTACATGACCACAATCATGAGGTTGGCGACCAAACTTCCTTATGAGAAAGAGTATCGCAAATGAAATTATATGAAATATAATCCATGCTAAATTCAGCTGTCAAGTCTGCAGTAAACTTGCACCTGAATGCAACAGACACGGCCAACAAAAATCATCTTTGCAGGTCTAGTGAAGATTCTGAAATATTTATTATTCCTTTTTTCAGAACATTTCTTTGTGTTAGATTTGTTTATTTTGAACTCCAGAGTTTCAAAGTTGGTAAATGGTGTGTCTGTGTGTGTGTGTGTGTGTATGTTTTTACATAACATATTTATACATTATTCCTTACAAAAATAATTACTAAAATATTGCAATATTACTTAAAACAGTGCACAACTAATTAAATATTCAATAAAATAATTATAAGTACATGAACTAATTAATATTAAGAAATATATAATATAATATAATATAATATAATATAATATAATATAATATAATATAATATAATATAATAAGCAATACCACACAAGAAAATACTGCTGTACTGAATATCAGCAGACTATGTCAAGATATCTCAAAGTAATAAATGCTCATTACATGAGTACATCTTCCCCATCCCCAGAAAAACAGTGTCCTCTGGTGCTGTTGAGTCCAGAGCAGTGCAGTGTGTGCTTGTGGCATCATCACAGGAGAGCAGAGCAGATGACATAACTTAAGCCTGCTTTACTCTGCACCCGGAATCAGCACACAGCTGCAATTCCCTGTATTTTAGATTACGCCACGTCACCATTTTAAACTCCCTCTCTTACACACGAATGTACACATAAGTGCAGACAGACATGCACACGAGTATTGCGGTGACATCACTGCATTTCTGCCATTCCTCCAAACACATGTGGGCAAACATATAAACAATGACATCATGGTTTTCACCACTGGCCTGGTTTTCACACAGAAAAAAAAAAAAAAAACGACTTACAACCACAAGGCCGTCAGAATGTTCCACCATTACAGATATGCAGAGCAGTCAAAACAACACAAACCCAGAAAGACAGGAAAATTGCAAGTGACATTCTTTTTTTCTGATGTAAGGGCCACCCATTGGTGTGGGCGAAGGAATAATGCGTGTATGTCTTTTCAGCGCTCCAGTGAAGTTCACCTTATCTATTAGAATTTAGTTTCAATATTTTAGAATAGTTGAATAATTAATAGAATTTTTAGACTCCAATTTCAAATGATAATCAAATTTAGATCATGTTTCTTATTAGAAAATAATCATAAATATTTATTATGATTTAATTTAGGTCTTTGATTATTCTGGGTATCCCATTTTTTCAATTATTCGTTCAGTAAGGGACCCGGTATCGCTTTGAGACATCACGTCACAAAAGTGCGCTCACGATCACAAACTAGCCCGTTCTGAAATAGTTAGAGGATGCAATGCGAACTAGTTTACCCTTAAGATGCCACTCAATGCTGACTCATAACAAAAGGTGTCATTTTTTAATAGTCGCAAGACGCAATGTGCTATGCCAGTTATAGTCGGAAATCGGAAGGTCTCCTTGATGATGTTTGATCTATCCTGGACAGAGATTTGTGGAAACACCAGACACATGAATCCATACTAGAAAAGTGATTTTAGAATAATGCAGAATAAATCAAATATAACATTTTATTTGTCAGGTAAATGTGTATCATGCCAATTACACAAGTAAATGATTAAAAGCCAATTCAGAAATAATACATATATAACATCAATTGCTCAAAGATGACTCTAAGAGTTAGAAATGCATTCCTGACAGAGACACACAGTGGTGTGTGAGTGTGTTCCGACGGGGAAACACTGACACAGCACTGCATGGGGGTTTTCTGGTTACAGATTCCCAAAGACTGCTCTGCCACTTACCCTTATATACCCAGACCAAAAGGCTTGTACAAATATTTTTTAGAGTTGTTTTGGGTCTATTCATGTATCCCAGGGGTTAACACCTGGTTTCGGGGGAGAGGAGATCTTGATCTTGAAGAGACACCACCCAAAGAGGAGAACAGGATTCTCCTAAGTTTTCAATCTTTCTCATAAAACCAATGACTGCAGTGAAATTAAGACCATTCAACCAATAGCACTGAGACATTTAAAATGATACCAAACAATAGATTCACAAGATACATCATATGTGATATATAGACATTCTCAGTGAACTTTTAGTGACTTGAATCAAGGGAGGAGGGAGAAGGGGATGCGGAGATAAGGAATGAGAAAAGTTTGGACAAGACAATGTCCTGTGCTCTTTTTTTGAGATCTGTCCAGGGTGCGTTTTATTAATTTATTGTAGGGTGAGTTTTATCTCAGCTTTTGTCTTAGCAGGAAAATCAAGTCTGAGACAAGATCTGTCAAGATCTAAGTCAAGATCTGAGAGATGCATTTTTTTAAATGATGAGGCGGTATTATTTATATAGCAATTAAAATATTTGCAATTTTAATAAAATTTATTAATATTTTACAAATAGTTATTTTATTTTTTTAAATATATAGTACATGTATATCCATTGTATTTATAAATGTTACTTATAATATCATGATATAATTTTAAAAGCCATTAATATACAGTAAAGTTTTTTATAAAGCTATTAATATTAGTTTTAAAGTTTTATAACTTACAACATAATTTTTTATATTTACTTATTTTATTATAGTACCGAATGTAATTTTTTTAATTAATTTTACATCATAACATTATTTAACATTTTTCTATTCGAATATATAATAATAACAACTACATGTATACATATATATGTACACACACACACACACACACACACACACACACACACACACACACACACACACACAGGCTACGGTATTTAAAATATTAACATTTTTACATTGTTGAACTGCAATAAAATACCAATAAAAAATATTGATTTATATTAAAGTAAAACAAAAGATTTCACCAGCTACAAATACATAAATATTTTTAACGAACAGGCTCTTTGTTCAATATTATTATGCATAATTAGGAGCTGTTAATCTGGGAATGAGCACAGCTCTTCTTGTTTTAGCTGCTCTTGTTATCAGCACTCTTATATGACAGATACAACATGTGTGAGCTCGGAGGCTATACAGACAACTGGCACATGACATCTGACATACGCAGCCATGCGTGATGAAAAATAAAACTAGTGGCTGGACATAAACAGTATATGGGGCCTTTAAGAGCATTTGAAACTCTGGCACGCTACATCACTAATTCGAGAGCAGCTCATTGGTGCTGCTGACATTTACAAGAAGTGATAGTGAACTGATTGCAATGAGCCAAAACAATGAGGGGGGAAACAGATGCATGTAGCTCCCTCTACGTTCAGAGAAATCTCAGCAATTTCCAAAAGGATGGAGCTATTCACAGCAGGATTGTATCAATTTTCCACAGGTGAAAGGGAGAGCTGTTTACTATTCACAGAGTAACAGCGTACAGACCCCTGGGAAAGACAGTCACACACCTGCATTGAGGAAGGAGAAAAAAAGAGACCGTCAAAAAAAAAAAAAGAAGAAGGAACAAGCACCTAAACCAGGTATAAGCTGGAAAAACAAATAGTCCAAAGCAGAAATCCAAGTGTACATAAAAGCCACACACACACACACACACACACACACACACACACACACACACACACACAGGCACACTAGGATTACAGAGAAGCACACACATGCCGCCAAAAACACACGTCACAGGATTACGCCAGCACTCAGCTACATTCATAATGGTTTTCTAGGCAAAGCTGAGGGCAGCAGCAGCAACAATGACATCATACCATGGCCTAATGCGATCTTTCCACTCCCGATGCAGTCTGTGATGCAACTGCATGGGCAATGCGCAAATTACACACGGATCACGCAGTGCGAAAGCTCTGAGCTCCATTTCAGAGCCACAAATTACCTTGCGATTCAGTGAAAAGCAAATGCCAGCTTGATTTAAATTAATTTGCAAAACTAGCACAACTTATAGGAAGAGTTTTCAACAAAAAATAAATTAAATCTTTATAGTGGCCATGGGGTGTCAAGCTTAAAAAGGGGTAACAATAAAAAAAACCACACATTATAAAATCAGCAAATAGTTCAATATGACTAGTGCACTGAATTCAGAATATCTGCCAGTCTGCCTGAATTTTAGTTTGTTCATCACACAAAGCTATTGTTTGGCTTTAGATGACTTGAAATACAGTGCACAAGTCATATTGGCCACAGTCATAGTTTGGGACCTTTTTGGTCCTTGACCAGTATTATATTATATTATATTATATTATATTATATTATATTATATTATATTATATTATATTATATTATATTATATTATATTATATATTGCAAAATAGAATAGATAAATAGAAATACAGCAACATTCCTGTTTAATCATACCCATACCCCTAAACCTACCCCTACACATAAGTTATCCCTAAAATAAGAGGGAAATGATAGGTAAATAACACTGATGTAGAAGCCCCTTAAATTGACATACATTGTAAACTCGTCCCTCAAATCTGATTGGTTGATTGAAATGTTGTTCCAGGATCAACAAAGATGTTAATCCGGAAACATGTTGCACTTGGTGAAATCACAATCTGCTTAACCTTACAGCAAAGAATACTCTTTGACTCTTTCTTTTATATGTAGAAAACCTTCAAACAATTAATCAAACGTGGCATATTGGATTAGAATCGCACCTTTTTCAGGCCTTCAAAAAGCTCCATGTCCCAGATCTGAGTTGGGGTAGAGAAAGTCAGACTGACCCAGCTGATTGAAGTGGAGTTGGAAAAGTAGGTGGGAACCACAGAGCGCTGGAAGAGCCAATGGCCCAGTCTGACAATTCACTTCAGCAATCAGGTCAAAGACAAACCACAGCGGACATGCGCGCGCACACATGTGCAAACTCAATTACACTGTCTTTGTCTCTCACACATTCACAGGGTACAAATTGCAAGGTGTGTGTGTGTGTGTGTGTGTGGGGGGGCATTTTTGCAACGCTCACAAACAGAAGTCACATTTCCCCCAGGACGTAACCATAGAAACTGAATGCAACTTGAACAATTTCCGTTGCAATTAGTATCTGGCAGTAAGGCAACAAAACATGACACGTACTGTCATTACTTTATATAGATTTGCATATCACAAAAACATTACATTTTTTATATTAATTAATTAATTATTATTTTTTACTTTGTTTATACTAATGTTTGACCCCTAAAGGTTTTCTCGAATTTAGCTCACTTCAAATTTGCCCACAAAATATGGTTACACATACATAAAAGACACACACACACACACACACACACACACACACACACACACGTTATAGAGCTCTGCTTTGATTGACAGGCAACCTCTAAATGAGGTGGCTCTGCCTGATGGAGAGATTGTGGTGTCATTTCTTCCAGAGTGAGAGAAGAAATTAACCCATCATGCCGCACACTGTTCCATATAGGAACACAACAACACATACAATTCAGCCTCTCTAAAAATAGCTGGAAACTTCAGGCGAGTGGCAAGTGCAACGCACAATCTCCACACTGCACAGTAGTTAAAATCAGCTCAGTGGACGAATTCAATCATGACTCTATAATAATATGCATGGAAACGCGGGGGTACGTTTCAGTCCATGAACCCGACTTTGAATAATCTCCTCGAACTGAACAAAACCATTCCCGAACCAAGTGTCTGCCATTAGCGATTTCTCCTCGCTGAAGAGAAAGCGGGAAATCCGCAGAAACTAGGATACATGCGGTCTCAGAGGCAATGAGATCATCACCACTGCACTGCCATCATGATAACATGGTAGAACAAGTGTTTGCGCTTTACATTTATATTTAGTCATTTAGCAGACGCTTTTATCCAAAGCGACTTACATCTGAGGACTAAAGCAAGCGAGTCATCGTGAAGAGGGAAGAACGACGCAAGAAGTGCTCAAAATACAAAGTTCAGGCATTGCTCAGAGTAGCAAAAGCCAGACAAGGGAAGATTTAAAAGGTTTAAAGGAGATTTTTTATTTTTTTATTATTTTTTTTTTATGTTAAGTACTCACGGAAGAGATGAGTTTTCAGTTGTCTTTTGAATGCTGTCAGGGATTCTGCATTCCGGACGAGGGTGGGGAGATCATTCCACCAGCATGGAACCGTGAATGAGAATGTTCTGGAGAGAGATTTAGTGCCTCGCTGTGATGGCACCACGAGCCGTCGCTTTTCCGTGGCATTGCGCCCATGCAGACTATGGGTTTTAGTCTGGTTTGGTTGAGTGAAGGCCAAAACCACAGCCATCCCATGGTGGAATGGAAGTTAACATTACTACCTTAAAAACAATATTTGCTGCCATTTATATACACACAGGGTCCTAAAGTAACTTTTTGCCTCAAGTGCCAATTACAAGGGGATTGAGAAAACCATTCCTGTCATGAAACTGTATTTTTATTACCCATAGGATAATGGAAATATTTAGCTGTTTTATATTCATTCATTATGTTTTATATTCATTGTATATCTGAGGCAAATAGTGGAGGTCTTTGTATCACTTGTAGTGTCACACACAGACAGTCTCTATGTGATTAAAATCACAGTACTGTGAAACAAAATCCAAAAGGGTGTTGATTGATAACACCGCCTGTCACTATTGTGGAAAAAAAAAGTTCAAGTCATGATTGACTGATATATTACATACAATAAAGTGTTTACGAGAGAAGATAAATCTGTTGAAAATATAGTTTTAAACAAGTTCTTTCCAGAAATAAAATATAAACAATATGCTCCATCTTAAAAAGCTTGAACAAAAATTTGAAAATTGCCTTGGTTGGCAACTACCTGAAATAAGTTGAAGTTGAAGTACTAAAATGACTAAAACTGAAATAAAAATAAAAAACAAAAGCAAATAACATAATTATAAAACTTAAACAAAAATGAAAACTGAAAATATAAATATAATAACTAATTCACAATATTAATAAATACTATATAAAAAATACTAAAATAACACTGTTTGGTTTCATGTTTTCTGAAGTTGCGATTCATATAGGCCTACTCTAAATACGTAATGTGGTATTATCCTTACACTTTGAATTCATGGGAGTATACATATCTTAATCATTATTAGTATTTAAACTATTTAAGTATATTCTACAAGCTAAAACATTAGTGCAGATATCAGAAATAATTATTTAAAAAATATCAAAGTTTTGGGAAGTCACACCACATGGCATAATATTTACTCACATTTGATGTTCAGTGAGTGTTCATTTCAGACCTAGTACACGCATTTTCAAAGAATCTTCAATCTATGGTTCAGACAAAGCCTAGAGGTGTGAACATAGACTCCCCCCTCCATCTCTACACCCTTACATCCCGTGGGATCAGCCGACCATTTAAATTGAATTCCACATCATTCCAAGAACCGTCCTCCCTCCTCAGTGACAGATGCGGATGGTTTATTCTAATTGGTACCAAAGGCAGAATTGACTTAGTGAGCATGATCTTACTGCCATCTCAGCTAATGACTAGCAAGCAGACACTATGGGACTAGCTCTATCTCTCTCTCTCTATCAAACACACATAATCCCACACTCTACCCCCTGTAGGCCAAGCGATAACTCTCACATTTATAGCAGAATAGAAATCGTTTAAGCCATGGTCCAGGTTGCTGATATAAGCTCTAACACTGCAACAGCTTCCATTACAAGCAGGATAATTTGTAAGACATGACATGCTTTTTTATGTTCTCAAGATAAGAAACACACACACACACGCACGCACGCACGCACGCATGCACGCACACACACACATTCCATATTAAAAAATGTTTGTGGAAGTAAAAATATAACTTAGCAGATAAATACATAAGGCACAAAATAATGAAGTGGTGATGCAAATAATAGACAATACACAGCAATTGAAAGTTTGAGTTGTGCTAATATGCACATATCAAGAAATCACAATAGCGTTTAAAAGTTATTATATTTGAATTACTTAAAATATAACTGTTTTTTTAATGCATTTTAAAATGTAATTTATTCCGCATCATTACTACAGTCTTCAGTGTCACATGATCCTTCAGAAATCATTTTAATTTGCTGATTTGGTGCTCAAGAAACTATCATTATTTTCAATGTTGAAAACGGTTGTTGCATAAATATTTTTGAGGAAACCATGATATGTTATTTAATTATTTTGATGTTATGTTTTCATGTTTTATGGGGACTTTCCAAAGACATAATGATTTGTATGTTGTATACAAACTGTATATTCTATCTCACTACACTAACCCTACCCCTAAACCTACCCATTACAGAAAACTTTCTGCATTTTTACATTTTCAAAAAACATCACTAAGTGTTATTTATAAGCTGATTCCTCATGGGGACCAAAAATGTCCTCACAAGGTCAAGGATTTCAGATATTGCCATCTTTTTTGGGACATTTTGTTCCCATAAGGCTTTATGGGAATCTCTAAGCAATTCTAATAACGATTCTCAAGTCTATTGTTTTTTCCAGCATGACACAGATGTTATAAAGATGCAAGTGCAGAGAGAGCAAGATTGAAAAGGAAATAATTACCACCATCCTCTGGGAAACGAGACATGTAAACAGATCACAACCACTATACAGGACAGAATATTTCTAAAATAGTGCAGCTGACTGCTTAATAAGTGAGAATTGATGGCTTTTCTGTTTCCATGTCATACAAACATCAAATGTTCACATAATATTAGCTAATTAATTAAAGCAGAAATGCGATTCAGCATCCCTAAACAATGTTCAGTGTCAAATATCTATCAGAACAGTTCATTAGCCTCAAAGAAAATGTTCAACATTTGAAGTGCTGTCATATCATGCAGAGATATCATATTATAGCCGTCTCTATATGATGATCATAAAGCACTCAGCGATGTAAGACACAAAGTCGAGGGCAATGGTTTTTTTCTCTTCGTGTGACACTTTCTCATGCACGTAGAGCAGAACTTTCCAGAAACATTTCATACAAGTTTCCAA
Source organism: Gila orcuttii (assembly GCA_026230005.1). Classification (NCBI taxonomy): domain Eukaryota; kingdom Metazoa; phylum Chordata; class Actinopteri; order Cypriniformes; family Leuciscidae; genus Gila; species Gila orcuttii. The sequence goes on from JAPDVR010000006.1 coordinate 14,710,990, forward strand.
CTGTGGTTGAAAACCAGTGCAAAATGCCATAAAAAGTAGCTACAGCTTTCAAAGAAACATGGAGTTTCTGCCACTTAACAAAAAATCAATGTTTTATCAGTTAAGTAATAGATTTAGCAGGCAGGTTTGTTGAACTGTTTATCGGAATTGCCACAGGTCTCTGCTTGTGAACTTGCGATAAATAGCATTCATTTTCCATTGAGGAATGATTAAGTCACCCAAGCTAAACTTTAATTGAGGTTTAGACCTTTTATGCTGAAGACAGCAGACTGCAACAGATTAAAGGTTAGGTCTTGAGCCAGCACCTGTAATCAAATGAGTTTTTTCCATTGTAAAAAAAAAAAAAAAAAAAAAAAAAAAAACACCTTTCCTGAAATGCAATGCAAGATAAGAGGAGAGTTGATAGTGCCATTTAAGATTTGATTTCCTATGTAATTTTACAGCACTGTAACCATTTTATGGTTCAAGAGCCCTTTAAAATGTCTCTGTCTGGGTCAAACTTATGCCAGCAAACTGTATGATATATGTGAACTTAAATAAAATAAAATAAATTAAATGAACTAAAAAAAAAAACTAAAAACGAAATATATATATAACGAAATGAAATGAAATTAAATAGGTTGTTAAATTTAACAAACTATACATATATAAGGTTGCATTTTTTGCTCTTTTGTAACTTATGGGTCTTTGTAATGCAGACATAACAAGGAAAAAAATATAAATCAATTCACCCCGCAATGTTACTATTCCTGTCCAATAGTCGAATATGAAATATGAACACAAAAAATATGTTGGAACAGATTCCTTACAAGGCATTGGAAGCACTTAGCTCTACAGAAAGGCTTTGAAATCAATCAAAGGGGCTGGCGGAGGGAAGTTAATTCCATGGTGTTTGAGAGTAGACATATTAGAAGAACAGTAAGACATTTTATTCAGTTCGAGTGCTGGAGGAATTTATTCAACAAGAACAACCTGTTAATTCATGCACCAGGCTTGATTTGTGCGTCTTAGAGTAGACCTCAGAGAGTCTGGACAAAAGCTACATCCAACAAACAAAATGCACAGTCAATTTGAGTAACCAGCATCTGTGACATGTACAAATATTGAGCTCGTGTTATCTTCCTGCAACAATATTAAACAAGAAAATGATCTATGACGGGTTTTAAACAAATCTGAACAACAGAAACAATGAATATAAAGGGCCAAAAATGTGATATAAAAATAAATAATTTCCACTAATTCTAATTTAAAATTTATATTAAATTAAATACAATTCAAACAATATGATTTTTTTAGCGCACTCTATTTCCAAAATAAAACTAAACATTTCAAGGTTGAAAAATGTCAGCTTGGATCAAGTTCTCTCATATTACAAATGATACATTTTATGTAATTAATTACAATATTTGTAAACCAAAACAAAGGTTTTACATTTCTAGCATGTTGCCTTTTACATATTTGCTATTGTAAACTGTTGTATTTCACAATTGTTCATACAATATGGTCCCCATTGTGAGAACATGCCACACAAATGGGTTAAAAAAAATCTTGTGCAATTATAAGTGGAAATGTTCAATACGTTAAAATAAAACCTCCTAAATAGTGTGACAACTTCCCCAAGGCACCCCTACATTACAAAACCTTTTATAAATCCACTTGACTTTTTGTACTTTGTTAGCTCATTGCAGGGAATGTAAGCATAATGCTTGCATTAATAGGTGGAGACTGAGAAGAGGAATGGAAATAAAGGGAGAGCAGTAAGAAGTGACCTGGACTGGCTCAGAGACAGATACCCACTCTAAATGATGATGAGGACACAAAGAAGAAGAAAAAACTAACATGCCCCACTTTCTGTCTGCATTTTATTCAGGGTATTAGTACAACCTGGAACTAAATTAGGTCTGCGAAAACTTGATAAACATTAGATCCAACTGTTGTACCACTTGGCTGTATGTGTTACAGTAGCTCTCTGCATTATTGATGCGCTTTTGGAGTCATGGTTTATTCAGGAAGTGCTGCACTGAGTCATCTGCTCCACTGAGAGGGGTCTTAGCGATTCGGCGTAACGCCGTTTGGGTTACACTGTGCGCTGATCCAACCCATTGATCATTGATCTAACATGACAAACAATTAAAAACAGGTGTGGTCTTGAGGGAAACGTCCCTCTCTTTGTCACCTTCACACGCAATGAAATGTAGGATACATCTCCCGTACACACACACAGGTTGAGCACTCTGCCATAATGAGCTGCTCTAATTTCACGGCAGATGGAAAATGTCTCTTTTCTCACTCCCTCTCGCTGACGGTAGCCAGGCTGTGGCCTAGGATCGGGCAGGCCATATCAAGTGATGGGGAAAGGGTGAAGTGGCTGGTGACTAGCTTAACCACAGTGGAAAAACTGCCTCAGCCCTCATCAATATTTCAGCCATGCCTGCTGAAAACCAATACTGGCCAACATATTCCATCTTGTCATTGGAAGAGCGGATCGAATGCCGTGCCTTGACATGCTAACATTGTCGCCTTACAAACGGTGATGTAAAGCCTGATGTATTATTCATCGTTTCTCCAGGGGAGAAGGCGGAGGGATGACGGAGGAGGAGGAGAGGCCATGTAACGGAGGAGGTCAAGGAGAAGTGAGCGAGAAGGCCGCAGCGAGATGATGAAATGAAAGAAGTCATTTCAGACATGTGCTCCATGTGTCACTTCAGGCTAATGGTCTCAGGGATGTGATAACAACGGTGAACCCAAATGCCAAAGTAATTAGCAGGCCAGTTAAACCACTAGGTTAGGGCAGTAGTCGATGGGTCACCAACGTCATACTGGCCTTCGCGTGCACTGTTTCCTCAGAAACGGACAGATCTCCAGTTCCATCTTCTGTCAAGTGACCTGGCCACTGTCCTAGCAATTATTCAACAGGATTCTGTAATCACACAATGCATACATCATCCCAGAACAGTGTGCAACTGTATATTTTCCCGCAACAGATGTTGTGCTATATGTGTCATGTGTCATTGCATACACAGAGTAGTTGGCCAATTAGATCTGAATTGAGAATGTCTTTTAAAGGGTTGGTTCTAATGAGGGTGAGTATTATTAATGACAGAATTATAATTTTTGGGTGAACGAACCCTTTCAATTCTGATGAGAATTCTGAAGTAGCTAACATAATGCTAGCATAAGTTTGATTCAAATTTAAATGCAATTAGAATAAAGAAAGAATGAAAGTCAGACAAATGTACAGTAGGTAACACTTTATTTTAAGGATGTTACTCTATTGTAATAACAGTAAATTATGCATAATTACAAGTAACTAACGCATACCCTAACCATAATTCTACAGTATGTACATGTAGTTAATTAATATTACTCAGTAAGCACAATGTAACTACGTCACCCTAAAATAAAGTGTAACCCTACTGTAAGTGTAGTTTTTAATAATGCAACATATGGGGTATTTATAGAAACATCAGAAAGTATTAATAATCAGTGTTTAAAATGCCACCTACAGAAATTTGTATTTTTATATACAGTATATCATATTTTTCAGTATCTCATATTAACCATGGTGGAAGAACGCTTGTCAGAATATGTAATTTACCCAGAATTTTTATATACACGAAAAGAAATGTAAAGGTGCTGTCTTTGATGGACAAAATAATCCTATATTTAATAATAATGGCTGATATATGATTTGCTTTTCTGTATTGTGCTGCACTGAATGATCTTGTAGTGCTTACATTTTATGTTACAGAAATTAATCTGCTCAACTATTACTATATGAAATAATAGAACGCTGTATGTTAAAGGCAATGACAGATGAATATATCACTCACTGTTTCATGTAAACAAACCTTTTTTCATTAATTCATATATCCTGCACAATGGGGGATTTCCAGCCCTTTTTTGATCTATAAGAGATAAAGAGACTAGGAAAACATGAGTAAGAGAGGAAATGACTGTATTTCTAGAGCAGACTGTATCACCACACCCCTTTTTCTTTACCAGATGGTACAATCCACATGCACTCAGATCAGCAGAATAACCCTTAGTCACAGTTGTCAAGATAATGACCTAAACCCGACCCCTCCCCTGGTTCAACAGCTATTATTTACTGGCTTATCTTTGCTTTCTTTCCCATGGGGGCAAAGGGGCAGGTGGGCAGACTGGTGGCACAGAGGGCCCTTTTACTGTAAACACCCTCCAAAAGCCCCCCACTCATCAGAGGCTGATTGTTCTGGCTTCCCGTTTTCCTCCCATGAGGATTGAGTTAGGATAGATTTAGCTGGGTCTTGTTCATGTGTTTGCGTGTCAAAGCAGACTGTTGAACCAACAAATACACACCCATAAAGAAAAATAAGTAAATAACCTCTAAAGAAAACTCTGAAGATGAGCTTCAATTTCAGCATCTCATTTCCCCGAACAAGACCTGTTTATTATCCGCTGCTAAATCCTCAGTTGATCTCGATTTTATGAGCCCTTGTCCGCTTTCGCAGTGGCTCTTACAGCTCTAATGGATGTTTGGCTCTCATAATGACTCCTATTTCATGAATATCATGTGCTCCTGCAGCAGATGTGGAGTTGTTCCAGACAGACAGCACCTTCTGTGTGTGTATGTTTACATTAGTAAACAGTGGCGGTGTATGTGTGTGCGTGTTGACTCAAGTTATTAATGGGGAGAATGACTGAAGTGTAAACAGGTTTGTTGATGTAATCATATTATATCTCCATTTTTTTCCTTCCACTTCGTGAACTTTCAGTTCCTTTTCTTATCACCAGACAGTGAACCGCCTAGCATGAAAAGAAGCAGAAAGAGTTAAAGGGAAAGTTCTTCAGAAAATGAAACCGGTATGACCTATCTTTCTTCTGTGGAACATGTAAGGAGATGTTTAGCCGAATGTTCATGCTTCTATTTTCCATATAATGAAAGTGAATGGATGGTGATACACTAAGTATTTTGAAGCCATATGTCAGCTTGACATTTTAGTTTAAAGAGCTATATAGCCTTTCATTGTATGCAAAACTCTTTAGTGGTTTATGGTAGACAGAAAATCAAACAGGTTTGGATTGACATGAGGGCTAGAAAAAAGATGACAGAATTTCAATTCTGGCTGAACTGTCCCTTTAAACATCAAAAGGCTGGCTTTACTTGTACAAAGACTTAGGCAGACACACAGAAGATATGAAAACCATGATATATAATATTAAAATTCAGCCTTATGGTTGCTCAGAAAGGCAACACATATACTTATCTTGTCCAAAGTCACGTAGGACACCCATATACACAAACAGGTAGCGAGTCACGAGATCTACAAGTTTCCATAACTTCAAAGGGTGGATCACACAATGATTGGTGATTGTGTCACTTAAGTCAAAAGGTCAATGTTAAAGTAAATCTGACAGAGTGAATCACACTGTAAATCCATTGGGATGGAAAATTCTACAGAGGAAACTCAGCACCATCAAAAAATAACTCAAATCTAAGTAAGTAATATTCACATGGCAAGTATTTGGACATTTCACAATGTCTGAATGTCATTATAAGAGACGTTAGAAAACAATATGTCAAACAATAAAATTGTTATGAATGTAAACGGGTTACACTTTATTTTAAGGTGCTTTAGTTACAGAGTAATTATACAAGTAGTACAGAGTAATATTTATTAAAAACAGGTACTTGCTGTATAAAGAGGCTTAGGGTTTGGTTTAGGGTTAGTATCTTGCATAGTTGACTGTTATTACTGTAGTAAACTCCTGTAAGAATGTACATGTATTCATAACACATATAACCGTATATATATATATATATATATATATATATATATATATATATATATATATATATATATATATATATATATATATATATATATAGATCCTACATACCCCCCCTAATTTAACATATACGTATAATAAATCAACATTTATATATAAAATCTAACTTGGACGGGACAAAAGTACTTTTAACACAAGAACATAATGGTTCAGAGGATAAAAAAACAAACAAAAAAAACAATGTGAACAACTGATCTAATGCTAATCTGATAATCTAAAGCTTCAGAATCCCAAAAACTTTTTAGGGGCCACTGGACATGCATATGACTTTTAAGCTACTCATAATAAACCCGTCAAAGCTTATTTTATATCTCTCTAAGTGCTCAATTGTCTAAAGCAGCATGATGCATACAGACAGCAAGCCTGGTGTCAAGTCTTCAAGAGGACTGAGGAGGAAAGAGAAAGACAGATAGGCAGCTGCTGGGAGTTGCCCAGTCCTGATGCAAAGCCCCAGGTGGTGCGGAAGACAGCTGTGGAAACATAGGGGTAAATCCCTGGCTTTTACTGAGATTTCCCTCCAAACTCTTTAGTACAGAAGCTTCCCAAATACAAACACTGGGCCACAGTCGCACTCATTATGGAATGAGCTTTCAGGCTGAGTCACATAGAGAGTTCGGCATGTGTCAGAACGGAGAACTGACCTTTAAAGAGTGTGAGCTAATTAACAACAACTGTCAGAGACAATGACAGTGAAACAGCAACATTTATGTCGCTAAATAACGAGAGGAATTCGCTTGGTGCTGAGCTAAGCAGTTACCTTATATGGTGGTGACCCTGACAAACCAGGTTCAAACCAGGTGCACAACATAGCATAAACACACACACACACACACACGTGATCACAGTCTTGTCATTCTGATCATGTTCACATGATCTAGATAAGAATGGAATGGGGGAACAACTTTTCAAGAAAAGTTTCAATTTAATGACTGAAAAAAAATTAATTTGGTTAAACAAAATAAAAGTAATATTTTCCCTACACCTTCAGTACATGTGACTACATATCTTAACCCTTGTGCTGTGTTGAAAATCACAAAATGACCAGCCTTTGTAAATATCAAGCGTAACGTCAGTTCTGGCAGGTCACATTAGTCAAGCTCGCATCAGCTGACTCTCAGCTGATCCACGTCTACCTATACAACGCCTATCCCTGTATATAAGCTCCTTCAGTATTATTAACAGCTATCGCTTTTTTCCAGAAACGAATTACCCTACTCCATCCCCAGCTCCTCCTCTCGTCCAGTCAGGATTTGGCATTTTGATTTCCCTTGAATCAGACTAAATTCTCGAATTACGTTGTACATTAAAATCTTGAATTAATGATATCTGCAATATATTCATGTTGGTTCTGTTCTGTTAACCCTAAGGGGGGTTATTGCGGCTGTCCCTGCTCTTATCCATGCTAGGCTGCATGGATGCGCAGGGAGTTCTTGCCCAGAACAGAACCATACCGCCAATCCAAACTGTATGCTAATTGTCAATCATATTTGACGATAGTGGTCCTGACAGAACTCTCATTATGCTTTATTGTCACCAACTATTGGATGCAATCTTTTTGTCAACTTATTTGTAGATTTACATCTACCAGCTGGAGTGCCCTTGATTTCCACTAGAGGGCACTCCTTCCATCTTTGTTATCTCACCACAGACTACATTTCCCATGACCCATTGGCCTGACTCATTATGCCTGATTATATCCACCTTCTTCTAGTTAACCCTTTTTATATAGAAACCCTGTGTTTTCTGTCACTTATTGCGAAGTCTTGTTTAGGGTCACACTGCATTTCGGAGCGCTCTCCCTCGGGTAACTCGTGTTTGACTTTCTGCCTGGTTTCCCTTATTTCCCCGTTTGCCTGTCTCTTGGACCTTGTTTTATATTTAGACTGTTTGCCTTTGTGTTTGATCCGCCTTTTACATGGATTTTGATTTGGGATTGCCCTAATAAAGCTACGTTTGTATCCTCAGCCTTTGCGTCTCAGAGCAGTTTCATAAATAGAAAATCTGTATGTATTGGAAGAAA